>CM046881.1:289252021-290452021 GCA_025667525.1 Glebionis coronaria | reverse complement strand
GAAGTGTCATCACTATCGGTGTCATAAATAGGAGTATCAAAAATTTGAGGCTCTAAGGGATGGGATGAGTTTATCACAAAATCATTTTGATTAGATTTTTCAATTCCAAAAGGATTAATAAAAATCTCGTCATCATTATAATTAAGAACATCAATCATATTGACCGACTCTTTTCCATTTGACTTAGTTGTGATTTTTCCAATTTTAAAAACTTGTTGTTCATCCCGAACCCTAAGAATTAACTCCCCTTCGGCTACATCAACTAAGGCTCTTCCGGATCTTAAAAATGGTCTACCAAGTATTAATGGAATACGAGGATCCATCTCATAGTCGACGACGACAAAGTCTACGGGAAAGGTGAATGTACCAACTCGAACAAAAACATCTTCGGCAATACCAACGGGGTATGCGAGAGTTCGATTAGCTAACTCTAAAGTCATACGAGTCGGTACAAGGTCGGGTAATGACAATTGTTTCCAAACCGAAAGTGGCATAAGATTGATGCTAGCGCCGAGATCCGCTAAAGCCATACAATCATCGATTTGAGGAAACGAGCAAGGTAACACAAGGGGAAGCTCTTTGAGAAGAACCGCGGAACAATTCTCATTTAAACGAGTGTTCACGAGCTCAACCATTTTTTCTTTCTTATTAAGCAAATCTTTAAACATTTTCACAAATTTAGGCATTTGAGCAAGTGCTTCAATAAGGCTTATGTTAACATTCACATTGGAAATCATTTTCAAAAAGTTAGAGACATGAACGTCATCTTTGGTGAGCACTTTAGCCTTGTCTAATCTAGATGGATAAGGAATATTAGTCTTAGACTTAGAAGGTTGAGAAGGAGAAGGACTCGCTTTTTGAACAACCGTAGGAATAGGATCATTCGGCAATGGAGGACTAAAACTAGGAGTGGTAGTGGGGGGAATCACCGGAGGGGGAGTAGGATTACTCATTATGACCTCCGGGCCTTGTCTCTCCTTTATGGGCGAAGAGATGGAAGGTCCAACTAAAGTGCCTCCACTTCGAGTATTGATAGCACTCACATTAGCACGAGGGTTAATCTCGGTATGAAGGTAAGGCTCCTTGGGGTCTAAGGGTTTGCAACATAGTCAAAAATCTCTTATCGTTGGACTCTTGCATTTGTCTAGTGAATTCTTGCATTGCTTTCATGATTTTCTCATGTTCGGTCAATTTTTGTAGAACCAAGTCCATTTGAGGATTTTGCATGTTCATTTGATTAAACCATTGATTAGGAAAACCTTGATTTTTAGATTGAAAACCTTGTTATTATAAAAACCTTGATTATTATTTTAAAACCCTTGGTTTTGACCATTAAAATTCCCTTGATTAGCATTCCCTTGAAAATTACCCATTTGAGGAACTTGGTTCCTATTTTGGTATTGGGTATTTTGGGCGGGTGGGGGTGGTATTTGTGGTGCTACAAAACCCGGGGGAGCCAAATAATTAGTACTCTTGTAAGACAAATGGTTAACATCAACATTAGGTTTAAATGGAACCCTTTCATTTGCATTAAAAGCACAAACTTGTTGTTGTTGATTATAAACCTTGTCACAATTGAAGTATGAATGTGGTCCACCACAAGTCTCACACGTTTCACAATTTTCTTTCACGGCATGCACATGTGTAGTGAGGGCGTCGGTTTTTAGAGCAAGGTGTTTCACAATTGAAGTAAGCTCCTTAATTTGATTATTCACCTCATTATCACTAGCACTAGCTATTGTAGTCCGAACACTCTTAGTTTGTACTTTTGCTTTGTTCTCAATAATGGACCAAGCCTCGTTCATGGTTTTCACAAGAATATTGCCTCCCGCGGCACTATTAAGTGAGTCTTGGTCATTTAGAGTTAAACGATTGTAAAACGTATTTATTTAATGCACTTTGGTGAAACCGTGTTATGGATATTTTCTCAAAAGCTCTTTAAATCGATCCCAAGACTCACTAAAAGTTTCCCCATATTTTTGCTCAAAGGTGATTATTTCATTCCTTAAAGAAGTGGTCCGTGATGGTGGGAAAAAGTAATTAATGAACTTGGTCTCTAAGTCGATCCATGTTGTAATACTTTGGGGTGGTTCCTTATCAAGCCAAATCCAGGCTTGTCCCTCGAGGGAAAAAGGAAAAAGTTGTAGGCGAACGGCCTCTTGGGGCACCCCGTTGTATTTGACGGTATTAGCTAATTGGATGAAACGTTTGATATGAGCGTGTGGGTCATCATTAGTACGGCCTAAAAATGGTGTAGCGGAAACCATTTGAATAAAACCCGATTTAAGTTCGAAATGATTAGCTCCAATAGTCGGCACCATAATCGCGTCATCGTTTCCTTCAACGTGAGATTGTAGAATCTCAATCATTGGTCGATTATCCGTTGCCATTGTTATGTCGAAAGCTCGATTCTCGGGATCGGCTTGAATGACGGTCTTTTTGTTTTTCTTCTTCTCCTTCTTTTTGGAAGAATTGGAAGAGTTTGGTACACCACTCGGTATGTATGTACGCGCGCGAGTGCGCATACAATTAAAACTTGGAATGAGGTAGGTGACCTCGGTCTAATTTGAGAGGAAAAGGATTTTCCCTCTCGAGGAGCAATAGTAAAAAAAACTACAAAAATATATACTTAAGTACTAATTGAGTCGGCAAACCAATAATCGGTCGTCCCTCTCAATATACGCACAAGCAAGCGGGGAAACGAGGTGGCCCAAAGCACTTAAAAACCTTTTTCCTTAGACGGCCTTTTATAGCGCGTCGCCTTATACCCACCTTATAGTTTGTATATGTCGAGTTCAAACGTCTTACTAGTATTTATCTATTTTGCCCTTTTTTTCGTTATGGATGCGACTACAATAGTTAGGTGATGAAATCCCAACTAAGGCTTATTTGAAAAGTAGGTAATTTATTGTGCTACGTAATATACTATAGTAAAAGAAAAAATCTTTTTGTATTTTTTTAAGAAAAATATATATTCACAAGAAAAATCGAAAGAAATAGAACTAAAAATTTAACACTAATACGTAATATTTTTGGTGTAATACTTTTAGGAAAAAGTATTACTTTTGGGTTTTTAATTTTTTTGGTGCAATTCTTAGGAAAGAAATTGCTTTTGTGATTTTTTTTTTAATTTTTTTTTAATTTTTAAGTTTTTGATTTTTTTTTTGTATTTTTGATTTTTTGTGCAAGAAAACGTAACGTTCAAAAAGAACGAATCCCAAAATCCAAACGTCTTCACGAAAAATCGTCAATCGTACGAGCGAAGCGGCAGCGGCGCCAATTTGAAACTAGGATTTTTAATCCTTTTTAATCGATTAATGTTCGTTTTCCTCGACTCGACTCAAATTGAAATCGGATTAGACGATAGACTTAATTTTTGTTTTTGGTAAACGTAAAATTTTGGAATTATGAACTAAATCTATTTAAAATTTAAAAACTAATTTAATTAAAACTACTTTAAAACTTAATAAAACGGATTTTAAAACTAATAAAATTTTAAACTAAATTTAAAAGTAATTAAAAATTAAAATATTTTTTAGTCTTTTTATTTTTTTTATCAAAATTGAATTGAAGAAAATTGAATTAAACTTTTTAAATAAAATAATTAAAAACTTGTATTAAACTAATTAAGCAAAACTGCCAGCTAATTAAAAGGCTATATTAATTGAACTATGCAAAGTAATACACAAAAAAGATGTCTAGACTACTGGTAAGGACGTTGGCTGTGATTCAAGAGGTCTGGGCTTCGAATCTCACCCCAGACGAAATATTGCTTTTCTTATTTTGGATTATTGGAACTTATTTTTGGACCAACAGAATAGCCGTATCTGACATAATTCAGCAAACCAGTAACTCACAAAATAAGCTAATAAGCTACGAACCATCAATAAGCAAATAATCAAAAACTTATACTAAAAATAAGCGAACTATGAAGATTTACCCAAATAAAGCAAGTAGTTTAATTAAGCCGAAACATATAACATCAACTCCAAAATAAAGCTTAAGCAGTCTAGATATGCCAAATCAACAGTAACATAAACCCAAAAGAGAATAAGCAGATAAAACCAAATAAGCAATAAAATTAAAATACTTATCCAAATGAAAATTCCAAAACTCAAGCAGATTAAAAGACTAACTCTAAATCCAAACAGACAAAATTCATAAGCAGATATAATAGAAAAATTTAACTACCAAATTAAGCAAATAAATGAACTAGCAGGTAAACAATATCTAAATAAAAGCAGATTAAGTAGAATTTAAACTCAAATAAGCAATTAAATCAAAATAAATTAAGCATAAAACAGATTAAAACTAAAATCAAGCAAATCAGTAAAAACTAAATCAAGACTTAACTAAAACTTAAAATAAAGAAGAACACCTTGTGTCGATCCGTTGTGACGAAGGTAGGCGTTGTGCCTCCTTGTTATCCGCAACAAACACCACCATTCATCATCTCAAACCAACATCATCACCAAAATTTCTATCGAACCAAAGATCCGAATCGAACCAAAAGTACTCCACGTGAAACCCTTAACAGTAACCTTTATATATTTCCCAGTGGTGGAAAATATCATACCACTTTCTTTATCTTTTTTTTATAATTATAATACTCGAACAGTAACCAAAACAGATTAAACAATTAATTGAGACTAAAATTAATTGCGACGAATTTAACTGACAGAAATTTAAATTGAGATTAAAATGAATTAAAAATCAAATTTTCATTAATTTAAAGTAAATTACAAATACTGAAAATAAAAATTACAAGATTAAATCCTAAATCCTAATTTACTGAAAAATAAAAGTAAAGAAAAAGCTAATAAAATTACACATGAAATGGGGTTTTTATAGGCAAAACCCCTGAAACCCTCTTCATGGCTTCATTTGTAAGCATCAAATCATGGCCCTTTATTCCATCTTCTCTCTCTTTTTCTTTTGATCAACGGATGAGATTGCTCCACTATCACACGGGTCATTGACCTGGCATGATTTGTGCTTCTTTTATGCTGATGTGGAGAGATTTAATTGGTGGATTGGTATTGGTGAGGTGTTCCCACCAATCAAAATCACAAGATTAGCCACGTAGGTGAGAGATTGAGGACCACTTTGAGTGTTCATCCCCGAAACATTGGGGGATTTAATTCCCTTTGGGTGAATTACCTATTAAAGGTAAAAGCCCCAATTTTAATTGGGTATTTTTGGTGATGGGTAAATTATGGTTTATGTAATAATAAAAAAATGGCTGTGTGAGTTTTGGAGAGGGAAGGAAGAACAGTAAATGGAAGGTGGGGGTGATGTTCTAGTTTTTATCGAAAAAGGGGTTGGTAAAATAAATAAACGTGAGGTGAGGAGGGGTGAAGTAATTATTCGTGTGTTGTGAGGGTGTAGGCTAAGGACGAGTGGGGGGAAGGTAGGGATCGGGTGTGGGTGAGGTGCATGAGAGTGGGAGTGAAATGTGTTATAAAGTGTGATGTTGACTGTGCTTGTTGACCGACCCAAGCAAAACACAAATTCACTGCCGTTTATTATTTCATCAACATTAGGCTTTTAGACAATCTCCCATCTGCTTATAATATGAGTTTGGGCTTTTGGCCTTTATACACTTACGTCTCATGTAAGTTCTTTAAAAAATGGGCTTTGTTTGGGCCTTAGTAAAGAAAGGTAGATACATTTCATCCACAATTGGGCTTTTAGGCCCAAATAGCAATTGTAGGACCCACTTGACAAAAATCGGTCAAAAACTTAAATCCGATAATATCGAGCTCGATTTCGGCCTCGTCAATCTTTTTCTTTAAACTCGTGTCGGTTTCATCGGTTTTCGTGAACTTTGGCACCTTTTGGTCTTTTGACTTTGTCTTCGTCTCTTTTTGATATTTTCTTCAACATTTGACCGTGAAATCCCGTGTTTTCTCTTCTTTAGATCATTTGTACCTATTTTAACACAAAAACACAAAACCACGCGTAATTCCGACTATTATGATATAAAACACATGATTAGGTCTTGTTTTTCCTTGATTTTAGTGGCAAAAGGATAAGTGTTTACACACTTATTAATGACCATATCCTGCTTTTTGACTTGAAAATTTTACGATGAATGGTTATGAACTAGTCATAGATATTATAATCTAGAAAGAACCTAATATGAATTTATTAAAAAGATGTTTCCGTTATCTGAAACTTTAGGAGGTATTTGCTGGTGAATTACCTAGACTTTTTCCATTAAGACAAGTTGAATTTGGCATTTATTATATTCCCGGTGCTGCACCTGTGACATGTGCACTGTACATCAGCACCATCTGAATCGAAAGAATTACCGTGCAACTGAGAGAGTTGTCGAAGAAAGCTTTTATTCTACCGAGCTCGTCATCATGAAGAGCTATGGTGTTATCATTTCTTATGTTTATTGATTACCGTGAACTAAGTAAATTGACGATTAAAATCTATATCCACTACCCAAGATGATAGATTGTTCGATCATTTACAAGGTTCTAGCGTATATTCAGGAATTTGATCCACGGCATGGTTATCATCAATTTCTCGTCCGCGAAAAAGATTATCTATTCCAATCACTACATCCAGAACTTGTAATGAATATTATGAGTTTCATGTTATGTCGTTTGGATTGACTAATGCACATGTAGCATCCATAAATTTGGTGAGTCACGTGTGTAGGCTGTAATTTGATAACTTCATGCTTGTGATCAATAAGGACCATTTGTTTGTTTATAAGTATAAGAAGGACTTAGTAATTATTTATAGATTGCCCTGAATTGACCGAACAACAAAAACCTGTACCTTAAATAATTAACATGTGGTTAAAGACTAAATCCTTTACATTATTTGACCGTGTGATTAATAAGATAATGAAATCTATATTGACTCTTCAAAAATTAGAAGTCATTTAAGATTTTGGGTTTTACCAAAAAGAAAGTCGAAATATGTTGTGACAAATAATTTATCAAATAAATTTTTAAGGGATTATTTCCTTATGCCCAAATCATTTAACTAAACTCCTGTTTAGGGGTAAATGTTTGTGCATACCTCAAGACAACCTAAGCGGAATTGAGGAAAACATTTAAATCATAACTTGAAATTTGAAACGGCAATTTTTGCTTTTCAATTAAGAAAATTTTGACCAAAGTATAACAAAAGATTTTTTGAATATTTACGAATCTTATTAATTATTTTCAATAAATCAACAAAAATCGTATTAATTAAATTCAAATTTATTTTGAACATCTTTCTATAATTAGACAAACTGAGAAAATTTAAAAATTTTACCGTTAAGTTTCATAAAATTAAATATTTATTATTTGATTACTTGTAATAATTATCGACGCTTTTAAATGTCGGATTGAGCAAAACTAATAAAAATGATAGTGGAGACGAAACTAAAACTTAGAAAATATGAATAAAGAATTTATGAGTAAATTGTGGACATGATAATTATTTCATCAGGAAAGGTGAATGTAGATACTGACACATTATGTAGAAAAGATAAAGAACCAATTAGGACATGTTCCTTAATAATGAAGGTGCAAAATAAATTGCCGAACAATATAAAAATAAACAATGTTTGTAAAAAGTATAATATAGATAATAAAAAGGGGTTCGCGGTTAATGTGAACCATCAAAATTGAGAAGCCGATGGCGTTGAATGTATAACAGGCCACTTGAGGTTGCCTAAAAATGGAGATTTTGAGATATAGTTATGTTGGAATCTTGTAAGTATAAGTATTCTATTCATACTATTTCTGATTTAGTGTATCTTTATCTGAAGAAGTTGTACTGATGGCAAATTATGAAGGCAGACATCGCCTCATACATTAGTAAACGTCTAACTATTTCAAAGGTCATCATCAGAATTTGATTCGATTTGAGTCATCGTCGACAGACTGACCAAATCTGCTAATATCATTCCTGTTAATGATAGATTCTTGATGAAGAAATTGACTCTTTTGTATTTAAAGGAGTTGTGTAAACATGGTATGCCTGTATCGATCATCTCTACCAAGATCCTCGCTTCGCATCGAATTTCTAGAGATTTGCTCAGAAGTCATTGAGAACGAATCTTGATGAGAGTACTGTGTACCACCCCAATCGAAGGGACGAGGTAAAGTAACGATACAAAATACTATAAGTGTTGTTTTATGTTTGAATGATTGATCTTTGGTAATAAACTATAAAATCATCTTCCTTTGGAGAGATTATCATTGATAATTATCGTATTAGGATCAAGATCGAATCTTGTGAGGATATATATTAGAGCATTTGTAAGCAGGAGTTGGGATGAAGACACCCGACATACACCTATTGTGAGTTGGACATGTCTTTTAGGTTTAAGGTTTCCTATGAAGGCGAACCTAACCTTACAAAATACTCGACCCGCGAGACCTGAAATGATTGTTGAAATTAGGATTTGATTATTGGCTGCCGGGAGTGGGCAGGAGGTTATGTGAATATGAAATGTAGATCTTGAAGTGCCAGATGGGTAGCGAAGTTATGCCAAAAACTTTTAACTATGGAAAAATGAATTGATGATTTGAAAGATCATGGGATATAAGTCCCCGTTGTTTGGGACCATTGAGATGATATAAAAGTTGGTTTGAAAGGCATATAAGCTGGATCTACCCTAGGACTTCAAGAGCTGCGTGAATTATGTTTTGTATATCGAACTTGATAAAATGCCTATCAAGTGAAAATCTGACTATTCCTTAATGAAGTTTAGATCGGTGAAAAGTTGCATTCGTCAAAAACCCGTGAACATCATGGATAGAGAAAGTAAGTCAACATTAAGGCTGATCTTATTCCCGTAGTTATGTTTGATGAAACTCGCGTATTGTAATGAATTACACTTGTGAGAAAAGACCGAATGTGGAGGAAATACCCACATGGCTTTAACTCTATAAGAAGCGAGTAGTAAGATAAGATGATCTTTGAGGACAAAGATCCTGTTTAGGGGTAAATGCTGTGACAATCCGTTAATTTATGGTTGATCTTTTATTCTCAAGTATCATTTAAAAACATTATTTTAATGTTATATTATGAACTCACACATTTCTGGGAAGAAATTTGGATTTACGTCTTGAAGTAGCATCGACTACGTCTAAACCGGAGGATTTTACGTTACGTGCTTACATTTACATACACCGTTTTGGTGACAGTACGACATTTTAGAAAATAAATTTATCCGTGAATATTATTTTGAGATTTTAAATTTGTGTTGGTTCATAAACTCACAAATTTACGAGAAGAGATTAGGACTTACGATTATAATTTAACGTCCTTCACGACTAAACCGGAAACCTTAGGATTACGTATTTACGTTTTCGAACTCCGTTTTTTATGAGTCAATTTTTATTAGATTTGTTTTGTGCCGTTGATTCATAATTTATAAAACGTTTTTCGTAAAACGACCCGAGGGCACGTAAATCGAGGAAACTAGAATCAATGAATACCCGTAAATTAGTGGAGATGAGATAAGTGGGACACTTGTCCCACCCCCACTACTAGACAGCCAAAACAAGCCTTGGTGGCAAGTTTATACACAAATTTGCAAGACACATGTTTACTAAGCTTAGCAAGTAAGCCAACAAAACCACAAAACCACTTGCTAAACCATTTCTCTCATTCATACATGCAAAACCACCTATTCTCCCTTCCTCTCTCTCTCATATCCGTCCCACCATCATCAAAAACAACCCTCATTTGATCAAATTTAACCATGAAATCCTATGTTATTCACGCATATGATGAAGCCCTTTTCAAGCTCTATTGATTGGTGGTGATTTTAACATCCAAGGAGAAGATTTGGTGATGTCCAAGGGCTGATTTCTACAAGAAGATTACAAGTATTGGTGGCCTTGAAGACTAGTGTTGATTTATCACAAGTTGTGTGATCAAAATCCATGTCTTGATCATAATCTACATAATCTTGGTGGTATAAAGATTGTTCTTTCCATCCTCTTGTTATTTTGATTATGTAATCATGTATTTTCTTTCTTATTGTATATGTATATGATGAATATATAATGATAAAAATGTTGTGTGGGGATCAAGTGTTGATAAATATGATTAAAGAGATGAAAAACCATAGGTAACAAGGTTAAATTCATGCTTAAAATGATGGTTGTATAAAAACAGTAAGTAACCAAATGTTAAACTGATAAAATGGTTAAGTGGAATCCATATACAGTAAGTATTAGGTGTTATACACATGTGAGAGTTAGCCATACAATAGAATCATAAAAATGAGTGGGATATGATCAAAACAAGTTTAGAGTGCAAATCTGCCTACACTGTTTTGGACGAATTTATTAAAATATTTAGAGGTTGATTCATCAATAGCTACAAGGAATGAAATGAAGCACATATCATGTAGTTTCTGTGATAAAAATTTGAGGTCGCACATATCATGTAGTTTCTGTGATAAAAATTTGAGGTCCTATCTCGATATAGAACTCTAGATATGGTCTTTTTAGTGAATATAAAATTTAGGACTGAATTTGTGAAATTAAAGTTTAATATTATTATATAAGCACTCAAATAAATATAGTATAAAATGTGAATTAAAACCCACTAACTTATATATTACATTTATATAAATATGTATAAGGATAAATAAATGGACATTTTATAAAAATGGTAGTTTGACAAGTTTTATAAGTTATAAAAACTATAAACATGATTTTTACGTCTTTTCGGCTAATACCGTAAAATTAACGTTTTTCGTCAATTAAAACTTAGAGTGTCGGACCCGTCTAATGAAAACTTTTTAAAAGTCATATACTGATATATAAGTACTTAATACAAGTAAAAACCGATAAAACCCGAATTATATAACATATAGACATTAAGAGGCCAAAGTAGCCTTATTGGACTATAAACCCGACTAGTTAGTAAAACACTTATAAACTTACTTATTGGGCTTAACCCATTTGGGCCCAAAATGTAAAGTATAATACTGATAATAAAAGTATAATTGGGCTAATATAATATATTGGGCTTGTAATGGGCCCATTGGGCCTCAAAATGTAAACAAGTTGAACTAGTCTTGAAAATTTCCAACACATATCATTATAATGTGGAATAAAGATGTACAATATCACTTGATCATCATCATATTTGTAAAATCATAATATATATACATAGTTATGATTTTTATAAAGTCATTGGACAAGAGTCTAAGACATGTATTATCTGTCTAGGTTTCCGTGATTGAAGCACGTACCGTACATCCGAATTGTCGATAACCCGCATTCCCACATCAACGTGAGTTCATAGCCTCGCACTCTTTTAAATGTTTTTATGAAATGTTTTATAAACCCGCGAGGGAGATAACATGTTAGTTTTTATAAAATAGGACACTAATTGTCCCGATTGTTTGTTTATTGATTTGGACCCGAATGATTGTATGACCCGAGGAATGATTAAATGACCCGATAGATGAAATGAAATGGATTATTAAAGTTAGGTTATGTCACTAAAATTCCCATTAGCATGAATTGTGAACTACCGGGATTTGGTAGACGCTTATGCATATAATAGTACTATTTGGGGACGATCACCCTAGTTCGCGCCTTGACGGTTGATCCCCGTCGTGCCACATTGATTGGTAAGCGAATTTATGTATGAGAAGATTTACACAAGCGTGATTATTGTGACGACACGCTAATTTAGATGGGCAAATTGAGTTTCCGGCTAGCTACCCGTTGTTTTTGGTAGTAAGGTAACAATTTCATGCGACTTATAATAATCCAAATAACGAAATACTGCTATACGCACTGAATTACGATATATTGCCTGACTAGCAATACGGGGTCTTATTATTGATATTATGTTTGTGATTTGGTTTTACATAACCATATTCATATAACGGTTTTTATTTAACTCTACACGACGTTATAAAACGTATTGTATGATATTTTTACGACATTGGTTCGTATTATGGTTTTGAAGGCGAAAGCCTATATTGTTATTTTGACAAGGATTTTGTATAAAATGTTTTTGGCCTATTTTATGGTCTACTATAAAGATTTGTACAAAATGATTTTCGGTAATAATTATATACCGATGATACATTGATGGTTTTATTAAACTCTATGAATTCACTCGGCGTTATCGCTGACATTCTCTTTTTTAACATGTTTTATCTCAGGTACTTGAAGGTAATTCTCGGGAAGACGACAAGAATTCATGGCCCGCACTTAAATAACAATTTCCATTCAAATTCTTTGTAAAATTTGTATGAAATAATATGACTTGGGACCTATGTAAATATGATATTTATGAATGGAAATGCTTTATTATTAAATGAAGCGATTTTTAAAGCGTTGTCTATGATGTGAGTAATATGCTATCCCGTAACACCAACGAGTCTTCCGCTGTATTGAATTGTATAAATTTGGGGGTGTTACAGACAATGTGCTCAATTATGCATTAACAACTAGCATTCAAGATTAACCAATCACCACAAATCCAAGGCTCCAAGCCTTACCAATAACCACAATTCCAAGGCTCCAAGCCTTACCAATCACCATGGTCCCATAGGCGCCCATACACCTATGAACCAATCCCAAGGCCCCACCTTGTCAACATTCCCTTGGTACCAAGTCAAACCACAATAAATGAGACGGTACGTGTCCCCTGATCCAAATCATAAACACAATCAAGAATCACATAGCAGTTAATCACATAAGTGCACACACAAGTCCATCACAAACCATAAAAACATTCACAACATTAGTTACAAAACCATAGAGTGTCTCTTCCATCCCATCTGGAATTCAAATCATAAAAAGACACGGGACTATGAAACTCACCTGAACAAGCTTCTCCAAGTATCCACGCTCTAGCAAAAATCTAAACACACAAACGTATACAATCAAGACATGAACCATACACAAAAATGGCTCACCAATTTATGATGGATAAATAACCTTATCCTACCACTTAACCCTATTTATATGTCATATGCATCTCATTACATCCATCTATAAAGCCCTTAACTTAGTTTAGTTCATAACTCGCCCCGTTAACATTTAACCCAAAATAGTCCCGTTTTTCATACTTCAAACTATGGGTCGAACACCCCCCATTAACCAAAATAAAATGCCCTGTAAAAGAAACCCTATGCCCTTACATGTGTTAGATAACTCTCACATTTGGCCTCAATCTTAAGCTACTGTTAAGGCCTCCATATATATATATATATATATATATATATATATATATATATATATATATATATATATATATATATATATATATATATATATATATATATATATATATATATATATATATATATATATATATATATATATATAATTTTACCTATCCAGAATTTACAGATTTTGAACATATGAGAAGTTTATTATGATCAGAGGATCTTACCCTAACCCATTTGTTTATTCCTCCTCCAGATCTTTTATTTAACATATGATCTAAGTATAATTTTCGTTTTAAGGTCCAATTATACTCCTATGTACCATAAACATCTTAAAACATTAATTTAAACTCGACTGATTTCAAAACTGTTTTGACCTCCGACTGTTGTAACCTGTTTTTGACCCACTTCCCTACCTCCAATTTATTCCTCGTTTCTTGAATTCAGAAGCCAACTCAAATACATTTTCAGGGATACTTTGTTCGATTAATGAATATTTCTAGAACTCTAGATATGATCAAAACAATAAGCCTTAAATTCTGCCCAGTTTTTAAAAACGATTTTAAACATTTAAACCCCAATTAATCATACATAACCCTAATTAATACCTAAAAACGATTTCGAACGATAAAAACCCATTAATTACCTCACTAATTACAGGTCCTTAACAAACCCTAATATAAATTTATGAATCTCAACCCTAATCCATCATATTAGGTTACATATACGTAAATTAAACGTTAATTGACATAGTTTTAGTGTGTACCTTAGACCCTAATTGAATTATGGGGTTTTCTTGCTCCTCCATTGATAGAAACCACTGAGATTAGATTTATGGAAAGTATAAATTCGTTTTTGGGGCTAAAGGGAGTAATATGGGTAATTAAAACTAACCAGGAAGCCTAATAGTACTCAAACTGGGCTCCCCTTCCTTTCCTTAAGCAAAATTCGGCCCAAAATCAAGTCCAACACCCTATAGTCGACTTTTTTAATTATATTACTGTAAATTAACTATTAATTATTATTACCTTAAACTCCCTTAATTTATTTCAGCTCCTAAAGCCTCCCAAACCTCAAAACTGTAAAACTAGTCAAATTTACGCTTATACCGTAAAAGACGTAAAATATACAGTTTTATAAAAACTCTTAAAATATGAAATAAACTAATTAACTAAGTCCTAAATGACTTAAAACCATCCCGAAAAATACTCCCGTGACTAATTACCTCATCCGAGACCTCTAAATGCTAAACCTTAAATCGTAAAAATACAATTTACTATTATACTTATACGTATACGTAAAACACCAAAATAACACCATTTCATTTCATAGTCACCAATTTGTCAGCTCATGAACATGAAATAACCGTTCCTCGATTTACATATGAGTACCATTTACCCATAAACGATATCGAAACCTCACTCCAAACACACAAAATAAACACATAAGCACATAAAAGCACATATTTGCACAAAACACCCTAAACTATAGTCTAAGTGAAGAACCCCAAAACCATGGTTGTCACACATGAACTCTACTCTTGAGACATGTTTCTTTACTAAAGCTTCCAAAATTACCAACTGGCTTTGGCATAAGAGGCTCTCACATCTTAATTTCAAAACAATAACTCTGTTGGCAAAACAAAATCTTGTTATTGGTCTTCCTTCACTTGTCTATTCCAAGGACAAACCATGCTCAGCATGTGAAAAAGGGAAGCACCATAGGGCCAGTTTCAAAACAAAGCAAACTTTCGCAATCAAAGAAAGTCTTCACTTGCTTCACATGGACTTATTTGGCCCAGTATCACCTAGGGCCATTTATCATGAAATATATACACTTGTCATTTTTTATGTGTACTCTAGGTACACCTGGGTATATTTTCTAACAAAGAAAATCCATGCACCAGTTTCCATTATGTCTTTCATCAAAAGAGTTGAAAATCAAAATGACACTCATGTCAAACATCTCCGAACTGACAATGGCACTAAATTCAGAAATCAAACACTGATCAAATTTTGTAATGACAAAGGAATTTCCCAAAATTTCTCATCTCCTTATACACCTAAACAAAATGGTGTGGCTGAAAGAAGGAACAAAACTTTGATTGAAGCAGGAAGAACAATGCTTGCTGGATCTGCTCTTTCTAAACATTTTTGGACTGATGCCGTAACCACTGCTTGCTACACTGAAAATAGATCCATCATTGTGAAGAGACACATGAAGACTCCCTATGAAGTCTTCAGGGGGAGAATTCCAAACATTTCATTCTTACATGTGTTTGGGTGTCCATATTCATTCACAATCACAAGGATCACCTTGGGAAGTTTGATGAAAAATCTGATGATGGTTACTTCCTTGGATACTCTCTAGTATCTATAGCATATAGAGTCTTCAACAAAAGAAGACAATGTATTGAAGAAACTTATCACATCACTTTCGATGAATGTTCTGAAGCTCTCAAATTTACAAATCCATTAGATGATGAACTTCATATACATGAATCTCACAATTATCCATCTAATGAATTTCAACATTATGAGCATTCTCAAAGATATCAAACAAGCAATTCAGTTCCTCATATTGACCCATTTGAAGATATGACAAGTCCTAGAAAAGGAAATCCCTCAGTATGAAATACTGATGGTTTTGAATCAAATAATCAAAATGATTAGTCTCAAAATGATCAAAATGATCAACAAAGCAAAACAATTGACCAAAATGGTCAGTTTCAAAACAACCAGCATGCTGACACACATGATCAAAATGATCAATCTTATGAAGCTGCTGATGAACAATCTGAGCCCTCTGCTCAAAGCTCTCCTACTATCTATAGGGAATTAGGTCTTGGATGTGTTGCTTCTCACCAAAAAGGAAGCCCACCATTGATTGAACCTTTGTCTATTGAATATCCTTTAGCAGACACTAGAGATAATCCAAGTCCAAGTACATGTAATGGACTTCCAAGTTCTAGCTCTAATCATGATACTAGTGCCTATTCTCCAGCTCTACAAAAATCTTGGACTAATAATAGTCACATACAACTAGTGAACATAATAGGCAATCCTAGTGAAGGTAGAGTCACTAGATCTATGGCAAAGAAACTGAGTGTTGCTTCCTCTGGAGAATGCCTCTATGCAAACTTTCTCTCGGAAATTGAACCTACCAAGGTTTTTGAAGCACTCACACACCTTGGATGGGTGGATTCCATGCAAGAGGAACTAACACAATTTGAAAGAAACAAAGTCTGGATATTGGTTCCTCTTCCATATGGTAAATCAACCACTGGCACCAATGGGTTTACAAGCTCAACAGAGATGAAACCAATGTGGTGACCAAAAACAAAGCTAGGCTGGTGGCCCAAGGATTCAATCAAGAGTCTAGTGTTGATTTTGATCAAACCTTTGCTCCAGTTTCACGTATGGAAGTCATACAAATCTTCCTTTCTTATGCCACTTACATGAACTTCATCATCTAAATGGATATCAAAAGTGCATTCCTAAATGGTGACCTAAAAGAAGAAGTTTATGTTACACAACCTCCTGGCTTTGAGAGTAGTAATACCCAAATCATGTCTACAAGCTTTACAAAGCTTTGTATGGACTGAAGCAAGATCCAAGAGCATGGTATGAAACTCTCTCAACATTTCTCATCAAACATATGTTTTTTAGAGGAAAATAGATAGCACCTTGTTTATCTATAAATCTAAAACTGACTCCATTCTGGTACAAATTTATGTGGATGACATCATCTTTGGTTCAAAAAACTTGAAAATTTGCAAACAATTTTCCAAGCTTATGACCAGCAAGTTTAAGATGAGTATGATGGGAGAAATCACATACTTCCTTGGTCTTCAGATTAAACAATCTGACCAAGGCATCTACAACAATCAAGAAAAATATATCAAGGATCTGTTGAAGAAGTATGATATCAATTGTGCTTTAGTGAAGACTCCAATGGTACCCCCTAACAACTTAGGACCTGATCTCAATGGAAAACAGTCAATGAGACTCAGTATGGAGGTATGATTTGTCACTCATGTACTTAACTGCAATCAGACCTGACATTCAATTCTCTACATACCTCTGTGCAAGATACCAAGCAGATCCAAAGGAATCACACCTTACTGCTGTAAAGAGAATCTTCAGATACCTAAAAGGTACACCATGTCTAGGTCTTTGGTACCCCCAAATCCTCAGGTTTTGATCTAAAGGGGTTTTCAGATTCCGACTATGCTGGATGCAATATGGATAAAAAAGCACATCTGGTGCTTGCCAATTGCTAGCTGGCAAACTTGTGTGTTGGAGTGAAAAAAGCAACAAACAGTTGCCATGTCTTTAGAAGAAGCTGAATATGTGGCAGCTACTGGATGTTGTGCCAATTTTCTTTGGATGAAAAGCCAACTAGCTGATTATGACATAGAATATGAAAAGGTACCAATCTTTTGTGATAACACTAGTGCTATTGCAATATCCAACAATCCAGACCTTCACTCAAGAACAAAACACATTGATATCAAATATCACTTTATCATAGATCATATTGTGAAAGGGGACATCGAATTGCATTTCATCCCCACTCAGTATCAATTGCCTGATTTCTTCACCAAACCATTGAATGAACCAACTTTCAAAAGATTGATAATGGATCTTGGTATGCTGAATATTGATGATACAAAACCTGAACCTTCAGCATTCACTAAAGAAGCTTGAAGGTTCATCATTTCTTAAAAGTTTTTTATTAATGTAAGTAGTAGTGTCTGAGTAAAGTAGTGTGCAATGTCATGTGTCTATCTCACATTATGTGATTGTGTACGTGATGTCTTGTCGCCTTATCTGATTCATTAAAGCTGAACAAATGATCACCAGTCATCAAAAGTTTCCTTCAGCAAATACTGAATAAATGTTTAATACAACTGAGTAGCTAGGCTTGAGTAGAGGAGAGTGCAATGTCATATGTCTTGTTCACTTATGTGAACATGTATATGGGGTTTTGTCGCCTCATCTGACGCACTAAAGCTCACAAGTATTGCCATCAGCTTTAGCATATCTGAGCAACAACATTTAAAACAAATCAATCATGTGATGAAAAGTATTAAATGGCATTGATTTTTCTTGTGAATGAAACAAACATTATTTCAAAAGGTGTCATTTGTTAATTAAGGAAATTTCAAACGTCTCCATCCACAGTCAAGAACTCCTTGACACATGGGGCGTTTCATAGTTCAAAGCAACAGAAAAGCATACCTTTTTGCAGAACACTAATGAGAGAGTTTGTGCCAAATGTTCAAAAGAAACCCTAAAAGATTTATTAATTTTTTCAAATGGTTGTAAAAACTTTTACGAATCAGTTCAATATTTTTATATAATCCCTTACAATTGGATTTCATTCCACGCTTACAAATCTTTTCATCAAAAAACACACACACAAACTCTCTCTCTTTCAAAAAACACATAGAAACAACAATCGCTGAATCATCTTCTTCCCCAAAGATCTCTAAGATCACTCTCAACCCATCCACCCATTTGACTTTTCCCATTTATGATATATTCTTCAAGCCCAATAACATCATCTTACTCAAACCTGAATCCATTAAGTCTGTTCTTGGGGAACAAGTTATGACTTACCTATCAAAAAGTGTTTTAAGGTATGCATTATTTGAGGATCCTGGTATGATGTTTCAAAATGTCCTAAAAGAATTTTTGTTCATAGTAGAGGCTTCTAACATCAAGAAGTCCATTGAGTTTGATTCAACCACGGTTGGGATTCATGGTAGATTTAGGTTAAAATTATTTAGAAAGGTTTTGGGTCAAAATTATTTGGAAAACCCTAGTGATTATGAGGCTATACCTGATGATTTTATGATTGCTAAAAATTTCTTTAAAGAAATTGGGTATACTGAAGAGATTACTAAGAATGGGGGGTTAAAAACAAGTTATTTGCCACCAAGGTGGAAGTTGTTGATGTCCATTCTTATTGAATGTTTTTTTTTGGGGGGGGGGACTAGAGGCCTTGACCAGATTAACAAAAAAGATGCTATTATTTTATATTGTCTGGCCAAGGGAATTAAATCTGATTTTTGGAGGATTATTTTTAAAGATCTCCATGGGAAGCTGTTGGGTCAAAAAGTTGATGTGGCAGAAACTCAAAAACGAAGAAAACATGAAGTTATTTGTCTAAGCGTTGACAAGAGTATTCCAGGCGTTGATAAGAACAAATTAGGCGTTGTTGGCTCAAGAGTTGTCATGTGCAATCTAAGCATTGTCACATGTAATTCAAGAGTTGATAGAAACGTAGACAAGAAGCTTATGGAAGCTTCTATTTAGATAAACATGCAAGATATATTCTGCATAAGTTTATTTAAATAGAAGATTTACTTGTTTATTTGTTATTATCTCTTGTAAACCCTAATCCTTACACTATAAAAGGAACCAAGGGTCTTAGGTTTTAATCATCAATTCATATCTACAATGTAAACCTAAAGCGTGTGTCGACTAGACGTGGGATTCAATGTATACACGTCTAGTGGTTGTTAATTATTAATATAGTTAACAATCCATTTGTTTTAATTCATGTTATTGTGCCCTAAACACCTTGTTAATGTGTCGTGTTCTAATTCCGCTTTGATTGTATAATCATATGAACATGATGCATTCCTAGTAGCTTCAAAGATCCGGAAACCAAGGTTTCCACAATTGGTATCAGAGCCTCGTGGCTCGTGATGCTAGGACTAACAAGGTGTTCGTGTATGGTGAAAAGAAGAAAAATCCGTCTAGGGTTTTTCTAGACGTTTTTGTGTGCGCAGCATTATTCAGAAGGTCATAACTTTTGATTGGACCGTTGGATCGTCACGAAATTTTATATGTGTGTTCTACATACATATGTCTAAACATCCACCGGAGGGATTGTTCTGTATAGACCTCATTCAAAAGTTATTAAGCGTCGAAGTGGGCTGTAGAGGTGATTTTCAGATTTTCTGGTTTACATAAAATAATGATTTAAGGCTTTCACAAACCCTAGATCATTCTTAAACAGAAAAAGAGATGTTGCTGTTATGATACGGTTATTTGTTTCTTCGGTTATGATAGAAGAAAGTAAATTAGGGTTTATCATAAAACCCTAAATCAATAAAGAAACAAGTCCATTTTGCTACATGATTTGTTTCGTAGATGAAAAGGTGCAGGGATGATAGTTTGCGGTTGATTACAGATGATTTATTGCAAGAAAAAGGACAGCATCTTACAATTACTACATTTAAAGGAGACGATTTATTGCAAGAAAAAGGACAGCAGCACAGGTCTGGTATATTGGTTTCTCTTGGACGTGATTTTGGTTCTTGTTTATGGGAACACGTTCTTTAATTCCTGATTTCTAGGGATTTGTTATAATGGCTGGGCTTCAATGGATACAAAAGAAAGGGACGTGCGAATATTACTGTTTGTTGCAAAAGCAAAAGCAAAAGTAAGTGTTCGGTTTGTTTATTAATGTGCTCTTTGATTTGTAAGATTATGTGCAGCAGATAGCGACATGTACTATGAGTCGTTTTACTTTTGGACGCAAAGAGAAGAATGATATACACATGGTCCCACGTCTGGGTACTCTGTGTTACGATTTGTTCTTTGTTTTCTACAATGACAAGGACATGTGCTACAATTGGTTATTCAAAAGTATTGCTCACGTTTGGGGTTTCAAGGAGTTTATTATAATATTGATCACATGATGTGTAGATAATTCATTTGAGTTATTTATCTAAACAAAAGTGAATATGCGAAGTTTGGTTCACATGGGGTGATTTTCTGAATTTTATATTGCTTTAGATGCAATACATGATGTACATCCTTATTGTGCAAACAAATGTGAATTTTGACGCTGACATTCATATTTTAAGACGCTGACAGAAGTGGACGCTGACACTTGTTATTTTGACGCTGACAAGAATAAATCGAACGCTGACAAAGAGCGTTGATATGAGTTGTCCGAGAAACGCTTGCTCAAACGTTGATAGGTTTTGTCCGATATCTGACAAAGAATGAGACTAAGATATTGGACAATGAAGGTTCTCGGATGACAAAAGAATAGCTGTTGTTTGAAAAAAATTGGTACGTTTTTAGCACACAAAAGGAGGATTATACACACGAAGGTACATGGAATCTCTGTTTTAATTTAGAATATCATGTTGATATTTATGGCTCAGATATTTTTGAAAGGGATTAATGATCTTAAAGTGAGTTAGCAACTTTTTATGGGAATTTGATGGATATTTTAAACTATGTAATTGGGATAGCCTTGGAAAAGAGTTATCCGTTGCGAAACTTTTACATATGGTATGAAGATGTTATTCCATTAAATTCGTCATGAAGAGGTGTTAGCTTAAGGGGAAGAATTCTTATGGTAAGTTTGATGATTGAAGAAGATTTTCGCGAGTTTGTGTACTATCATATCTTAAAGTCGTGCACTCCCAGTCATAGACATTAAATATAACTTGTTCGTGCTTTACATGGTTGGTGACGAAGACTTGTCATAACACTTGAAGGAGTTACATTATCGTGCTTAGTGTCTCACAAAGGATGAGAATATTGACAAGGGATCGAGGTCTACTTATACTTGGTCTGGTATAAGTACTTTATCACGTGGATAGTACAAGACATGGAAGACAAGGTTGGGTTATTCTACTTCTACATCAAAAATATTATATTAATTGTTCTTCAAGATCATTACTTAGAGCTACATTTGTAGAATCTTCAAAGATTGCATACATTGTTTACTTCCTTGTTGATGTGACAAAAAGGGGAAGAAATACATGCTACACTTGAGGGGAAGCAATTTGAAGATCATGTACAACTTACAAGAGATACACATAGAGTTTTGCCACCATCAACTAGGGGAAGATTGTTGGGTCAAAAAGTTGATGTGGCAGAAACTCAAAAACGAAGAAAACATGAAGTTATTTGTCTAAGCGTTGACAAGAGTATTCCAGGCGTTGATAAGAACAAATTAGGCGTTGTTGGCTCAAGAGTTGTCATGTGCAATCTAAGCGTTGTCACATGTAATTCAAGAGTTGATAGAAACGTAGACAAGAAGCTTATGCAATCTAAGCATTGTCACATGTTCCAGCCACAGCTCTGATACCACTTGTTGATCCCTATCTTAGATCGATTTAGCTTTATGTATACGAGATTAGATCAAGTAATACACTTAGAGAAACCTTTGTATATGCTTATGATAATCTAAGTGTTATGCGGAATTAACACTTAAACAAGAACACACAATGATATAAACAAACTCTCACTTTGATTAATGATATCAAACTTGCTTACAATGAAAGTAGTTTACGAATGAAAACTTATATGAAACATTAACCTAAAGGTCTTCTTTTATAGACATAAGATGCCTTGTACAATAATCTACGTATCAGCTATTCTAGGTAAAGATAAATATAGAAAATACATTGTTGTTCCTATCTTTACTAGAAGTAATCTAGAATATAATAAACGCGTAGAGTATAAATTCCCATCAGTGCTTGTCTTCAATGTGTCAACGCTTGACTTTATCTTGTCAACGCTTGAGCTGTCAGCGCTTGTTTTGTTCTTGTCAACGCTTGTTTTACTCTTGTCAGCGCTCAAGTGATCTGGCCTTAATTTATTCCCAACAATCCTCCCCTAAACTTGATATCCACTCTTATGATCAAGTTTCTGAATAAGCATTAAGGACTAGGAGGAATCTTACAAACCTTCTCATATTGGTAATGAATAAATCTGATCAAATCTTTTGCCACGTCACTTGAATAATCAATCTCCACCTGAGTGTCCTTCATCTTCTCCAAAATAGCCTTGGATATGAAATACTGACCATCCACAAGTAGATACTCAGCAAACTTTGTAGAACTCAAATGGTAAACACCAGCAGCTGAATATAATCTCCATTGAAGACCACTGAGGTCATCTTCAAGATCCTTCCAAATAGCAGGATCTTCATCTCTTGGTCCACACATTCTTTTAAATGTGGACCACAGTTTTATTCCATTAGCTGAAGTTGGTGCTTCAGCCTCATACTTGGTCTCTAGCAACCTCCATAGATCAACCAAGTCTTCTCTATCACAACTTGCAAACAAAGATATGAGAGTGGTAAAAGTGTGTACCTCTTTACCATATCTGCCAATCTTCCAAAACCCACATTCATCTTCTTCATAGCTCACAACTGGGTTTCTGGAATCTAATGGTAACACTTGCACCATATCTGAAGCTTCTAATGGTGAGAGCTTGAGGCTCTTTCTTATATCAGCTTCACTTGGATATAGTGGTTCTATATCTTTGGGAAACTCAAGAGAAATTCCCTTCTTCACTGGCCTGGGAACAAACATAGCTTTCTTGAGCTCCATTTCTTCAGCAAGTTCTTCCTTTCTTTCATCAGAAAGAAGTCTGAGAGTGTTTGCTTCCTGCACTCTCACCCAAATGGGATTAGCCTTGCATTCCAACTCATCAAATGTCAATGCCCTCAATTTCTGATAAGTCCATCCAACTCCATGACATCTGAGCAACATGTAGTATAGCTCCCTTCTATCCCTTTTCAACTCTGAGAGAATATTGTTTGCCTTATGATTCAAAATTACCTGGCAATCCTTCTAAACTCTGAGAAGAATCTCCAAACCCCATATTTGATCTGAAATGGTCAAGTCTGGATTCTCCATACATCTTTCTTCCCAAGCATTGTACATTTGAACCACCTCTGGCATGTCAAAGTAAACCTGCAATTTCAACTCTCTCAACTTCTCCTTAGCCAACTCATCTCCATACTCAAGTCTTTCTGGTTCTATAATCATCACACTTGAGTCTGAGCTAGCTCCATCACTTTCCTTCTTCTGAAGTCACAACAAATGGTGACTCTTTCACCTCCTTTATATCTTGTTCCATGATTTGTGCAGCCAATCTTCTATCAAATTCAACTTGAGCTGCATCCTTTGGAACAATCTCTTCTACCATAATTCCCTTACCCTTATCTGATGGTGCAATGGTTGGTAAGGTAGATGGTGATACCTGTGTAGAAACCTCCTTGATGATAGATGATGACTGGGATACATCACCTTCATGTGCAGGTCTGTCAACGCCCAATTTTGTTCTATCAGCTCTCAAAATATTTCTATCAGCGTCCAAATTCTCCTTGTCAACGCCCAAATATCCTGCCTCAGCGCCTTTTGTAACTTCTTCCAACATGGCTGTAAATGATAAATTCAAGTTGGTAGGAGAAACTAAGGACGTATCAAAACCTGTTTGTTTCTTCAAAGTTGTAAGGGCCTCAGCAACATCCAAAGATTGACCATCATGGCTGTCCTTGTCACTCAGATTTATTGGATCTTCCTCCCATTTGGAAGATTCCTCCATACCCCTCCTTGCACTAGCACTCTCCAAAACAACAATCCTCTCCCTCAATTGCGTGAGTTCAAGGCCTTGTGAGCTGACAACTTGTACTAAGTCTGCATTTTGCTTTTGCAAGCTCATGCAGACTGCCGTCATAAGAGTCATTGGTTCCAGTCTGCCCTCTTCTAAAATGGGGATTTGACCTCCCAAGTCAGAGTCATTGGGCATGGATGAGGACTTAATGATGGTGGGACTGCCTTGGCCAGCATCTAAGCCAGAACCAATAGTCCCAGCCTCATCCAGGTCACCAGCCACAATTGTGGTGGTGGTTCTCTCTGCTACATGGCTAGGACCACCAGAGGAGAACACTACAGTAGTCCTTTGGCGTTTCATCAACCTATATTCAGGGGGTGTGGAAGATGGTGTGGAAGAATGGGTGGATGTGGGTTGGTTAAGGGGTGCTTGGGTTTGTGAAGGTTGTGTGTCAACGTTGGAAATAGGTACATCAACGCCAACATTTAATGTGTCAGCGTTGAAGGGATCTTGGTCAAGTTGCATATGTTCAGGTGAAGGTAATGGTTCAGGTATTGGGTCAATTTGTGGTTGGGGGTCAATTTGGGGTTGGAGGTCTGGTTGGGGTTGTGCTGCTGCAATAACAGCAAGCATAACTTGGGTTAAAGGTAGGTCACGATGGGGTGCTGAGTTCATCTTCATAAAAATAGCTTTCTTTTGCTCAGGGATCTTATAAAAATCATTATGATCCCTTGTGCAGTATCCTTGAACATCAAAAACCATTTGTAAAAATCGGGAATAAGCTAAAGTCATTTTGTTCCCCTTATTTTTACACATGCCCTCAAAAATCATTTTAGAATAATTAAATTTTTGCCCTGTTGCAATACACACAATAGCACTAGCAGTGGATCTATTGATCTCATTGTGTGTAGTGCATTTGGGACTCAAACATTGAAGGAGGACATGTATGAGGTACTTCCAGGCTGGGGGAAATTCCTGCTTATGATACTTGTTTAAGGTACCTTCATCAGGAAAAGTATATCTCAAAGCCCTAAGCCCTTGTTCTATTTCATTAATGGGAAGGGTCGCTGTACCATCAGCATCATCAAGATGCAAGGCTTGGCGTACCAAAGCCTCAGTAATCACCCAAGGTCTCCCATGAACAATAGAAGTCAATGTAGTCACTCTATTAACTGTTGAGGAACTTATAGTGTTCCAAAACTGTTTAATATGTGTGACTGGAATGAGTGGTGCATGAGAAAGAGCATACCTTAAGGGGGATGCGTTCAAATACGCCACCATTTGTGTGTATTGGGGAAACAGAGTACCATCAGCTTCAAGATACGCGATCATGTTATGTTGACTTCTGAACCCCAATTCCAAATCTGATGGTCTAAACTTTGGTGCCATTGTTGAAAGCTGTTAAATTTAAGTGATGAAGATGAAGTTGATAAGAGAAAATTGTGTTAGACAAGAATTATAGATGCCCTGTTTAAAAATAGGAGCCGTCATGTTTAACCTTGAATGCTATTAATAGATTCTACAGCAATAGTCCCTCGGACTCGGAAAGTAATAACAAAAATGGCTAACCCAATAGCAGTTTCCGCAGCTGCCACCGTTGGAACCAATGAAGCAAATGATTGACCCATCATATCATCCGAAGAAACGGAAAATACCAAAAAGTTCGAATTCACAGCTAATAACATTGATTCAATTGGCATTGACATAATAGGACTCAAAGTCAAACTTCAAACTTCGTTCGAAAAAGTCAAGTACAACTGATGCAGCTAACAAAGAGAAGTCCAAGCAGCAGCCATCAGTAACTCTAATGCCTATAGGAAAAAATCTTCACAAGGTCAACGAGGAAAAGCTCCCGCACGTCAAGTCTACAGGCCAAAGGGCAAGACCGTCCAATCATCTTTCAAGAATACATAGAATCTTCCAAAAAAGATTGCGGACAATCAGACGGAGCATAATCTTTTTCTTTTAATAAATAATAAAAAGACTTCTCAGCACATACAGATTTCTGCCGATCCTTCAACCAGTACTGCTTCTCATGATTCTCAGTTGAGGGTGGATTCTTCTCATCAGGTAATAGTAGATGCCATTGACTCATCTTTGGCTGCTAACAATTCCAATGTTGATAATTCTAGCATTCAGGCTATGTTATTATGCCTATTTTCTCTCAGCCTGATCATGAACTCATAAACAAGATGGTGAAATTTAAATGAAGTCGAAATTTGTAATAAGAGTCTTTGATTACCACAAATCACTTTCATACCCAAATTAGATATTGTAAGGGACCCGAAGCTAATAAGGTATTTCCCCGTAAAAAGGATTAAAATAAGGAAATAGGGCGTCTCGCGGCTATCCGAGAATATCAATGTTTGAATCGAAGGTTCATACTGTCAGACTTATTTGATCTTATCAATTGTTATAATTTTTCTCGAATAAATATGAATTTTCTAGGATAGTATTAAAGATCTTATTAAAGATCTTATCGAAAACTTACAGCGGCTTGCCAAACAAAGGCTAAAAGAAAAAAGAACAGGGGTATGACTGGCATAAAATCGACGATTGGATTCAAAAAAGCATAGGCTTCGGGCAATTTGGCCAAGAAAAGACTACTCGGATAAAGGGCAGAATTAAGACAGATCAAACTAAAGATATTAAGCATAATAGACATTTTTTTCGTCGAGATAATTGCTTTTTGATTGAGTTATAGATATAAGTAAAATTAGAGGATTAACTAAGGTCGTTGGTCTAATGAAATAAAACCTCTTGATTTTAGTTAGTTTATTTTAACTCATTAACTAATTCATTATAGGATTGATTGTTTTCCATTTCAATCAAAACAATTTATTAGGAATATTTGGAAAGTTTATATATAGTTATAGTTCTAAAATGAACTTTTTATCGAGCAAGCATAAAAAATGACTTAGATCATTTTTTATCAAACTACATACCCTTTAACAGATTTTTGACTAGTCTCATTCAAGTTTTAAAGTTTAGGTGGCAACAACCAGAATGAAATATTATTTAATCGTGGAAATGCCATGTCAGGCGCACCTATCAGAATCGGAACAGACCAATTACCAGATCCACCTATCATCGCCGACATAACCATAAAAAATATCATTAAAAAGCGTGAGCCGTGATTAAAACATTATAAAGTTGATGATTCCCACCAAGAATTTGATCGTCGGGTCGTGCTAATTCCATACGAATCAGTATTGAGAAGCATGTGCCCATCACTCCAGCAATGGCACTAAAGATGAAAAAATGCATGTGATAGGCCCAAAAATAGGCAAGTATTTTCAAAAAGTAATCATGAAAATATTGAAAAATTATAAGTTTATATCATGCATTAAATGAAAAGTAACAACTACCAAAATTACGGCCTAAAAATATGTCAAAAAGTAACAACTGGGTAGGTCCCATTGAGTGTCAACGGTCAAAAATAACCTATCAACGCCCAACGGCTATAATCTTGTCAACGTTTGCCTATAGCCATGTCAGCGTCTAAATTGGTCACAACAACGCTTGGAAAATTCTTGTCAGCGTCCAAAAATAAAAATGTTTAAAAATGAAAAATGACCTTAACAAAGTAATTTATCCTAGAGAAGATAACCAAAAAGCTGATAATTATTATAGGGCGGCAAGCACTGTCCAGTTATGCACACTTGCTTAAGCAAGATAGACATAACAGTCCTCTAGTGTCCCTTGCTAACCAAAACTCTTAACAACCAAGTTACCTTACAAAATTCCTTGTTACTCCCAGGTAAATGCCATAACAAAATTATTCCCAAGTCTCCCAACAGACCACAACCAATTCTAGGCCAAAAATGTCTTGGCAGCATGCATAGTATATCAACTTTGCATGCTACAGTGCGTCATGATTTAGTAAAACTAACTCATACTCATCTGTGGACACAATCTAGAATTGTGATAAGAGTATCATATGGATACCCAAACATCCTAAAGGTTCCTAAAATCTCCCCTTAAACTATGATACATAAGTTTGCTAAAATCATGCATGAACATAAAAATTTATGTCAAGATAGGAATTAAAAATTCCAACCATCATCCATAAATAAAAACTTGTCCAAATGCTCCTCCATTGATCCATAAGCAACTCTGTATCCAATGGTATACTGCTAACACCATCTGCACATTTAGATTGAAAACCACAAAACTAACATTGTTGTTGACAACGCCCCGATAGCACATGACAGTGTTGAGGGAAGCTTTGTCAGCGTTAGACAATTATATTGCTGACGACGTTACAAAAACACTTATCAGCGTTCAAGCAACCTTTGTCAGTGTTAGAAAAATATAGTGGAAAATCTAAATCATTAAGAAGACCAATAACAATGCATCATCCTGTACATACTTTTACAAAAAGACTCCAAAACACATATTATGTGAGATTAACCATTCCAATACTTGTTAACAAGTATTGAAACCTCCCAGCATCAAAAGGTTTAGTTAATAAATCTGACACATTTTCCTCAGTGTCAACCCTATCTGGTTGTATTAAACCTTTCTCAAAGCAATCTCTAATAAAATGGTGTCTAATTTCTATGTGTTTAGTTTTAGAATGATGTACAGGATTCTTAATGATGCATAAAGTGCTGTTATTGTCAACAAATATCTTGGTATGCATGAAATTATACCCATAGTCCAACAGCTGGTTCTGAATCCATAAAACTTGTCCACAACAAGCAGCTGCAGCAACATACTCTGCTTCAGTTGTAGAATTAGCCACCACTGTTTGTTTCTTGCATTGCCAAGATATCAACCTGCTCCCAAGAAATTGACATCCACCAGTTGTGGATTTCCTATCAAATTTATCACCTCCATAATCACTATCTGAATAAGCAATCAGCTCCAATGGTGAATCCTTTGGGTACCACAAACCAAGACCAGGATAGCATCTTAGGTACCTAAAGATCCTCTTCACAGCATAAAGGTGACATTATTTGGGAGTCACTTGATGGCGTGCACAAGCACACACAACAAACATGATATCAGGTCTGGAGGCTGTAAGATACATCAAGGATCCAATCATGGATCTATAGTGTCTGACATCAACATCTTTCCCATCTCCAATCTTTCCCCAAGGGTGTTCTCTATCCATAAGAGTAGTAGCCCTCTTTTCATGTGGAGAAAAGCCAAACTTCTTCAAGATCTCAGCCACATATTTATCCTAGGAGATGAAGATACCATCTTCTTTCTGCTGAACTTGTAAACCAAGAAAGAAGTTCATCTCCCCCATAGCACTCATCTTGAATTTGTCTGTTATAAGCTTGGAGAAATCCTCACTCATCTTTGGATCAGTAGACCCAAAAATGATATCATCAACATAGACCTGGACAAGCAACACATCCTTGCCTTTCTTCTTTGTAAATAGTGTCTGATCTATGGTGCCCCTCTTGAATCCATTGTCCACTAAATAGGTAGACAAGGTACCATACCATGCTCTAGGGGCTTGATGAAGGCCATACATAGCCTTTTTGACTCTATACACTTTATCTGGATTCTCTGGATCCTCAAAACCAGGAGGTTGCATCACATACACTTCCTCAACAATAGTTCCATAGAGGAAGGCACTCTTGACATCCATTTGATAGACAGTGAAGCCCATGCAGGATGCATAGGCTAGAAAGATCCTTATAGCTTCAATCCTTGCAACTGGTGCAAAGAATTCCTCATAGTCTATCCCCTCCTCTTGTGTATATCCCTGAGCCACTAACCTTACCTTGTTTCTGACCACAATGCCTCTTTCATCTCTTTTTTTCCTTAGAACCCATCTTGTCCCTATAGGTCTGACATATTTGGGACAATCAACCAGCTCCCAAACATCCTGAATTGCAAATTGGTGAAGCTCATCCTGCATTGCTTACACCCAACTTGGTTCTTTGAGAGCATCAAATATTTTCTTGGGTTCCTGTTGTGACAGAAAACAGGCAAACAAACATGCTTGCACAAGAGGGGTATCAACCTTCTTGTGTATATTGGCAATAAACCCACCAAGACCTTGATGAGCTCTTCTGGTCTGAACTGGAGTCATAATATCACCAATGATCTGAGAAGTGGGGTGATTCTTCATTGTGGAAGTGAGAACTCCTCCTTCAAAAAGTCTGGTGTCCTCAACCTCATGCTCCATGTTGTCAATATCTTCTTCATCAGACTCTCTTTCATTAACATGAGGATGAACCTCTTCATATATATTGGAAGGTTCACCTTGTTCAAAAATGGAAGAGAAAAGATGTGCAGAATTGTTGTCAACGCCTGAATTTTGTTTGTCAGCGCTTGGGCTAACAACGCTTGAACTTTTGTTGTCAACGTCTGAACCATCAACGTCTGAATTGGTCTTGTCAGCGCTAGATGTGCCTTTGTCAGCGCCTGAAGGACCATGCATGTTTGTATCTGGTGGTGCTTGGAGACCACCATTATCTTTACCAGCAGCAGCAAAAGAATCTGTCCAAATGGGAATGGTAACATATTCTTGGATAGGAGATGTCTTTTCTGCTTGTGATCCAACCTTTTCATGAACCTGAGTACCTGAAACATCAACAACTTGTTCCTCCATAACATTTGAAGTTACCTTCACAATGTCTGGATTAGTGACAAACATATAATTTATAGTTCTAGATAAAGGTTCAAAGTCAAACAACCAATTAGGACCACTTTCAGGATCACTAGGTTTATTTTCTAAAAACCTAACATGTACTCTTTCAAGTATATGTTTTTCTTCTTTAAGATAAACCCTATATCCCTTGCTCTGCACTGAATACCCCATGAAGTAACCGTCATCACCTTTTGCACTAAATTTCCCTAAGGCATCACTAGTATCTAAAACTACTACATGACAACCAAAAGGTCTGAGAAAACCAATATTAGGTTTTCTACCCCAAAGTAACTCATAAGGTGTTTTGTTCTGAATTTTGTTAACTAATGCTCTATTTTGAACATAACAAGCTGTATTAACAGCCTCAGCCCAAAAGGCTATAGGAAAATGAGCATCAGCCAACATTGTTCTGGCTGCTTCAATTAGGGTTCTAGTTTCCTCTCAGCAACCCCATTTTGTTGTGGGGTTCTAGCAATACTAAATTGCCTAGTAATTCCTTTCATGGCACAGTAATCATCTAGCTTCTTATTCCTAAATTCACCACCATTATCACTCCTAAGCATTTTAACTTCATTGCCAGACCTCTTCTCAATCTGAGTGATAAAATCAATTAGAATATCAGTTGTGTCACTCTTCATAGCTAGAAAGAATGTCCAAGTAAACCTAGAAAAGTCATCTGTGATGACAAAGCAATATGACTTACCATTCAAACTTTCTATATTGGTTGGACCAAAGAGGTCCATATGTAGCATATGAAGAGGTCTAGAACTAGTATGCACCTGTTTGGACTTGAATGAGACCTTGTGCTGCTTGCCTTTAAGACATGCAACACAAGAGTGGTCATTGTGGAAGGCCTTCTCAGGTAAACCATCAACCAAACCAAGTCTCACAAGCCTATTAATATTTTTAAAATTTATGTGCCCTAGTCTCCTGTTGATAACTTGATTTTGCTCAGTTAAATTTGTTCTTTGATATGTGTCTAATCGAATTGATTATTGGCTTAAAGTATGACTCAATTGTTTTTGGTGAAACAAATATTTTTGGTTGATTTTAAATTTAAATGTGCAAAGACTTAAAAGTAAATGTCGTTAAAGTAAAATGGCGAGAAATTAAATCTAAGCCTAATTAAAAGAAATGGTGCGATATTAAAAACTTTGAAAAGTAAATAATAAAATGAAAAAATTAAAAGTGTGACGGAAATTAAAATTAGACAAAATATCAAGATGATAGCGTAAATATTAAACAAGACAAAACACTAAAAATTAACCCAGATCGGAATATATTCCGATCAGTCCACAATCAACTTAGATCGGAATGTTGGTCGGAACCCAATCGGAATGCTGTCACCTATACCTGATAGGAATAACCAAAATACTCTGATCGGAATGATTGTCACTCTTGATCGGAATGTGGAGTGGAACTTGGTCGGAATGCTGATCGGAACCCCTCTGATCAGAATATGTCACCTTACCTGATCGGAATATCCAAACAAACACTTCGATCGGAATGTGGAAAGGAGCTCCAATCGGAATAGCTGTCACTTTACCTGATCGGAATACCCAAAACCCACACTGATCGGAATACCAAGACCCTCCAGATCGGAATGCTGATAGGAATATTAAAACCCTTTTCCGACCAAGCAAGGAACGCTGGTCGGAATATATAAACCCTTTTCCGATCTACCCAATCGGAATACGGAGAAAGAAATTCAAAATAAGCTAGAAAAATAAGCTATAGATCTAATAAGCACACCACGAAAATCCTAAACCAAACAGTAAAAGAAGAAGCTACTAAGCTTGAAATCTACAGACTTTTAAAACACGAAATGAATAAGCTTTACGAGAAACAACTTTTATATAAAAATAACTTTTATAAAAACTTTAAAAACTTAAAGATGAAAACAAATAAGCTATAAGAATCAATGATCTAAAACAATCAAAAGCATAAAAACATAATCTTTAATCAAATAAGCAAGATAATAAGCACATAAACATAAAGATCAAACAAGAAAGAAAGGTAGAATGAGAGATTTAAAACAAGATAATTAAAGAACACTTACTTGGAAATTAAATGTATTAAAAGTGCAAGACAAGGTAATTAAAGGTGCAAGTAATTAAAGGTGCAAGGTAATTAAATGTGCATAAAAGTAAAGGTGGAAGAACTAGTGTCACTCTAGCCAACAAAAACAAATGATAACACTAATGGACTATATATAGGGGAGATTAGGGAGGAGCTTAGGAAGCTTCCTCCTTCCTTCCTTTCTCCTTAATTGCATGCTTAGGTCCCTCCTCTTCTTTAATCTTTTGTTAATTGCACACTTAGTCCTTAAGCTTCTTTAATCTTCTTAAATCTTCTTAATACTTGGACTTTGTCTTGGGATTTGTTTAAACTCATCTTTTAATTCTTCGATAAATTAGACTTGAGTTTTTTGGCTTTTGATAAACTTCCGTCTTTTGACTTTTTCTTCGATAAATCTTCAGAATTGGTCTTGGACTTCCGTTCTTTTTTCAATCTTGACTTCTTGACTTCGTCTTTCATCTTTTTCTTCAATAAAAGTCAGTAAATGCCCGTGAATGCCCGTGTTTTCTCCACTTTTCACCTTTTCGTCTTAAATCACAACAAAAACACAAACCAAGCATAATTCTGAAATAAAAGACATAAAATACACGTTTTGGTTCGGTTATTATTGTAATTAAGTGGTAGAAAAGATGGGTGTTTTCACACCTATCAAATCCCCTACAGTTGACCATTGCAATGTCCTCATGCAATGCATTAGTTACAAAGCATGTTTACATTTTTCATCTTAATCAATCCATAGTGGCCTTTATTAAAGAGATAGAGAACTATAAACATTCAAAGTAAAGAAATCAAAAGCATACCTTGGGTTTTGGAAATGTCATGAATAATCATCATCCTCAAGTTTTCACTTTCTCCAAACCAAGCTTAAAAACGAGATCATTGTTATTATAAGTTAGTAAACTAACAAGAACTCATGTGGGCCAATTATCAACTTAGACTCCCTTATTCCTATGTGTATCTCTTATATTCTATTATTGTCTTGAATGATCCCGAAGATGCATTGTTGACTTATTTCGATAGTTATTTAGTCTGAAAATAAAGTGAACGATTTAATCAATAGTTAGCTAAAGGACAAAATCTTTTAAAACTGCTTCTCGGGACCTCATAAAGTTCATATCTTGGCATAACTCGCTTCGCGATTTGAGACCTTTCTTGGACCGATATTTGGCAGCGACTTAATACTTCAAACCTTGAGAGACGTTCATGAAATTATGGTCTTCTCTTCATAATGGAATTTCTTCACTTGAAATTTTGAGAGATTCATACTTGGACCACGACTTCTTCATTTTTCTCCAATCTTTATTTTGGACTTTGATATACAACGATCCGCCTCCTTTTAGGACTTGGATCTATTTATCCTCATACCTTGTTAGGTCCTTTTTGGATAGACTTCTCCATGATCTTTAGGGGAGTTTTTGCTTTTCGTGTGTCTCGATCCTTCATATAGATTTTTGATAAATGATTCTTCACATCACTTGGGATCTTTAGCAACAAAATGTAGCCCTCATGCCTTGTTAGGGCCTTTTCGGACTCGCCAATCTTCGCATCTCGCTTCAATAAGTTATGCCTTGGCTATGAACTCTAATCCATACCGAGCAACTTTTAAACGATCTTGGGCTAGAAGCTAAGTAACTTTTCAAATCGTACAACCTTATTTATTGCAGATAAATTTATTAGCAGGCGATGGGAGAATAGGTTTATAATTAACTCACATAAATTCCCGAAAGAATACCGAACTTATAATTGGCTCTATCATCTCTCGTTCTCCATAGTTTAAAATCTCAAGTAATGAGACTCGTGGATGCTTAGCCTATTAAATCAAAGTTTTGGGTTTTCGAGTCGCCTATAGGATCTTGCAAATTCTTAGACTTTTTCAAGTTTATAAATCGCATTTTAAAGTTCCCTTGATAAACGAATCTCTAGGATCAATTATAGGAACTTGCGAAAAGTTCTTGTTCTTAACCCGTGAGAGTTAAGGCTTTCGCGTTTTATAGCTCCCTATATAAAAGCCTAGCAAAACTTGATATAAACACGTTAAGGATACTAGCTAGAGTAAACTTAGATAAGTAAACTCGGGTTGAGTCAAAAGATTCACAACGTTTGAAAATTAAAACCACTTTATTAAGCATTTATTCTAATAAAGAAAGAAAATAACTATTCAAAGGGAAAAACTAATAGGCAAAAATAGATCAAAAATTTTTGAAAAATGTCGAAAAATTGATTTTCTGGTTAAAATGAGGGCAAATACAAGGAAAAGGCCACTTAACTTCGATAGAAGTCCCCCTACACTAAACATAAACATTGTCCTCAATGTTTAAGCATGTGGGAGTAAACTCCCCTACACTTAGGACATTGTGTACTTTGTTTAAATCTCGCTAAGGAAGAGACAACTAAAGAGATTACTATTTTAATATTGAGAAAATATAAAATAGTGAATCGAAAAGAGTTTAGGATAGAACCAGGAAGAAGTGAAACACGGAATCACGGGTCGTCAAGAATTCTTAAGAGTGGATCATTGAAGCTCGAATCCCTGATTAAGAAGAGAGGAGAGAAAAGCAAACCAACGGGTCTCCCCTACACTTATGATAAAGAAAGCGAAAAGATAGATGCATGGGTTGCCTCCCAAGAAGCGCTTGATTTTTGTTAACCGATTCATTAGCCTGACTCGACCTTGATCATCAACGGAAGAAGCATGAAACATATCCACCAGGATCAAAGACATAGTTTTCATCCATCAAGTAGCATAAGCTTAAGGCGAACAAGGCAAGCCAAAGAAGAGTAGGCAAGGTTCCCTTAAGCAGCGATGGAGCACGGTGGAAGCAAGGTTGAAGTGGTCCAAGCAGATTTCCATAAGTTCCAAAGATTTTTCCTTTTATTTCATCAGGTGGATACTAAGATGGCTGCACTTCCTTAACAGTCGAGCTATATCATCCTGAATTAGCTATTTCTTTAGCTATAGCTTTGCCCTTCTCTTTTTTCTGCTCACTAAATTCTGTGGTTAATAAAATTTGTAAATCGGTGGTTCCTGTTTGGAAAAGAATCAATAGAATAGCTAATAGCATAAAAACAGATCCAAGTAAAGTATAAAGGAAAAGCTGGCATGTTTCGGTGCGGGCCGCGAGAGCGGTACCAAATCGAGGTTTCGCCCTCGCTTTCCTTCATCTCATGCATCTGCTTTTAGCAACAACTGCTTTTGAAAAAACAGCAGGTATAACAATTATATATCAACACATGTTATAATAAATAGCACAATGAGCCGAAAGCAGTACTTATATCCGCCCGTTCTACCTTTATTTCTCTTGCCGGTGCGGCCCTAGGAACCAGAGCATTGATTGCACTACGTACACTAATTCACAAACCTCGTGTGGGACTAATTCTTTTCATTTCTCATCTAAGAGAACTCAGAAGAGAAAGAAAGGTTCGTGTAACACAACTTGGGCACAAATTGACTCACTACATGAACTGCATAAGCAATATCTGGACGAATAACAGTAATATATAAGACCCTTATTACCTCCGTAGAAGTCACATTCTGGGGAGGCTCGGCTTCTACCCAGGGCAGAAGGTGGAGAAGGAATATCGATACCGGGGTCGAACACCGTTTCCTTTAGGGGAAAATAGCACCCAGGCTCAGCAGAGTGTGAAGAAGATCCGCGAAGAAGCACAACCTCGTCCTCAGAAGGGGGACAAAGAGGTGTTAACTCATACGTGCTGCGGATATTGGTGTCGACCGGTTTCTTCTCCTTTGAAAGAATGTTCTTCAAATCCAAAGTAGGATCAAGACGATAATCTTCAAAATCATAAGGAGGAGCATCACTCTCATGAGGGAAGTAAGTGTTGAGAAACGTAGAGAAGTCTTCCTCAAATGAGTAATCGTCCAAAGTAGGATCAAGTGATGGCGGAGGATCTTCATCAATTGTAGGTGCAATGTCATCAGTAGAAGAATCGCTCGAAAGAGTATCGGCATTCTCAAAATCATCAAAGGTGGGCATGTCCGGATACTCAGAAGTAAGGTCATCATAATCATCCGAGTCTGAGCTAGAATCATCATCATAAGCATCAAAGACCGGTGGAGAATCATAAATGGGAGAAGGTTCCATATTAGAGCGAGAATCATCCACATCATCTTGAAAAAGTGGATTATCGATGCAAGAGTCGAATAGAGGATTGTTGTAGACAACGAAGTCATCATGCACATTAATCATATTCACTGATTCTCTGCCTCCAAAGGATTTACTTGTAAGCTTCCCCATTTTAAAAACTTGCGCATCATCCCCGACTCTTAAGATTAACTCACCTTCGGCAACATCAACTAAAGCTCGTCCGGTTCTAAAGAATGGCCGACCAAGTATTAAAGGAATACGAGGGTCCATTTCATAATCAACAACGACAAAGTCGACCGGGAAAGTAAATGTGCCAACTTTAATAAACACGTCTTCGGCTATACCAACGGGGTAAGCGAGAGTGCGATTTGCAAGTTCAAGAGTCATCTTTGTTAGAGTGAGGTCGGGTAATGATAGTGTTTTCCAAACACTCAGTGGCATCAAATTAATATTGGCCCCGAGATCAGCAAGGGCAGTAAATTCTTCAATTTTGTTGAACACGCAAGGCAACACAAAAAGACCGGGATCTCCAAGCTTTTCCGGAAGTTCTTTAAGAATAACTGCAGAGCAGTTTTCATTTAAGCGTGTGTTGGTGAGTTCAATCAGCTTCTCCTTCTTGTTAAGCAATTCCTTAAATGCTTTAACAAATTTCGGCATGTGGACAAGTGCTTCAAGAAAGCTAATGTTGAAGTTCATTTGAGAGATCATCTTCATATAGCGTGTCACGTCAGAGTCACCCTTGGTTAGCATTTTGGTCTTGCCTAAACGAGAGGGATAAGGGATATTGGGTTTGGGTGGTGAAGGTGCAGGCGTAGTAGGTAAAGGTTGAGATGTTGAAGGGTCCTTCCTAGGTACATCGTCATGACGAGGCGGAGACGGTAATGGTGCACTAATACTAGGTGTAGGAGGAGTAGGGATAAATGGTGGTGGAGGAGGTGTAGATGATGGGGGTGGGATTGGTGGATCGACAATGGTAATTCCACTACGCGTAGTAATAGCACTCACATTTGCTCGCGGATTGGTGACGGTGTTTGAAGGTAGGGAACTCGAAGAAGAAGGTTGAGTGGCGGGCATAAAACTAGCAAGCATATTCTTTAAATCATTGGTTTGATTGCTGAAGGAGGATTGAATGTTATCTCAAAGCTCGGATCTAATCTCATTTCCTTGCTTTGTGATATCTCCTTTCAGATTGATAATTTGGCTCTGCAGATTCTTGATTTGCTCACCTTGGGTTCTTATTATGGCTTCAACATCGGGGTTAATGGGTAGGGTTTGTTGGGCGGGTGGGTGATAAGGATTAGAAGCTCTTGGTGGGATTTGGTTGCTTCTATTGTAGTTGTTGGCGGGGTTTTGGTTTTGAGGAGAATAACCGGGTGAAAGGTAATTGTTGGACCGGTAACTCAACAAATTTCTATCCCCTTGTTGTCGACCTTGGTAATTTTCCGGTGAATAATTACCATAAGCTGCATACACATTTTCCGGATTTCCTTGAGTCGAAGGACAATCGGTGTATGAGTGTGGACCGCCGCATGTTTCACAAGGATTAGCAACCGCTTTAACTTGTTGTTGTTGTTGGTTTGAAGCGAGAAGCGTGATACTTTTGCTCATTTCAGTCATCATGCGGCTGAGTTCGGTCATATCAGGGTTTGCTGAGGTAGAAGAGACATTGACTCTCGGGTTGTTCCTTGAAGAAGCAGAGGAATCCCAGTTTTTGTAGTGAGTAGTCATGTTCTCAATTAGCTCTCTACACTCCTCGGGTCTCCTTTTCATGAATGTTCCACCGGCGGCTGCATTAATCGTATCACGATCTCGAAAAGTCAAACCGTTGTAGAAAGTATCAATCAATGTGACCGGAAGCATGTTGTGGTTTGGACAACGATCAATCAAGACATTATATCTTTCCCAAGCATCAAAAAGAGATTCATCAGGTTCTTGCATGAAACCGCTAATTTGATTGCGAAGGCTTGTGACCATGGATGGTGGAAAGTAGCGCGACAAAAAGCGTTGAGTCATGTCATCCCAAGTGTGAATAGAATTCTTCGGGAGACGATCAAACCATTTCTCGGCATGATGTGATAAAGTATGTGGGAAGAGTTGTAGGCGAAGAACATCCATTGTGGCACCAGGCAACTTCATGCTTTGGGTGACTGTAATGAACTTATCGAGGTGTTTGTTGGCATCATCATCAGGCATTCCTCGAAAAGGATTTGATTGCACTTGCTGAATCATGTGGTGCTTCAACGAAAACTCAGGAGCGTTGATTTGCATCGGCGCAATCGGTCCTCCTCGTCCAAACATGGTAGGTTGACAAAGCTCCTCCATGGTCCGAAGATCGGGCTGTGGAAGAACATTGTTGTTATTGTTGAGGTGCGGTGGATTATTGTTGTTAACACCTGACATACTTAAATCTTCTTGAGTCTCGGGCTCCTGATAATTAGAAGATCTAGTACGCATACACCTGAAAATGCAAAAGAAAAAGAAACCAAACGCAAAGACATATACACAATAAAGATAAAATCTTTTTGGATTTTTGAAATTTTTAATTTTTATGGATTTTTAGCAATTTTTGATTTTTATATTTATGATTTTTTTTGAATTTTTTATGCAAGAAAAATAACGCTCACGAATGAACGGATCCCAAAAAGCAACGCGTCTTTCACAGAAAACCGTTAATCTTTACGAAAAGAGCCGGCAGCGGCGCCATTTGATACAAGGCTTTTGGCCCGTATAAAAAATTATCGTTCTAGTGTTCTAATCGAATTGATCTAGGTTATCTATGTGACTCAGTTGATTCTTTGGTGGAAACAAAAAGTTTGTCGTTGTAATAAATTGAAAGTGCAAAACAATTAAAGTAAAAGGATTAAAATTAAAATGCGTTAAAATAAATGGCGTGAAATTAAATCTAAGCCTAATTAAAAGAAATGGTACGATATTAAAAACTTTGAAAAGTAAATAATAAAATGACAAAAATTAAAAGTGTGACGGAAATTAAAATTAGACAAAATATCAAGATGATAGCGTAAAAATTAAACAATATAAAACACTAAAAATTAACCCAGATCGGAATATATTCCGATCAGTCCACAATCAACTTAGATCGGAATGTTGGTCGGAACCCAATCGGAATGCTGTCACCTATACCTGATCGGAATAACCAAAATACTCTGATCGGAATAATTGTCACTCTTGATCGGAATGTGGAGTGGAACTTGGTCGGAATGCTGATCGGAACCCCTCTGATCGGAATATATCACCTTACCTGATCGGAATGTCCAAACAAACACCTCGATCGGAATGTGGAAAGGAGCTCCAATCGGAATAGCTGTCACTTTACCTGATCGGAATACCCAAAACCCACACTCATCGGAATACCAAGACCCTCCAGATCGGAATGCTGATAGGAATATTAAAACCCTTTTCCGACCAAGCAAGGAACGCTGGTCGGAATATATAAACCCTTTTCCGATCTACCCAATCGGAATACGGAGAAAGAAATGCAAAATAAGCTAGAAAAATAAGCTATAGATCTAATAAGCACACCACGAAAATCCTAAACCAAACAGTAAAAGAAGAAGCTACTAAGCTGAAATCTACAGACTTTTAAAACACGAAATGAATAAGCTTTACGAGAAACAACTTTTATATAAAAATAACTTTTATAAAAACTTTAAAAACTTAAAGATGAAAACAAATAAGCTATAAGAATCAATGATCTAAAACAATCAAAAGCATAAAAACACAATCTTTAATCAAGTAAGAAAGATAATAAGCACATAAACATAAAGATCAAACACGAAAGAAAGGTAGAATGAGAGATTTAAAACAAGATAATTAAAGAACACTTACTTGGAAATTAAATGTATTAAAAGTGCAAGACAAGGTAATTAAAGGTGCAAGTAATTAAAGGTGCAAGGTAATTAAATGTGCATAAAAGTAAAGGTGGAAGAACTAGTGTCACTCTAGCCAACAAAAACAAATGATAACACTAATGGACTATATATAGGGGAGATTAGGAGGAGATTAGGAAGCTTCCTCCCTCCTTCCTTTCTCCTTAATTGCATGCTTAGGTCCCTCATCTTCTTTAATCTTTTGTTAATTGCACACTTAGTCCTTAAGCTTCTTTAATCTTCTTAAATCTTCTTAATACTTGGACTTTGTCTTGGGATTTGTTTAAACTCATCTTTTAATTCTTCGATAAATTAGACTTGAGTTTTTCGGCTTTTGATAAACTTCCTTCTTTTGACTTTTTCTTCGATAAATCTTCAGAATTGGTCTTGGACTTCCGTTCTTTTTGCAATCTTGACTTCTTGACTTCGTCTTTCATCCTTTTCTTCAATAAAAGTCCGTAAATGGCCGTGAATGCCCGTGTTTTCTCCACTTTTCACCTTTTCGTCCTAAATCACAACAAAAACACAAACCACGCATAATTCTGACATAAACGACATAAAATACACGTTTTGGCTCGGTTACTATTGTAATTAAGTTGTAGAAAAGATGGGTGTTTTCACACCTATCACCTGTGCCACAAATTACTCTCATCTACTGAGGCTTTAGCATAAAGACAAGACATATTATTATTCATTCTAATCCCATTTAGATTCACATTATATATGTCTTTATGCCTAGGTGTTCTATACTCAATATATTTCTTATCAGGGATCTTATAATCCTTACTTAACACCAAACACTCAGTATCAGTAAACAGAACTTTATTTTTGTTATCACAAACTTGTGATACACTAAAAAGGTTGTAATCAAGTTCTTTTACCAGAAAGACGTTCTTAAAACGCAAATTCTTGGGGAGAAGGGTTCCTTTGCCTGTGATAGTACCATATCCGCCTCCAAAGTATACCTTATCACCATCCTTAATGGGAGTGAAGTTGGTCAAGTAGTCTTCCTTCCCTGTCATGTGCCTTGAGCATCCACTATCCCAATATCCATAATCATTGACATGTCTTTGAATGCCCTGCACATAAAGAAAAAAAATTAGTTTTCTTTGGGAACCCAAGTCTTAAAAGACTTGGATTCATCTGGTTGTTCAATAAGAACAGACTTAGTTCTCACAACAAACCCATTCTCATCCTTCTTAGGATGAAATACCCAGTTAACCCCAATAGGTTTTGTAAAGACCTTTGAAATGTAATTAAATTTGTTGCAGGTCATTGAAATCCCATTATCATTAGGGTTTTGATCTTTCTTGGGTCTCCATGTTAAGCTTGTAGAATCTTTAGACCTCTTACCCTGTGGTTGCAAATATTTAGGTCTGGTCACGTTTCTGTCAGCGTTGGAATTGGTCTTGTCAACGCTGAAATTACCCTTGTCAGCGTTGAACCTAGGTTTTGCTACAGAAACCCATTGCCTATTAGACCATGTGTTTGTCTTTTGAAATGGTCTTTGTCCATGAGTGTTAGACCCTCTAGTAAAGAATGGGGCAAGTCTAATCACTTGTGGACTTTGCTGCACACAAGGTTTGGGTCTGACAACGTTTGACTTCCTAACAACGTTGACTTTGTTCCTGTCAGCGCTGAAATTGTTCCTGTCAGCGCTGGCTTTGGGAGCATTGACACACTTGTATGCCAAGTGTGAAAAGCTACCACAAGTGTAACAAGCTTTTCTAGACACAACCTTAGGTCTAGAAGAAAAGAAGCCTGTTCCATTATTGCTAACTTGGCTCTTGGGTGACCTAGTATTCCTATACATCTTTGCATATTTAATGCTAGGTTTTATATCAGTGTTTGAGCCTAGGTCAACAGCTTTACCAGTGACTGGGTTTGTAACCTTAATGGGAGTTGAATCATTGGGACTTTCACATAGCAAGCCACCCTTAACAAACAAAGTAGGGTTAGCTTTCTTCCGTTCATTCAGGTCAGTCAACTTTTGTTGGTACTCTTCAACTGGAGTGACAACTCTTGGTGGAGGAATGAATTCCTCCTCTTGGAATTCTGCCAAACCAGTCCAAGATAGGTCCTTTTGTTGGACACCATAGAAGTCACCAGTTGGTGGTGGAACCAAAGAGTAATCATTCATCCCAATCCCAGTCATGTCCTTAGGATCCCTTTGTTTACCCACACAGTCTCCTAGGGTTTGAGTGGATCTATCAAATCTTTGAATTTTAAGGCCTCATCTAACTTAGCCTGTAACTCACCATTAACCCTTTCCATGATTTTTCTAATATCCATACTAGCATCTAACTCATGTTTTAAGATATTTATTTTATCTTTTAAGTCAAATTCCATTTTCTTGTATTCAGAAACGGTTTTCTCAGTTTGAGTGAGAGCTACTTGGTAATTAGACAGTTTGCACTTTTCAATACTCACATCACTCATTAATCTTATCACTTCTTTGTTAAGTTTCTCAGTGTTTAACCTACAACCTTTACTACAAAAAGCATCATTGTATACCTCATTATCAGATGAAGAGGAGGAGTGTGCCATGAGAGCATATTCAACATGCTCTTCTTCTTCAACCTCAGCAACCAAAGCTTTATCCTCTTCAACATTCTTAGCCAAAAAGCTCCAATCCCATCCCATACCATCAATTCCTTGAACTGCAACCATGGCTTTGGAATCCTGAGCTTTAACAACTTGACTTGAGGGTTTACTAGCATCAGATCTTCTAGGAGATCTGCATTCCCTCATGAAGTGCCCCATACGATGACAGTTGTAGCATTCAACTTTGGATTTATCAAATCCAGCTGTGTCTTTTGCTTTGAAGGTCATCTTCTTCTTAAACCTTCTGTTCCACCTATTTGCTCTTATACTATCAAGATCCATGTTCCACTTAATGTCCATCTCTTCCAAGTGCTCATCACTTATCTGCTCAAGGTCCTCATATGTATTCACTGAACCATTGGGCAAAGAAGCAATATAAGCACATACAGTATCCAAATCTAAACCAGCAGGTTTAACTCTTGGGGAGTCACTCTTGAATGTGTTAGCGTCTAAATAGGAGACGTTGACAGGACTTGTTCCAGCGCTGACATATGATGATCCAGTAACTTGATGCATGTATGAGTCCTTCTGATTGAATTGACCTTCACTATGAGAGAAGAAGGCCATGTTACTGGTGGTAGACTTGCTTCCATGCTCTAAAAGAGTTTCATCTTCCAACAGCCTTAGTTTGTTGTAGATGTCATCAAACGAGGAACTTTTGTAGGTATTATTGGCAAGAATTGATCTTGCCTCAATCTTCCATGCCTCACCAAGACTTTTAAGAAAGGTAGCATTAATGTCGACATCACCAAGTTGTGTCCCCATGAAGGAAAACTTGCTTGTAATGTCAAGCAATCTGCTTCTCACACTACTCAGTTTCTCATTGGGTTGAGCTTTGAAGACAGGTAATCATGCATGAGTTGCTTTTTCTTCTCTTCCTTAGTGTCTGCATTGCCACCATATGCAACTTCAAGAGCTTCCCAAAGGTTTTTAGCAGATTCATAGCCTCTATATTTATGCTGGTTCTCTTGTCCCAAAGAGACTTTCAGAATATTTAGGGCTTTCATGTCGACCCTTTTCTTTGCTATGTCTTCAGCAGCCACAGCTCTACCATCTCCAGGTTTTTCTTTCTTATCCTCTTCAGAACATCCAGCAACAAATTTCCATCTCTCCTCTTTGTTGACCATCTTGGTGACGACTTTTCAAAATCAATGGAGATAAACTAATTTTTTGACCATTTGATCTTACTCGCTGGAACATTCCAGTCAGCACCATTGATCCTCCTCTTGCACAACCCGTGTTGGACATCTGCTCAGCAGATGCTCTAGTAGTGTACAAAGCTTCAAAAGATACTCCTCCAACTGGAGAAGGGATTTTGAAAGGCAAAAAGCCTAGAGCTTCATCTGGACCCCGTCAGAAGAGCACGTGTGTTAATACTAAGAAGGTTAGACGTGAGTCTAGAAAGAGGAAAACCCTCACACAATCTTCCTCTAAGAAGGTGTTGATGAACCCCCAAGGACATGTTTTGAAGAAGAGTAAGTCCTTAGCCAAGGACAAGAACCCAACCCAGCCGTTACCTTCAGTCTCTGCTGGAGGTGACATGCATAAAGAGGCCCAGAAGGCAACCCCTCTCTCAACTTCTTTAGGAGAGAAGGGTGAAGATGGAACTCACCCTTAGCTTAGTAGTGTGGAGTCATCATTGGTAAGTACTTTAAATCTGAATACAATTCCTATTTTACTACCAATTCCTATCAGTTGTCACTCTGAGTCTGCATTAGGGAATGACGTATCAGCAAATCCAACAGCTGATGCTGACCCTGGCCTATCTGTTTCTAATGATGTAGTCCCCCCACAACAGGGTCCTACTGAAGGAAACAAAAACATTACCATTGATCTTAACTTATCAGGGACTCTTTCTCAGGATCCACCAGGTAAAACCAACCCTGGTGGTGAAGGACTTGAAACTGTTCTTCACACTAGAGGTGATGCTCAAAAGACACCCAAGGAAGTGAATCTCACCACTGGCGCCAAGGTGGGACACTTGCCTTCATTTGTATTCAGCATGTCTGGTGATGATTTGGAAAAGGAACTAGGGTTCAGTGAAATAATTCCAGTCAACCTTGATGAAAGTGATGAAGAGACTGCTGATACAACACTAAAGCCACCATCCCCCAGAACTAAACAGGTAAAAGAATTAACAAATAAAGTGTTGATTCTTCAATCACAGGTGGCTAGACTAAAGAAAGAAAAGGTGCTTGCTGACACTGAAATCTAAACTATTAAAGCAAGACCAATTCCTCCTTCTATTGAACAAATCAAGGATGTCATCATTTTTGCTTTGAAACCACTAGTCAAAGAGGTGGCCACCACCACTTCCTTAATGCAAGAGATGTCAACTCTTATGGACTCCATCAACAGTGATGGAGTTTCCACCATAATTTACACCAGTGCCTGTCCAAGTTAATGCTTTGTGTGATTTTGTGTCAAAGATAAAAGATGAAGTGGTGTTACTAGAGAAACAAAAGCTGACCATATCTGATGAGGTTCAACAAAAATTAAATGCTCCTGAAAATGTTCTAGCTATGCTGGCTAAGGTATTTGCCACTTTTGATCATCTTTGTGGTCTCTTCCATGTTGGTGGGTCATCAGAAGCTGCTGGGCAGTCTTCTGCTGAGGGGGAGAAAACACCATCCAACAGCTCTTTTAGAAACATGCCCAAAAGAAAGCTCAGAAACAACATGTTGTCTATGAGTCACCAATTACTGAAAAGAGCCCATCAATGGGTAAGGGGGTCATCAACCAAGATTGATCATATGGATGGGCTGACCACAAGTGGAGAATGTGACAATCCGTCAATTATGTCGATATTTTATTCTCAAGTATTATTTAAAACCATTATTTTTATGTTTTATTATGAACTCACTCATTTTTGGGAAAAATTTAGGTTTACATCTTAAAGTAGCATCGACTACGTCTAAAACCGGAGAACTCTACGTTACGTGCTTACGTTTACATATACTGGTTTTGTGACAGTCCGACATTTCAGGAAATAAATTTATTCTCGAATATTAATTTGGAATTTTAATTTGTGTTGGTTCATAAACTCACAAATTTACGAGAAGAGACTAGGACCTACGTGCATAACTTAACGTCCTTTACGACTAAACCGGAAACCCTAGGTTTACGTATTTACGTTTTTGAACTCCTTTTTTATGAGACAAATTTTATTAGATTCGTTTGGTGCCGTTGATTCATAATTTATAAAAACGTTTTTCGTAAAACGACCCGAGGGCACGTAAATCGAGGAAACTAAAATCGAGGAGTACACGTAAATTAATGGGGATGAGACAAGTTTACACTTGCCCCACCCCCATACAAGTGGCGGCCAAACTAGCTACTAACACCATTTTGGTGTCAACTTTTCCTTATGACTAAGGACACTTGTCCTAGAAGTCTTCCAAAACCACTTAAACATAACAAAACAACTAACACACAAACCATTTACTCACTTCATACATGCAAACAACTCCATTTTCTCTCTTCCTCTCTCCTTTATGTCGTCCACCACCACCACAATCATCATCATACACCAAAAATTCAACCACAAATCTAATGCATAACTTGCATAAAGATGATAACCCTTTGAAGACATGATGATTTGAGGTGGTTATAAAATGTGAAAAGGAGTTTCCATAGAGTTTAGGGGCTGATTTTCAAGAAGGTATTCATGCATATGAAGATCTCAAAAGTTCATTTGCCAAGTTAAAGATGTGGTGACAAGAACCAAGTCTTGTTCATCATAAACCTCATCTTTTCATCACTTTGGTGGTATAAAGATTGTTTCTTCCTATCCTCTTGTTATTTTGTAAAAGTAATCATGTATTTTCTTTATAAATGTATATGTATATGATGATAAATGATGATCAAAATATTATGTGGGGATTTTGTGTTAATAGATTGGGTTAAAAAGATTAAAATCTACTTGGTAAAAAGTCTTGGATTATTGAATATACAGTTAGATATATGATTTTTACATATGTGGTGAGTTTTGGCCACTCAATGGAATAAATAAAATGAGCAAGATATGATCAAAATACTATTAAGGTTCAAATCTATATAGTCTGTTTTGGACGAATTATTAGGGACACTTAAAAGATGATTGATTAGTAGCTAAAATGGAGTTATTTTTATCACATATTATGTAGTTTGTGCTTCCAAAATTTTAGCTTCTATCTCTTTGTAGAACTCAAGATATGGCAAAATTGTGAAAGTGATTTTGATAATCAGATTTGGAAATAAAAGTATATAACATAAAATGAGTACTCAAGTAATACTATTATAAAATACATATGTAAAACCCACTAACTTATGATAATACTTATAAAATAAGTTCTATACTTTGATAAGTAAGTATGGGCATTTTTATAAAAATACAAACTCAAATGTTTTCCAAAGTTATAAAACTATATATATGTGTTTTACGTCCTTTCGGCTAAAACCGAAAGATTAACGTTTTCACCAAATAAAACTTAGACGGTCGGACCCGTCTAATGTAAACTTTTTATAACTTATCTAATGATATGTAAGTACATTTGACAAGTAACCTTATTGCACAATTAGCCCAACTAGTTTGGCTTAACACTAATGGACTTACTCATGTGCTTAACACACTTGGGCCCAACATATGAGTATAGGACTGGTATTAAAAGTATAAATGGGCTAATATAACGAATTGAACTCATAATGGGCTTATTGGGCCTTAATATGTAATTGGGTTAAAACTTGTATAACTAGTCAAAATTAACTAACACATAACAACTATAATGTTGTATGAAGAGATAAAATCCCACTTGATCATCATTATACTTATAATATCATCATACATATACATAGACATTATTTATAAAGTCATTGGACAAGAGTATACGACCGAGTATTAATTGTCTAGGTTTCCGTGATTGAAGCACGTACCGTACATCCAAATCGCCGATAACCCGCCTTTCCCAATCAACGTGAGTTCATAGCCTCGCACTCTTTTAATTGTTTTATGAAATTTTTTATAAACCCGCGAGTGAGATAACATGTTAGTTTTAATAAAAATAGGTCACCAGTTGTCCCGATTGTATGCTTATTGATATGGACCCGAATGATTATATGACCCGATGAATGAAATGAAGTAGATTATTATTAGTTAGGTTATGTCACGAAAAGTCCCATTAGCATGAATTGTGAACTACCGGGATTTGATATGTAACACCCCCAAATTTACACAATTTAGTACAGCGGAAGACTCGTTGGTGTTACGTGATAGCACATTACTCACATCATAGACAACACTTAAAAATCGCGTCGTTTAATAATAAAGCATTTCCATTCATAAATATCAAGTTTACATAGGTCCCAAGTCATATTATTTCATACAAATTTTACAAAGCATTTGAATGGAAATAGTTATTTAAGTGCGGGCCATGAATTCTTGTCGTCTTCCGGAGAATTACCTTCAAGTACCTGAGATAAAACATGTTAAAAGAAAAGGTCAGTGATAACGCCGAGTGAATTCATAGAGTTCAATAAAACCATTAATATATCATCCGTATATAATTATTACCGAAAATCATTTTTGTACAAATCATTGTAATAGGCCATAAAATAGCCAAAGTCATTTTATACAAATCCTTATCAAAAATCATAATATAGGCTTTTGCCTTCAAAATCATTATACGAACCAAAGTCGTAAAAGCATCATAAAATACGTTTTATAACGTTGTATAAAGTTAAATAAAAACCGTTATATGAATGTGGTTATGTAAAACCAAAACACGCACATAAAATCAATAATAAGACCCCGTATTGCTAGTCAGGAAATTCATTGTAATTCAGTGCGTATAGCAGTATTTCGTTATTTGGATTATTATAAGCCGCATGACATTGTTACCTTACTAGAACAAACAACGGGTAGCTAACCCGACAATCATTTGCCCATCTAAATTAGCGTGTCTTCACAATAATCACGCTTGTGTAAATGTTCTCATACATATATTCGCTTACCAATCAATGTGGCACGACGGGGATCAACCGTCAAGGCGCGAACTGGGGTGATCGTCCCGAAATAGTACTATTATATGCATATGCATCTACCAAATCCCAGTAGTTCACAATTCATGCTAATGGGACTTTTAGTGACATAACCTAACTTTAATAATCCATTTTATCTCATACATCGGGTCATATAATCATTCATCGGGTCATACAATCATTCGGGTCTAAATTAATAAACAAACAATCGGGACAAATGGTGTTCTATTTTATCAAAACTAACATGTTATCTCCCTCGCGGGTTTACAAATCATTTTATAAAACATTTAAAAGAGTGCGAGGCTATGAACTCACGTTGATAATGAAAGGCGGATTATCGGCTACGGGCGTGCTTCAGTCACGGAAACCTATATAAATAATAATCGGTCTTAGACTTTTATCCAATGACTTTATCAAAATAACAAATATACATATGATGATTTTGTTAATATGATGATGATCAAGTGGGTTTATACATTCTTATTTACTCATTTTAGTGTTATGTATTGGTAACTTTTATACTAGTTTACTAGTTTTACTTATTTACATGTTTTAGGCCCAATAAGCCTATTATAAGTTCTTTAACTTGTATTAATCCATTTTATACTTGTATTATCAGTATTTATACTTTACATGTTGGGCCCAAATGGGTTAAGCCTAAATAAGTAATTTTTATAAGTGTTTAACTTATTTAGTTAAATTATTAGTCCAAATATGCTAACTTAGCTCGTTAATGTCCGTATGTCATATAGTTCGGATTTTATTGGTTTTTACTTGTATTAGGTACTTATATATCAGTATATGAATTTAAAAAAAACTTTACATTAGACGGGTTTGATCGTCTAAGTTTTAATTGGCGAAAAATGTTAATTTACGGTAATAGCCGAAAAAGTCGTAAAAATCATGTTTATAGTTTTTATAACTTATAAATCTTATTCAACTACCATTTTTATAAAGTGTCCATTTATTTAACCTTATAAATATTTATATAAATGAAATTTATAAGTTCGTGGGTTTTAATTCATATTTTATACTATATTAGTTTGAGTGCTTATATAATACTATTAAACATTAATTCTTTAAAATCTGATTTTTAGTTTAATCTTCACCATTTTTATCATATCTTGAGTTCTATAAGGAGATAGAAGCTCATTTTAGGATGTCATAAACTTCATATTATGTGATACAAATAAGTTAGTTATAGCTACTGCTCATTACATGTCTAACTATCCTTAAGAGTCCCTACAAAACAGACTATTCATATTGGCACACTCATCTTGTTTTGATCATATCTCACTCATTTTAATGATTCCATTGTATGGCCAACTCTCACATGTGTATGACATCTAACACTTATTGTAAACGGATTCCACCAAGCAATTTTATCAGTTTATAACTTGGTTACTTACTGTTTTTATACAGCCAACAATTTAAGCAAGATTTTAGCCTTGTTTCTTATGGTTTTTCATCTTTTTAATCATATTTATCAACACTTGATCCCCACACAACATTTTTATCATCATATATTCATCATATACATATACAATAATAAATAAAATACATGATTACATAATCAAAATAACAAGAGGATGGGAAGAACAATCTTTATACCACCAAGATGATGTAGGTTGTGATTAAGACATGGATTTTGATGGAAGAACTTGTGGTAGATCAACACCAATCTTCATGGCCACCAATACTTGTAAAATTCATGTAGAAATCAGCCCTTGCTTCACTTGAAAACTCCTCTTTAGATGTTAAAACTTGCACCAATCTTCATCTCTTTTGAAGGAGATTAACATATGTAAGTTATAACAATAGTTTGTGGTTAAAATTGTATGATGATGGTGTTGTGGTGGCTATAGTGGACGGCCAAAATGGCTAGAGAGAGAGAGAAATGTGTGTGTTCCATGTAAGAAATGATTTAGTTGTTTTAGGTTTGGTGGTTTTGTGGTATTTGAAAGCTTACAAGTTAAGCTTAGTAAACATGTGTACTACTTGTTATTTACAAGTTGACACCTAAGGGTGTTGTGTCTTAGTTGTTGCCGTCCCATATTAATGGGGTGGGGCAAAACTTGTTTTGTCTCATCCCACTAATTTACGGGTATTCCTCAATTCTAGTTTCCTCGATTTGCGTGCCCTCGGGTCGTTTTACGAAAAATGTTTTTATAAATTATGAATCAACGGCACAAAACGAATCTAATAAAAAATCTCTCATCAAAAACGGAGTTCGAAAACATAAATACGTAATCCTAAGGTTTATGGTTTAGTCGTAAAGGACGTTAAATTATAATCGTAAGTCCTAATCTCTTCTCGTAAATTTGTGAGTTTATGAACCAACACAAATTAAAATTCCAAAATAATATTCAAGGATAAATTTATTTTCTGAAATATCGGACTCTCACCAAAAACGGTGTATGTAAACGTAAGCGCGTAACGTAGAATCCTCCGGTTTAGACGTAGTCGATGCTATTTCGAGACGTAAACCCAAATTTCTTCCCAAAAATAAGTGAGTTCATAATAAAACATTAAAATAATGTTTTTAAATAATACTTGAGAATAAAATATAAACCATAAATTGACGGATTGTCACAGCATTTACCCCTAAACAGGAGCTTTGTCCTCGAAGATCATCTTATCTTACTACTCGCTTCTTATAGAGTTAAAGCCATGTGGGTATTTCCTCCACATTCGGTATTTTCTCACAAGTGTAATTCATTACAATATGTGAGTTTCATCAAACATAACAACAGGAATAAGATCAGGCTTAATATTGACATACTTTCTCGGTCCATGATGTTCATGGGTTTTTAATGAATGCAACTTTTCGCCGATCTAAACTTTATCAAGAAGTGATCAGATTCTCACTTGATAGACATTTTATCAAGTTCGATATACGAAAAATAATTCACGCAGCTCTTGAAGTCCTAGGTTAGATCCAACTTATATGCCTTTCAAACCAATCTTTTACATCATCTCAATGGTCCCATACAACGGGGACTTATATCCCATGATCTTTCAGATCATCAATTGATTTTTCCATGGTTGAAATTTTGGCATAACTTCGCTACCCATCTGACATTTCAAGATCTACATTTCATATTCACATAACCTTCTGCCCACTACCGGCAGTCAATAATCAGATCCTAATTTCAACAATCATTTCAGGTCTCGCGGGTCGAGTATTTTGTAAGGTTAGGTTCGCCATCATAGGAAACCTTAAACCTAAAAGACATGTCCAACTCACAATGGGTGTATGTCGGGTGTCTTCATCCCAACTCCTGCTTACAGATGCTCTAATATATATCCTCACAAGATTCAATCTCGATCCTAATACGATAGTTTTCAATGATAATCTCTCCAAAGGAAAAAAAAGATTATATGGTTCATTACCAAAGGTCAATCATTCAAACATAAAACAAGACTTCTAGTATTTTGTATCGTTACTTTACCTCGTCCCTTCGATTGGGGTGGTACACACTACTCTCATCAAGATTCGTTCTCAATGACTTCTGAGCAAATCTCTAGAAATTCGATACGAAGCGAGGATCTTGATAGAGATGATCGATACAGGCACACCATGTTTACACAACTCCTTTAAATACAAAACGGTCAATTTCTTCATCAAGAATCTATCATTAACAGGAATGATATTAGCAGATTTGGTCAGTCTGTCGACGATTACCCAAATCGAATCAAATTCAGATGATGACCTTTGCAATAGTTAGACGTTTTCTAATGTATGAGGCGATGTCTGCCTTCATAATTTGCCATTAGTACAACTTCTTCTGATAAAAATATATTAAATCATAAATGTCATGAATAAAATACTTATACTTACAAGATTCCAACATAACTATATCTCACAATCCTCTATATTTAGAAAATCACAAGTGGCCTTTTAATCATTTAGCGCCATCGGCTTCTCAATTCTAATGGTTCACATTAGCCGCGAACCCCCTTTTATTATTTATATTATCCTTCTTACAAGCATCAGTTATTTCTAAACTGTTCGGGCAAATTACTTTGCACCATCATTATTAAGGAACAAAATCCTAATTGATTCTATATCCTTTCTATATTATGTGTCAATATCTACATTCATCTTCCCTGATGAAATAATTATCATGTCCATATTTATTCAAAAATTATTTCTTCACATTTTCTGAGTTTTAGTTTCTTCTCAACTATCATTTTTATCCGTTTTACTCAATCCGACGTCTAAAGCGTCGATAACTATTGCTAGTAATTAAATAATAGATATTTAATTTTATGAAACGTAAACATAAAAAGTTTTAAATTTCTTAGTTCGACTAATTATGTAAAAATGTTCAAAATAAATTTGAATTTAACTAACACGATTTTTGTTGATTCACTGAAAATAATTAGTGAGATTCGTAAATGTTCGAAAAATCTTTGTTTATACTTTGGTCACAATTTTCTTATTTGACAAGCAAAAATTGTCGTTTTAAATTTCAAGTCATGGTTTCCTCAATCCCTCTTAGGTTGTCTTGAGGCATACACAAACATTTACACCTAAACAGGAGTTTAGTTAAATGTTCTGGGTATAAGGGAATAATCCCTAAAAGTTCTTTTTTGATAAAACATTTGTCAAAACATATTTGCACTTTCTTTTTGGTAAAACTCAAAGTCTCAAATTGCTCAAATTTTTTTAGAGTATTCCATTATTTATTAATCACACGGTCAAATAATGTAAAGGATTTAGTCTTTAATCACATGTTAAATATTTAAGGTACAGGTTTTCACTACTCGGCCAATTCAGGGCAGTCTATAAATAATTATTAACTCCTTCCTATTCTTACAAACAAACAGATGGTCCTTAATGATCACAAGCATGGATTTATCAAATTACAGTCTACACACATGATTCATCAAATTTGTGGATGCTACATGTGCATTGGTCAAGCCAAATGACATAACATGAAACTCATAATGTTCATTACAAGTTCTGGATGTAAAGATTGGGATAGATAATCTTCTTCGCGGACGCGAAGTTGATCATAACCATGTCGTGGATCAAATCTTTGAATATACGCTAGAACCTGGTAAATGATCGAACAATCTATCATCTTGGGTAGTGGATATAGATTTTAATCGTAAATTTACTTAGTTCACGATAATCCAACAAATATAAGGAATGATAACATCATGGCTCTTCATGATGACGAGCTCGGTAGAATAAAAGCTTTTTCCGACAACTAGCTCAGTTGCACGATAATACTTTTAATTCAGATGGTACTATCGTACAGTGCACACGCCACAGGTGTAGCACCAAGAATATAATCAATACCAAATTCAACCTTCCTTAATGGCAAAAGTCTAGGTAATTTACCAGCAAATACCTCCTAAAGTTTCAGATAACAGAAACATCCTTTAATACATTTACTTTAAGTTCTTTCTAGATTACCAGATCTATGACTAGTTCACAACCATTCATGGTATAATTTCAAGTCTAAATGCATGATATGGTCATCCATCAAGAATTATTTAGATCACTTTTGATAATCAACATCTTATCATTTAGGGGAATTTTACTCGGGTTCCCATCAATTAATACAATGTCGTCATGTCATAATCAATCAATCCATTCTACTGGCACTATCAACTTTCCAGTTTCATTACCATTGATAAGATGTGAACTTCTCAAAAGACTAATAATAACTCATAATCCTTCACAAATTCAAGGATATCAGGAGACATAACTAACCTTAAAAGAGAAAGGTTAACGCATAATCTATGCGAGAGAATTTCAAATCAGATACAGACGAAAACATTAAACGAATATGAATATATCCCATGTTTTCATAATTCGAGTACGCATTCGAAAGCTACTCGGATCGTTACCCAGGTCATTCAAATGAAACCAAATCAAAAGAAATGATAGGAACGTCGATACATCCAGTCGGGTATCAACACTCAGTAATCAGATACTTTTCCTAAGAATCTCACTACGGGAGAATTAGACAAGAAAGAATTGTCAATTGTCAAATAAGACAATTTCCACAGATGAGTAAATTCGACTCAGAAGAATAGATGCTACAGGCACATATGTAGGTGTCCCTAACACTATGTCCCTATTTTTCACTTCTTGCAGATCTCATAAAATTTAATCTTTCACAATCTTTAAAAAAAATGTAGTGTTTATTCATTAGTTTTATGGTGACTACTAATCAGCCTTGCATGGTCCATTCCAAATTGTATGTAGGCGCGTAACTATATACAATTTTAAGATTAACGATTCAATACTCAGTTCTTCAAAATTTTATCATCATGTTTATAATAAAAACATTTTCATGCTTAATTCTTAGATAAGAATCAAAAATAAATTTAGAAAGATTTTCTTTGTTATGAAAACAATTAAGTTTTCCAAGGTATTTCATGATCAACTTTATTTCAATAATGATCACTTATAAATCTGACTTGAATAATCCTTATAGTGATGAAAATTCAATTTTTCTCAAGGGATACTGTTTTATCTTATAAAAACAATGAGTGATCTGCAAAAGAGTGATGAAAAGTTGTTCACTAAGAACTAACTACTATATGATAGGAAATGAGCTTAGCCAATTAATCATGAGGTTCATGACCTCTATGGCACTCAAAAAGAATAATCCACAACGTAACTCAATTTGAGATGAGTACTTGTTCAATGGTTGCATCACTAATGCGAGCATTAGGATGAAGCAATAAAAAATAGATAATATAGATACATGTAGGATTTAGCAATCAATTGTAGTCTTTTCATTAATCACAAACAAGTCAAAATTGTACCGTAACACATTATATGTCACTATGTCATACAATTCCAAGAACTCATCCTACCAACTGATGTCTCAGTTAAGTTAGGGATCATTTTTAAAAGATACCACAATGAATACTAATCTACAAGAGTCATTAGGTGTTCCAACTGTCTTAGAAGATCCATCGGCCCCAATTCAGAAGAAGATTTCTTCAATTTATTTCTTGAACACTGGGCATCCTCATCATTGGACAATGGCCTAGGAACAACACTTAACACGAATTAACAATCAGTTAAAACCTTATAATTCAATCACAGGACTTAACGACTTCCTCTTAACAATTTCATATTCCATACGAGTTAAAATTTACTTTATTCAAATTTCAATCAATCTTATACTTAATGCGATATCCTACCTCATTCTCCAATACTTTCATCCTTATTCTTACACCTTGAAATGGCAATAAAAGTTCGATATGAACAACACTCAATTTTCAATCCTATAGCTCTTACAACAATAGTTATCAAAAGAGTCACTAGTATGAAATGACTCGATCATTCAATTAGACTTCTCGGAAAGGTACTAGTGGCATGAGGCTTTTGGGTAATGGTTCCAATGACAACCTCAAGTGCAACATTCACCCTTTCGATTTCAATTTAAGAATTGGATGACAACGAATCAGATGACATTTTTCTAGGTGGTAATGGTTTTGTCAAACTTCACTCTATAATGAAAGATCGTCATGACATCGATATCAGATTTAATCTAGCCAATTCTTCTTCAGTATCACAATCAACTAATATCTACATTTCTACGAATATCAACCATTTTGTTAGGATCATAAATATCCACAACTTGGTTTAGATCTAGAATAGCTAGAATTCCTACGGGAATAGCTTCGATTGATTTGCTGGGGGAGTTAGGGTTCCTTGTGACAATCTACGTCATATAAATACCTCGTATAAATATAAATATAATCATCAAACAATCATGTAATCAAATTACATCATATGTATATATATAATCCAAGTTATATATATATATTAAAATAACACTTCTCAATCTGGCCTTATCGGTAACTCGGGAATTCTTCGGCACCGTTATAGTCAAAAGATTTTTAGACATTTTAAGAAAATGTTTATAGTTAAAAGATTTTGAAATGTTTTATTCAAAACCTTGGTTTTAAAAATCTTTCGTTCTCTAAAACGAGAGCTCTAGTACCAAACTGTAACACCTCCAAATTTACACAATTTAATACAGCGGAAGACTCGTTGGTGTTACGGGATAGCACATTACTCACATCATAGACAACGCTTAAAAATCGCGTCGTTTAATAATAAAGCATTTCCATTCATAAATATCAAGTTTACATAGGTCCCAAGTCATATTATTTCATACAAATTTTACAAAGCATTTGAATGGAAACTGTTATTTAAGTGCGGGTCATAAATTCTTGTCGTCTTCCCGAGAATTACCTTTAAGTACCTGAGATAAAACATGTTAAAAGAAAAGGTCAGCGATAACGCCGAGTGAATTCATAGGGTTGAATAAACCATTAATATATCATCGGTATATAATTATTACCGAAAATCATTTTTGTACAAATCATTGTAATAGGCCATAAAATAGCCAAAGTAATTTTATACAAATCCTTATCAAAAATCATAATATAGGCTTTTGCCTTCAAAATCATTATACGAACCAAAGTCGTAAAAACATCAATAATAAGACCCCGTATTGCTAGTCATGCAATTCATTGTAATTCAGTGCGTATAGCATTATTTCGTTATTTGGATTATTATAAGCCGCATGACATTGTTACCTTACTACAACAAACAACGGGTAGCAAACCCGACAATCATTTGCCCATCTAAATTAGTGTGTCGTCACAATAATCACGCTTGTGTAAATCTTCTCATACATAAATTCGCTTACCAATCAATGTGGCACGACGGGGATCAACCGTCAAGGCGCGAACTGGGGTGATCGTCCCCAAATAGTACTATTATATGCATAAGCGTCTACCAAATCCTGGTAGTTCATAATTCATGCTAATGGGACTTTTAGTGACATAACCTAACTTTAATAATCCATTTTATCTCATACATCGGGTCATATAATCATTCATCGGGTCATACAATCATTCGGGTCCAAATTAATAAACAAACAATCGGGACAAATGGTGTCCTATTTTATCAAAACTAACATGTTATCTCCCTCGCGGGTTTATAAAACATTTCATAAAAACATTTAAAAGAGTGCGAGGCTATGAACTCACATTGATTGGGAAAGGCGGGTTATCGGCGATTCGGATGTACGGTACGTGCTTCAATCACGGAAACCTAGACAAATAATACTCGTCTTAGACTTTTGCCCAATGACTTTATAAAAATAACAATTATATATACATATGATGATTTTGTAAATATGATGATGATCAAGTGGGTTTATACATTCTTATTTACTCATTTTAGTGTTATGTATTGGTAACTTTTATACTAGTTTACTAGTTTTACTTATTTACATGTTTTAGGCCCAATAAGCCTATTATAAGTTCTTTAACTTGTATTAATCCATTTTATACTTTTATTATCAGTATTTATACTTTACATGTTGGGCCCAAATGGGTTAAGCCCAAATAAGTAATTTTTATAAGTGTTTAACTTATTTAGTTAAATTATTAGTCCAAATATGCTAACTTAGCTCGTTAATGTCCGTATGTCATATAGTTCAGGTTTTATCGGTTTTTACTTATATTAGGTACTTATATATAAGTATATGACTTTAAAAAAACTTTACATTAGACGGGTTTGATCGTCTAAGTTTTAATTGGGAAAAAATGTTAATTTACGGTAATAGCCGAAAAAGTCGTAAAAATCATGTTTATAGTTTTTATAACTTATAAATCTTATTCAACTACCATTTATATAAAGTGTCCATTTATTTAACCTTATACATATTTATATAAATGAAATTTATAAGTTAGTGGGTTTTAATTCACATTTTATACTATATTAGTTTGAGTGCTTATATAATACTATTAAACATTAATTCTTCAAAATCTGATTTTTAGTTTCATCTTCACCATTTTTATCATATCTTGAGTTCTATAAGGAGATAGAAGCTCTTTTTTGGATGTCATAAACTTCATATTATTTGCTACAAATAAGTTAGATATAGCCACTGCTCATTCCATGTCTAACTATCCTTAACAGTCCCTACAAAACAGACTATTCAGATTGGCACACTCATCTTGTTTTGATCATATCTCACTCATTTTAATGATTCCATTGTATGGCCAACTCTCACATGTGTATGACATCTAACATTACTGTAAATGGATTCAACCATGCAATTTTATCAGTTTATAACTTGGTTACTTACTGTTTTTATACAGCCATCAATTTAAGCAAGATTTTAGCCTTGTTTCTTATGGTTTTTCATTTTTTTAATCATATTTATCAACACTTGATCTCCACACAACATTTTTATCATCATATATTCATCATATACATATACAATAAGAAAGAAAATACATGATTACATAATCAAAATAACAAGAGGATGGGAAGAACAATCTTTATACCACAAAGATGATGTAGGTTGTGATTAAGACATGGATTTTGATGGAAGAACTTGTGGTAGATCAACACCAATCTTCATGGCCACCAATACTTGTAAACTTCATGTAGAAATCAGCCCTTACTTCACTTGAAAACTCCTTTTTAGATGTTAAAACTTGCACCAATCTTCATCTCTTTTGAAGGAGATTAACATATGTAAGTTATAACAATAGTTTGTGGTTAAAATTGTATGATGATGGTGTTGTGGTGGCTATAGTGGACGGCCAAAATGGCTAGAGAGAGAGAGAGATGTGTGTGTTGCATGTAAGAAATGAGTTAGTTGTTTTAGGTTTGTTGGTTTTGTGGTATTTGAAAGCTTACAAGTTAAGCTTAGTAAACATGTGTACTACTTGTTGTTTACAAGTTGACACCTAAGGGTGTTGTGTCTTAGTTGTTGCCGTCCCATATTAGTGGGGTGGGGAAAAACTTGTTTTGTCTCATCCCACTAATTTACGAGTATTCCTCGATTCTAGTTTCCTCTATTTGCGTGCCCTCGGGTCGTTTTACGAAAAACGTTTTTATAAATTATGAATCAACGGCACAAAACGAATCTAATAAAAATTGTCTCATCAAAAACGTAGTTCGAAAACGTAAATACGTAATCGTAAATTTACTTAGTTCACGGTAATCCAACAAATATAAGAAATGATAACATCATAGCTCTTCATGATGACGAGCTCGGTAGAATAAAAGCTTTTTCCGACAACTAGCTCAGTTGCACGATAATTCTTTTAATTCAGATGGTACTATCGTACAGTGCACACGCCACAGGTGTAGCACCAAGAATATAATCAATACCAAATTCAACCTGCCTTAATGGCAAAAGTCTAGGTAATTTACCAGCAAATACCTCCTAAAGTTTCAGATAACAGAAACATCCTTTAATACATTTACATTAAGTTCTTTCTAGATTACCAGATCTATGACTAGTTCACAACCATTCATGGTATAATTTCAAGTCTAAATGCAGGATATGGTCATCCATCAAGAATTATCTAGATCACTTTTGATAATCAACATCTTATCATTTAGGGGAATTTTACTCGGGTTCCCATCAATTAAGACAATGTCGTCATGTCATAATCAATCAATCCATTCTACTGGCACTATCAACTTTCCAGTTTTATTACCATTGATAAGATGTGAACTTATCAAAAGACTAATAATAACTCATAATCCTTCACAAATTCAAGGATATTAGGAGACATAACTAACCTTAAAAGAGAAAGGTTAACGCATAATCTATGCGAGAGAATTTCAAATCAGATACAGACGAAAACATTTAACGAATATGAATATATCCCATGTTTTCATAATTCGAGTACGCATTCGAAAGCTCCTCGGATCGTTACCCAGGTCATTCAAATGAAACCAAATCAAAAGAAATGATAGGAACGTCGATACATCCAGTCGGGTATCAACACTCGGTAATCAGATACTTTTCCGAGAGAATTGCATAAATCGTCATTTAAGTTTGGTCATTTTGCGTGTTTCGTCCTAAATATTTTAAAAGTGCTGATATCGTCCTAAAATCAAACTATTTCGCAAATTTTCATCCTTAATGTTATGTCATTTTGCAGGTTTCGTCCCAAAAGTTTTGGCTATTTTGAAGATTTCGTCCTAATAATTTTCCTCATAAGGACGATGCTTGCATTAAAGTTTCCCCACAGGGATGATCTTTGCACTTTTGTAATGTTTAGGACGAAACATGCAATTTGGTTAAACTTTAGGGACAATTTTTGCAATTTACTCTACTTTTCCTAAGAATCTCACTACGGGAGAATTGGACAAGAAAGAATTGTCAATTTTCAAATTAGACAATTTCCACAGATGAGTAAATTCGACTAAGAAGAATAGATGCTACAAGCACATATGTAGGTGTCCCTAACACTATGTCCCTATTTTTCACTTCTTGCAGATCTCATAAAATTTAATCTTTCACAATCTTTAAAGAAAATGTAGTGTTTATTCATTAGTTTTATGGTGACTACTAATCAGCCTTGCATGGTCCATTCCAAATTGTATGTAGGCGCGCAACTATATACAATTTTAAGATTAACGATGCAATACTCAGTTCGTCAAAATTTTATCATCATGTTTATAATAAAAACATTTTCATTCTTAATTCTTAGATAAGAATCAAAAATAAATTTACAAAGATTTTCTTTGTTATGAAAACAATTAAGTTTTCCAAGGTATTTCATAATCAACTTTATTTCAATAATGATCACTTATAAATCTGACTTGAATAATCCTTATAGTGATGAAAATTCAACTTTTCTCAAGGGATACTGTTTTATCTTATAAAAACAATGAGTGATCTGCAAAAGAGTGATGAAAAGTTGTTCACTAAGAACTAACTACTATATGATAGGAAATGAGCTTAGCCAATTAATCATGAGGTTCATGACCTCGATGGCACTCAAAAAGAATAATCCACAACGTAACTCAATTTGAGATGAGTACTTGTTCAATGGTTGCATCACTAATGCGAGCATTAGGATGAAGCAATAAAAGATAGATAACATCGATACATGTAGGATTTAGCAATCAATTGTAGTCTTTTCATTAATCACAAATAAGTCAAAATTGTACCGTAACACATTATTTGTCACTATGTCATACAATTCTAAGAACTCATCCTACCAACTGATGTCTCAGTTAAGTTAGGGTTCATTTTTAAAAGATACCACAATGAATACTAATCTACAAGAGTCATTAGGTGTTCCACCTGTCCTGGAAGATCCATCGGCCCCAATTCAGAAGAAGATTTCTTCAAATTATTTCTTGAACACTGGGCATCCTCATCATTGGACAATGGCCTAGGAACAACACTTAACACGAATTAACAATCAATTAAAACCTTATAATTCAATCACAGGACTTAACGACTTCCTCTTAACAATTTCATATTCCATACGAGTTAAAACTTACTTTCTTCAAATTTCAATCAATCTTATACTTAATGCGATATCCTACCTCATTCTCCAATACTTTCATCCTTATTCTTACACTTTGAAATGGCAATAAAAGTTTGATATGAACAACACTCAATTTTCAATCCTATAGCTCTTACAACAATAGTTATCAAATGAGTCACTAGTATGAAATGACTCGATCATTCAATTAGACTTCTCGGAAAGGTACTAGTGGCATGAGGCTTTTGGATAATGGTTCCAATGACAACCTCAAGTGCAACATTCACCCTTTCGATTTCAATTTAAGAATTGGATGACAACGAATCAGATGACATTTTTCTAGGTGGTAATGGTTTTGTCAAACTTCACTCTATAATGAAAGATCGCCATGACATCGATATCAGATTTAATCTAGCAATTCTTCTTCAGTATCACAATCAACTAATATCTACATTTCTACATTTCTACGAATATTAATGATTTTCGGTAATAATTATATACCGAGTGAATTCATAGGGTTCAATAAACCATTAATATATCATCGGTATATAATTATTACCGAAAATCATTTTTGTACAAATCATTGTAATAGGCCATAAAATAGCCAAAGTAATTTTATACAAATCCTTATCAAAAATCATAATATAGGCTTTTGCCTTCAAAATCATTATACGAACCAAAGTCGTAAAAACATCATAAAATACGTTTTATAACGTTGTATAAAGTTAAATAAAAACCGTTATATGAATATGGTTATGTAAAACCAAAACACGAACATAAAATCAATAATAAGACCCCGTATTGCTAGTCAGGCAATTCATTGTTATTCAGTGCGTATAGCATTATTTCGTTATTTGGATTATTATAAGCCGCATGACATTGTTACCTTACTACAACAAACAACGGGTAGCTAACCCGACAATCATTTTCCCATCTAAATTAGTGTGTCGTCACAATAATCACGCTTGTGTAAATCTTCTCATACATAAATTCGCTTACCAATCAATGTGACACGACGGGGATCAACCGTCAAGGCGCGAACTAGGGTGATCGTCCCCAAATAGTACTATTATATGCATAAGCGTCTACCAAATCCTGGTAGCTCACAATTCATGCTAATGGGACTTTTAGTGACATAACCTAACTTTAATAATCCATTTTATCTCATACATCGGGTCATATAATCATTTATCAGGTCATACAATCATTCGGGTCCAAATTAATAAACAAACAATCGGGACACATGGTGTCCTATTTTATCAAAACTTACATGTTATATCCCTCGCAGGTTTATAAAAAATTTCATAAAAACATTTAAAAGAGTGCGAGGCTATGAACTCACGTTGATTGGGAAAGGCGGGTTATCAGCGATTCGGATGTACGATACGTGCTTCAATCACGGAAACCTAGACAAATAATACTCGTCTTAGACATTTGCCCAGTGACTTTATAAAAATAACAATTATATATACATATGATGATTTTGTAAATATGATGATGATCAAGTGGGTTTATACATTCTTATTTACTCGTTTTAGTGTTATGTATTGGTAACTTTTATACTAGTTTACTAGTTTTACTTATTTACATGTTTTAGGCCCAATAAGCCTATTATAAGTTCTTTAACTTGTATTAATCCATTTTATACTTTTATTATCAGTATTTATACTTTACATGTTGGGACCAAATGAGTTAAGCCTAAATAAGTAATTTTTATAAGTGTTTAACTTATTTAGTTAAATTATTAATCCAAATATGCAAACTGAGCTCGTTAATGTCCGTATGTCATATAGTTCAGGTTTTATCGTTTTTTACTTGTATTAGGTACTTATATATCAGTATATGACTTTAAAAAAAACTTTACATTAGACGGGTTTGATCTTCTAAGTTTTAATTGGCGAAAAATGTTAATTTACGGTAATAGCCGAAAAAGTCGTAAAAATCATGTTTATAGTTTTTATAACTTATAAATCTTATTCAACTAGCATTTATATAAAGTGTCCATTTATTTAACCTTATACATATTTATATAAATGAAATTTATAAGTTAGTGGGTTTTAATTCACATTTTATACTATATTAGTTTGAGTGCTTATATAATAGTATTAAACATTAATTCTTCAAAATCTGATTTTTAGTTTCATCTTCACCATTTTTATCATATCTTGAGTTCTATAAGGAGATAGAAGCTCATTTTTGGATGTCATAAACTTCATATTATTTTCTAGAAATAAGTTAGTTATAGCTACTGCTCATTCCATGTCTAACTAACCTTAACAGTCCCTACAAAACAGACTATTCAGATTGGCACACTCATCTTGTTTTGATCATATCTCACTCATTTTAATGATTCCATTGTATGGCCAACTCTCACATGTGTATGAAATCTAAAACTTACTGTAAATGGATTCCACCATGCAATTTTATCAGTTTATAACTTGGTTACTTACTGTTTTTATACAGCCAACAATTTAAGCAAGATTTTAGCCTTGTTTCTTATGGTTTTTCATCTTTTTAATCATATTTATCAACACTTGATCCCCACACAACATTTTTATCATCATATATTCTTCATATACATATACAATAAGAAAGAAAATACATGATTATATAATCAAAATAACAAGAGGATGGGAAGAACAATCTTTATACCACAAAGATGATGTAGGTTGTGATTAAGACATGGATTTTGATGGAAGAACTTGTGGTAGATCAACACCAATCTTCATGGACACCAATACTTGTAAACTTCATGTAGAAATCAGCCCTTACTTCACTTGAAAACTCCTTTTTAGATGTTAAAACTTGCACCAATCTTCATCTCTTTTGAAGGAGATTAACATATGTAAGTTATAACAGTAGTTTGTGGTTAAAATTGTATGATGATGGTGTTGTGGTGGCTATAGTGGACGGCCAAAATGGCTAGAGAGAGAGATGTGTGTGTTGCATGTAAGAAATGAGTTAGTTGTTTTAGGTTTGGTGGTTTTGTGGTATTTGAAAGCTTACAAGTTAAGCTTAGTAAACATGTGTACTACTTGTTGTTTACAAGTTGACACCTAAGGGTGTTGTGTCTTAGTTGTTGCCGTCCCATATTAGTGGGGTGGGGCAAAACTTGTTTTGTCTCATCCCACTAATTTACGAGTATTCCTTGATTCTAGTTTCCTCGATTTGCGTGCCCTCGGGTCGTTTTACGAAAAACGTTTTTATAAATTATGAATCAACGGCACAAAACGAATCTAATAAAAATTGTCTCATCAAAAACGGAGTTCGAAAACGTAAATACGTAATCCTAAGGTTTCTGGTTTAGTCGTAAAGGACGTTAAATTATAATCGTAAGTCCTAATCTCTTCTCGTAAATTTGTGAGTTTATGAACCAACACAAATTTAAAATTCCAAAATAATATTCACGGATACATTTATTTTCTGAAATATCGGACTGTCACCAAAAACGGTGTATGTAAAGGTAAGCACGTAGCGTAGAATCCTCCGGTTTAGACGTAGTCGCTGCTACTTCGAGACGTAAACCCAAATTTCTTCCCAAAAATAAGTGAGTTCATAATAAAACATTAAAATAATGTTTTTAAATAATACTTGAGACTAAAATATAAACCATAAATTGACGGATTGTCACATGATAGACGCTTATGCATATAATAGTACTATTTGGGGAAGATCACCCCAGTTCGCCCCTTGATGGTTGATCCCCGTCATGCCACATTGATTGGTAAGCGAATTTATGTATGAGAAGATTTATATAAGCGTGATTATTGTGACGACACGCTGTTTTAGATGGGCAAAGGAATTACGGGTTAGCTACCCGTTGTTTGTTATAGTAAGGTAGGAATCTCATGCGGCTTATAATAATCCAATAACAAAAATACTGATATACGCATTGAATTATAATATATTGTCTGACTAGCAATACGGGGTCTTATTACTGATATTATGTTCGTGTTTTGGTTTTACATAACCATTTTCATATAAAGGTTTTTATTTAACTCTATACAACATTATAAAATGTATTGTATGATGTTTTTGCTACAATGGTTCGTATAATGGTTTTGAAGGCAGAAGCCTATATTATGATTTACGACTAAGGGTTGTATTAAATGTCTTTGGCCTATTTTAGGGCCTACTACAAAGATTTATACAAAATGATTTTTCGGTAATAATTATATACCGATGATATGCTAATGTTTTTTTATTAAACTCTATGAATTCACTCGGCGTTTTCGCTGACGTTTTAACATGTTTTATCTCAGGTACTTGAAGGTAATTCTCGGCAAGACGACAAGAATTTATGGCCCGCATTCAAATAAAATTTCCATTCAAATGTTTTGTAAAATTGTATGAAATACTATGACTTGGGACCTATGTAATTTGATATTTATGAATGGAAAAATGCTTTATTATTAAACGACGTGATTTTTAAGCGTTGTCTATGATTTGAGTAATGTGCTATCCCGTCCAATGACTCTTCCACTGAACTAAAGTATGAATATTTGGGGGTGTTACAGTTTGGTACCAGAGATCTCGTTATAGAGAACGAAAGATTTTTAAAAACCAAGGTTTTGAATAAAACATTTCAAAAACCTTTTAATTATAAACATTTTACTCAAAATATTAAAAAATCTTTTGACTATAACGGTGCCGAAAAATTCTCGAGTTACCGACAAGGCCAGACTGAGAAGTGTTATTTTAATATATTTATATATATATATATATATATATATATATATATATATATATATATATATATATATATATATATATATATATATATATATATATATATATATATATATATATATATATATATATATATATATATATATATATATATATATATATAACTTGGATTATATATATGTTGTAATTTGATTACATGATTGTTTTATGATTATTTTAATACTTATACGAGGTATTTATACGACGTAGATTGTCACAAGGAACCCTAACTCCTCTAGCAAATTAATCCAAGCTATTCTTGTAGGAAATCTAGCTATTCTAGATCTAAACCAAGTGTGGATGTTTATGATCCCAACAAAATGGTTGATATTCATAGAAATGTTGATAGTGGTTGATTATGATCTTGAAAAAAGAAATTGACGAGATTAAATCTAATATCGATGTCATGACGATCTTTCCTTATAGAATAGAGTTTGACAAAACCTTACCACCTAGAAAGGTGTCATCTGATTCGGTGTCACCCAATTCTTAAATTGAAATCGAAGAGGTAAATGTTGCACCTGAGGCTGTCCTTGGAACCATTACCCAAAAGCCTCATGCCACTAGTATCTTTCCGAGAAGTCTAATTGAATGTGTGAGTCATTTTATACTAGTGACTACTTTGATAACTATCATTGTAAGAGCTATAGGATTGGAGATTAAGTGTTGTTTATATAGAACTTTTATTGCCCTTTCAAGGTCTAAGAATAAGGTTGAAAGTATTAGAGAACGAGATAGGATGTCGCATTGAGTATAATTTGGTTGAAACTTGAATAAAGTAAAATTTAACTCGTATGGAATATGAGATTGTTATGAGGAAGTCGTTGAGTCCTATGATTGAATTATAAGGTTTTGAATGATTGTTGGTTCGTGTTAAGACTTGTTCCTAGACCATTGTCCAATGACGAGGATGCCCAGTGTCCAAGAAATAAATTGAAGAAATCTTCTTCTGAGTTGGGACCGATGGATCTTCCGGGACAGGTGGAACACTTAATGACTCATGTAGATTAGTATCCGTTGTAGTATCTTTTAAAACCAGTAACTTAACTGAGACATCAGTGGTAGGATGAGTCCTTGGAATTGTATGACATGGCGACACGTAATGTGTTACGGTACAATTTTTGACTTGTTTGTGATTAATGAAGGGACTATCTTTGATTGCTAAATTCTACATGTATTGATGTTATCTATCTTTTATTGTGTCATCCTACTGTTCGCATTAGTGATGCAACCATTGAGCAAGTACTCATTTCGGATAGAGTTGTGTTGTAGATTCTTCTCTTTATATTTCTGAGCGCCATCGAGGTCATGAAACTCATGATTATTTGGCTAAGCTCATTTCCTAGAATATTATAGTTAGTTCTGGGTGAACAACTTTTCATCACTCCTTTTGCAGATCACTCATTGTTTTTATGAGTAATACGATACCATATGGGTGAAAATATGGAATTCTCATTTTATATGAGTTATGTACTATTGGCAGTTATTGTCAAAATAAAGTTTTTATTAAACCTCTTGTAAATGGGAATGCTTTCATAATGATGAACATTTCGATAAAATCATTTTTATTTTTATTTCATAATTAAATATGAATATATATTTTAAACATGATGACAAAATTTTGACGAACTGAGTATTGCATCGTTAATTCTAAAATTGTATATAGTTGCGCGCCTACATACAATTTGGAAGGGACCATGCAAGGGTGATTAGTAGTCACCATGAAATTGTTAATAAACACTACATTTTCTTTGAAGTTGTGAAAGGTTGAATTTTTTGAGATCTACATGAAGTGTAAAAATAGGGATATATTGTTAGAGACACCTACATATGTGCCTGTACCATTTAATTTTCTGAATCGAAATTACTCATATGTGGATATTGTCTTAATTGACAATTGATATCCCCTTCTTGTCCAATTCTCTCATGGTGAGATTCTTTGGAAACTTATCCAATTATCGAGTGTTGATACCCGACTGGGTGTATCGACGTTCCTGACATTTCTTTTGGCTAGATTTCATTTGAATGACGTGGGTAACGATCCGAGGTTCTTTCGAATGCGTACTCAATTCATGAAAACATGGGATATATTCATATTCGCTAATGTTTTTGTCTTTGTTTGATTTGAAATTCTCTCGCGTGAATCATGCGTTGACCTTATTCTTTTAATGCTTAGCTATGTCTCCAGATATCCTTGAATCTGTGAAGGATTATGAGTTATTAGTAGTCTTTTGAGATGTTCTCATCTTATCACCGGCAATAAAACTGAAAAGTTGATAATGTAAGTAGAATGGATTGATTGATTATGACATAATGCCATTGTCTTAACTGATGGGAACTCGAGTAGAATTCCCCTAAAATATAAGATGTTGATTATCAAAAGTTATCTAAATAATTACTGATGGATGAACATATCCTGCATTCAGGCTTGAAACGATACCATGAATGGTTATGAACTAGCCATAGATCTTGTAATTTAGAAAGAACTTAAAGCAAATTTATTAAAAGATGTTTCTGTTATCTGAAACTTTAGGAGGTATTTGCTGGTGAATTACCTAGACTTTCGCCATTAAGGCAAAGTTGAATTTGGTATTGATTATATTCCTGGTGTTGCACCTATGGCGTGTGCACCCTACTTCAACACCATCTGAATCAAAAGAATTACCGTGCAATTGAGAGAGTTGTTAGAGAAAGCTTTTATTCTACCGAGCTCGTCATCATGAAGAGCTATGGTGTAACACCCCCAAATTTATACAATTCAATACAGCGGAAGACTCGTTGGTGTTACAGGATAGCACATTACTCACATCATAGACAACGCTTAAAAATCACGTTGTTTAATAATAAAGCGTTTCCATTCATAAATATCAAATTTAAATAGGTCCCAAGTCATTTTATTTCATACAGGTTTTACAAAGCATTTGAATGGAAATTATTATTTAAGTGCGGGCCATGAATTCTTGTTATCTTCCCGAGAATTACCTTCAAGTACCTGAGATAAAACATGTTAAAAGAAAAGGTCAGCGATAACGCCGAGTGAATTCATAGAGTTTAATAAAATCCATCAATATAACATCGGTATAAAATTATTACTGAAAATCATTTTGTACAAATATTTGTAATAGGCTATAAAATAGCCAAAGTCATTTTATACAAATCCTTATTAAAAATCATAATATAGGCTTTCGCCTTCAAAACCATTATACGAACCAATGTCGTAAAAATATCATACAATACGTTTTATAACGTCGTGTAGAATTAAATAAAAACCGTTATATGAATATGGTTATGTAAAACCAAAACACAAACATAATATCAATAATATGACACCGTATTGCTAGTCAGGAAATATATCGTAATTCGGTGCGTATAGCAGTATTTCGTTATTTTGGATTATTATAAGCCGCATGACATTGTTACCTTACTACAATAAACAATGGGTAGCTAACCCAACAATTATTTGCCCATCTAAATTAGCGTGTCGTCACAATAATTACGCTTGTGTAAATCTTCTCATACATAAATTCGCTTACCAATCAATGTGGCACGACGGAGATCAACCGTCAAGGCGCGAACTGGGGTGATCGTCCCCAAATAGTACTATTATATGCATAAGCGTCTACCAAATCCCGGTAGTTCACAATTCATGCTAATGGGACTTTTAGTGACATAACCTAATTTTAATAATCCATTTCACTTCATCTATCGGGTCATTTAATCTTTCATCGGGTCATACAATCATTCGGGTCCAAATCAATAAACAGACAATCAGGACAACTAGTGTCCTATTTATAAAAACTAACATGTTATCTCCCTCGCGGGTTTATAAGACATTTCATAAAAACATTTAAAAGAGTGCGAGGCTATGAACTCACGTCGATGTGGGAAAGCGGTTATCGGCGATTTGGATGTACGATACGTGCTTCAATCACGGAAACCTAGACAAATAATACACGTCTTAGAATTTTGTCCAATGACTTTATCAAAATAACAATTATGTATACATATGATGATTTTATATATATGATGATGATCAAGTGGGTTCATACATTTTTACTCATTCATTATAGTGTTTATGTGTTGGTAACATTTTTATACTAGTTTTACTAGTTTTACTTATTTACATGTTTTAGGTCCAATAAGCCTATTATAAGTCCAATACTTTATATTAGTCCATTTTACACCTTTATTATCAGTATTATACTTTTCATGTTGGTCCCAAGTGGGTTAAGCCCAATAAGTAAATTTATAAGTGTTTAGCCCATTTAGTTGGATTAATAGTCCAATAATGCTAACTTGCCCGTTAATGTCCGTATGTTATATAGTTCGGGTTTTATCGGTTTTTACTTGTTATATAAGTTCATATATCAGTATGTGAGTTTATAAAAGTTTACATTAGACGGGTTCGACCGTCTAAGTTTTATTTGACAAAAACGTTAATCTTTCGGTTTTAGCCGAAAAGTCGTAAAACTTAGTATATAGTTTTATAACTTGGAAAAATATTTATACTTGTAATTTATATAACATGTCATATTTTAATATCAATATATATACCTCTTTATTTATAATTATTATCAACTAGTGGGTTTTATATATGTATATTTTATAAATACAAAATTTTGAGTGCTTATTTTATATATTATTTATTTTACAAAATCTGTCCTAAATATTCAGCCCACCAAAATGGCCATATCTAGAGTTCCACATGGATATAGAACCTCAAATTTTTATGACATAATATACATGACATGTTCTTCATTTAACTCGCTTATAGCTACTGATGAATCAACCTTTAAGTATTTTATAAAATTCGTCCAAAACAGTGTAGGCAGATTTGCACTCTAAACTTGTTTTGATCATATCTCACTCATTATTATGACCAATTAAATCAAAGTTTCGGGTTTTCAAGTCATCTATAGGATCTTGCAACTTCTTATACTTTTTCAAGTTTTAGAATTCGTATTTTAAAGTTCCCTTGATAAACGACTTTCTAGGATGAATTATAGGAACTTGAGAAAAGTTCTCGTTCTTAACCCGTAAGAGTTAAGACTTTCGCGTTTTAAAGTTCCCTATATAAAAGCCTAGCAAAACTTGACTTAAACACGTTAAGGATACTAGCTAGAGTAAACTTGGATAAGTAAACTCGGGCTGAGTCAAAAAATTCACAACGTTTAAAAATTAAAACCACTTTATTATAATTTATTCTAGCAAAGAAAGAAAGTAACTATAACAAAGGTAAATACTAATAGGCCAAAATAGATCAAAAAATTTGAAAAATGTCGAAAAATCAAATTTCCGATTAAAATTAGGACAATTACAGGGAAAAGCCCACTTAACTTCGATAGAAGTCCCCCTACACTTAATATAAACATTGTACTTAATGTTTAAGCATGTGGAAGTAAACTCCCCTACACTTAGGACATTGTGCACGTTGTTTAAATCTTGCTAAGGAAAGGAAAACTAAAGTGATTCTTATTTTAATATTGAAGAATATAAAATAGAGAATCAAAAGAGTTTAGGATAGAGCCGGGAAGACGGGTACACGGACACACGGGTCGTCAAAAGTCATCAAGAATGGATCTTTGAAAGCTCGAATCCCTGCACATGATAAGAAAGAAAACAACAAACACATACTAGAGTCTCCCCCTACACTTATGATAAAAAACAAAGAAAAAGGATAGATATTGCGGGTTGCCTCCCGAGAAGCGCTTGTTTTTGTTCACCTAGTCGTGAGCCTGACTCGACCTTGATTAGCATGGTAAGAAGCTTGATGAACATCCACCGGGATCAAATACATGGTTTTCATGCATCAAGTAGCATAAGCTTAAGGCGAACAAGGAAAGTCAAAGAAGAGTAGGCAAGGTTCCCTTAAGCAAAGATTGAGCACGGTGGTAGACAGTATGATGCAGCACAAGCATATCTCCATGGTTTCTAAATGTCTTTCCTTTTATTTCATCAGATGGATACTGAGATGGCTTAAAAATTGCGATACCGGAATCGAACACCTTTTCCTTTAGAGGAAAATAACACTCAGGCGCAGTAGACCTTGAAGAAGATCCGCTTATAAATCTCACAATCTCATCCTTAGAAGGTGGATAAAGAGGTGTCAAGACATAGGTACTATGGATATCGGTGTCTTCCGGCTTCTTCTCCTTTAAAACGAGTTTCTTCATATCCGAAGGAGGATAAAGACCATATTCAAAGTCAAAAGGAGGAGAATCATTCTCATTTGGGAAGTAAGTGTTGAGAAAAGTAGCAAAGTCTTCCTAAATGAGTAGTCATCTAAAGTAGGATCAAGTATTGTTGGCAGAGGATTTCATCAAAAGTAGGAACACGGTAATCATGTGAAGAATCACTCGAAGGAGTATCGACATCATCAAAATCATCAAATGTTGGCATGTCTTTATACTCTAAAGCAAAATCATCAGAATCATCCATATCAGAACTAGAATTATCATCATAGTCATCATAGATTGGTGGAGACTCATAAATTGGTGGAGGATCTAAATTGGAGAGAGAATCATCCACATCATCTTGGAAAAGTAGATTATCATAGCAAGAATCAAAAAGAGGATTGTTGTAGACGACAAAATCATCAAGCACATTAATCATATTCACCGATTCTCTTCCATTGGATTTGGTTGTGATCTTCCCAATTTTAAGAACTTGTGCATCATTCCCGACTCTTAAAATGAGTTCACCTTCGGCAACATCGACAAAGGTTTTTCCGGTTCTCAAGAATTGCCGTCCAAGTATTAACGGAATACGAGGGTCCATTTCATAATCAACAACAACAAAATCGACCAGAAAAGTGAAGGTGCCAACTTTAATAAACACATCTTCGGCAATACCAACGGGGTAAGCGAGAGTGTGATTTGCTAGCTCAAGAGTCATCTTTTGTTGGTGTAAGGTCGGGTAATGATAGTGTTTTCCAAACACTTAAAGGCATCAAATTTATACTTGCCCCGAGATCAACTAAGGCAGTAAATTCTTCAACTTTGTTAAAAATGCAAGGCAACACAAAACGACCGGGATCTCCAAGTTTTTCCGGAAGTTCTTTAAGAATGACTGCAGAACAGTTTTCTTTTAAGCGTGTGTTGACAAACTCAGCCATCTTTTCCTTCTTGTTAAGCAATTCCTTGAATGCTTTGACGAATTTCGGCATTTGGACAAGTGCTTCAACGAGGCTAATGTTGAAGGTCATTTGTAAATCATGTTTAGAAATGAAGTGATTTGAGCTTCCTCTTTAGTAATCAATTTGCTCTTGTCTAACCGAGAAGGATATGGGATGTTGGGTTTAGGTGGTGTAGGTGTAGCAAGTAAAGGTTGAGATGTTGAAGGTTTAGAGGTGGAAGATGGGGTTGGTGAAGGGTGTTTCTTGGGTACTACTTCAGTAAGAGGTGGAGACGGTAGTGGAGAACTAATACTAAGCGTGGGAGTAGGAGGGATAAATGGTGGTGGAGGAGGTTAAGATGGAGTAACTGGGGGAGGGGAAGGTCCTACTACGGTTGCTCCACTGCGTGTAGTAATAGCACTCACATTCGCTCTTGGGTTGGTGACGGTATTGGAAAGAAGAGAGCCCGAAGTAGAGGGTTGAGTACTTTGAAAGAAAGTAGCCATAATATTCTTCAAATCATTCGTTTGATTGCTGAAGGAGGTTTGCATATCATGTCGAAGCTCGGTTCTAATATCATTCCCTTGCTTAGTGATATCTCCTTTCAAGTTTATGATTTGGCTTTGAAGATTCTTAACTAGCTCTCCTTGGGTCCTCATGAAAGTTTCAACATCTTGATTATTAGTTGTGGGTGGAGTGATGGGTGGTGCTTGTTGAGCGGGTGGGTGATAATGAGTAGAAGCTTGAGGTGGATTTGGATTGCTTCTATTGTAGTTGTTGGGGTTGTGATTTTAAGGAGAAAAACCGGGTGAAAGAAAGTTGTTAGAACGGTAACTTAGAAAGTTACGATCACCTTGAGGTCAGGCTTGATTTTTTCCGTTGAATAGTTACCATGAGTCGCATACACGTTTTCCAGATTTTCATGAGTAGAAGGACAATCAGTGTATGAATGAGGACCGCCGCAGATCTCACAAGAATGCGCTACAGCTTTAACTTGTTGTTGTTGATTTGTAGCCAAGAGGTGGATACTTTTGTTCAGTCCGGCCATCATGCGGGTGAGTTCGGTCATCTCGGTGTGTGATAAAGTAGATGAAACATTGACTCTCGGGTTATTCCTTGAAGATGCGGATGAATCCCAATTTTTTTGATGAGTAGTCATGTTCTCGATAAGCTCTCTACACTCCTTGGGTCTTCTTTTCATAAATGTGCCACCGGCAGCTTCATTAATCGTATCACGATCACGAAAAGTTAAACCGTTGTAGAAAGTATCAATTAAGGTGACGGGAAGCATGTTGTGGTTTGTACATCGATCGATCAAAACATTATATCGTTCCCAAGCATCAAAAAGTGACTCATCAGGTTCTTGAGTAAATCCACTAATTTGATTCTGAAGGCTCGTGACCATGGATGGTGGAAAGTAGCGCGACAAAAATCGTTGAGTCATCTTGTCCCATATATGAATTGAATTCTTAGGAAGACGGTCAAACCATTTTTCGGCATGGTGCGATAAAGTGTGTGGAAATAGATGAAGGCGAAGAAAATCCATAGTAACACCGGGCAACTTCATGCTTTGAGTAACGGTAATGAATTTGTCGAGGTGTTTTTTGGCATCATCATCCGGTAATCCGCGAAATGGACAAGTATTTTGAACTTGTTGGATCATGTGATGCTTCAACGAAAACTCTGGAGCCGTGAGTTGCATCAACGCAATCGGTCCTCCGCGTCCATTCATCGTTGGTTGACAAAGCTCCTCCATCGTGCGAAGGTCTGGTTGAGGACCATTGTTGTTATGATTCATGTTGGGGTGAGGTGGATTATTATTGTTGTGCACACCAGCCATATCTAAGTCTTCAAGAGTCTCGGGCTCAGAATAAGACGAAGATCTAGTACACATACACCTGCAAAAGAAAAAAAAAGATACCAAAGAAATAGAGAATATATATGTACTTGTAAAAATAAAAATAAAATCTTTTTGGTGTAAAACTTTTGAAAAAGAGTTACTTTTTATGAGTTTTTTAATGTCTTTGTATTTTTGAAATTTTTAATTTTTATGGATTTTTGAAAATTTTTGAGCCAGAAAAATAACGTTCACGAGTGAACGGATCCCAAAATTCAACGCGTCTCTCACAGAAAACCGTTAATCTTCACGAAAAGAGCCGGCAGCGGCGCAATTTTAATAACTGATTTTTACTATGAAATTGTTCTTCGTTTATATTCGAATTGATTACTGGTTATTAGTGTGACTCAGTCGTCTTTTGGTGAAAAAGAAATAGATTTGTCGTTGTTTAAAATAAAATTACAAAACTTTAAGGTAAATGGTAAGGTAACTAAAGCTAAAACTGATTAAAAGGTAAATGGCGAGAAATTAAGACTTTAAAAGTAAATTAATTAAATGACGTAAAATTAAAGCTTGACGAAAAGTAAATTTGAAAACTTTAAATAAAATTGAAAACTTGAAAATTAAAATAAAGTAAAACTATTAATATACACTTTAGGAAAAATGGCGGGAAAGAAATAAACTCGAAAAGAAAACAACTAAGTAAAATAAACAAAGGATTGCGATGGAGGATATCGCAATATCAAAAGTTATCTCCATGTCAAAAGCTATCGCAATGTCACTGTTATCGCAATGCTCCTCCCATCTCAATCTGGCAAACAAAATTTGGGCAGCGTTCTTCGCAAGAAACCTTAAATTCCGTCGCAATCCACGATCGCAATGATCGATCGCAATCCACGATCGGAATAAGGGGCTATCGCAATCTCAATCGCAATGTAGGAACCCTAAGGGTTTTTGCAATCGCAATAAAGCTGTCAGAATGTGAAACCCTTGCAAGTTACGATGGAAAGAAAAGAAACAAAAGAAACAAATAAGCAAAGACCAAATAAGCACTTTGACAATAAGCAATTACCAAAAACTTAATTAAAACAATAATAAGTAGAACTAAATAAGCACAAATTTAAAAACTTTCAAGACACAAAATAAGCAAACTTTATAGAACAAACTGAAAGAGAAAGATAAAACTTTAAAAAGATGAAACTTTTAAAAACACTTAAACGAAAATAAGCTAGACACAAAATAAGCAAAAATAACAAAAAAAATAAGACCTTGAATCGAATGAAATAGATAATAACAAAAAGATAAGAACTTTTATCAAAATAAGCATAAATATGAAAACTTTAAGATTAATTAAAGAAAACAAGATACTTATATACAAGAAGAGAAGAATGAGAATCATTATGAAAAACTTTACTAAAAATAAAGATTCTACAACACAAAATTAAACTTACTTGGAATTAAAGGAAATAATTTTAAATTACAATTAAGTAAATGACAATATGAAAGTGCATGTAATTAAAATGGAAGAACTATGTGTGAAATAGCCAACACCTCCTAATGTGATATTAGGAGGGTATTTATAGGGAGGTTAGCATGTGTTGTTCCTTTCTTCTTCTTCACGTCTTTTCGTCTTCTAAATTCTTCGATTTTTTCGACATTGTCTCGGGATTTGTCGATGGATAAATTGAACTTGTCTTATAATTTCTTCAATAAATAGACTTGAGTTCTTCGACTTCATTAAACTTCCGTCTTAAGACTTTTTCTCTGATAAATCTTTAGAATAGGCCTTGGACTTCCGTTCTTTTTTCACTCTTGATCTTTTGACGTCGTATTTTGTCTTTTTCTTCGATAAAAGCCCGTGAAAGCCCACGTTTTCTTCCCTTTTCACATTTTGGTCCTAAAGCACAACAAAAACACAAACCACGTATAATTCCGACATTTATGACATAAAATACACGTTTTGGCTTGGTTATTATTATAATTAAGTGGTAAAATGATAAGTGTTTTCACACTTATTATTCTACATGGTTGGATATTGATTAGTGAGTTCGGCGACAGTCATACTACCGGAGATGCCGTACCCATTGATACTTTCATTGTTACTCCACCTATTGCACCTGTATCCCCCACTAGGGATGAGGACTAGTCGACTGAAGCCCTACCACCTCTACCACCAACTTCCTCTCTTCTGGGCTACGCACCCGAGTCTCTGCCACCTCGTAAGAGGAGGTACGAGGCGCCTCTCGACTCTATATTTGAGATCAGTGAGGTTTCCGGGGCGAGAAGAGTTGACCTCGTCCAGGCCCAGAATGTTGCACTGGCCGCATGCCAGGCTCAGGATATAGCGGAGATTCATACTCTGCTATCAGTTGGACAGGCTGGACGCACTGTTCTACAGGAGCGTCATGACCTACTGTCTTAGATTGTTAGTGCCGAGGCACATACTGCTCGGGGAACATGGTCCACGACCTACCACGACCTACAGTGGCTGATGGAGGAGAACGAGTTTCTCCGCCAGCGGATCTACACCTTGGAGGGTCAGCAGTACGAGACCCATGCTGCCCTCATGTCCTTGGAGCAAACACTCTCGATCTTCTATGATCTTCAGGAGGTGCGCCACCAGGGTTTGACTATCGAGACTACCCATCTCAGAGGAGCCGACGAGACCTTTAGAGCTCAGATTCTAGAGGCACTCCGACTCCTTAAGGAGACCCGAGATGCCATGATTACGATGCAGGATGCTATGCAGGCACCAGCAGTCTCGTCACCACCAGTAGCACCGGCCGTCTCAGAGGAGTCTCTTAGACATGAGTAGACTAGATGTACTAGATCTTTTGTACCTCATGATAAGCTTTTGGGTTGCATCCCGGCTATCATGATATAGGACCTCATGTATTTTATTTTCTTTCATCATTTGTATCCTATCCTTGTACTGTACTATTTTAGAATTGGTGTTTGTGGACGATGTACTCTAGATTATGTGTACCGCTATCCCAGACAGGCGGGTTGTGCTCTGTCTTGGATTGGTTGTCATTTTATTATTGTTGTTATACCTTAGAAATGACATGTACTCATTATCTCTTGTTATATTATGTACTGTATTATATTATGAACTCTAAACAGTTTATCCAATTTGTTGTGAATTCTATGCATGAATTTCTTTTCGTGTATTTAAATATAATACAGTGCTAACGCCTAAAACTAATGATTTCATTTTTGTGTATGATTATAGACAAATGGCAATCACTAGAACGAACCCCAACAATGCTGACGCTACCCAAACGTCACTGCCGCCCAATTGAGGGAAATGGTTGATCAGGACATTGCTACTGTGATGGCTGCTAGTAGGAACATGGACGATAGCCAAAACTCCAACGCCCGCAGGAACAACCAGACCACCAGGGGTTGCTCCTATCTCGACTTTCTGAAGTGTAAGCCCTCATACTACAAAGGCAAAGAGGGTGTGGTTGAGCTAATGTAGTGGTTTGAAAGGTTGGTGACCGTGTTCCGCATTAGCGATTGTGCTGAGGAGAACAAAGTTAAGTTTGCCACCTACACGTTGTTTGAGAGTCCTCTCACTTGGTGGAACTCTGTAGTTGCTACTCTTGGACACGATGCTGCCTATACTCTCAACTGGACTGATCTGAAGGAGAGGATAACGGAGAAATACTGTCCAAGGGGTGTAATGAAGAAACTTGAAACTGAATTGTGGGATCTCAGATGCAGGAACAATTACATCGTTGCATACAACCAAAGATTCCAAGAGTTGACCCTGATATGTACCAGAATGTTCCCTAAGAAAGATGAAAAGATTGGGAAGTATATTGGTGGACTCCCAGACGCCATTCATGATAGCGTACTTGCATCTCGACCCATTACTGTCGAGAGTGCCATTGAGTTCGCTACTGAATTGATCAACAAACGAGTCCGTACCATGTCTGAGAGGCAAACTGAAAGCAAGCGGAAGGTAGACGAAAATTCCCGCAGTCAACACCAACAGCCTCCCAAAAGGCAAAACGCTAGACAGGTTTACAGTGCTACCACCACACGATCTAAGCCATACGTGGGTACAAAACCCTTGTGCTCAAAGTGCCACTATCATCATACTGTTGATAGCTGATTGTAGTAAAAATACGTCTTTTAGGAAAAAGAGCGTATATGAGCGATAAGTATTAAATACGACTGTTTAGGAAAACCGTGTACTAATGACCCTTGAACGTGCGAAAGTTCGTTTCCCAAGGAGGTATATGTGTGTGATTAAAATGTAAAGATATTTGAGATTAATATTAAAGAAAGAAGGGATGAGAAATTAGAGTGACAGATACGTGAGAATTATTACTACGACGACTAAATTTAATACCGTAAAAAGTGCTAAAATAAAAATTAATTCTAAAAATTCCCAAAAAATTACCAAAAATCAAATTAAATAAACTAAGAGTTTACAAATGATCAAAACTTTTTCAAACCTTTTAATTAATTAAATATTAATTTTTAAATGCTAATTAAAGCCCTAAAAATCCAATTAATAATTAAAAAGCCCAAATAAAGATTTTTCACTTTGTAAACCTCTTAAATGACTTAAAAAGACTAAAAACTATTTTTATAAATTTTTAAACTTAGGAAAACTATTTTAAAATGATTAAAAACTATTAAAATATTAAAATAATTCTAGAAATTAAGAAAATGATGCTAAAATTAATCTAAGAGTTTTAAAAATCCAATTTAATGTATTTGACCTAAGAAAAATATAAATGTTGCAAAAATGTGAAAAATGAAATTTAATAATAAAAAATATTAAAATATTATTAAAATTCATAAATTATAAAAAATTCTAAAAACTTGCAAACTAGTTTATTTTAACCTAAATAATCAGAAAATAAAAGTGAAATTACCAAAATACCCCTAATGGGCCCCCAAATGGGCTAAAACCAAAAACAGTACAAATGAAATGGGCTTTTTAGCCCAATAAGATGAAACTTAACCAAATAAGCTGAAAATCACCAGTCTAGCTTAAAATTCAATTCTAAACACAAAAGTCTGAAGGCCCAAAAGCTTAAAGTAAGCTTATCACAGCTTAATGGTATAACAGCTTATTCTTATTGGGCTTTTTGGCCCATTAAGCTATAAGCCAATGCCATAAGCTCAGATTTTACACACAACCTTCTTTTGGGATGCCTAAGAGATCTGTGAAAAGAAATTTCAAATAAGCTCAACCAATAACTCAGAAATAAGCAAAATAAGTTTTCATTTAAAGACAAAATAGTCAATTTGGAGTTCTAGACCACCTCAGACCTTGAAATAATTTGCAAAAGACTCTAAATGACTTAATTAAGACAAATCAACAATGAAAAGTTCAATAAGCCAAGCCAAATAAGCTGAATAACTTGATAAGCACTTATGTAAAAGTGAAAGTAGTTGGTTTTCTAGTCAAAGCTCAAATTCAACCCCTCAAATGCTCTAGTATGAACAAATGGGTCACATAAGTAACACCTATTACAAATTTAAAGTTGTTGCAGGTTTAAATAAGCTAGAACAGCTTATTGATAAGCACAAGGTGAAATAACACTAGCAGTGGCTAGCAGCAGGGGAAAGGAGTTCCCACTGCTTTGACTATTTGACTTGCTTTTTTAGAGAGATCCAGTTGGATTCAATGGAAAACAAAGGCACTCTTTTAATCAGTAGATCACAAGGAGTCAATATCAACAAAGCAATCACATCTTGGTTCAGCCAATAAGCACTGAATAGGCAAATAGTCACCAGATATGACACAAACTTGTAAATAAACAGTTATGAACTTAAAAAGCAGTTTTAGCATGAATAAGCCAACCAAATTGAACCATATGCATACACAAGCTATAATAAATTCCAATAAGCACAATCAAACTTGTTTAAAACACTAGATCAAAGATTAGAAACAGATTTAAGCACAAACAGTTACTGATGAACAAAGGCACTTTTCAAAACCCTTTTGCTGATCTATTTGACCACCAATCCAATTTTAAATCCTCAAATCCCTTTCCCTAGTTATGTTAACTAAAACTTAGCACTTGTTAACCCTATTCTACCCTTAGATCTAGGTGTCCCCAAAATTTTAGCCAAAAATTCCAAGTAAAACGGATTTTAAAGCCCTTTGTTAGATTTAGGTGTTTAGATCCTCAAAACTTGTAGATAAATGACCAAATGCACCAGGTAAACAATAACCAACAATAATCAACAACAAACAACCACTCAAGTTGCCTTAAACCTTGGTAGATTAGTTAACCCAAACACCCCTTTGGAATCTAATTTCTCAAATTTTCAAAATTGTTATGATTTAACCCTCAAACCAAGATCTAATCAACCCTAACAACAACTATCAAACCTCAGAAACACAAATCAACCACAATATCTCAAATTCACAAACAAATATACAAAATCACCCAAAATCATTCAATATTCAGAAAATATAAAGAGGAATAGAGATGCAAACCTCCAAAATGCACATCCACACTTTGGAATGTTTGAGCTTAGGTGCTAGCAAGAACAAGCACCAGCTTCCAAGTGCTGCTAAGAACAATAAACCAAAAAAGTTAACCAAAACAGATTATACCTTGATTTTTGAAAACAAGAGTTTTCAACCTTAAAACCTTTCCTCAAAATCAATCAAAAATATAAATGGAACTCAGATTTCAGCTAATCAAACACCAAACTTTCATAAAACACAAAAGGGAATTCACAATTTTCAGAAAACCAAACTTTTTATTTATAAAAAGGAATTACAAAGCAATAGCCAAAATCTGGAACAAAGGGACTCTCACATGTTGAGGCCTCCTTATATAGACGACTAAGGATGATTCTAGAATGGAAAAAATAAAGAAACCCTAGCTAGGAAATCTCAAATTTTCCCTTGAGTCTTCTAGACGAATTTGTTGATGTGAGATGTCCAATTCAATCCGGAATGTTCATTCTAGTTTTGGGGCTAAGTAATGAGTGTGAGCCATTGATTTGGCCACGTGTCTTTTCTTGGAGAGGAGGGTGAGTTTTCATTGGTGGACGGGTTTGAGTGTGGGGTCCTTTGGTGAGTGGGATTGGGGATTTTAGGTGTGGGATAAGTTTGTGTGCGTGTGAATTAAGCATGGGACTGGGTAATTTGGATTTACCCTTTGTTTTAAGTGAAGTAAAAACTGGGTTCATCACGTGAATAGTAAAACTTTTTATCCGGTTTTGGTGGATTGTGTTTGTGTTTGGCGCAAAATAAGTTTAAATATTTCACTCGCACACTTTTGGCCCTCAGTCTTTGGAAAATATTATAAATCATGTTTATTCAGCCAACAAACACGACTCCCTTTGTTTTTGAAGTTTCTGATTTCAGAGTTCGGCCACAAAAAGTTTCAAAACAATGTGTTAGGGCTTTTAACACTTTGGCATATCTACAACTTTAGTCCTTTTGATATTTGATCCATTTTAAATGGACTAGAAGTGTAATATTATTGAACTTCATGGGCTTCTTTGGTTCTTGGACTTTATGAAGGACCATTATTGACAACCTAGTATTGTTGAGGGACTAAATTTGCCAATTCTTCAAACTTGGAGGACCTTTTTGTAGTTTTGACAAACTTAAGGGACCAAACTTGTAATTATGAATATACAAGGGTATTAAGTGTCATTTCTTCATAAATGAGGGCTCAATCTTGTACATCTTCAAATCTTCAAGTATTTTTCTTTGATAATTCACCAACTAGGGCCCGGTTCATTATGCGACTTCGTTTCTCATGTTCGTTTTTCCTTGTTTCTTGTAATCTTTTGTCTTTTTCACGATATCCATACCTAAAATACACAAGTAAACAAACACAAGCATATATATGGTATTTTATGACATTTTTATACATTTAAAGCCCGAAAAGAACGATGAGATCATGTATAAATGCCATCTCATCACTCCCATATACTAAACCATTCATATGCCCTCACGCAATGCTAGAATGAAGTATCTAAGAATCTTCAAAATTCAATTTTATTACCCTGTAGTGAAAATTAAAATACTTGCAACAATACTACGAAGATGTGTAAAGACATAATGTATGATTTCACGTGTGTGACTTTTAGGGTCAATGAATAGAAACAAGTAAATGTCTCATAGAGTAAAGTTAGTCATCCTTGATTGTCATACATTCCATGCTAAGTGAAAAAACGAGATCATTGTTGGTACAAGTCATAATGCTAGCACTACTCATACGTCCAAATTGTGTCATACTTTTTCTACCCGCAATCCTAGTTATGATGAAAGGAAATGGGTTTCTAGAATTTTTTAACTATTTGTCAAGGGATTCAAATTGACTTATTTGAGTATTTATTAGTCCAAAAATAAAGTAGCATGATTTAATCGATAGTAAGCCGAAGGACAAAATCTTTTAAAATGGCTTCTCGTATATCTCCTTAAGTTCATATCTTGACCTAACTCGTTTCAAGATTTCAGACCTTTCTCGGACCGATATTTGGCATGTACTTCATACTTCAAATCTTGGGAAGACGTTCTTGAAATTATGGTCTTCTCTTCATATTTTGGAATTTCTTCACTTGACGTTTTTGAGAAATTCTTCATACTTGGACCACGACTTCATCATTGTTCTTCAATCTTTATTTTGGATTTTGATATACAACGATCCGCCTCCTTTTCGGACTTGGATATATTTATCTTCATACATTGTTAGGGTCTTTTTGGATAAACTTTCTCCATGATCTTTAGGGGAGTAATTGCTTTTCGTCGTGTGTCTCAATCCTTCATATTGATTTAGGAACAATGATAATTCACATCATCTTGGATCTTTAGCAACAAAATAGAGCTCCTCATGCCTTGTTAGGGCCTTTTTGGATATTCACCAATCTTCGCATCCCGCTTCAATAAGTTATGCCTCGGCTATGAACTCCATTCAACCCCGAGCAACTTTTGAACGATCTTGTGCTAGAAGCTATGTAACCTTTCAAATCGTACGACCTTACTTATTGCAATTATTTTTATTCCTAATGCATTGATCTTATGGGAGAAAAAACCATAATTAAACATATGAGTTTTTGAAGAACATTATAATGTTCTATGTTTAGCATGATCACTTGTCTAACTCTATCATTTCTCGTTCTTCACTATTTAAAGACCTCTAAATAAAGAGACTCGTGAATACTTAGCCATGCAAGTCAAAATTAAGCCAAATTTGGATTAGCTTTCATTAAGACTATATCAAATCGAAGTTTAGGGTTTTCAAGCCACCTATAGGATCTTGCACTTTCTTGTACTTTTTCAAGTTTAGAGAATGCATTTTATAGTTCCCTTGATAAGTGACTTTCTAGGATCTATTATAGGAACTTGCGAAAAGTTCTAGTTCTTAACCCGAATGAGCTAAGACTTTCGCGTTTTAAAGTTCCCTATATAAAAGTCTAGCAAAACTTGATTTGAGCGGGTTAAGGAATGTAAAGGGATCCACATGCCCATCAAGTCAAAAATTAACTCTTATTCTACCCATCGGAAAATATACATTCGTGTCTTAAAAACACTTATGAAAACTAAGAAAAAATTTAAAATTGGGCCATTTTTGGCCTTATTAGCAACAAAACAAAACAAAATGTTGAAAGTTGGAAAACGTGAGGGCATAGCAAAGCAAGTATCTATTCACCCCTCATTCTAAAATTAAACATTGTCCTCAATGTTTCGAGTCTAAAGGTGGAGCACCCCTATACTAGAGACGAAGAGTCGAATGCTTAGAATCAAGCATGGAAAGGGTGATCAACAATATATCTAAAGCCTTATGAATTATGATAAAAGATAATTGTTAGAACAATAAAGGATATGTCATGGATTCGTGAAAAACTCTTCAAGAAAACGATTGAGGCTCACGTAAACGAACACGAGAGTCTTCAGTCGTAGTGATAAAGATGATCTAGATAACATATTCACAAACAACCACGAGACAACGAGTTGGAAGGGTACAAATCCCCTCTCATTATTCTATTAGAAAGCATAAAAAGGATAAGCATGGGATCTCCCCCAAGAGGCGCCTCGTTTTTGATTACCGAGTCATAAGCTTGACTCGATCCCCTCTAAATATGATCATTTAGGGAAAATCATGGTATGGTCAAATTTTGGTGGGGCTTACATGATAAACAAGGCCCAAAAAGCAACCGGTATTTAAGGACTAAGTCCTTTGATGATGCAAAATACGAGGGTCGAAGATGGCGTCTTCGTTTTCATTTGATAAACAATTCAACGCCACTTCAACACGTGCCATAAAATCAAAGAGTTTGAAGAAAAGAGATAAGAAGTAGAAGGGTGGGACAATTGGTAAGACAAACTTTTGACCTACTCGAGGTAGACTCACACCAAGCTAATAGATATAGTTTCCATTTATTGCATCGGTGGAAGACCGAGATTTCCCTTTATAAGCAATTCCGAGATCGAATACCTCGTCCTCGGTGGACAAAGATGAGGGAACATATGGGGCTTCCCCCATATTAAAACCACACAAAGCATTTTCAAAACGAGTAGACGAGTTTGTAGCACTCAAAACACGTGGTGATGACGGAGTTAGATTTGTAGAAAAATCTTTTAAATTAAATTCAAAATCTTTTCCTTTTTATCTTTTAAACTCTCCTTATGAAAACCCGTTTTGATTATGTCGAAAATATTTGGTGTTTCTAAGGTGATGTTAGGCACACTAAAAATTCTCACATTTGAAAACCGTTTTGGTGGTGGTAAGTTCTCAAAACGTTTGTTGACGAAGAATACCTCCCCATCGGGGTCAACATATTCATCATCCGAAAGATCTTCCGTAGAAACCGACAACTTATTAACACTTTTCAAAAATGAATGTTCGAGGTGAGGCGAAGGATTTTTCGATTCAAGTATTGATCGTTTTTTCTTCGTAGGTTTAACACTCATAACCTCCACCGGCGGAGGAAATGGTAAATCGTTCTTGTTGACACTTCCTAAAACTCTTGGTGAAAATTCCTTGCAAACGACATTGGTTGAATCACCATGGTTTAAAGTTGCAATAGAATAGACATGAGAAAGCTTGGAGTTTTGTGTTGCATTGATGACAAGTTCTTCCTCATTGAACGAAGGGTAATTTTTCGAGCATGAACATCAATAAGTGTTCTCGATGTATCCAAAAATGAACGACCCAAAATGAGAGGAACTTTTCGAACGATAGGAATGTCTACAACAATAAAATCCACGGGATAGTAAAACTTTCCGACTTTGACGAAAACGTCCTCGGCTACTTCACATGCTAAAATCGTAGAATGATCGGCCATCTCGATAAACATGTTCGAAGGAGTAAGAGCCGGAAGTGAAATCGATTTGAAAATCTCAAGAGGCATTAAATTAATACTAGCACCAAGATCGGCCAAGGCGTAGCATTCCTCCATATCTTGTATTGCACACGGAATCAAAAATTTACCAGGATGACCGACTTTTTGGGGTATGCGGCTAAGAAAAACCGATGAACAACTAGACGATTATTGTAACTTCTCTTTGTTATTCAACATACTTTTGAAGTTTGCGGCAAATCGAGGCATCATGATAAGAGCGTCGGAAAAACTTATGTTAAAATGTATATCACGAAACATTTTCATGAAAAGTTGAAATTGATAGTTATTCCGTTCTTGTGCTTTTTCCTTGTTACGTCTCGAAGGGTAAGGTAAGGGTGGTGTGGGTTGGACATTAGACAACGGCCTTGGAATCTCGAGTTCCATAATTGGTATTGGTTCAACCGTAGGTGTGGTATGAGCGGTACTTTGTGGGCTTGTGATATGCTCCTTTTCGACCATCACCTTGGGCTCTTTCTCGATTTCCTTCTCCGTAGAAGTACTTGGACGAGAGATTGGTTCCTTGAAAGTTTTACCACTACGAGTAGTAAAAACCTTCATTTCTCCCGTCGGGTTTGCAATGGTATCACTTGGAAGACCACCCGAGGAAGAGGGTTTACACATGATTGGTTCAAACATTTTTGCCATTCGGTCTTCAAATTTTGATTGCCTAGCATCCGCTTTTAACAACTCTTGCTTAATCTCATGTTCTCCTTGTTCCATCTTTTGTTGATTTTGTTGAAGACGTTGAACGTTTCCTTCCATTTTATTAGCATGAGTCTTAAGTTCATTAGCAAGTTCGTTTTTAAGCTCGTTTTTCAACTCGGATCTTACGCTAATCATCTCATGTTGCATGTTATCAAACTTAGTATCGTTTGCTTTTGCATAATCCAAAAATTCTCCATTAAGATTTTTAGTGTGATCATTTTGAAAACCTTGTGTAGTGTTTTGAAAATCACGGTTTTGGTTTTGATTTGAAACTTGTCCATTCCGACTTTGATAATTCCCTTTTTATAATTACGTGAATTTCCTTGATAACCACCATTTTGATTGTTGTTTCGATAGTTGTTTGCATTTTGATTTGGTGGAGCTTGATTTGGGCGGGAACCTTGGCCGTTTTGGTTGTAAGTTCTTGTTGCTACGTAAGCACTCGAAGTGTTACCACCGGCGGTAATGCACTCGGAAAGATCATGAGCTCCACCACAAGATAAACATATCTTTTCAACCGCTTTAACCGATGCAGAATTCAAAGCATCTTGTGCTTTCCAACGTGTCATATGCGTCGAAAACCTATCGAAAAAGCTTCATCGAGGGTTATAAACCTTAGATTTATTCTCTATAATCTTTAAAGCTTCATCGGTCGTTTATACACCTTAGATTTATTCTCGATAATCTTTAAAGCTTCATACCATTGATTTATTATCGATAATCTTTAAAGCTTCATCGGTCGTTTTGCATAAAAAATTACCACCCGCGGCGGCATTCAAATAATCTCGTTCATGATCATTAAGCCCATTGTAAAAATTATCTATTTGATTCAATTCCGAAAAATCATGGTGTGGACATTCATGTAACATTTCCTTAAATCGTTCCCATACCATTGAAAAACTTTCATTATTACGTTGTGTAAACCTTGAAATCTCATATTTCAAATGTGTTGTTTTATATGGTGGAAAAAATTGGTTCACAAACTTAGAGACGAGATCACACCATGTCAGAATCGAATTTGGCAGTTCTTTCTCTAGCCAAATTTTAGCAGGTCCATCCAACGAGTATGGAAACAGTATCATCTTAATGGCGTCATGTGGAACATCCTTAAACTTGTTTGCTGCAGTGAGACGATTAAAATTCCTTATATGGTAATGTGGGTTGTCTTTTTCATGACCTCTAAACTTATTTGCTTGCAACATCGACATTAAACCCGTCTTAATCTCGAAATTCTCCGCAAGGATAGCGGGAATCATAATAGCTTCTCCAAAACCCTCGATGGGTGCTTGAAGCAACTCCATCATAGTACGTTTAGCCATGGCGACTATTGGTTCTACAATGGGTTCGACAATGTGAGTTTGTTGTTCAATCAAAGGCTCTTGATTTCCTTGACTTTGACGACGTTTACGAGCTCGTTTTGCTTGATTACGAGTTGGCATAAACTTGACGAAGAATGGGAGGTGAACAAAGAAGATTCTTTTGAGGTGTTTTGTGAATTTTCAATTTTTTGTGTTTTTGATTGTTTTAAATTTTTTTGGATTTTGTGTATATTCGTAGACAACAATCTACCAAATCTCTTCTCGAATCAAACTCTTGATTAAAGAAGCCTCAAAAGAATGAAAACAATCATGTGGAGTGAACGCCTTCGAATGACTTTAGAACTTTGGTGAAAACCAAATTGTTCAAGAGGGTTTAATCACAAAGAAACCAAGCAAATATATATGATACGTATTAATACTTTGGGCGGCAAAACCCTCGATTAGCTTTCAATCTCAAAATACTCACAAGCAAGCGGAGAAACGAGGCGGTGCGAAGCACTTAAGAGCCTTTTTCTTTAGGGTCTATTTTATAATACCCGCCTTATACCCACCTTATAGTTTGTATTTTTCAAAATCGAGCTTCACGAAAGTATTTATCTAGGAGATTCGAATACAATAACTAGGAGATCAAATCCCAATTAAGGTTGTATTTTCACACTTTTGGAAATATTTTGTATTTTGTTGTGATACTTAATACAATATACTAATAATATTTTCACAAGAAAAACGAAAAAAAAACCGATAATACGTATTAGTAGAGTTCTACTAATACAAATACTATATATGGCTAATATTAAAAACAAAATGACAAATTAATCACGACACACCTCCCCGGCAGCGGCGCCAAAATTATTGTGGTAAAAATACGTCTTTTTGGAAAAAGAGCGTATATGAGCGATAAGTATTAAATACGACGATTTAGGAAAACCGTGTAATAATGACCCTTGAAGGTGTGTGATTAAAATGTAAAGATATTTGAGATTAATATTGAAGAAAGAAGGGATGAGAAATTAGAGTGACGAATATGTGAAAATTATTACTACGACGACTAAATTTAAAACCGTAAAAAGTGCTAAAATAAAATTAATTCTAAAAATTCCCAAAAAATTCCCAAAAATCAAATTAAATAAACTAAGAGTTTACAAATGATCAAAACTTTTTCAAACATTTTAATTATTTAAATATTAATTTTTAAATGCTAATTAAAGCCCTAAAAATCCAATTAATTATTAAAAAGCCCAAATAAAGATTTTTCACTATTTTTATAAATTTTTAAACTTAGGAAAATTATTTTTAAATGATTAAAAACTATTAAAATATTAAAATAATTCTAGAAATTAAGAAAATGAAGCTAAAATTAATCTAAGAGTTTTAAAAATCCTATTTTAATGTATTTGACCTAAGAAAAATATAAAACATGCAAAAATGTGAAAAATGAAATTTAATAATAAAATAATATTAAAATATTATTAAAAATTCAAAAATTCTAAAAAATTCTGAAAACTTGCAAACTAGTTTATTTTAACCTAAGTAATCAGAAAATGAAAGTGAAATTACCAAAATACCCCTAATGGGCCCCCAAATGGGCTAAAACCATAAACAGTCAAAATGAAATGGGCTTTTTGTCCCAATAAGATGAAACTTAACCAAATAAGCTGAAAATCACCAGTCTAGCAAAAAATTCAATTCTAAACACAAAATTCTGAAGGCTTAAAAGCTGAAAGTGAGCTTATCACAGCTTAATGGTATAACATCTTATTCTTATTGAGCTTTTTGGCCCATTAAGCTATAAGCTAATGCCATAAGCTCAGACTTGACACACAACCTTCTTTTGAGATGCCTAAGAGATCTGTGAAAAGAAATTTCAAATAAGCTCAATCAATAAGTAAAAAATAAGTAAAGTAAGTTTTCACTAAAAGACAAAATAGTCGACTTGGAGTTCTAGACCACCTCAGACCTTGAAATAAGTTGCAAAAGACTCTAAATGACTTAATTAAGACAAATCAACAAAGAAAAGTTCAATAAGACAAGCCAAATAAGATGAATTAGCTTATAAGCACTTATGTAAAAGTCAAAGTAGTTGGTTTTCTAGTCAAAGCTCAAAGTCAACCCCACAAATGCTCCAGTATGAACAAATGGGTCAAATAAGTAACACCTATTACAACTTTAAAGTTGTTGTAGGTTTAAATAAGCTAGAACAGCTTATTGATAAGCACAAGGTGAAATAACACTAGCAGTGGCTAGCAGCAGGGGAAAGGAGTTCCCACTGGTTTGACTATATGACATGCTTTTTTAGAGAGATCCAGTTGGATTCAATGGAAAACAAAGGCACCCTTGTAATAAATGGATCACAAGGAGTCAATATCAACAAAGAAATCACAATTTGGTTCAGCTAATAAGCACAGAATAAGCAAATAGTCACCAGATATGATACAGACTTGCAAATAAGCAGTTATGAACTTAAAAAGCAGTTTTAGCATGAATAAGCCAACCAAATTGAACCATATGCATACACAAGAATTAATAAAGTCCAATAAGCACAATCAAACTTGTTTCAAACACTGGATCAAAGATTAGAAGCAGATTCAAGCACAAACAGTTACTGATGAACAAAGGCAATTTTCAAAATCCTTTTGCTGATATATTTGACCACCAATCCAATTTTAAATCCTCAAATCCCTTTCCCTGGTTATGTTAACTAAAACTTAACACTATTTAACCCTAGTCTACCCTTAGATCTAGGTGTCCTAATATTTTAGCCAAAAATTCCAAGTAAAACATATTTTAAAGCCTTTGTTGGATTTAGGTGTTTAGACCCTCAAAACTTGTAGATAAATGACCAAATGCACCAGGTAAACAATAACCAACAATAATCAACAACAAACAACCACTCAAGTTGCCTTTAACCTTGGTAGATCAGTTAACCCAAACACCCCTTTGGAATCCGGTTTCTCAAATTTTCAAAGGATTGTTATGATTTAATCCTAAAACCAAGATCTAATCAACCCAAACAACAACTATCAAACCTCAGAAACACAAATCAACCACAATATCTCAGATTCACAAACAAATATGAAAAATCACCCAATATCATTCAATATTCATAAAATATAAAAAGGAATAGAGATGCAAACCTCCAAAATGCACATCCACACTTTGGAATGTTTGAGCTTAGGTGCTAGCAAGAACAAGCACCAGCTTCCAAGAGCTGCTAAGAAAAATAAACCACAAAACTTAACCAAAATAGATTATACCTTGATTTTCGAAAACAAGCGTTTTAAACCTTAAAACCTTTCCTCAAAATCAATCAAACATATAAATGGAACTCAGATTTCAGCTAATCAAACACCAAACTTTCATAAAACACAAAAGGGAATTCACAATAGAAAACCAAACTTTATATTTATAAAAAGGAATTACAAAGCATTAGCCAAAATCTGGAACAGAGGGACTCTCACATGTTGAGGCCTCCTTATATGGACGACTAAGGATGATTCTAGAATGGAAAAAATACAGAAACTCTAGCTAGTAAATCTCAAATTTGCCCTTGAGTCTTCTAGACGAATTTGTTGATGTGAGCTGTCCAATTCAATCCTGAATGTTCATTTTATCTTTGGGGCCAAGTAATGAGTGTGAGACGTTGATTTGGCCACGTGTATTTGCTTGGAGAGGAGGGTGAGTTTTCATTGGTGGACGGGTTTGAGCGTGGCGTCCTTTGGTGAGTAGAATTGGGGATTTTAGGTGTGGGATGAGTTTGTGTGCGTGTGAATTAAGCATAGGACTGGGTAATTTGGATTTACCCTTTGTTTTAAGCGAAGTAAAAACTGGGTTCATCACGTGAATAGTAAAACTTTTGATCCGGTTTTGGTGGATTGTGTTTGTGTTTGGCGCAAAATAAGTTTAAATGTTTCACTTGCACACTTTTGGCCCTCTGTCTTTGGAAAATATTGTAAATCAAGTTTATTCAGCCAACAAACATGACTCCCTTTGTTTTTGAAGTTTCTGATTTCAGAGTTTGGCCACAAAAAGTTTCAAAACAATGTTTTAGGGCTTTTAACACTTTGGCATATTTAAAAATTTAGTCCTTTTGATATTTAATCCATTTTAAAAGGACCAGAAGTGTAATATTATTAAACTTCAAGGGCTTCTTTGGTTCTTGGACTTTATGAAGAACCATTATTGACAATCTAGTATTGTTGAGGGAATAAATTTGCCAATTCTTCAAACTTGGAGGACCTTTTTGTAATTTTGACAAACTTAAGGGACCAAACTTGTAATTATGAATATACAAGGGAATTAAGTGTCATTTCATCATAAATGAGGGCTCAATCTTGTACATATTCAAATCTTCAAGGGTTTTTCTTTGATAATTCACCAACTAGGGCCCGGTTCATTGTGCGGCTTCGTTTCTCGTGTTCGTTTTTCCTTGTTTCTTGTAATCTTTTGTCTTTTTCATGATATCCATACCTAAAATACACAAGTAAACAAACACAAGCATATATATGGTATTTTATGACATTTTTATGCATTTAAAGCCCGAAAAGAACGATGAGATCATGTATAAATGTCATCTCATCAATAGCCCATGTCTGTCCTGCCACAAATGTGGACAAGTTGGCCATTTTGCCCGTACCTGTCAAGTTAATACTTTCACTCAGGTCCAACCCAACCACAACACCGGGAACCACAACAACAGGGGCGGATACAATGCCCGTTGGAACGAGAACGGACAGCAGGGAAACCACAATACTACTGGAGGAAATGGAAATGGACCCAAGAAGGGAGTTTTGTGCTATGAGTGTGGAGCACCAGGACATTTGAGACCAGGTTGTCCCAAGTTGGCCAACCAGAACAAGAACAGTAGAGGAGCTTCATCAAGAGTGTATGTGGTCAGCAATGCAAAAGCCAACCCTGATTCTAATGTCATTACTGGAATGTTCCTACTAAACAAACGTTATGCATCTGTTTTGTTTGATACTGAAGCAGACCAAAGTTTTATATCCACTGAATTTAGCAAGTATTAGACGTCGTCCCATCGATTCTAGATCACCGCTACTCCTTAGAATTAGCTAACGGTAAAACTGTAGACGCTGGCACTATCGTTAGAGGTTGTACCTTAAATATTTCTAAACATCCCTTCAACATTGACCTTATCCCAATAAACCTTGGTAGTTTTGACGTTATTATTGGCATTGACTGGTTGGAAAGATACCGCGCAGTCATTGTTTGTGATGAAAAACTAGTCCGTATTCCATGGGGAAACGAAACCTTGATCATTCGAGGAGACGGTAACACCGACCTTACTGACACTAGACTTAGCGTTATCTCTTGTACTAAAGCTCAGAAATATTTGTTGAGAGGATGTCCTATCTTCTTGGCTCATATCTCTCAAACAGATGAGGAAGACAAACCCGAGAAGAAACAAATCAAGGGCGTACCTATCGTCCGAGATTTTCCCGAGATCTTTCCTGGTGAGTTGCCAGCTTACCACCAACCCGACAAGTGGAATTTCAAATCGATTTGATTCCCGGAGCTGCACTTGTGGCTAAAGCTCCATACTGGTTGGCACCATCAGACATGAAAGAGCTATCTGAACAACTTCAGGAATTATCTGACAAAAGATTTATCCGACCCAGTTCCTCGCCATGGGGAGCTCCTGTTTTATTTGTCAAGAAGAAAGATGGTTCCTTCTGAATGTGCATCGACTACAGAGAACTGAATAAGTTAACTATGAAGAATCATTATCTACTTCCTCGCATTGACGACCTATTTGACCAACTGCAAGGGCCAAGTGTGTATTCCAAGATTGACTTAAGATCTGGATACCATCAACTAAGGGTTATGGAGGAAGATATACCAAAAACAGCTTTCAGAACCCGTTACGATCATTACGAATTCTAGGTTATGCCATTTGGGTTGACCAATGCACCAGCCATCTTCATGGATCTTATGAACCATGTGTGCAGATCCTATCTGGATAAATTCGAGATAGTCTTTATTGATGATATACTCATTTACTCCAAGAACGAACAAGAACACGGGGAACACCTTGCGCAAGTACTAAAGGTGCTCAAGGAGGAACAACTTTATGCTAAATTCTCCAAATGTGAATTCTGGATCCCCATAGTGCAATTCCTCGATCACGTCATTGATTGTGACGGTATTCACGTAGATCCAGCAAAGGTCAAATATGTCCAAGATTGGGTATCCCCTAAGTCGCCGACGGAGATCCGCCAATTTTTAGGCCTTGCCGGGTACTACCGTAGATTTATCGACGATTTCTCCAAAATAGCCAAACCGATGACCAAACTCACTCAGAAAGGAATAAAGTTCGATTGGGGAGAAAAGGAAGAATCAGCTTTTCAGCTGATCAAGCAGAAGTTGTGTAGTGCACCTTAGCCTTACCTGAAGGCAACGATGATTTTGTTGTATATTGTTATGCTTCACACAAAGGTTTAGGTGCGGTACTGATGCAGAGAATGAAAGTGATCGCCTATGCATCAAGACAATTGAAGAAGCACGAAAAGAACTACACCACTCATGATCTAGAGCTTGGATCTGTAGTATTGACTCTCAAAATCTGGAGACATTACCTGTACGGAACAAAGTGTACTGTACATACTCACCATAAAAGTTTTCAACACATATTGGATCAAAAGGAGATGAACATGAGACAACGCCATTGGATTGAGTTGTTAAGTGACTACGACTGTGAGATCAAATACCACCTTGGTAAAGCAAATGTTGTTGCTGATGCTCTAAGTCGTAAGGAAACGGACACACATATGAGAGTTCGAGCACTGGTTATAACAATCAGTTTGGACTTACACAAGCAGATTTTGGAATCTCATACTCAAGCCCAAGTACCTGAAAACCTCGTGAAGGAATACATCGAGGGAATGCTTATAACCGACCTTACTAAGGAGAAGTTAGAGCCAAGAGCAGATGGAACCCTATGCCTTCACGGGAGGAGTTGGTTACCTTGTTATGGAGATTTGAGAAAAATGATCATGCACGAGTCTCATAAGTGTAAATATTCTATACATCCTAGATCGTTAAAGATGTATCAGGATATGAAGAAGTTATACTGGTGCCCAAACATGAAAGCTGACATCGCCACCTACGTGTAGAAGCGCTTGACATGTTCACATGTCAAAACTGAACACCAGAGACCATCGGGTTTACTTGTAGAACCCGAGATACCGAAATGGAAGTGGGACAACATCACCATGGATTTTTTCACCAAACTCCCAAAGTCATCTCACGGTTACGATACTATTTGGGTAATCGTCGACCGACTCACCAAGTCCACTCATTTCCTACCAATTAAGGAAAATGATTCCCTGACAAAGCTGGCAAGGACATACCTGAAGGAAATAGTGACCAAACATGGAATACCAGTCTCAATAATCTGTGATCGAGATGGTAGGTTCACATCGAACTTTTGGAAGGCTTTCCAACGAGCTTTAGGTACCAATTTGGACATGAGCACTACTTATCATCCCCAGACCGACGTTCAAAGTGAACGAACCATCCAGACTCTAGAAGGCATGCTACGAGCATGTGGGATTGACTTTGGAAATGGATGGTTGACCACATTCCTTTAGTGGAATTCTCCTACAACAACAGCTATCACGCCAGTATCAAGGCTGCCCCTTTTGAACACTATGTGGTCGAAAGTGCCGTTCACCTGTGTGCTGGGCAGAAGTAGGTGAATTTCAACTCACTGGACCCGAGTTAATCCAAGAGACTACCGACATGATCGTTCTCATAAAGCAAAGAATTCAAGCTGCTCGCGATCGATAAAAGAGCTACGCGGACCGGAAACGCAAACCTATGCAATTTGAAGTAGGTGATCGCGTCATGCTCAACGTATCACTTTGGAAGGGTGTCATACGCTTCGGTAAACGTGGAAAACTGAATCCATGTTATGTCGGCCCTTTCAAAGTAATAGCCAAGATCGGGGAGGTAGCTATCGTTTAGAGTTACCACAACAATTAAGCCGGGTACACTCTACTTTCCACGTATCTAATCTGAAGAAGTGCTATGCTGAAGAACCATTGCCTATGCCATTGGAAGGAGTTCAGTTTGATGACAAACTCCACTTCACAGAAGAACCAATAGAAATCATGGATAGAACGGTTAAGAAATTGAAACGCAGTCGCATCCCGTTAAGTACGTTGGAACTCGAGGAGAGGTCCTGAATTCACATGGGAACGAGAAGACTCATTCAAAACTAACTACCCACATTCGTTCACCCGACACGTGACTTCATCTTGAAGCCTTGATCACTTGGTGGCCATTTTAACAACAAAGGAGGTGATTTGCTTGTGTCCTAGGGCTGATTTCTCAACTTATTTTCTTGGTGTTTGATGATCTTGGATTTCATTTGGTGTTCATCAAGTTCTTGTCTTCCAAAAACAAGATATACTCTTTGTTGGTAAAGAAGATTATCCTCTCCATTTTCTCTTGTTATTTTTGTAAAGATCAAATGTATTCTTTCTTATTGTATATGTATATGATGAATATATGATGATAAAAATATTGTGTGGGGATCAAGTGTTGATAAATATGCTTAAAAAGGTTAATAACCATAAAAAACAAGGCTAAAATCATGATTAATTTGTTGGCTGCATAAAAACAGTATGTAACTAAAACTTGAACTGATAAACTTGCATGGTAGAATCCATTTACAGTAAGTACAAGATGTCATACACATGTGAGAGTTGGCCTTGCAATGGAATCATTATAATGAGTGAGATATGATCAAAACAAGATGAGTGTGCTAATCTGAATAAGCTGTTTTGTAAGGACTGTTAAGGATAGTTAAACTTAAAATGAGCAGCGGCTATAACTAAGTTAATTGTAGCACATAATATGAAGTTCATGCCACCCAAAAATGAGCTTCTAACTCATTGTAGAACTCTAGATATGATAAAAATGGTGAAGATGAAAATAAAAATCAGATTTTGAAGAATTAATGTTTATTACTATTATATAAGCACTCAAAATTATATTGTATAAAATGTAAAATTTAAAAACCACTAACTTATGAATTTCATTTATATAAATATGTAAAAGGTTAAATAAATGGATAAATTATAAAAATGGTAGTGGAATAATATTTATAAGTTATAAAAACTATAAATTTGATTTTTACGACTTTTTCGGCTATTACCGTAAAATTAACGTTTTTCGCCAATTAAAACTTAGACGATCAAACCCGTCTAAGGTAAAGTTTTTAAAACTCATATACTGATATATAAACATATATAACAAGTAAAAACCGTTAAAACCCGAACTATATAACATACGGATATTAACGGACTAAGTTAACGTTATTGGACTAATAATACAACAAAATGGACTAAAACACTTATAAACTTATTTATTGGGCTTAACCCATTTAGGCCCAACATGTAAAGTGTGATACTGATAATAAAAGTATAATTGGGCTAATATAATATATTGGGCTTGTAATGGGCCTATTGGGCCTAAAACATGTAAATAGATAAAACTAGTAAACTAGTATAAAAGTTATCAACACATAATACTTAAATGAGTAAATGATAATATGTAAACCCATTTGATCATCATATATATAAACTCATCATATGTATACATAATTGTTATTTTTATAAAGTCATTGGACATGAGTCTAAGACGAGTATTATTTGTCTAGGTTTCCGTGATTGAAGCACGTACCGTACGTCCGAATTGCCGATAACCCGCCTTCCCACATCAACGTGAGTTCATAGCCTCGCAGTCTTTTAAATGTTTTATAAACCCGCGAGGGAGATAACATGTTAGTTTTTATAAAATAGGACACCATTTGTCCCGATTGTTTGTTTATTGATTTGGACCCGAATGATTGTATGACCCGATTGTATGACCCGATAAATGATTAAATGACCCGATAGATGAAATAAAACGGATTATTAAAGTTAGGTTATGTCACTAAAAGTCCCATTAGCATGAATTGTGAACTACCGGGATTTGGTAGACGCTTATGCATATAATATTACTATTTGGGGACGATCACCCCAGTTCGCGCCTTGACGGTTGATCCCCGTCGTACCACATTGATTGGTAAGTGAATTTATGTATGAGAAGATTTCCATAGCGTGACCTTTGTGACGAAACGCTAATTTAGATGGGCAAATTAAGTATCGGGTTAGCTACCCATTGTTTGGTTTAGTAAGGTAACAATGTCATGCGGCTTATAATAATCCAATTAACGAAATACTACTATACGCACCGAATTACGATGTATTGCCTGACTAGCAATACGGGGTCATACTATTGATATTATGTTCGTGTTTTGGTTTTTCATAACCATATTCATATAACGGTTTTTATTTAACTTTATACAACGTCATAAGACGTATTGTATGATGTTTTTACGACATTGGCTCGTATAATGATTTTTAAGGCAAATGCCTATACTATGATTTTCGACAAGGATTTGTATAAAAATAACTTTGGCTAGTTTATGGCCTATCACAAAGATTTATACAAAATGATTTTCAGTAATAATTTTATACTGATATTATATTGATGGATTTTATTAAACTCTATGAATTCACTCGGCGTTATCGCTGACCTTTTCTTTTAACATGTGTTATCTCAGGTACTTGAAGGTAATTCTCGGGAAGACGACAAGAATTCATGGCCCGCACTTAAATTATAATTTCCATTCAAATGTTTGTAAAACCTATATTAAATACAATGACTTGGGACCTATGTAACTTTGATATTTATGAATGGAAATGCTTTTATTATTAAACGACGCGATTTTTAAGCGTTTTCTATGATGTGAGTAATGTGCTATCCCGTAACACCAACGAGTCTTCCGCTGTATTGAGTTGTATAAATTTGGGGGTGTTACAGTTTGGTACCAGAGCTCTCGTTATAGAGAAAGAAAGATTTTTAAAACCAAGGTTTTGAATAAAACATTTCAAAATCTTTTAACTATAAACATTTTTCTATAAATGTCTAAAAATCTTTTGACTATAACGGTGCCGAAGAATTCCCGAGTTACCGACAAGGCCAGACTGAGAAGTGTTATTTTAATATATAACTTGGATTATATATATATGATGTAATTTGATTACATGATTGTTTGATGATTATTTTTAATACTTATACGAGGTATTTATACGACGTAGATTGTCACAAGGAACCCTAAATCCCCTAGTAAATTAATCGAAGCTATTCTCGTAGGAATTCTAGCTATCCTAGATCTAAACCAAGTTGTGGACATTTATGATCCCAACAAATGGTTGATATTCGTAGAAATGTTGATATTAGTTGATTGTGATATTAAAGAAGAACTGATGAGATTAAATCTGATATCGATGCCATGACGATCTTTCCTTATAGAGTGGAGTTGACAAAACGTTACCACCTAGAAAGATGTCATCTGATTCGTTTCATCCAATTCTTAAATTGAAATCGAAAGGGTGAATGTTGCACTTGAAGCTATCATTGGAACCATTACCCAAAAGCCTCATGCCACTAGTACCTTTCCGATAAATCTGATTGAATGTGTGAGTCATCTCATGCTAGTGACTCATTTGATAATTGTTGTTGTAAGAGCTATAGGATTGGAATTAAGTGTTGATCATATCGAGCTTTTATTGCCCTTTTAAGATCTAAGAATAAGACTGAAAGTATTGGAATATGAGGTAGGATATCGAATTGAGTATAAGTTGATTGAAATTTGAATAAAGTAAATTTTAAACCGTATGGATTATGAGATTGTTAATATAAGTCGTTAAGTCCTGTGATGGAATTATAAGGTTTTAATTGATTATTGATTCGTGTTAAGGGTTGTTTTTTAGGCCATTGTCCACTAATGAGGATGCCCAGTGTCCAAGAAATAAATTGAAGAAATCTTCTTCTGAATTGAGACCGATGGATCTTCAGGGACAGGTGGGACACCTAATGACTCTTGTAGATTAGTATTCATTGTGGTATCTTTTAAAAATAATCCCTAACTTAACTGAGACATCAGTTGGTAGGATGAGTTCTTGGAATTGTATGACATAGTGACACATAATGTGTTACGGTACAATTTAGAATTGTTTGTGATTAATGAAAAGACTACCTTTGATTGCTAAATTCTACATGTATCGATGTTATCTATCCTTTATTGCTATATCCTAATGTTCGCATTAGTGATGCAACCATTGAACAAGTACTCATCTTGAATTGAGTTACGTTGTGGATTATTCTCTTTGTATTCCTGAGTGACATCGAGGTCATGAACCTCATGATTATTTGGCTAAAGCTCATTTCCTATCATATTGTAGTTAGTTCTTGGTGAACAAGCTTTCATCACTCTTTTGCAGATCACTCATTGTTTTTATAAGATAAAACCGTATCCATTGAGAAAAATTGAATTTTCATTACTATAAGGATTATTCAAAGTAAGATTTATAAGTGATTGTTATCGAAATAAGTTGTTTATAAAACACCTTGGAAAACTTAACTGTTTTCATAACAAAGAAAATCTTTGTAAATTTATTCTTGATTCTTATTTAAGAATTAATCATGAAATGTTTTTATTATAAACATGATGATAAAATTTTGACGAACTGAGTATTGCATCGTTAATCTTGAAATTGTGTATAGTTGCGCGCCTACATACAATTTGGAATGGACCATGCAAGACTGATTAGTAGTCACCATAAAACTAATGAATAAACACTACATTTTCTTTGAAGATTGTGAAAGATTAAATTTTATGAGATCTACAAGAAGTGAAAAATAGGGACATAGTGTTAGGGACACCTACATATGTGCCTGTAGCATCTATTCTTCTGAGTCGAATTTACTCATCTGTGGAAATTGTCTTATTTGACAATCGACAATTCTTTCTTGTCCAATTCTCCCGTAGTGATATTCTTAGGAAAAGTATCTGATTACCGAGTATTGATACCCGACTGGATGTATTGACGTTTGTAACACCCCCAAATTTATACAACTCGATACAGCGGAAGACTCGTTGGTGTTACGGGATAGCACATTACTCACATCATAGACAACGCTTAAAAATCGCGTCGTTTAATAATAAAGCATTTCCATTCATAAATATCAAATTTACATAGGTCCCAAGTCATTATATTTCATACAGGTTTTACAAAGCATTTGAATGGAAATTATAATTTAAGTGCGGGCCATGAATTCTTGTTGTCTTCCCGAGAATTACCTTCAAGTACCTGAGATAAAACATGTTAAAGAAAAGGTCAGCGATAACGCCGAGTGAATTCATAGAGTTTAATAAAATCCATCAATATGACATCGGTATAAAATTATTACCGAAAATCATTTTGTACAAATCTTTATAATAGGCCATAAAATAGCCAAAGTCATTTTATGCAAATCCTTATCAAAATCATAATATAGTCATTTGCCTTAAAAATCGTTATACGAGCCAATGTCGTAAAAACATTATACAATACGTCTTATGACGTTGTATGAAAATAAAAACCGTTATATGAATATGGTTTTAGAAACCAGAACACGAACATAATATCAATAGTATGACCCCGTATTGCTAGTCAGGAAATACATCATAATTCGGTGCGTATAGTAGTATTTCGTTAACATGGATTATTATAAGTCGCATGACATTGTTACCTTACTACAACAAACAAAGGGTAGCTAACCCGATACTCAATTTGCCCATCTAAATTAGCATGTCGTCACAAAGGTCACGCTATAGAAATCTTCTCATACATAAATTCTCTTACCAATCAATGTGGCACGACGGGGATCAACCGTCAAGGCGCGAACTGGGGTGATCGTCCCCAAATAGTACTATTATATGCATAAGCGTCTACCAAATCCCGGTAGTTCACAATTCATGCTAATGGGACTTTTAGTGACATAACCTAACTTTAATAATCCATTTTATTTCATCTATCGGGTCATTTAATCATTTATCAGGTCATACAATCATTCGGGTCCAAATCAATAAACAAACAATAGGGACAAATGGTGTCCTATTTTATAAAAACTAACATGTTATCTCCCTCACGGGTTTATAAAACATTTCATAAAAACATTTAAAGAGTGCGAGGCTATGAACTCACGTTGATGTGGGAAGGCGGGTTATCGATAATTCGGACGTACGGTACGTGCTTCAATCACGGAAACCTAGACAAATAATACTCGTCTTAGACTCATGTCCAATGACTTTATAAAAATAACAGAAGTAAGGGGAGCGAGCTCGCTGCCTGATCGTGTAGTCGGTATTGATGGGCAGATTAACACATCATCGCCTTATTCTAGTCAAGATGACATGTTTGTTCAAACAGCAACAGTTAATACTTATGCTGATGCTGCTGGTGGACAACGGAAGGCTGGTAAGGTGGGTGAGGCTAAATTTCGTGCCTTACAGGTTGATAATGTTTATGAAGGGGTTGATGTATCGATGCCTTTTTCTATTGTTGAAAGTGTTAGTGCTCGGTTTGAGAATACCTTGTGTGGATATTTTATTGGTAAGCGCATTGCGTTTCCGGTGGTTGAATATTTTGTGCGTAATAATTGGGCGAAGCATGGTCTCAAGCGGGTAATGTTGAATTCAAAGGGCTTCTTTTTCTTTAAATTTGACTCGAGTGCTGGTCTTTCGGCTGTTTTGGAAGGGGGTCCGTGGATGATTAAAAATAGTCCTATTATTTTGAAGCAATGGTCGGTAAATTCCAGTTTATCCAAAGATGAGCTGACTCGTGTTCCTATATGGGTGAAGCTTCATGATGTCCCGTTGCAGGTCTTTTCAGAAGATGGGATAAGTATTCTTGCTACAAAGATTGGTACTCCTATTATGCTCGATTCTTTCACTAGTGCCATGTGTGCGGATTCGTGGGGTAGAAGCAGTTTTGCGAGATGTTTGATTGAGATTGATTCGAATGTAGAGTTGAAGGAGTCTATTAAGGTGGGTATTCCTATTGATGGAGGGTTAAGACACATAGTGGAGAGCATTCGGCTTGAATATGAATGGCGACCACCAAGGTGTGATGTTTGCAAGATTTTTGGCCATAATAATGAGGAGTGTCCTAATAAAGTAGTTACTGAATTGCCTAAGAATGTGGATCTTAATGAGGGTTTTCAACAAGTTACTAAGCGTAGGCGCAATAATAATCGCTCTAACAAGGGGAATGTGGCTATGGGTGTTTCCGTCCCGAAGAACTTCCAGTATGTACCTAAGAAACCTGTTAGCCGTAATGAGGTGGGAACTAGTTCTGGTCGTTCTAATGGTCAGGCTACAAGTAAGCAGTCTAATGATGGGATTGTGGATGTTGGCTCTACTCAGCCTTTGTCTAAGACGAATGGTAAGGCTGTGATGAATTCGGGAGATGATTCACATATTTCACATGGGGGTAAGGAGTCTTCTAATATCCACAATATCTCTGTTTCTAATTCTTTTAATCTTTTAGATCCCCATAACGGGGATGATGTTGATGGAATCTTGGATGACGATGATGAGGTGGAGAATATTTATGATGAATCTGCGAATCTTGTTTCAAGTTCTTCTCCAGGGGCAAGCACTCCTGCTATTGATGTTCTCAATGTTTAGTATCGCTTCATGGAATATAAGGGGCTTGAACCGATCCCCTAAACAGAAGGAGGTTAAGCAGGTTGTGAATGAAAACAATTTAAGTGTTTGTGCTATTTTAGAATCTCATGTGGATGCTATTAGTGTGTATGATAAGTGTCGGAAAATTTGCCAACAATGGAAATGGACTTCTAATGGAGGTTTGTGTCCTAAGGGGTCTCGTATTATTATCGGTTGGAATGATGCTGTTGTTGATATTATGGTTATAGCGCAAACTACCCAGGTTATGCACTGTCAGATTAATATTCGTGCTGATGCGAAGACTATTTTTTGCTCATTTATCTATGCTGCTAATTATTATGTTGACCGGCGCTCTCTTTGGGCTGATTTGGTTGCACATGCTTACCTTATGCGTGATAAACCATGGATTCTGCTTGGTGATTTTAATGTGGCGCTGAATTTAGAAGATCATTCGTGTGGGGGGTATGAGCCTACACTTGCCATGCGTGAGTTTAAAGATTGTGTTCAAAATATGGAGGTGTCGGATGTTAATTCTACTGGTTTGCACTTCACATGGAATCAAAAGCCGAAGGGGAGTGATGGTATTCTTAAGAAGATTGATCGGATTATGAGCAATCTCCCGTATATGGATGAATTCCCAGGTTCTTTTGCTATATTTCAACCTTACAGGATTTCTGATCATGCTCCTTGTGTTTTGCGTATTCCTAGGGTTAGTAAGCCGCGGCCTAAGCCTTTTAAATTCACGAACTTTCTGGTTTATAAAGAGGGTTTTTCTACGGTGGTATCTAATGGTTGGATGGTTAATGTTGAGGGTTGTGCTATGTTTAGAGTGGTTAAACGTTTGAAGGGGTTAAAGTCCCCTTTGCGTAAACTTTTGTATGAGCATGGGAACCTTCATGATAGAGTGGACAGGTTGCGTGCTGAGCTTGATGAGGCTCAAAAGGCGGTAGATCGTAATCCTTCAAGTGTGGAGTTGAGGGAGGATCATGCTCATTATTTACTTGCTTTTAAGGAAGCTTCTCTCGATGAAGAAAGATTTTTAAGGCAGAAATCTAAAACTGAGTGGCTGGAAGCGGGTGATGCTAATAGTGCGTACTTTCATCGTATTGTTAAAAGTAAGCGTGCGCGTAATCGGATCGAAATGGTTCGTGATCAATTTGATGTTTGTCATGAGGGGAATGATGTTGCTGCTGCGTTCGTATCTCATTATGAGCAATTCCTGGGTGTTGAAGGTGGGACCAGCCCACTTGATGGTCATGGTCTTTTTACTAGTGTTCTTGATTGCCAAAGAGCTTTGTCTATGATTCGTGATGTTTCGGATGATGAGATTAAGAGTGCATTATTTTCTATGGCTGATGATAAGGCCCCCGGGCCTGATGGTTTTACTTCTGCGTTCTTTAAGAAGTCGTGGGACATTGTTGGAGGTGATGTAACATGTGCAGTTCGGGAATTCTTTACTAATGGTAAGCTTCTTAAGGAAATCAATCACACTATCATTGCCCTTATCCCTAAGGTGTCTACGCCTGCGAAAATCACTGATTATCGTCCTATTTCCTGCTGTAATGTTCTTTTTAAATGCATTAGTAAGATTATTGCTAATCGTATTAAGGAGGATTTGGGTGATCTTGTGAGTATTAATCAATCTGCGTTTGTGCCGGGACGGAGAATCTCGGATAATATTTTGCTTACTCAGGAGCTTATGCGTGGATATCATCGGCCAGCTGGTCCCCCTCGGGTTTCTTTTAAGGTCGACATCCAAAAAGCTTATGATACTGTGGATTGGGGTTTCCTTCGGTCTATTCTTGTCGGGTTTGGTTTTCATCATATTATGGTTGAGTGGATCATGACGTGCGTCACCACCACTTCTTATTCTATATGCATTAACGGGGAGTTGTTTGGTTGGTTTAAGGGTAAGAGAGGGCTGCGGCAAGGGGATCCTTTATCGCCTTACTTGTTTACTCTTGTGATGGAAGCTTTAACGCTTATTCTACGGAAACGGGTGAGGTCTATGGAAGATTTTCAGTATCACCATCTTTGTGAGAAAAACCGCATTATTAATCTGTGTTTTGCTGATGATCTTTTCTTGTTTGCCCGTGGTCACATTGAATCGGTTCGTCTAATTATGGATGCTTTGGATGAGTTCAAGAATGTCTCGGGTCTTGTGCCTAGTATCCCGAAGAGTACTGCTTTTTTCTGTAATGTCCCGATTCATGTGAAGAATAGCATTCTTACTTTGCTGCCCTTTGCTGAAGGTATGTTGCCTGTTCGGTATCTTGGTGTTCCGCTTATTTCTTCCAGGTTGCTTTATCGAGATTGTAAGGTGTTAGTGGAGAAACTTGAGGGAAGAGTTAATGATTGGCGGAATAAATACCTCTCCTTGGCTGGCCGGATTCAACTTATTAGATCGGTTCTATCGTCTATGCATATTTACTGGGCCTCTGTTTTCATTCTGCCTGCTCGGGTCATTCTTGAGTTGGAGCAGCTTCTTCGTGGGTTTTTGTGGTGTCAAGGTGAGATGAAACGGGGTAAGGCTAAAGTTGCGTGGGTTGATGTGTGTTTGCCTCAGCGTGAAGGGGGATTGGGAATTCGTAGGCTTGATGACTTTAATACTGCCCTTATGACGACGCATATTTGGAGTCTCTTGGCTAATAAGGAATCGTTGTGGGTCCAGTGGGTCCATTCTTATAAGCTTAATGGTCGGAATTTTTGGGATGTTCCTTGTCTTGGTGATACGAGTTGGGGTTGGAGGAAGCTTCTGCTGATTCGTCCTCGTGTTAGGTCGTTTATTTGGCATAAGATCTTCAATGGTAGGTCTACCTCTATGTGGTTTGATAGGTGGGATCCCATCTGTCCTATTCGTGATGTTTTGACTGTTCGTAATATTGTTCGTTCGGGTTTTTCTCTTACGGATACGGTTAGTGATCTTATACTTAATGGTGCTTGGAAATGGCCGGCTGATTGGGCTGATCGGTTTCCTCATGTTGTTGCTATACCAGTTCCGGAGATTCATGATAATCAACCTGATGTCATGATGTGGCGTGATAGACAAGGTGGTTTTCAACATTTTTCGGTGGCTTGTGTCTGGAACACTATTCGTGCTAGTGCGGCTGAGGTGGGTTGGTATAATATTGTTTGGTTTGCGCATTGTATTCCTCGGCATGCTGTGCATCTTTGGTTGGTTATTAATCAAAAGTTGAAGACTCAAGATAGGCTGAAGCAATGGGATGTCGGCCCTAGTGTTGACTTAAACCTGCTAAGATGCCCCTTGTGTAAGATGATTCAGGACTCTCATTCGCACTTGTTCTTTGAATGTACTTTTTCGCTACAGGTTTGGTGTAAAGTTCGTGCTATGGCTGGAATGGAAACTCTTCCAACTTCGTTGGCTGATATCATTTCGATCCTTATTCCCATTTCTAAGGGCCGTAATGCTTTTAGTATTATTGCTCGGATTATAGTAGCGGCTAGTTCCTATTACATTTGGATGGAGCGGAATTCCAGATTGTTCAAGAAGACCTCTTTGACGGTTGATCAGCTTGCTCTAATTATTTGTGATACTGTTAGGCTTAAGCTCGTTACGTTCAAATTCAAGAAGATGTCGAATCGATCCTCTTCTCTTCTGGATCGATGGAAGCTTCCTCGTGTTTGTTTTAATCATCATGGTAATGCAACGTGAGGGTCGTACTCTTTTTTCCTTTTTGAGGTTTTTCCCGCAGGGTTTTTCTCGTAAAGGTTTTTTAAGGAGGCGACCTCATATGGATTCTTTGCTTCCTTTGTGTTGCTGGTGGAGTGGCGGGATGTTTGCCCTATTCCAAGACTTCCTCTTGCTGGTTATTCCTCATTGGTGGTTCAAGAAATATAGAGGCTCTTGTTTTTGTTTTGGTTGATAGGTGTTGTGTGGTTATGGCATGTCATACACACTAGTTTATCAAGTTTTTTGCTTGAGGTTAATGTGGTATCTCAGCCACATTCCATTTGTACTTAAATGTTTTTTTGGTTAATATATTTACCGGGTTTAAACCCTTTACCAAAAAAAAAAAAAATAACAATTATGTATACATAGGATGATTTTATATATATGATGATCAAGTGGGTTTACATATTCTCTTTTACTCATTTTAGTGTTTACGTATTGGTAACTTCTTACTAGTTTACTAGTTTTGCCTATTTACGTGTTTTAGGTCCAATAAACTTATTATAAGTTCTTTAACTTGTATTATTCCACTTTATACTTGTATTATCAGTATTTACACTTTACATGTTGGGCCCAAATGGGTTAAGACCAATAAATAAGTTTATAAGTGTTTTAGCCCATTTTGTTGTATTATTAGTCTAATAATGTTAACTTAGTCCGTTAATGTCCGTATGTTATATAGTTCGGGTTTTATTGGTTTTTACTTGTTGTATATGTTGATATATCAGTATATGAGTTTTAAAAGTTTACATTAGACGGGTCCAACCGTCTAAGTTTTATTTAACAAAAATGTTAATTTTACGGTAATAGCCGAAAAAGTCGTAAAAATCATGTTTATAGTTTTATAACTTATAAAACTTATCAAATTACCAATTTTATAAAATGTCCATTTATTTATCCTTATACATATTTATATAAATGTATTATATAAGTTAGTGGGTTTTAATTCACATTTTATACTATTTTTATTTGAGTGCTTATATAATACTATTATACTTTAATTTCGAAAATCTGATTTTTATTTTCATGTTCATCAAAACTGCCATATCTAGAGTTCTATATGGAGATAGAAGCTCAAATTTTTATGACATAAACTACATGATATATGCTCTATTTAACTCTTCTATAGCTACTGTTGAATCAGCCTCTAAGTATTTTCTAAAAATCGTCCAAAACAGTGAACTCAAATTTGTACTCTAAACTTGTTTTGATCATATCTCACTCATCCAAATGATTCCATTGCATGGCAAACTCTCACATGTGTACAAGACATATTACTTACTGTATATCCATTAATCTATGCCATTTTTATCAGTTCATCATATGATTCTTTACTGTTTTATACAGCCAACAATTTAAACAAGATTTTAGCCTTGTTTCTTATAGTTTTTCATCTTTTTAAGCATGTTTATCAACACCAAATCCCCACACAATATTTTTAATCATCATTCATCATCATATACATATACATAAGTAAAAGAAATACAAGATTACATAATTAAAAATAACAAGAAGATGAGGAGGACAATCTTTATACCACCAAGTTGATGTAGGTTGTGATTTGGACATGGATTTTGATGGAGAAACTTGTGAATAACCAAGACCATCTTCAAGACCACCATTCTTCATGAACTCCTTGTGGAAAATAAGCCCTAATAATCCATAGAAGCTCCTCCTTGAATGTTAAAACTTGCACCAATCTTCATCTCTTTCAATGGAGATTAACATATGTTAATTATAACATATGTTTGTGGTTAAAATTGATCAAGTGATGGTGGTTTGAGGTGTAAATGGGACGGCAATGGTGGAGTGGAATGAGAGGATTTGTGAGATTTGCATGGATGGAAATGAGGTGCTAGTTTGATAACTAGTGGTTTTGTTGTGTTGTTAGCTTATTTTATAAGCTTAGGACAAGTGTAAGACTTGTTTAGTAAAATTTGACACCTAAGGTGTTGGTGGAGCTCATTCTAGCCGTCCATATAGTGGGGTGGGCAAGTGTAAAACTTGTCCCATCCCAATAATTTACGGGTACTCCTCGATTATAGTTTCCTCGATTTGCGTGCCCTCGGGTCGTTTTACGAAAAACGTTTTTATAAATTATGAATCAACGGCACAAAACGAATCTAATAAAAATTGTTTCATAAAAAACGGAGTTCGAAAACGTAAATACGTAATCCTAAGGTTTCCGGTTTAGTCGTAAAGGACGTTAAATTAAAATCGTAAGTCCTAATCTCTTCTCGTAAATTTGTGAGTTTATGAACCAACACAAATTTAAAATCTCAAAATAATATTCACGGACAAATTTATTTTCTGAAATGTCGGACTGTCACCAAAGACGGTGTATGTAAACGTAAGCACATAACGTAGAATCCTTCGGTTTAGACGTAGTCGATGCTAATTCAAGACGTAAATCCAAATTTCTTCCCAAAAATAAGTGAGTTCATAATATAACATTAAAATAATATTTTTAATTAAATATTGAGAATAAAAATATCAACCATAATTTGACGGATTGTCACAGCATTTACCCCTAAACAGGATCTTTGTCCTCAAAGATCATCTTACTACTCGCTTCTTATAGAGTTAAAGCCATGTGGGTATTTCCTCCACATTCGGTCTTTGCTCACAAGTGTAATTCATTACAATACGCGAGTTTCATCAAACATAACTACTAGAATAAGATCAGGCTTAATGTTGACTTACTTTCTCTATCCATGATGTTCACGGGTTTTTGATGAATGCAACTTTTCGCCGATCTAAACTTTACTAAGAAACAATCAGATTCTCACTTGATAGACATTTTATCATGTTCGATTTACGAAACATAATTCATGCAGCTCTTGAAGTCCTAGGGTAGATCCAGCTTATATGCCTTTCAATCCCAACTTTTACATCATCTCAATGGTCCCATACAACGAGGACTTATATCCCATGATCTTTCAGATCATTAACTCATTTTTCCAAGGTTAGAAATTTTTGGCATAACTTCGCTATCCATCTGGCACTTCAAGATCTACATTTCATATTCACATAATCTCCTACCCACTACTGGCAGTCAATAATGAGATCCTAATTTCCACAATCAATTCAGGTCTCGCGGGTCGAGTATTTTGTAAGGTTAGGTTCTCCATCTTAGGAAACCTTAAACCTAAAAGACATGTCCAACTCACAGTGGGTGTATGTCGGGTGTCTTCATCTCAACTCTTGCTTACAGATGCTCTAATATTTAGATCCTAACAAGATTCGATCTCGATCCTAACACGATAATCATCAATGATAATCTCTCCAAAGGAAAACGATTATACGGTTTAGTACCAAAGGTCAATCATTCAAACATAGAACAACACTTATAGTATTTTGTATCATTACTTTACCTCGTCCCTGCGATTGGGGTGGTACACAGTACTCTCATCAAGATTCGTTCCTAATGACTTCTGAGCAAATCTCTAGAAATTCGATGCGAAGTGAGGATCTTGATAGAGATGATCGATACATGCATACCATGTTTACATAACTCCTTTAAATACAAAGAGTCAATTTCTTCATCAAGAATCTATCATTAACAAGAATGATATTAGTAGATTTGGTCAGTCTGTCGACGATGACCCAAATAGAATCAAATTTAGATGATGACCTTTGTAATAGCTAGACGTTTACTAATGTATGAGGCGGTGTACGCCTTCATAATTTTCCATTAGTACAACTTCTTCCGATAATGATACATTAAATCAGAAATGACAAGAATAGAATACTTATACTTACAAGACTCCAATATAACTATATCTCACAATCCTCCATATTTAGACAATCACAAATGGACTTTTAATCATTTAACGCCATAGGCTTCTCAAATCTAATGGTTCACATTAGCCGCAAACCCCTTTTATTATCTATATTATCCTTTTTACAAACATCGTTCATATTTAAATTGTTCGGCAATTTTATTTTATACCATCATTACTAAGGAACACATCCTAATTGGTTCTTTATCCTTTTCTACATAACGTGTCAGTATTTACATTCATTAAAAATTTCTTTCTTCACATTTTTTAAGTTTTAGTTTCTTCTCAACTATCATTTTTATCCGTTTTACTCAATCCGACGTCTAAAGCGTCGATAATTATTACGACTAGTTAAATATTAAATATTCAATCTTTATGAAACGTAAACGTAAAGATTTTAAATTTCTTAGTCCGTCCAATTATATGAAAATGTTCAAAATAATTTTTAATTTAATTAATACAATTTTGTTGATTTATCAAAAATAATTAATAGGATTCGTAAATGTTCGAAAAATCTTTGTTTATATTTTGGTCAAAATTTTCTTAGTTGAAAATCAAAAAGTATCGTTTCAAATTTCAAGTCATAAGTTATATAGTTTCCACAATTCTTCTTAAGTTGTCTAGAAGTATACACGAACATTTACCCCTAAACAGAAGTTTAGTTAAATGATTTGTGTATAATGGAATAATCCCTTAAAAATCCTTTGTTAAAACATTTGTTAAAACATATTTGCATTTTCTTTTTAGTATAACTCAAAGTCTTAAATAACTTCTAATTTTTGAAGAGTCAATTTATATTCCATTATCTATTAATCACACGGTTAAATCATGTAAAGGATTAAGTCTTAAATCACATGTTATATATTCAAGGTACAGGTTTTCGTTGTTCGGCCAATTTAGGGCAGTCTATAACTAATTATTAACTCCTTCTTATTCTTATAAACAAATAAATGGTCCTTAATGATCACAAGCATGAATTTATCAATTTACAGCCTACACACGTGAATCACCAAATTTATGAATGCTACATGTATATTAGTCAATCCAAACGACATCACGTGAAACTCATAATGTTCATTACAAGTACCAGATGTAGTGATTGGAATACAAAATCTTTTACGCAGATGCGAAGTTGATGATAACCATGTCGTGGATCAAATCTTTAAAACATATGCTAGAACCTTGTAAATGATCGAACAAATCTTCCATTTCGAGTTATGGATATTGTTTTCGATTGTCAATTTACTCAGTTCACAGTAATCTATAAATATAAGGAATGATAACACCATGGCTCTTCATGATGATGAGCTCGGTAGAATAAAATCTTTCTCCGACAACTCTCTCAGTTGTACGGTAATTCCTTTAATTTAGATGGTGCTGACGTACAGTGCACAAGCCACAGGTGCAGCACCGAGAATATAATCAAATACCAAATTCAACTTTCCTTAATGGCGAAAGTCTAGGTAATTCACCAATAAATACCTCCTAAAGTTTCAGGTAACAGAAACATCTTTTAATAAATCCATATTAGGTTCTTTCTAAATTATAATATCTATGACTAATTCACAACCATTCATGGTATAATTTCAAGTCTAAATGCAGGATATGGTCATCCATCAAGAATTATTTAGATCACTTTTGATAATCAACATCTTATCATTTAGGGGAATTCTACTCGAGTTCCCATCAAATAAGAAAATGTCGTCATGTCATAATCAATCAATCCATTCTACTGGCACTATTAACTTTTTAGTTTTATTGCCGTCGATAAGATGTGAACTTCTCAAAAGTCTAATAATAACTCATAATCCTTCACAAATTCAAGGATATCTGGAGACATAACTAACCATAAAAGAGTAAGGTCAACGCATAATCTATGTGAGAGAATTTCAAATCAGATACATACGAAAACATTTAACGAATATGAATATATCCCATGTTTAAATAATTTGAGTACGCATTCAAAAGCTCCTCGGATCGTTACCCAGGTCATTCAAATGAAATCAAATCATAAGAAATGATAAGAACGTCAATACATCCAGTCGGGTATCAACACTCGGTAATCATATACTTTTCCTAAGAATCTCACTACGGGAGAATTGGACAAGAAGGGAATATCAATTGTCAATGAAGACAATATCCACAGATGAGTAAATTCGTCTCAGAAGAAAAAATAATACGGGCACATATGTAGGCGTCCCTATCAATATGTCCCTATTTTTCACTTCTTGCAGATCTTATAAAATTTAATCTTTCACAATCTTTAAAGAAAATGTAGTGTTTATTAATCAGTTTTATGGTGACTACTAATCAGCCTTGCATGGTCAATTCCAAATTGTATGTAGGCGCACAACTATATACAATTTCAATATTAACGATGCAATACTCAGTTCGTCAAAATTTTATCATCATGTTTATAATAAAAACCATTTTCAGGCTTAATTCTTAAATAAGAATCAAAAATAAATTTACAAAGATTTTCTTTGTTATGAAAACAATTAAGTTTTACAAGGTGTTTTATAAACAACTTCATTTCGATAACGATCACTTATAAATCTCACTTTGAATAATCCTTATAGTGATGAAAATTCAAATTATTTTTTTCTCAAGGGATACTGTTTTATCTTATAAAAACAATGAGTGATCTGCAGAAGAGTGATGAAAGCTTGTTCACCAAGAACTAACTACGATATAACAGGAAATGAGCTTAGCCAAATAATCATGAGGTTCATGACCTTTATGGAACTCAGGAATACAAAGAGAATAATCCACAACGTAACTCAAATCGAGATGAGTACTTGTTCAATGGTTGCATCACTAATGCGAACTTTAGGATGAAACAATAAAAGATAGATAACATCAATACATGTAGAATTTAGCAATCAAAGGTAGCCTTTTCATTAATCACAAACAAGTCAAATTGTACCGTAGCACATTACGTGTCACTATGTCATAGAATTTCCAAAACTCATCCTACCAACTGATATCTTAGTTAAGTTAGGGATTTTAAAAGATACCACAATGAATACTAATCTACAAGAGTCATTAGGTGTTCCACATGTCCTGAAAGATCCATCGGTCTCAATTCAGAAGAAGATTTCTTCAATTTATTTCTTGGACACTGGGCATCCTCATTAGTGGACAATGGTCTAGGAACAACCCTTAACACAAACCTACAATCATTTAAAATCTTATAATTCAATCGCAGAACTTAACGACTTCCTCTTATCAATCTCATATTCCATACGAGTTAAATTTTACTTTATTCAAGTTTTCAATCAACTTATACTCAATTTGATATCCTACCTCATTCTCCAATACTTACAACCTTATTCTTCGGCCTTGTAAAGGTAATAAAATCTCAATATGAACAACACTTAATTTCCAATCCTATAGCTCTTACAACAATAATTATCAAATAAGTCGCTAGTATGAAATGACTCGATCATTCAACTAGACTTCTCGGAAAGGTACTAGTGGCATGAGGCTTTTGGGTAATGTTCCAATGACAGCCTCAAGTGCAACATTCACCCTTTCGATTTCAATTTAGGAATTGGATGAAAACGAATCAGATGACATCTTTCTAGGTGGTAACGTTTTGTCAAACCCCACTTTATAAGGAAAGATCGTCATGACATCGATATCAGATTTAATCTCGCCAATTCTTCTTCAATATCACAATCAAATAATATTAACGTTTCTACGAATATCAACCATTTGTTGGGATCATAAATATCCACAACTTGGTTCAGATCTAGGATAGCTAGAATTCCTACGAGAATAGCTTCGATTAATTTACTAGGGGATTTAGGGTTCCTTGTGACAATCTACGTCGTATAAATACCTCGTATAAATATCAAAATAATCATCAAACAATCATGTAATAAAATTACATCATATATATATATATAATCCAAGTTATATATATTAAAATAACACTTCTCAGTCTGGCCTTGTCGGTAACTCGGGAATTCTTCGGCACCGTTATAGTCAAAAGATTTTTAGACATTTTTAGAAAAATGTTTATTGTTAAAAGATTTTGAAATGTTTTATTCAAAACCTTGGTTTTAAAAATCTTTCGTTCTCTATAACGAGAGCTCTGGTACCAAACTGTAACACCCCCAAATTTATACAACTCGATACAACGGAGGACTCGTTGGTGTTACGGGATAGCACATTACTCACATCATAAACAACGCTTAAAAATCGCGTCGTTTAATAATAAAGCATTTCCATTCATAAATATCAAATTTACATAGGTCCCAAGTCATTATATTTCATACAGGTTTTACAAAGCATTTGAATGGAAATTATAATTTAAGTGCGGACCATGAATTCTTGTTGTCTTCCCGAGAATTACCTTCAAGTACCTGAGATAAAACATGTTAAAAGAAAAGGTCAGCGATAACGCCGAGTGAATTCATAGAGTTTAATAAAATCCATCAATATGACATCAGTATAAAATTATTACCAAAAATCATTTTGTACAAATCTTTATAATAGGCCATAAAATAGCCAAAGTCATTTTATGCAAATCCTTATCAAAATCATAATATAGGCATTTGCCTTAAAAATCGTTATACGAGCCAATGTCGTAAAAACATTATACAATACGTCTTATGACGTTGTATGAAAATAAAAACCGTTATATGAATATGGTTATAAAAACCAAAACACGAACATAATATCAATAGTATGACCCCGTATTGCTAGTCAGGCAGTACATCGTAATTCGGTGCGTATAGTAGTATTTCGTTAACTTGGATTATTATAAGTCGCATGACATTGTTACCTTACTACAATAAACAACGGGTAGCTAACCCGATACTCAATTTGCCCATCTAAATTAGCGTGTCGTCAAAAAGGTCACGCTATAGAAATCTTCTCATACATAAGTTCGCTTACCAATCAATTTGGCACGACGGGGATCAACCGTCAAGGCGCGAACTGGGGTGATCGTCCCCAAATAGTACTATTATATGCATAAGCGTCTACCAAATCCCGGTAGTTCACAATTCACGCTAATGGGACTTTTAGTGATATAACCTAACTTTAATAATCCATTTTATTTCATCTATCGGGTCATTTAATCATTTATCGGGTCATACAATCATTCGGGTCCAAATCAATAAACAAACAATCGGGACAAATGGTGTCCTATTTTATAAAAACTAACATGTTATCTCCCTCGCGGGTTTATAAAACATTTCATAAAAACATTTAAAGAGTGCGAGGCTATGAACTCACGTTGATGTGGGAAGGCGGGTTATCGGCAATTCGCACGTATGGTACGTGCTTCAATCACAGAAACCTAGACAAATAATACTCGTCTTAGACTCATGTCCAATAACTTTATAAAAATAACAATTATGTATACATATGATGATTTTATATATATGATGATCAAGTGAGTTTACATATTCTCTTTTACTCATTTTAGTGTTTACGTATTGGTAACTTCTTACTAGTTTACTAGTTTTGCCTATTTACGTGTTTTAGGTCCAATAAACTTATTATAAGTTCTTTAACTTGTATTATTCCACTTTATACTTGTATTATCAGTATTTACACTTTACATGTTGGGCCCAAATGGGTTAAGCCCATTAAATAAGTTTATAAGTGTTTTAGCCCATTTTGTTGTATTATTAGTCTAATAACGTTAACTTAGTCCGTTAATGTCCGTATGTTATATAGTTCGGGTTTTATTGGTTTTTACTTGTTGTATATGTTGATATATTAGTATATGAGTTTTAAAAGTTTACATTAGACGGGTCCAACCGTCTAAGTTTTATTTAACAAAAACGTTAATTTTACGGTAATAGCCGAAAAAGTCGTAAAAATCATGTTTATAGTTTTATAACTTATAAAACTTATCAAATTACCAATTTTATAAAATGTCTATTTATTTATCCTTATACATATTTATATAAATGTATTATATAAGTTAGTGGGTTTTAATTCACATTTTATACTATTTTTATTTGAGTGCTTATATAATACTATTATACTTTAATTTCCAAAATCTTATTTTTATTTTCATGTTCACCAAAACTGCCATATCTAGAGTTCTATATGGAGATAGAAGCTCAAATTTTTATGACATAAACTAAATGGTATGTGATCCATTTAACTTTCCTATAGCTACTGTTGAATCAGCGTCTAAGTATTTTCTAAAAATCTTCCAAAACAGTGAACTCAGATTTGTACTCTAAACTTGTTTTGATCATATCTCACTCATCCTAATGATTCCATTGCATGGCCAACTCTCACATGTGTACAAAACATATTACTTACTGTATATCCATTAATCTATGCCATTTTTATCAGTTCATCATATGATTCTTTACTGTTTTATACAGCCAACAATTTAAACAAGATTTTAGCCTTGTTTCTTATAGTTTTTCATCTTTTTAAGCATGTTTATCAACACCAAATCCCCACACAATATTTTTAATCATCATTCATCATCATATAAATATACATAAGTAAAATAAATACAATATTACATAATCAAAAATAACAAGAAGATGAGGAGGACAATCTTTATACCACCAAGTTGATGTAGGTTGTGATTTGGACATGGATTTTGATGGAGAAACTTGTGAATAACCAAGACCATCTTCAAGACCACCATTCTTCATGAACTCCTTGTGGAAAATCAGCCCTAATACTCCATAGAAACTCCTCCTTGAATGTTAAAACTTGCACCAATCTTCATCTCTTTCAATGGAGATTAACATATGTTAATTATAACATATGTTTGTGGTTAAAATTGATCAAGTGATGGTGGTTTGAGGTGTAAATGGGACGGCAATAGTGGAGTGGGATGAGAGGATTTGTGAGATTTGCATGGATGGAAATGAGGTGCTAGTTTGATAACTAGTGGTTTTGTTGTTGTGTTAGCTTATTTTATAAGCTTAGGACAAGTGTAAGACTTGTTTAGTAAAATTTGACACCTAAGGTGTTGGTGGAGCTCATTCTAGCTGTCCATATAGTGGGGTGGGCAAGTGTAAAACTTGTCCCATCCCACTAATTTACGGGTACTCCCCGATTCTAGTTTCCTCGATTTGCGTGCCCTCGGGTCGTTTTACGAAAAACGTTTTTATAAATTATGAATCAACGGTACAAAACGAATCTAATAAAAATTGTTTCATCAAAAACGGAGTTCGAAAACGTAAATACGTAATCCTAAGGTTTCCGGTTTAGTCGTAAAGGACGTTAAATTAAAATCGTAAGTCCTAATCTCTTCTCGTAAATTTGTGAGTTTATGAACCAACACAAATTTAAAATCTCAAAATAATATTCACGGACAAATTTATTTCTGAAATGTCGGACTGTCACCAAAGACGGTGTATGTAAACGTAAGCACGTAACGTAGAATCCTCCGGTTTAGACGTAGTCGATGCTACGTCAAGACGTAAATCCAAATTTCTTCCCAAAAATAAGTGAGTTCATAATATAACATTAAAATAATATTTTTAATTAAATATTGAGAATAAAAATATCAACCATAATTTGACGGATTGTCACAACGTTCTTATCATTTCTTATGATTTGATTTCATTTGAATCACATGGGTAACGATCCGAGGAGCTTTCGAATGCGTACTCGAATCATGAAAACATGGGATATATTCATATTCGTTAAATGTTTTCCTCTGTATCTGATTTGAAATTCTATCGCGTAGATTATGCATTGACCTTACTCTTTTGAGGTTAGTTATGTCTCCAGATATCCTTGAATTTGTGAAGGATTATGAGTTATTATTAGTCTTTTGAGAAGTTCACATCTTATCAACGGTAATGAAACTGAAAAGTTGATAGTGCCAGTAGAATGGATTGATTGATTATGACATGACGACATTATCTTAATTGATGGGAACTCGAGTAGAATTCCCCCTAAATGATAAGATGCTGATTATCAAAAGTGATCTAAATGATTCTTGATGGGTGACCGTATCCTGTATTTAGACCTAAAACTATACCATGAATGATTATAAACTAGTCATAGATATTATAATCTAGAAAGGACCTAAATGAATTTATTAAAAGATGTTTATGTTATTTGAAACTTTAGGAGGTATTTATTGGTGAATTACCTAAACTTTTGCCATTAAGGCAAGTTGAAATTGGTATTGATTATATTTTTGGTGCTGCACCTGTGGCTTGTGCACTGTACGTTAGCACCATCTGAATTAAAGGAATTACCGTACAACTGAAAGAGTTGTCGGAGATAGATTTTATTCTACCAAGCTCGTCATCATGAAGAGCTATGGTGTTATCATTCCTTATATTTATAGATTACTATGAACTGAGTAAATTGACAATCGAAAACGATATCCATGACTCGAAATGGAAGATTTGTTCGGTCATTTACAAGCTTCTAGCGTATGTTTTAAAAATTTGATCCACGGCATGGTTATCATCAACTTCGCATCCGCGAAAAAGATTATCTATTCCAATCACTACATCCAGAACTTGTAATGAACATTATGAGTTTCACGTGATGTCGTTTGGATTGATTAATACACATGTAGCATTCATAATTTGGTGAATCACGTGTGTAGGCTGTAATTTGATAAATTCATGCTTGTGATCATTCAGGACTATTTGTTTGTTTATAAGTATAAGAAGGAGTTAATAATTATTTACAGATTGCCCTAAATTGGCCTAACAATGAAAACCTGTACCTTGAGTATTTAACATGTGAATTAAGACTTAATCCTTTACATTATTTGACCGTGTGATTAAAAGATAATGGAATCTGTATTGACTCTTCAAAAAAAAATTAAGAGCTCTTTTAAGACTTTGAGTTTTACCAAAAAGAAAATGCAAATATGTTTTAACAAATGTTTTAACAAAGGATTTTTAAGGGATTATTCCTTATACACAAATCATTTAACTAAACTTCTGTTTAGGGGTAAATGTTTGTGTGTACTTCTAGACAACTTAAGAGGGATTGAGGAAACCATTTAAACCATGACTTGAAATTTGAAACGATAATTTACGCTTTTCAACTAAGAAAATTTTGACCAAAATATAAACAAAGATTTTCGAACATTTTCGAATCCTATTAATTATTTTTGATAAATCAACCAAAAATCATGTTAATTAAATTAAAAATTATTTTGAACATTTTTCATATAATTGGACGGACTACGAAATTGAAAATCTTTACGTTTACGTTTCACTAAAAAATTGAATATTTATTATTTAATTAGTCGTAATAATTATCGACGCTTTAGACGTCGGATTGAGTAAAACGGAAAAAAAATAAAAAAAATAATAGTTGAGACGAAACTAAAACATAGAAGATATGAAGAACTAATTAGGACATGTTCCTTAGTAATGAAGGTGCAAAATAATTGCCAAACAATATAAAAATAAACAATGTTTGTGAAAAGGATAATATGGATAATAAAAGGGGTTCGCGGCTAATGTGAACCATTAAAATTGAGAAGCCAATAGCGTTACATGTTTTAAAGGCCGTTTATGGTTGCCTAGATATGAAGGACTGTGAGATGTAGTTATATTGGAAATCTTGTAAGTATAAGTATTATGTTTATGACATTTATGATTTAATGTATTTTTATCTGAAGAAGTTGTACTAAAGGAAAATTATGAAGGCATACATTGCCTCATACATTAGTCAACGTCTAGCTATCGCAAAGGTCATCATCTGAATTTGATTGGATTTGGGTCATCGTCGACAGACTAACCAAATCTGCTAATATCATTCTCGTTAATGATAAATTCCTGATGAAGAAATTGACTCTTTGTATTTAAAGGAGTTGTGAAAACATAGTGTGCCGTATCAGACATCTCTATCAAGATCCTCGCTTCACATCGAATTTCTAGAGATTTGCTCAGAAGTCATTGGGAATAAACCTTGATGAGAGTACTCTTTACCATCCCAAATCGAAGGGACGAGGTAAAGTAACGATACAAAATACTATAAGTGCTGTTTTATGTTTGAATGATTGACCTTTGGTAATAAACCGCATAATCGTTTTCCTTTGGATATATTATCATTGATAACTATCGTGTTAGGATCGAAATCGAATCTTGTTAAGATTTAGAAATTAGAGCATCTGTAAGCAGTAGTTGAGATGAAGACACCCGACATACACCCACTGTGAGTTGGACATGTCTTTTAGGTTTAAGGTTTCCTATGATGGCGAACCTAACCTTACAAAATACTCGACCTGCGAGACCTGAAATGATTGTTGAAATTAGGATCTGATTAGTGACTGCCGGTAGTGGGCAAGAGGTTATGTGAATATAAAATGTGGATCTTGAAGTGCCAGATGGGTAGCGAAGTTATGCCAAAAATTTTAATTATAGAAAAATGAATTGATGATCTGAAAGATCATGGGATATAAGTCCCCGTTATATGGGACCATTGAGATGATGTAAAAGATTGGTTTGAAAGGCATATAAGCTGGATCTACCCTAGGACTTCGAGAGCTGCGTAAATTATGTTTCGTATATCGAACTTGATAAAATGTCTATCAAGTTAAAATATGACTATTCCTTAATGAAGTTTAGATCGGCGAAAAGTTGCATTCATAAGAAACCCGGGAACATCATGGATAGAGAAAGTAAGTCAACATTTAGCCTGATCTTATTCCCGTAGTTATGTTTGATGAAACTCGCGTATTGTAATGGATTACACTTGTGAGAAAAGACCGAATGTGGAGGAAATACCCACATGGCTTTAACTCTATAAGAAGCGAGTAGTAAGGTAAGATGATCTTTGAGGACAAAGATCTTGTTTAGGGGTAAATGCTGTGACAATCCGTCAATATATGATTGATATTTTATTCTCAATATTTATTTGAAAACATTATTTTAATGTTACATTATGAACTCACTTATTTCTGGGAAGAAATTTGGATTTACGTCTTGAAGTAGCATCGACTACGTCTAAACCGGAGGGTTCTACGTTACGTGCTTACGTTTACATACACCGTTTTGGCGACATTCCGACATTTCAGAAAATAAATTTGTCCGTGAATATTATTTTGAGATTTTAAATTTGTGTTGGTTCATAAACTCACAAATTTACGAGAAGAGATTAGGACTTAAGATTTTAATTTAGCGTCCTTTACGACTAAACCGGAAACCTTAGGATTTCGTATTTACGTTTTCGAACTCCGTTTTTGATAAGACAATTTTTATTAGATTAGTTTTGTGCCGTTGATTCATAATTTATAAAAACATTTTTCGTAAAACGACCCGAGGGCACGCATATCGAGGAAACTAGAATCGAGGAGTACCCGTAAATTAGCGGGATGGGACAAAATACATTATCCTACCCCACTAACTATGGGACGGCCCAAGTAAGATACCAAATCAAAGATGTGGCATCTTTATGCTTGATAAACATACAAGTGTAAGCCTAGCTTCATATTGAGGGTTTAAGGCTTCCTAAGCCTAAAACTAAATTTGTGTATCGGGAAAAACCGTACCATAATAAGAAGAATGGTTCAACAATTGAGCTGGCGGTTAAGCCGAATAAGAAGACAATTCACAAGCCGACTAATACTATTGAACTAAAGAATTCTTTTGCTAAACTTATCGAGGAGGATAAAGAGCTTGGTGAAGTCTCGGGGGCTGATGTGGAGGGTATGAGTACTAAGGAGCAGGTGGTTAATACTTCTCCAATGGTTGTGCAAGATAAAGGTACTAAGGAGGATGCGGCATCTTCTAGTAAACCTAATCTTTCATTTTGTCATAAAGACTTGAGTGCTTATAGTGATTCCGATGAAGATGAGGTATTTGCTTCTCAAGAGGAATATAATGATTATTTAGCTTCATGTGGAAAAGGTCATCAGGTTGATGGTGAGGAGTTTGATATTTATGATGATGATTATGCGGATCAGGTCCGTGAAGACGCGTTCCGTGATTTTCAACTCCAATCTAGTGGTGGTAGGAAGTAGATCTACTTCTTGTGGTAGTTCATAAGGAGGGGTTTGTCCTCCTTTGTAGTGTTTTTTGTTTGTCGCAGCTTATGTGCGTGGTGGTTGCCTATGTAACGGGCTTTGATGTAGGATTTCGCCTACATCCTTTGTACTACAACGTTTTTTTGGTGTAATATATCTTTTACCGGGGACAGTCCCCTTTACCCAAAAAAAAAAAAAAAGTGTAAGCCTAGCTTAACACTTAAGCTTACTTCCTTCCACTAACTCAAAAACCACTAGCTACACACATACCATCATTTCACTCATGCAAACCAACTAAAAATCCTCTCAAAACCATCATCATTGCTGTCCCACTTCAAAGCACAAACACCCCTTTTGATCTTTTCTAGCCACAAATTACTTGTTATCTAGCTATATCATGGAGTTACCTTGAAGACTTGATCACTTGGTGGCCATTTTAACAACAAAGGAGGTGATTTGCTTGTGTCCTAGGGCTGATTTCTCAACTTATTTTCTTGGTGTTTGATGATCTTGGAGTTACATTTGGTGTTCATCAAGTTCTTGTCTTCCAAAAACAAGATATACTCATGGTTGGTAAAGAAGATCATCCTCTCCATTTTCTCTTGTTATTTTTGTAAAGATCAAATGTATTTTCTTTCTTATTGTATATGTATATGATGAATATATGATGATAAAAATGTTTTGTGGGGATCAAGTGTTGATAAATATGCTTAAAAAGGTTAATAACCATAAGAAACAAGGCTAAAATCATGATTAATTTGTCGGCTGAATAAAAACAGTATGTAACTAAAACTTGAACTGATAAACATGCATGGTAGAATCCATTTACAGTAAGTACAAGATGTCATACACATGTGAGAGTTGTCCATGCAATGGAATCATTATAATGAGTGAGATATGATCAAAACAAGATGAGTGTGCTAATCTGAATAAGCTGTTTTGTAAGGACTGTTAAGGATAGTTAAACTTAAAATGAGCAGTAGCTATAACTAAGTTAATTGTAGCACATAATATGAAGTTCATACCATCCAAAAATGAGCTTCTAATTCATTGTAGAACTCTAGATATGATAAAAATGGTGAAGATTAAAATAAAAATAAGATTTTGAAGAATTAATGTTTATTACTATTATATAAGCACTCAAAATTATATTGTATAAAATGTAAAATTTAAAACCCACTAACTTATGAATTTCATTTATATAAATATGTAAAATGTTAAATAAATGGATAATTATAAAAATGGTAGTGGAATAATATTTATAAGTTATAAAAACTAAACTTGATTTTTACGACTTTTTCGGCTATTACCGTAAAATTAACGTTTTTCGCCAATTAAAACTTAGACGATCAAACCCGTCCAAGGTAAAGTTTTTAAAACTCATATACTGATATATAAACATATATAACAAGTAAAAACCGATAAAACTCGAACTATATAACATACGGACATTAACGGACTAAGTTAACGTTATTGGACTAATAACACAACAAAATGGACTAAAACACTTATAAACTTATTTATTAGGCTTAACACATTTAGGCCCAACATTTAAAGTGTGATACTGATAATAAAAGTATAATTGGGCTAATATAATATATTGGGCTTGTAATGGGGCCTATTGGGCCTAAAACATGTAAATAGGTAAAACTAGTAAACTAGTATAAAAGTTATCAACGCATAATATTAAAATGAGTAAATGAGAATATATAAACCCATTTGATCATCATATATATAAACTCATCATATGTATACATAACTGTTATTTTTATAAAGTCATTGGACATGAGTCTAAGACGAGTATTATTTATCTAGGTTTCCGTGATTGAAGCACGTACCGTACGCTCGAATTGCCGATAACCCGCCTTCCCACATCAACGTGAGTTCATAGCCTCAGACTCTTTTAAATGTTTTTATGAAATGTTTTATAAACCCGCGAGGGAGATAACATGTTGGTTTTTATAAAATAGGACACCATTCGTCCCGATTGTTTGTTTATTGATTTGGATCCGAATGATTGTATGACCCGATTGTATGACCCGATAAATGATTAAATGACCCGATAGATGAAATAAAACGGATTATTAAAGTTAGGTTATGTCACTAAAAGTCCCATTAGCATGAGTTGTGAACTACCGGGATTTGGTAGACGCTTATGCATATAATAGTACTATTTGGGGACGATCACCCCAGTTCGCGCCTTGACGGTTGATCCCCGTCGTGCCACATTGATTGGTAAGCGAATTTATGTATGAGAAGATTTCCATAGCGTGACCTTTGTGACGACACGCTAATTTAGATGGGCAAATTGAGTATCGGGTTAGCTACCCGTTGTTTGGTTTAGTAAGGTAACAATGTCATGTGGCTTATAATAATCCAATTAACGAAATACTACTATACGCACCGAATTACGATGTATTGCCTGACTAGCAATACGGGGTCATACTATTGATATTATGTTCGTGTTTTGGTTTTTCATAACCATATTCATATAGCGGTTTCTATTTAACTTTATACAACGTCATAAGACGTATTGTATGATGTTTTTACGACATTGGCTCGTATAATGATTTTTAAGGAAAATGCCTATATTATGATTTTCGACAAGGATTTGTATAAAAATGACTTTGGCTAGTTTACGGCCTATCACAAAGATTTGTACAAAATGATTTTCAGTAATAATTTTATACTGATATTATATTGATGGATTTTATTAAACTCTATGAATTCACTCGGCGTTATCGCTGACCTTTTCTTTTAACATGTGTTATCTCAGGTACTTGAAGGTAATTCTCGGGAACACGACAAGAATTCATGGCCCGCACTTAAATTATAATTTCCATTCAAATGTTTGTAAAACCTGTATTAAATAAAATGACTTGGGACCTATGTAACTTTGGTATTTATGAATGGAAATGCTTTTATTATTAAACGACGCGATTTTTAAGCGTTGTCTATGATGTGAGTAATGTGCTATCCCGTAACACCAACGAGTCTTCCGCTGTATTGAGTTGTATAAATTTGGGGGTGTTACAATTCCACTTACTGCAGTTGGTCAGACAGAGCATGAGTTGATACAAGGTAGTTATGTTCCAAGGGTTAATGTTGTGCCACTGACTGTTCCAGATTGTCAGCGACCTGTTGTTCGTTCTTCGACTCCTACTTGTGATGCTTATATTAGTAGTTTGCCTGGGATTGAATTTGCTAGGGGTGATGTTCCTGTTGAGTCGAGTAGGGCTGCTAGTGCTCGATCTATTCATGATGGTATTCCTAAGGTTTATTGTCCAGGTCCTAAGACTTATGATGATATTTTCTGGTTTCTTAAGAAGTTTGATAGGTCTTTGTTTGAAAGGTTATTGGTTGAGACTCGTGTGATTAGGAGGTTTGAGCAGAATGAGAAAACGTTTGACAGGTTTGTTGGTAGTGTGAGGAGATCAGAGTTTGTTAGGGCGAGGGAAATGGATGAGGTTGTTCGATTGAGATCTATGGTGCTGAATTTGAGTGTGCAAGTTGAAAGGTTGCGTAAGGAGCAGGAAAGGAATGCTAGGTTGATTGCGTGGGGTTTGCCGATGAGATCTTTTCCTAGTCGAGGTGTTGTGATTCGTGATGTGCCAAATCAGCAGGTTTTGGTGAAGCCGAGTGAAGGAGGTAGTCGTAAAGGGAAGGAAAAAGTGGAGGAAGAATCTGATGATGATGATAGCAGCAGTGATGACGAGCCGATGTACAAGAAGCTGTGGGGATCTGATGTTTAGTTCTTTCTGTTGTTTTTATTAGCCTTATTGTAATAGAACTTATGTACACTCGTACTCTAGTTTGTGATGAAACTTAATGACTTTTAAGTTTGTTGTGATGAAGGATTGTAGTGACATTACTTGTCACAATTTTGTGGAGATTTTCCAAAGCAATCCAAAATTACCTTCATGACTTATGATTTGTCTTATTAGTTCTTTTGTGTGATTGGTTAATGATTCATTGTGAATTGTGTTGTTGGTGCATGTAGTATCCATGTTACATCTTGATAGAGAAATCCTTCTTCTTATCATGATATGAATACTTACTTGTTCTTTTTCTGTTATGGTTACAAGAAGGAGTTGGGAGGCATTTTTCTGACTTTACTAAATTATTGTTTGGTTAGTTTCCTGTAAACATGCCGCCTAAATTGACGACTGCTACTGTTAATACCATGATTGAGCAAGCTATCGCTAGAGCTTTGGAAGCTGAACGTGCTGCGAGGAACCAAGAGGCTGAGAATAGGAATGCTGTTGGTCAGGTTGGAGGGAATGTTGAAAATCAGGTTGGAGGAAATGCTGATGAGCAAGCAGAAGGAAATGCTGCGGGACAAGTTGGAGGTAATGCTGCTGTTCAACAGGTTCAGAAGGAATGTTCATATGCTATTTTCATGAAATGTGGACCTACCCAATTTCGTGGTACTGGTGGTGCATTGGAATTAAGGAGGTAGATTGAGAAGATTGAAAGTACTTTTGATATCCGTGGATGTTCAGAAGCTAGTAAGGTGAAATTTGCTGCAGCTACTTTTTAGGATGATACATTGAGTTGGTGGAAAAGTCAAGTAGCTACTGTGGGGTTGGTTGAAGCGAATGCTAGAACATGGACTGTGACCAAGGGACTGTTGACTGCTAAGTTTTGTCTTGAGGAAGAGCTAGTTCAGTTGGAAGATGAATTGAGGCATTTGGTGCTGAGGAACAATGATATTGTAGCTTATACAAGGAGATTTTCTGATTTATGTTTGTTGTGTCCTGATGCGTTTGCTGATGACCGTAAGAAGATGAAGCTGTATATTAGAGGTTTATCTAGTAATATCAAGGGAGAAACTACTTCGTCGAAACCCAAGTCATTTGATGAAGCTGTTCAAATGGCTCATGCTTTAATGGATCTAAAGCTGCAGTATCTAAAGGATAGTATTGCTGAAGGGAATAAGAGAAAGTGGGAAGCTGCACACTCAAGCCAAGGGCATAATCGAGGTGGTTATCGTAATAACTATAACCAAGGACCGAATAGGAATCAGCAATACAATTTGAGAAGGAATGATGGTGTTCGTGCTTCCACAAGAACTGAGGGTAACAAGGTGAATCCGAAGTGTGGTCGATGTAATCTGTATCATGTTGGAAATTGTCCACCTGCTTGCAACAAGTGTGGGAAGGCCGGACATAAGATGGAAGATTGTAGAAACAAGGGTGTAGCCACTAGGGCCAATGCTGTCAAGGTAGTTTACTGTTCTGGATGTGGAGGTCGTGGACATAAGCAAGGGAACTGTCCGAGGGTTGGCATACGACAGGGAGGCAATGTTGCTGCTGTTACTACTGGGATTGCTGCTCCAGCTCATGTCGTGGGAGATTCTGTCAAACCTCAAGGGCCGAACGTGGTGACTGGTACGTTCTTACTTGATGCTTGTTATGCTAGTGTATTATTTGATTCTGGATCCGATAGAAGTTTCGTAGATGTTAGATTCAGTCAGCTATTGGATAGAGAACTAGCGAAATTGAAAACTAGTTATAATGTGGAGTTAGCTGATGGTAAGGTTGTAAACACTAGTTCTATACTGAAAGGTTGTTCCTTGAAGTTAGGTAATTATGTGTTTAGTATTGACTTGATGCCCATAGAATTAGGATCTTTTGACGTGATTGTTGGAATGGACTGGTTAGTTGGTAATGGTGCAGTAATTGTTTGTGGAGATAGATTAGTTCAGATACCGCTAAGGAATAGGGTATTGACTGTGAAAGGAGATGAATGTACGTCTCGTTTGAGAGTTGTTTCTTGTTTAAAGATGATGAGGTATATAGAAGTAGGTTGTGATGTGTTTCTTGCACAGATAAGTAATGATGGTGTGAATGAAAGGAAATTGGAGGATGTGCCTGTGATTAGAGAGTATCCTGAGGTTTTCGCCGAGGAATTGTCATGATTACCGCCGCATCGTGAAGTGGAGTTTCATATTGATTTAGTGTCGGGTGTTGTGCCTGTTGCTCGTGCACCGTATCGTTTAGATCCATCTGAGATAAAAGAATTATCTGATCAATTAAAGGAATTGATGGATAAGGGATTCATTAGACCGAGTTCGTCGCCGTGGGGTGCGCCTATTTTGTTTGTTAGGAAGAAAGATGGTTCTTTTTAGAATGTGTATTGATTACAGAGAGCTTAACAAATTGAATGTCAAGAATCGGTATCCACTGCCGAGGATTGATGATTTGTTTGATCAGTTGCAAGGTTCTAGTGTATACTCGAAGAACGATTTGAGGTCTGGGTATCATCAACTGAGAGTTAGGGAAGAAGATATTCCTATAACAGCTTTCCGTACTCGATATGGACCTTTCGAATTTCAAGTGATGCCTTTTGGGTTAACAAATGCGCCTGCTGTATTTAGGGATTTGATGAATCGTGTATGTAAGCCGTATTTGGATGAGTTTGTTATCGTATTCATTGATGATATTCTCGTTTACTCCAAGAGTGAAGAGGAACATGAGAAGCATTTGAGAACAATTTTGGAATTGTTGAAGAAGGAGAAGCTGTATGCGAAATTCTCTAAGTGTGAATTTTGGTTGAAATCAGTGCAATTTTTGGGGCACGTGATTGATAGTGAAGGTGTTCGTGTGGATCCTTCTAAGATTGAGGCAATTAAGGATTGGTCAGTGTCGAAGACGCCGACTGAAGTTCGCCAATTTCTTGGTTTGGTTGGGTATTATAGAAGGTTTATTGAGAAGTTTTCATTAATTGCTAAGCCGTTGACTAAGCTTATGGAAAAGAACCGAGTGTTTGAATGGGGATTGGAAGAGGAATCTGCATTTAGTATGTTGAAGGATAAGTTGTGTTATGCGCCGATATTGTCTTTGCCAGAAGGATCTGAGGATTTTGTAGTGTACTGTGACGCGTCTCTTAAAGGATTTGGAGCTGTATTGATGCAAAGGGAGAAAGTAATAGCATATGCATCGAGACAATTGAGGAAGCATGAAGAGAATTACACTACGCATGATTTAGAACTTGGGGCTGTTATTTTTGCTTTGAAGCTGTGGAGACACTACTTGTATGGAACCAAGTGTGTGGTTTTCACTGATCATAAGAGTTTGAAATATATTTAGGATCAAAAGGAATTGAATATGAGGCAAAGGAGATGGGTTGACTTGCTGAGTGATTATGACTGCGAGATTCGTTACCATCCTGGTAAAGCGAATGTGGTAGCTGATGCACTTAGTAGAAAGGAAAGAGATAAGTCTATAAGAGTTAGAGCTTTGACGATGTTGGAAAGTGTTGATTTGACAGAAGCGATATTGAAAGCCCAAGCTAATGGTATGAAGGAAGAGAACGTTGAGGCAGAAAATTTGGGTAGAATGTTGAAACCTTTGTTTGAAGTGAATTCGAATGGATTGAGGTATTTTAAGAATAGGATTTGGTTACCATTGTGTCCGTATGAGGATGATTCGTTAGGGGTGCGAGATTTGGTGATGAATGAATCTCATAAGTCGAAGTATTCAATACATCCTGGATCGGACAAGATGTATCAAGATCTTAAGAAAGTTTATTGGTGGCCGAATATGAAGGCAGAGTTAGCCCAGTATGTTAATAAGTGTTTAACTTGTGTGAAGGTGAAGGCTGAAGATAAGAAACCGTCTGGATTATTAGTGCAACCTGAGAGTCCTGAGTGGAAAGGGGAGAAGATTACAATGCATTTTGTGACAGGTTTGCCAAGGACTACAAATGGTAGTGATATGATATGGGTGATTGTAGATAGATTGACTAAGTCTGCTCACTTTTTGCCAATGAAGAAGACAGATAGTATGGAGAGGTTAACAATAGTGTATGTGAAGGAGATTGTTTGTCGACATGGTGTTCCTTTGTCGATAATTTATGATCGTGATATTAGATTTACTTCAGAATTTTGGAAGTCTTTGCAGAAAGCGATGGGAACGGAGTTATGTTTAAGTACAACATATCATCCGGAAACTGATGGACAAAGTGAGAGAACGATTCAAACGCTAGAGGATATGCTTCGTGCGTGTGTGATTGATTTTGGAAATGGTTGGGATAAGCATTTGCCATTGGTTGAATTTTTGTACAATAACAGTTATCATACAAGTATTAAAGCCGCTCCATTTGAAGCTTTGTATAGACGTAAGTGTAGATCTTCAGTGTGTTGGAGTGAGGTAGGAGAAAGTCAATTGACTGGGCCTGAAATGATATTTGAGACGACTGAAAAGATTGTGCAAATTAAGAAGCGTTTGTTATCTGCCAGAAGTAGACAAAAGAGTTATGCTGATAACAGAAGGAAACCATTGGAGTTTGAAGTAGGAGACATGGTTATGCTAAAGGTATCTCCAGGGAAAGGAGTAATACGTTTTGGGAAGAGAGGAAAGTTGAGCCCGAGATATATTGGACCATTTAAGATTATCCAAATGATTGGATTGGTGGCTTATAAGTTAGAGTTGCCTGATGAGCTTAAGGCTATTCATAATACTTTTCATGTGTCTAATTTGAAGAAGTATTTAGCTGAAAGGGATGTGGTGATTCCATTGGAGGAAATTCACCTTGATGATAAGTTGCATTTTATAGAGGAACCTGTAGAGATAATGGATAGGGAAGTTAAGAAGTTGAAGCATAGTAGAATTCCGATTGTGAAGGTGAGATGGAACTCTAGACGTGGGCCAGAGTTTACGTGATAACGTGAGGATTTCTTTAAAGACAAGTATCCTTGATAACTAGATTTTAGTTATAAAAATTGTTCTTTGATGTGTGTCTAATCGAATTGATTTCCGGCTTAAAGTACGACTCAGTTGATTTTGGTGAAACAAATATTTTTAGTTGTTTTTAAATTAAAAAGTGCGAGACTTAAAAGTAAATGACGTTAAAGTAAAATGGCGTTAAATTAATCTAAGTCTAGTTAAAATTAAATGGTGCAAAATTAAAAACTTTGAAAAGTAAAATAATTAAATGACTTAAAATTAAAGTGTGACGAGAATTAAAAATTGACAAAGTATTAAAATGAGAACGTAAAAATTAAACAAGACAAAAATATGAAAAACAATCCTAATCGGAATGTATTCCGATCAGTCTTACCATCGGAATGTAGACACACCTCCCTATCGGAATGTTTATCGGAACCTTAGATCGGAATACCATGTCACCTATTCAGATCGGAATATCCAAACAAACCTTGATCGGAATGTTGCTACTTACCGTGATCGGAATGACAAACAACCTCAGATCGGAATAAGCGAGGGACTCTGGTCGGAATGTAGATCGGAACCCCAAGATCGGAATAATGTCACCTCTCCTAATCGGAATACCAAACTTACCTCCCAATCGGAATATCAACTTACCTGATCGGAATGAGGACTTATCGGAATACACTCACCTACCTGGTCATAATGATTGGTCGGAATAACCAATCGGAATGTATAGTCGAGCTCTGATCGGAATAACTTTCACTTTACACTGATCGAAATCCACTAGACTCCCCAATCGGAATATCGTAAACCCTTTTCCGACCAAGTAGTGGAGTGCTGGTCGGAATGTAAAACCCCTTTCCGATTGGTAGATCGGAATACAGTAAAGATAACCAAAAATAAGCTACTAATCAAATAAGCACAAGTCTAAAATCCTAAACAAAACCGTATAAGAAAAAGCTAATAAGCTATTATTTAAAGACTTTTAAAATCACAAAATGAACAAAAATTTACGAAATCAAACTTTATACGAAAATAACTTTTATAAAAACTTTAAAAACTTAAAGATGAAAACAAATAAGCTATAAGAATCAATAATCTGACACAATCACAAGCATAAAAACACAATCTTTAATCAAATAAGCAAGATAATAAACATGTAAACATAAAGATCAAGCAAGAAAGAAAGGTAGAATGAGAGATTTTAACAAGAAAAGTAAAAGTGCAATTAAAATAAAGTAACTTACTTGGAAAATTAAAGTGCAAGACAAGGTAATTAAAGGTGCAAGTAATTAAAGGTGCAAGGTAATTAAATGTGCATAAAAGTAAAGGTGGAAGAACTAGTGTCACTCTAGCCAACAAAAACTAATGAAATGAAAATGAAGGCTATATATAGGAGATTAGGAAGATGTTTAGAGGAAGCTTCCTCCCCTCCTTCCTTTCTTCTTAATTGCAAGTTCAAGTCCTTAAGCTTCTTTAATCTTCTTAAATCTTCTTAATACTTGGACTTTGTTTTGGGATTTATTCGAACTCGTCTTTTAATTCTTCAATAAATAAGACTCGAGTTCTTCGGCTTTAAGTAAACTTCCGTCTTTTGACTTTTTCTTCGATAAATCTTCAGAATTGGTCTTGGACTTCCGTTCTTTTTGCACTCTTGACTTCTCGACTTCATATTTCGTCTTTTTCTTCAATATTAGCCCGTGAATGCCGTGTTTTCTCCACTTTTCACAATTTCGTCCTAAATCACAACAAAAACACAAACCACGCATAATTCCGACATAAAAGACATAAAATACACGTTTTGGCTCGGTTATTGTTATAATTAAGTGGTAAAAAGGATGGGTGTTTACACACCTATCAAATCCCCTACACTTGACCATTGCAATGTCCTCATGCAATGCATTAGTTACAAAGCACGTTTACATTTTTCATCATAATCAATCCACGTTGGCCTTTATTAAAGAGATAGAAAATTATAAACATTCAAAATAAAGAAATCAAAAACATACCTTGGGTTTTGGAAATGTCATGAATAATCATCATCCTTAAGTTTTCACTTTCTCCAAACCAAGCTTAAAAACGAGATCATTGTTATTATAAATAAGTAAACTAACACGAACTCATGTGGGCCAATTATTCACTTAGACTCCCTTATTCCTAGGGGTATCTCTTATATTTTATTGTTGTCTTGAATGATCACGAAGATGCATTGTTTGACTTATTTCAATAGTTATTTAGTCCGAAAATAAAGTGAACGATTTAATCAATAGTTAGCTAAAGGACAAAATCTTTTGAAACTGCTTCTCGGGACCTCATAAAGTTCATATCTTGGCATAACTCGCTTCGCGATTTGAGACCTTTCTCGGACCGATATTTGGCAGCGACTTCATACTTCAAACCTTGAGAGACGTTCATGAAATTATGGTCTTCTCTTCATAATGGAATTTCTTCACTTGAAATTTTGAGAGATTCATACTTGGACCACGACTTCTTCATTTTTCTCCAATCATTATTTTGGACTTTGATATACAACGATCCGCCTCCTTTTTGACTTGGATCTATTTATCCTCATACCTTGTGATGGTCTTTTCGGATACACTTCTCCATGACTTTTGGGGAGTTTTTGCTTTTCGTCGTGTGTCTCGATCCTTCATATTGATTTTCGATAAATGATTCTTCACATCACTTTGGATCTTTAGCAACAAAATATAGCCCTCATGCCTTGTTAGGACCTTTTTGGACTCTCCAATCTTCGCATCCCGCGTCAATAAGTTATGCCTTGGCTATGAACTCTAATCCATACCGAGCAACTTTTAAACGATCTTGGGCTAGAAGCTAAGTAACTTTCAAATCGTACAAACTTATTTATTGTAGATAAATTTATTAGCAGGCGATGGGAGAATAGGCTTATAATTAACTCACATAAATTCACGAAAGAATACCGAACTTATAATTGGCTCTATCATCTCTCGTTCTCCACAATTTAAAATCTCAAGGAATGAGACTCGTGGATGCTTAGCCTATTAACTCAAAGTTTTGGGTTTTCGAGTCGCCTATAGGATCTTGTAAATTCTTAGACTTTTTCAAGTTTAGAAATCGAATTTTAAAGTTCCCTTGATAAACGACTCTCTAGGATCAATTATAGGAACTTGCGAAAAGTTCTTGTTCTTAACCCGTGAGAGTTAAGACTTTCGCATTTTATAGCTCCCTATATAAAAGCCTAGCAAAACTTGACTTAAACACGTTAAGGATACTAGCTAGAGTAACTTAGATAAGTAAACTCGGGTTGAGTCAAAAGATTCACAACGTTTGAAAATTAAAACCACTTTATTAAAGATTTATTCTAGCAAGGAACGAAAATAACTATACAAAGGGCAAAACTAATAGGCCAAAATAGATCAAAAATTTCGAAAAATGTCGAAAAATTGATTTTCCGGTTTAAATGAAGACAATTACAAGGAAAAGGCCATTTAACTTCGATAGAAGTCCCCCCTACACTTAACATAAACATTGTCCTCAATGTTTAAGCATGTGGGAGTAAACTCCCCTACACTTAGGACATTGTGCACTTTGTTTAAATCTCGCTAAGGAATATTAATATTTTAATATTGAGAAAATATGAAATAGTGAATCTAAAAGAGTTTTGGATAGAACCGGGAAGAAGTGAACACGGAATCACGGGTCGTCAAGAATCATCAAGAGTGGATCATTGAAGCTCGAATCCGTGATTAAGAGAGGAGAGGAAAGCATACCAACGGGTCTCCCCTACACTTAGGATAAAGAAAGCGAAAAGATAGATGCATGGGTTGCCTCCCTAGAAGCGCTTGGTTTTTGTTTACCGAGTCGTGAGCCTGACTCGACCTTGATCATCATAGGAAGAAGCATGAAACATATCCACCAGGATCAAAGACATAGTTTTCGTCCATCAAATAGCACAAGCTTATGGCGAAAAAGGCAAGCCAAAGAAGAAGAGGCAAGGTTCCCTTAAGCAGCGATGGAGCACGGTGGAAGCAAGGGTGAAGTGGTGCAGCAGATTTCCATAAGTTCCAAAAATATTTCCTTTTATTTCATCAAGTGGATACTGAGATGGATGCAGAATATTAATACCGGGGTCGAACACCTTTTCCTTTAAGGGAAAATATCACTCAGGCTCAGCAGAGTGTGAAGAAGATCCGCGAAGAAGCACAACCTCTTCCTCAGATGATGGACAAAGAGGTGTTAAATCATATGTGCTGCGGATATCGGTGTCGACCGGTTTCTTCTCCTTTGAAAGAATGTTCTTCAAATCCAAAGTAGGATCAAGACGATAATCTTCAAAGTCCAAAGGAGGAGCATCATTCTCATGAGGGAAGTAAGTGTTGAGAAACGTAGAAAAATCTTCCTCAAATGAGTAATCGTCCAAAGTAGGATCAAGTGATGGCAGAGGATCTTCATCATGTGAAAAATCGCTCGAAAGAGTATCGGCCTCATCAAAATCATCATATGTGGGCATCTCAGGATACTCAGAAGTAAGGTCATCATAATCATCCGAATCTGAGCTAGACTCATCATCATAAGCATCAAAGACCGGTGGAGAATCATAAATGGGGGAAGGTTCCAAATTCGAGCGAGAATCATCCACATCATCTTGAAAAAGTGGATTAACAATGCAAGAGTCGAATAGAGGATTGTTATAGACAACAAAGTCATCGAGCACATTAATCATATTCACTTATTCTCGTCCATAGGATTTGCTTGTAAGCTTCCCCATTTTAAAGACTTGTGCATCATCCCCGACTCTTAAGATTAACTCACCTTCGGCCACATTAACTAAAGCTCGTCCGGTTCTCAAGAATGGCCGACCAAGTATTAAAGGAATACGAGGGTCCATTTCATAATCAACTACCACAAAGTGAAAGTAAATGTGCCAACATTAATGAACACATCTTCGGCTATACCAACGGGGTAAGCGAGAGTGCGATTAGCAAGCTCAAGAGTCATCTTTGTTGGAGTGAGGTCGGGTAATGATAGTGTTTTCCAAACACTCAAAGGCATCAAATTAATACTGGCCCCGAGATCCGCAAGGGCAGTAAATTCTTTAGTTTTGTTGAAAACGCAAGGCAACACAAAATGACCAGGATCTCCAAGCTTTTCCGGAAGTTATTTAAGAATAACTGCAGAGCAGTTTTCATTTAAGCGTGTGTTGGCGAGTTCAATCAGCTTCTCCTTCTTGTTAAGCAATTCCTTAAATGCTTTGACAAATTTCGGCATGTGGACAAGTGCTTCAAGAAAGCTAATGTTGAAGTTCATTTGAGAGATCATCTTCACATAGCGTGACACTTCAGAGTCATCCTTGGTTAGCATTTTGGTCTTGCCTAAACGAGAAGGATAATGGATATTGGGTTTGGGTGGTGAAGGTGCAGGTATAGGTAAAGGTTGAGATGTTGAAGGGTCCTTCCGAGGTACATCGTCATGACGAGGCGGAGACGGTAATGGTGCACTAATACTAGGTGTAGGAGGAGTAGGGATAAATGCTGGTGGAGGAGGTGTAGATGATGGGGGTGGGATAGGTGGATCGACAATGGTAATTCCACTACGAGTAGTAATAGCACTCACATTTGCTCGCGGATTGGTGACGGTGTTTGAAGGTAGAGAACTCGAAGAAGAAGGTTGAGCGGCGGGCAAGAAACTGGCAAGCATATTCTTCAAATCATTGGTTTGATTGCTGAAGGAGGATTGAATATTATCTCGAAGCTCGGATCTTATCTCATTCCCTTGCTTGGTAATATCTCCTTTAAGATTGATAATTTGGCTCTGCAGATTCTTGATTTGCTCACCTTGGGTTCTCATGATGGCTTCAACATCGGGATTTATGGGTGTGGCTTGTTGAGCGGGTGGGTGATAAGGATTAGAAGCTCGAGGTGGGATTTGGTTGCTTCTATTGTAGTTGTTGGCGGGGTTTAGGTTTTGAGGAGAAAAACCGGGTGAAAGGTAATTGTTGGATCGGTAACTGAGCAAATTTATATCCCCTTGTTGTCGAGCTTGGTAATTTTCCGGTGAATAATTACCATAAGCTGCATACACATTTTCTGGATTTCCTTGAGTCGAAGGACATTCGGTGTATGAGTGTGGACCGCCGCATGTTTCACAAGGATTAGCAACCGCTTTAACTTGTTGTTGTTGGTTTGAAGCTAGAAGCGTGATACTTTTGCTCATTTTAGTCATCATGCGGGTGAGTTCGGTCATATCAGGTGTTAGGACCATTGTAATAGTTATATGTAATAGGTAGACTAGGAGGTATGTAGTTCCTCCTGGTCATAGTAGTAGTAGGAGCAAGTCCTGCTCCTGGTCCTAGTCGAAGTCAAACTTTATTATTTACTTAATATTCTGTTAGGATATGCATGAGATATGTTAGGAAAGGATATGCATATCAGTTTTACACGTTTTCTTTAATGCTGTATTAGGGTTTCCTTGTAGTATAAAAGGAACCTTAGGCAGAAGGGTTAGACACATCTTCACCTTTCACAAAACGTAGTTCTAGTAATTATCAATATTAGAAATCCTTAGAAAGGATCAAGTCTTTATAGTTATTCTGTTCTCTTTGATTATATTTATATTCTACATTCATATTGTGTATAGAGTCTCTTTGTGATTTGACTTGTGATTACAGAAGTCATTCACCGATCCTGACAGGCTGCAAGATCTACATCTAGTAGACCCAACAAGTGGTATCAAATCCTGGGAGGGTCTCTATACAAGAAGAATCAAGTTTTCTTTTTACTGACAGTCTTTTATTATGTCTGCCTCAACTTCTACTCAAACAGGAGAAGACAACACTCCTAAAATTGTGCAACCTCAGCAGATCCTGGCTACGGTCTCTAACACGAATGGTAAATTCCCTCTTCTGAAAAAGGGTGAATATGATAACTGGGCAATGAAGATGGAATGGTGGATCACCAACACTGATCAAGATCTTTGGAAGATCATTCTGAATGGGAACAGCAGGAAGCTTACTGGACGTGACAAGAATGGTAATATTACCCTTCATGACCCTAAATCTCATGAGGAAATCATAGCTATTCAGAAGGAGGTAAAAGCAAAACAATTTTGCTTCAATCTCTTCCTGAAGATCACATGGGAGACTTCTACCATTTAGATGATGCCAGAGAGATCTGGAATGGCATAAAAGCAAGGTTCGGTGGGAATGAGGAGTCAAAGAAAATGCGAAGGTCCATGCTGAGAGATGAATTCACAGAATTCAAAATCTCAGAAACTGAAGGTCTAAATCAAGGGTATGATAGGTTCCAGAAGATATTGAGCCAGTTGAATCAACTTCAGTCAAAACCTGATGATGGTGATATTAATGCAAGGTTTCTTAAAGCCTTACCCTACTCATGGAATCAGGTGGTGATCTCTCTTAAAGCCATAGGTGGGCTTGACTATCTCAGCTTTGATGATTTGTTTCATAAGCTCAGAACTTTTGAATCTCATGTGAGAGGCTTTTCAAGCGACTCTTTTCCCACTCCTGCTAACTCAGCCTTTGTGAGTTCCATGGCATCTAGTCCCATGTCATATGCAAGTAGCCCAAGCAATATTGTGTCCTCTCAGCACACTTTCCAGCATACTTCTGCTCCTGATCGTACTGCCAAGTCTGGTAGTATGGTAGAAGATGTTCTTCATTCTTTTGTGGCTGATGTTAATGCTGAACAACAACTTGCTTTTGATGACTTCAAACAGGTCGATAAACTTGACCTGGATGAGATGGATCTTAAATGGCAGATGGCCATTCTTACTCTTAGGGTTCACAAGTTTGAGAAGAAAGCAGGAAGGAAATTTAATTACAACCCTCGGGAGCCAGCAAGATTCGATAGAAACAAGGTGCGATGCTATAACTGCCAGCAACAGGGTCACTTTGCAAGGGAGTGCCCTAGCAAGAATGATCAGGAGAAGAGCAGGTACTCCGCTTTCAAGGTTCAGGAGATAAAAGATGACAAGAAGGCATTGGTATCTGTTGACTCTATGGTCAACTGGAATGATCATCAGGCTTCTAATCTGGAATCAGCTGAGTCCTCGACTGACGTGTTTGCAATGATTGCTGGGAATCTCTCTGATGCAGAAGAAGCTGACGAATTTGCTCTAATGGGCATTTCACCTCAGGTACAACATTGTCCTCTTGGTTGTCATGATAAGTACTCAGAATTGTTGTCCCAATTTAATGAAGTAAATGATCAAAATGATAAGTATTTTTTAGAAGTTCAAGCCTATAAGGCTTCATTAAACACATTGGAACAACAAAAGAGGTGGTTACAAGATACACAACGTGCGTATGAGGATAAAATCAGGATACTAAGCATTGATTTAGAAAACACGACAAATATGCTTAAATATATAGAAACAGAAAGAGATGCTAGTATCAAAGAAAAAGAGGAGATGCAAGATAAATTAGATGCTACAATGCTAAGATTTGAAAAATGGCAAAAGGCACCTAAAAATCTTTCAAAATTAATTGATAGTAGCATGTCTGGCAGAACTAAAAGAGGCTTAGGATTTGAAAAATATATTGATTCAGAAGATGTATTTGATTTATCTTTTTCAAGTGTCTTTGATGCCGATAAAGAGGATGAGGGCAAACCTAGTTACAATAGGTTTAAACCAGCAGCAGAAATGCATGCTGTCCCTCCTCCTCTTACTGGAACTTTTATGCCCACTTCATGGCATAATGACTCGGATGGATCACAGATGCTTGAGTCCCCAACAAGTTCTACTAATACTAATGACTTTGTCTCATGTACTTTCAGTGACAAAGCCAGTGACTCTGCATCTAGTGGTTCAAGTGAAGAGTCAAGACCTATAAGTTCCAAGTTGAATGAACATGCTGCTACTGGTGCTAGGAAGTGTGAAGAGAGAGTTGCTGTTAAGTCAAGTGTGTCTGGTCCTAGTTTATTGAGTCCTAGGAAGAATGTTTCTCCTAGAATTGTGTGTAATAAAGTAGGCAGTATGAAACAATCTCATTCTAATAAAAGGTCTTTCAAAACATGTTTTGTCTGTGGCAGTGCCTTTCATTTAATTAAAGATTGTGATTATTATGACACACATGCTTCTGTTAATCATGCTTTTCCTGCTCCTGGTCCACCAGGAGCTGCACCATATGCTTCTAGAAGGCTTAATCCTAGTGCTCAATCGTTTACCTCTTCTAGAAGGTCCTCTCCTTTAGTTTCTGATTATTGGAGAAATATTGGAGTCCAAACAACCAGTAATTATTTTCAAAATTTTAATCCAATCTATCCACATAATTTGGACCACACGTATTTTGGTTTGGGAAATTTGGGAACTGCTGTTAAGCCCTCAGCAGGTTGTTCTTGGTCAAATAATAATACCCAAATGATGCATAGGCAACCAAGGAACAACGGTGGATCTCATCAATCTTCTTGGCACTCTTCTAAAGATCCACAAGGCAGGCTCAAACCTGCACAGGTTTGGGTCCCCTAAGACACTAAATTTTGCATTTTGTTTATTATCTTGTTGTTGTAGGTTACTCCATACCAGGATCCTAGTCTAGGCATTGTTGATAGTGGTTGCTCCAGGAGCATGACTGGAAATAAAAGTCTTCTCTCTAACTTTGTACCATTTCATGGAGGCAAGGTCTATTTTGGTGGGGGTGAAGGCAGAATCACAGGCAAAGGGGCAATAAAGACTCCTCATCTAAATTTTGAGCAGGTCTACTATGTGGAAGCACTTCAACACTTCAACTTGATATCGGTCTCTCAGATTTGTGACAAGAAGCAGTTTGTTCTCTTCACCGATACTGATGCACTTGTGCTTTCCAAAGACTTTTAGCTTCCGGATGACTCACAAGTTCTACTCAGAATTCCTAGAAGACACAATCTCTATAGCATCAAGTTGAATGAAGTCAACCCTACTGGTCAACTAGCATGTCTAGTTGCTAAAGCCTCAGAAGATGAAGCCACTAAATGGCACCGAAGGATGGGGCATGTAAACTTCAAGACCATTCACAAACTTGCAAATCTGAATCTGGTCTCTGGTTTACCTCCCAAGACGTTTAGAAATGATATAAATTGTTTTGCCTGCAGCAAAGGCAAACAGCACAAAGCATCCTTCAAGGCCATTACTGCTCTTAGTCTTATTACTGAACCATTGCAGCTACTTCACATGGACTTATTTGGTCCTACTTCCATTCGAAGCATTGACCACAAGCATTTCTGTCTGGTGGTAACTGATGGATATAGCAGGTTTACGTGGGTGTTCTTCATGGCTGCCAAGAGTGAGACCTACTCAATTCTTAGAGATTTTCTTACCCTGATAGAGAACCAGTTGTCTAAGAAAGTTAAAGGTATTCGGTGCGACAATGGAACCGAGTTTAAAAATAAAGACCTCATCACACTTTGCAATGCTAAGGGCATCAAAAGAGATTATAGTGCTGCAAGAACTCCTCAACAGAATGGTGTGGCAGAAAGAAAGAACAGGACACTAATAGAAGCAGCAAGAACTATGCTTGCCGATTCCAAGCTTCCAACCATGTTCTGGACAGAAGCTGTTAATACTGCAAGTTATGTTTTGAATCGGGTCTCTATTACCAATCCTCACAAAAAGACTCCTTATGAGATGCTCACGGGCAAAGTTCCAAATATTTCTCATTTGAAGCCTTTTGGGTGTCCAGTCACCATTCTGAATACTAGTGACTATTTGGGGAAGTTTGATGGCAAGGCAGATGAAGGATACATTGTGGGATATTCAGCTCATTCTCGGGCTTATCGTGTCTACAATCTTCAAGCCAAACGGATCATTGAAACTATTAATCTCAGGACCACAAGTGTTTGCAACTTCTAGTACTGGTGTTCCTTCTAGTCTTTCTGATTCAGATGATGAGGATGACATTTTTGTGGTTCCATCCTATTCCACCACAGTTTCTCCTACTCCTCCTAGTGATGCAACTCCATTGGATGTACAGGATTCCCAAGCATCTCTTGACACTCTTCTCAAACAACAACAAGAAGCTACTAAAGCAGCTGCTCAAGGTAGTTTTGAGTTTCCCTTGGTTGAGCCTTCTGACAAAGTTGCTCCTGGTACTACAACTTCTGCTCCTAGTGCTAGCTTATCACCTACTGTTACTCCGGCTAGTGAGTGCTTCCAATACTCGTTTCTCCAGTCCTTCTGATTTGGGGAACCATCAAAAGAAGTCTACTACCAAGATGGATGATATTCATAAACAACCAGTAGATGGGATTTTCCACAATGCTTCATATGATGCTGACTTTGTTGGTGATCTCAATAACTTGGCACCAGAAGTGGAGGTTTCTTCCAATCCAGTCTTGCAATCCCATAAAGATCATCCTACCACTCAAATAATTGGAGATCCTGGTTCTACTGTCAAGACACGCAGAATGCAGCAGAAGGCCTCGTCTGATCATCATGCTCTTGTGGGCTATATTGAGGATCAACAGCGTAATAATCATACGGACATTCAACACTGTTTGTTTGCTTGTTTTCTTTCACAGGTGGAACCTAGGTCTGTTTCTCATGCTCTTGAGGATCAAAGTTGGGTGGAGGCTATGCAGGAGGAAATGCAGCAATTCTTGTTTTAGAATGTTTGGGTTCTGGTTGACTTACCAGATGGAAAGACAGCTATTAATACCAAATGGATTATCAAGAACAAGAAGGATGCACGGGAAATTGTCGTACGGAATAAAGCTAGGCTTGTCGCACAAGGACACACTCAAATTGAGGGCATTGACTATACTGAAGTTTTTGCTCCGGTTGCAAGGATAGAGGCCATTCGTCTGTTTTTGGCTTTTGCCTCTTATGTGGGCTTTACGGTGTTTCAGATGGATGTCAAGAGTGCATTTCTCTATGGCAAAATTGATGAGGAGGTGTATGTCACTCAACCTAAGGGCTTTGTTGATCCACTTCATCCCAAGAAAGTTTACAAAGTGGTCAAGGCTCTTTATGGGTTACATCAGGCTCCTAGAGCTTGGTATGAGCGTCTTTCAACTTTCTTGTTAAAGAATGGCTATAGAAAAGGTAGTATTGACAAAACACTATTTCTTCGGAGGAATACCCAGGACATTATCCTTGTTCAGGTTTATCTGGACGACATTATCTTTGGTTCTACTCGGAAGGAGTGGTGTGATGAGTTTGAACACTTGATGCAAGGCGAATTTCGGATGAGTGCGATGGGAGAACTGTCATTCTTCCTTGGTCTTCAGGTCAAGCAACAATCGGATGGGACTTTCATCAGTCAAGATAAATATGTCCATGAGATTCTTCAGAAGTTTGACATGGATCCTCTTAGACCAGCAGCAACTCCTTATGAAGTTGCTAAAATCAAACTTAAGAATGAGCCAGACCCCCCGGTAAATGTTCACATGTACAGGTCTATGATTGGCTCCCTCATGTATCTGACTGCATCACGTCCGGACATCATGTTTGCAGTAAGTGCTTGTTCTAGACACCAGGTGACTCCAACGGTTTCAAACTTAAATGCAGTGAAGAAGATTTTCAAGTATATCAAGGCTCAACCTAAATTGGGTCTCTGGTATCCTAGAGAATCACCTTTTGTTCTAGAAGCCTATAGTGATAGTGACTATGCTGGTGCTAATAATGACAGGAAGTCTACTACTGGTGGTTGTCAGTTTTTGGGTCGTCGACTTATTTCATGGCAATGCAAGAAACAGACGATAGTAGCTACTTCTTCAACAGAAGCTGAATATGTTGCAGCTGCTAGTTGTTGTGGACAAGTTTTGTGGATCCAGAATCAGATGTTGGATTATGGTTTCAATTTTATGAATACCAAAATTTTTATTGACAATCAAAGCAGTATTTGCATTGTGAAGAATCCTGTTTTTCATCAGCGGACGAAGCATATTGAGATTCGGCATCATTTTATACGGGATGCCAATGAGAAGAAGCTGATACAGGTTCTTAAAGTTCATACGGATGACAATGTTGCTGATTTGCTGACTAAAGCTTTTGATGGTCCTCGGTTTAATCACTTGGTGGTTCATATTGGAATGGTCAATCCTTGATGTCTAGGATTGAGGGGAGGCTTTGTGTACATATTCTTAGGACAGACTGACGTATTTTAACTACATTTTTCTTTCGTTTTGGTGGTATGTGTTACTTCTGGTGGAGGTTTGTGCTCACTTCTAGTGGATATGGCTTTTCATGACTGGCTTCTGGTCCTCCTTGGTCAGTTTCTAGTTATACTTGGTTGGTTTCTGGTGGTTTAAAATTCTTCCATGTCAAGTGGTGGTTGGCTCCTGGTACTGGTCTGGCACACTGTTCATTCCTTTTGTCCTTTGTTAATCACGTTTTGCTCCTGGTCTGACCATTGTGTGCTTTGACTTTTGGTCAAAGATCCCAATCCTGGTATTTATATTTTTAATTAAGCATGGGTAATTGGGAGTTGGTGATTATGTTAAAAAGGGCAAGTGGTTACTATGCAATTATGGTTTAATTTGAAAGGGCAACCCCCCATTAATAGGGGTCAAGGAACAGTTACCACTTTCTCTATTTATGGTCAACATACACCCTTGACTCACTCATTACAATAAACACACACTTAAAACCGCTCCTACTCTCTCCACCCTAATCACAATCCTTCTTCCCTCAATAAATCAAGATCCATGGCTGCTCTTGCTTATCAACCTGCTCACAAGCGAGTTGCTTATCTGGGTGATGGTCCCCATCGTGAACATTTTGCTGACATCCTGGATTACATTGAAGCATCCAACCTAAGGTTTGCATTTACTGTATGTCCCACCATATATGATAGTGTTATTAGACAGTTTTGGGCGTCTGCTCGACTTGTGGATGTGGTTGGTCGCCCACGTGCACTCCATGCTTCCATAGATGGACGTGCATATGTGGTGACTGAGGCTTCTATTCGCTCTTCTCTTCATCTTCGGGATGAGGGTGGTGTTGAATCCATTCCCAATTCGGAGGTATTGGAGGGGATGGCTGCTTTAGGATACGAACATGGGGGGGAAGTTTAACTTCCAGAAAAATAGGTTTTCCCCCCAATGGAAGCTTCTGGTCCACTTTTTAATCCATTGTATGAGTCCCAAGTCTGGGAGTTGGGATGCTTTCCCTACTCCTTTGGCTACTGGTCTTATTTGCTTAGCCCAGGGTAGAGTTTTTAACTTTTCTCATTATCTATTTGAGGGGATGGTTAGTAATTTGTCTAATGCTGGTTCGAGAAAGAAGTTTCTTATGTACCCTAGGTTTCTTCAACAAATTCTAGTTTGCATTCCTCGTGATAGGACTGAGCATGTGCCGTCTAAGCTTACAGCAAAAGTGTATTACAATATGGTCAATGGGTATACTGGGGAATGGAGGCCCCTGACTGAGGCCATGTTGGGATTGGCTCAGGGTCCTATGGGTGAGGAGGAGGAGGCTCCTGAGTTTGTTGTGATTGATGATGACCCCATGGAGGAGGAGGCTCCTACTGCTGGTGCCACTCCTGTGGTAGAGGAGGAGCTAGTTGAGGAGGTGGTGGTTGAAAAACCATCTCCTACCAAGGCTGGTCCTTCTTCAGTCCCACAACGGTCTCCATTTGTGGAGACTCCACCTCCTAGTCCTGCCCCACACTCGACTGATAAACCGTTTGATGCTAGTACTCCACGGGTTGATCCTTATGTTGCTTCGGGCTCCAATGACGCTTTCCCTGATCCAAGTTCTCTTGGTGGGCAGGCGGAGGAGCCTACTACACTGATATCTTTGCTTGATCTTATGCGCAGGTACCATGAGCGGATGATTGCTTTGGAAGCTGACTTGAACCAACATCGGAAACTTACTAGGGAGTTTGTTCTTCCCTTGGCTGATCGTATCAAAGCGTTGGAAACTCAGCAACGGCGTCGCAAGAAGCATGTGATCCATTCAGATTCTGATGAGGAGGGTACGGAGAATGTTGAGGATGGTTTGACGTTGTTGGCAAAGGCTGCCTTTGCTGATAAAGTTTATGATGATTTGCCGGTTCCTCCAACGTCCTCCAGCGTTCCTTCTCCTGGTGCTATTCCCACTCCTATGGGTGGTGATTCTGATCCTGCTGCTGGTTCTCATGCTGGTCCCTCTCATGATTCGAAGGGCAAGGCCCCAATGACTGATGCTCCATCCCCATCTCGAAATCGTACCCGTCGCCAGATTGAGGAGGAAAGGCTAGGTGAGGAGGCTGCTCGTCGGGTTCAGGCCGAGCTTGATGAAGCTGATAGGGCTGCTGAGGAAGAGCTTAGGAAGCGAAGGCGTGAACAAATTCAACATGATGCCATGCATTGGAGTGATAGTGAATGGATGCAGGTTTTGACTATTCTCACCCGGGATTATGCTCAGTTTATAGATCTTTTGGGTGACGATGTTGATGAGCACAATTGTATTCCGAGGGCTATGGTATTGATGCGTAAGCACCAGTTGGCCCTTGCTGCAGAACTTAAGAAACAGAGAAAGAACAGACCTTTATCTCGGACTGAGGAGCGCAAGCAAATGCAACGTTATGTGAAATATCAGTCTGCTGCTCATTTTAATGCTCCTTGGACGTGGGACCGGGTGTGGGCTTTGACTTTTGATGAGCTCAAGGCACTTTATGAAAAGATGGTTAAGCGTCAGAGTCAACCCATTCCGGAAAGATTTATTTACCATCCTCGTGGTCTGACTTCTTCTACGCCTGCTGTTTCTACTGGTCTTTCATCTGCTCCCACTCCTAGTTCTACTGCTAGTCCATCTGGTTTTGTTGCTACTTCTGTTGGTACTTCTACTTCTCCTTTGGTTGCTCCTTTGGGTTCTACTGCTGGTCCTGCTACCATCACCTTTGATGCTACTACCACCACTCATGCTTCTACCACCACACCTGTTACGACCACCACCACACATGTTCCAACAACCACCTTTGCTACCACCACCACAACTGCTGCTACTACACCTGCTATGCCATCTCCATCACCACCAGTTCCTGGTACTCAACCAAATCCTACTTCTGATGCAGCTCCTATTGGTCCTTTGGGTGGGCACATTCATGAGTCTACTTCTACTGCTCCCCCTGCTGCTGCTGCGGTTAGGTTAAAGGTTGAATCCACCTCTCGTGATCCCACACCTAGACGTTCCCTTCGCCAGAAACAAGCTCGTCGTGTTCGCCGTGGTAAGACAGTCCCTTATGAGAAGCGTGATCCTTAGAATTTGATTGATGCAGCTTCTGACAGCGATTCTGACTTACCTTTGGGCAATGGGAACATTACTGGTTATATGATTGAGCGTTCTACAACACTTCCTGGTGGCGTATCCCATCGGATTACTTTAAGTGATGGGTCTGTGCGTTTGGCAACGGGTTTGCAGGGTGTGTTGTCTTGGGCTGACCGTATGGATCTTATGGCGTTGTATGGACTTGTTGATTCTAGTATGCCTTTTGACCCACTGGCTGTGTCTTCATGGCCTGGTCTGCGTATCTGGGCTGATCTTAAGATGATGTTGGATGCTCCTCCTAATGCTCCTGTTTCGGGCATACGGAAGGATCAAATGCAGTGGGAGATTCTGCGCTAGAAGCTATATGCTGGTTGTGGGGTTCATATGTTGGAATTAGAATCTGGTCATATGGTGTTTATGTTGACGGATGTGGAGTATCCTTTGACAATTTCTTCGATGGAGGCGATGTTGGCTAGTCACTTGCAAATTTCTACTGCTCCATCTGGAAATGAGTCCTCTATGGCCACGGCATTGGTGGAAGGTATTCAGGCGCGGTTGCTAGCAGATAAGAAGGCTGCTTCTGGTATGTGACGTGCTTGGGTTGTAAGTGTTTATGCTTTGTATTTTTGTTCGTTTGTTCTTATTTTCATTCTTTTCACCAATATGTACAGTGCTTGGTGAACTTCATTCTTTATAGTGTAAAAAAAACACACAAACAAATAATCTGACACTTCATAACGTAGTTAAAAAAAAATACCTTTTTATATAATATCTGCTTATACTTTTAACACTTTTTGGATTTTATACTTGTGAATAATATCCCTTGGCTGCTTAACTTTGTGGGTTTTGGTGACTGATTTGTGCTTGTACTGGTATTTGGCTTCACTTGGTGTTGGACGTGGTCCACACAACAAAAGTTGATTCACCTTGAGGGTACGGCTCCTGGTGCGATTCTCAAATCCGTTGATGGTTGCCAGGTTACCCAAAACTGGATGGTTTTCACTTGCCATAGTCTTGGACTGAAAAGTGGCTAATCCAAGGGGGTACGGCTCTTGGTAAAGATCTTATCAAATCCGTTGACAGCTGTAATAGCTTGCTTAAAGCTATAGGTTGTTCAACTCACCGATGCTTCATTGCTAAGAGTTGGCGAGTCCAGAGGGGTACGGCTTCTGGTAAAGACGCATCAAATCCGTTGACGGCTGTGATGGTTTGCCTAAAACCATCAGGGTACTCCCACTCACCATTGATTCTTGTTCTAAGAGTTGGGCTGGGTTCTAGTCTCCCAGGGTGATGCTTATTCCACCAGAATGCCTAGCTAGCCCAAGAGCGAGCAGCTACTTGGTAAAGGCTCATCAAATCTGCTCATGTTGCTGAAAAGATTCAACACGATGCTGATTTGTTACAAGCTTTGGAGAAGCTTCTAGTGGTTCATGTTGCGGTGGTTACTCTGATTCTTATCTTGTTGATGCTGCTATTTGTTTTGCTGATACAATTCTCGGGCTTTCTTTGCACCTTTTCCAGGAAACTTGAACTTAACAGGTCAAATTCAAGTTTAGGGGAGGATTGTTAGGACCATTGTAATAGTTATATGTAATAGGTAGACTAGGAGGTATGTAGTTCCTCCTGGTCCTAGTAGTAGTAGGAGCAAGTCCTGCTCCTGGTCCTAGTCGAAGTCAAACTTTATTATTTACTTAATATTCTGTTAGGATATGCATGAGATATGTTAGGAAAGGATATGCATATCAGTTTTACACGTTTTCTTTAATGCTGTATTAGGGTTTCCTTGTAGTATAAAAGGAACCTTAGGCAGAAGGGTTAGACACATCTTCACCTTTCACAAAACGTAGTTCTAGTAATTATCAATATTAGAAATCCTTAGAAAGGATCAAGTCTTTATAGTTATTCTGTTCTCTTTGATTATATTTATATTCTACATTCATATTGTGTATAGAGTCTCTTTGTGATTTGACTTGTGATTACAGAAGTCATTCACCGATCCTGACAGGCTGCAAGATCTACATCTAGTAGACCCAACATCAGGGTTTGCTGAAGTAGAAGAAACATTGACTCTCAGGTTGTTCCTTGAAGAAGCAGAGGAATCCCAGTTTTTGTGGTGAGTAGTCATGTTCTCAATTAGCTCTCTACACTCCTCGGGTCTCCTTTTCATGAATGTGCCACCGGCGGCTGCACTAATCGTATCACGATCTCGAAAAGTCAAACCGTTATAGAAAGTATCAATCAATGTGACTAGAAGCATGTTGTGGTTTGGACAACGATCAATCAAGACATTATATCTTTCCCAAGCATAAAAAAAAGATTCATCAGGGTCTTGCATGAAACCACTGATTTGATTGCGAAGGCTCGTGACCATGGATGGTGGAAAGTAGCGCGACAAAAAGCGTTGAGTCATGTCATCCCAAGTGTGAATAGAATTCTTCGGGAGACGATCAAACCATTTCTCGGCATGATGTGATAAAGTATGTGGAAAGAGTTGTAGGCGAAGAACATCCATTGTGGCAACAGGCGACTTCATGCTTTGGGTGATTGTAATGAACTTGTCGAGGTGTTTGTTGGCATCATCATCAGGCATTCCGGCGAATGGATTAGTTTGCACTTGCTGAATCATGTGGTGCTTCAACGAAAACTCAGGAGCGTTGATTTGTATTGGCGCAATCGGTCCTCCTCGTCCAAACATGGTAGGTTGACAAAGCTCCTCCATCGTCCGAAGATCGGGCTGTGGAAGAACATTGTTGTTATTATTGAGGTGCGGTGGATTATTGTTGTTAACACCTGACATACTTAAATCTTCTTGAGTCTCGGCCTCTTGATAATTAGAAGATCTAGTACGCATACACCTGAAAATGCAAAATAAAAAGAAACCAAACACAAAGACAATACATATACACAATAAAGATAAAATCTTTTTGGATTTTTGAAATTTTTTATTTTTATGCTTTTTATCAATTTTTTTATTTTTATGGTTTTTTGAATTTTTAAACAAGAAAAATAACGCTCACAAGTGAACGGATCCCAAAAAGCAACGCGTCTCTCACAGAAAACCGTTAATCTTTACGAAAAGAGCCGGCAGCGGCGCTATTTGATAACTAGATTTTAGTTATAAAAATTGTTCTTTGATGTGTGTCTAATCGAATTGATTTCCGGCTTAAAGTACGACTCAATTGATTTTGGTGAAACAAATATTTTTAGTTGTTTTTAAATTAAAAAGTGCGAGACTTAAAAGTAAATGACGTTAAAGTAAAATGGCGTTAAATTAATCTAAGTCTAGTTAAAATTAAATGGTGCAAAATTAAAAACTTTGGAAAGTAAAATAATTAAATGACTTAAAATTAAAGTGTGACGAGAATTAAAAATTGACAAAGTATTAAAATGAGAACGTAAATATTAAACAAGACAAAAATATGAAAAACAATCCTAATCGGAATGTATTCCGATCAGTCTTACCATCGGAATGTGGACACACCTCCCTATCGGAATGTTTATCGGAACCTTAGATCGGAATACCCTGTCACCTATTCAGATCGGAATATCCAAACAAACCTTGATCGGAATGACAAACAACCTCAGATCGGAATAAGCGAGGGACTCTGGTCGGAATGTAGATCGGAACCCCAAGATCGGAATAATGTCACCTCTCCTAATCGGAATACCAAACTTACCTCCCAATCGGAATATCAACTTACTTGATCGGAATGAGGACTTATCGGAATACACTCACCTACCTGGTCGAAATGATTGGTCGGAATAACCAATCGGAATGTATAGTCGAGCTCTGATCGGAATAACTGTCACTTTACACTGATCGGAATCCACTAGACTCCCCAATCAGAATATCGTAAACCCTTTTCCGACCAAGCAGTGGAGTGCTGGTCGGAATGTAAAACCCCTTTCCGATTGGTAGATCGGAATACAGTAAAGATAACCAAAAATAAGCTAGAAAAATAAGCTACTAATCAAATAAGCACAAGTCTAAAATCCTAAACAAAACCGTATAAGAAAAACTAATAAGCTATGATTTAAAGACTTTTAAAATCACAAAATGAACAAAAATTTACGAAATCATACTTTATACGAAAAGAACTTTTATAAAAACTTTAAAAACTTAAAGATGAAAACAAATAAGCTATAAGAATCAATAATCTGACACAATCACAAGCATAAAAACACAAGCTTTAATCAAATAAGCAAGATAATAAACATGTAAACATAAAGATCAAGCAAGAAAGAAAGGTAGAATGAGAGATTTTAACAAGAAAAGTAAAGGTGCAATTAAAATAAAGTAACTTACTTGGAAAATTAAAGTGCAAGACAAGGTAATTAAAGGTGCAAGTAATTAAAGGTGCAAGGTAATTAAATGTGCATAAAAGTAAAGGTGGAAGAACTAGTGTCACTCTAGCCAACAAAAACTAATGAAATGAAAATGAAGGCTATATATAGGAGATTAGGAAGGTGTTTAGAGGAAGCTTCCTCCCCTCCTTCCTTTCTTCTTAATTGCAAGATCAAGTCCTTAAGCTTCTTTAATCTTCTTAAATCTTTTTAATACTTGGACTTTGTTTTGGGATTTATTCGAACTCGTCTTTTAATTCTTCAATAAATAAGACTCGAGTTCTTCGGCTTTAAGTAAACTTCCGTCATTTGACTTTTTCTTCGATAAATCTTCAGAATTGGTCTTGGACTTCCGTTCTTTTTGCACTATTGACTTCTCGACTTCATATTTCGTCTTTTTCTTCAATATTAGCCCGTGAATGCCGTGTTTTCTCCACTTTTCACAATTTCGTCCTAAATCACAACAAAAACACAAACCACGCATAATTCCGACATAAAAGACATAAAATACACGTTTTGGCTCGGTTATTGTTGTAATTAAGTTGTAAAAAGGATGGGTGTTTACACACCTATCAATCGTCATTAGTTTAGGAAGGATTAAGCGCCGCGGAAGTCGCTTCTTTTAAGAAGGGGGGGGGGGGGGGGGGATGTGATAACCCAAAACCAAGGTCATTGCTTAATCTTATTTTACGATTATTTTTAAAATTTTTGGATGAGTTTGAACTATATTTATTTTTGGAGGTTTAAGTTTAAACCGATGTTGGAAGGTATATATTTAATATTTATTAAGTATAAGGAGTATTAGCAAGCGTGATGTCGATGGATGCCAAATATTTTACGTTTTATTGTCGGTTGTTCGATTTTTGTCATATTTGAGGTTTTATTTTAAATGACGTGTTAAGTCGAGTCGAGAGTCGATATTATTATTTTTGAGGTACGTTTTAAATTTTTAAAAGTATCTTTACGAAACCCGAGCCCCGTAAATATTTTGAAAATTGACTAATAGTTATTTCCCGCTTTTTAGCTAACTATTTACATTTTTAACCACAACTATTGCCGAATTGCAACTATGGTCCCTACCCCACTATATATAAACCAAAAACAAACACACACTACACAATTTTTCATTTAAAAATTTTCACCACTCTCTCTCTTTCTCTCTTGTTTGCCGAAACCCACCACCATCACCAAAACACACACATTTTCAATTTTTACTTGAGATTTATGATGAAATAAGCTAAACCAAGGATAGACCCACTCTTATATTTGATCAAGGATCATATTGGTGTAAGAAATTCTTACATGCAAGCAAGTTTTTTTTTCTTGATGTTGGTAGGTAGGAGCTATGATCATGCATGACATTTTTATGATGATCCATGGTGGTTTTTGCTAAAATCTTTGTTAAAAACTTCATTTTGATCTAAATATTTTTATTTTGATTATGATTTTGATTTTATGGTTGATGTATGATGATATTAGGGTATAGAAATGATTATTTTTATGGTTGGTTTTATCAAAAAGTTGATTTTGTACAAGTTTTTAGTAGTCATTTTATAACAGTAAGTAAACAGTAAAATCCGAATTTTTATGTTTTTAAAATGGCTTAACTTATAGTCTAGGGTTGTAGATAATTTTATTAGCTTCGATTTGATATAAGGTAGAGCTTCTAGCTCCAAACGAGCGCGAAGTTATGATGTTTTGAATGATCGTGTACCGGGAGACGAGTATCGGCACTAAAAATAGTTGTTGTCGATATTTGGATCGAATCTCGGGGACTCTAAATGGATGTTTTGAAATATTTAACCTACTGATAATGAGGTGTTTACTTATGAGGTTGAGTTTACTTTAAAACCCGAGTGTCGGTTTTGTAAACGGAGTCGTTTCAATAAGTTAAAACGGTTGTATGAAAAATTAACGTAAATCTGTCCGGATTTTGTAGTTTGAAAATGAGTCGAGTAAAGTACTCAAAAAGTAATTTCATTTGATAAACTTGTAGGAGGATTTTCTATATATAGTAAGTTAGCTTATCGAGTCGTTTCATAAACGGTTGACGAGTTTAAAAGGGGTAAATAAGCTAGTACATGTAGTATGTACCGGCGAATTTTATTAAAAGTATAAAATGGGATAGTAAATGTGTAGTAAAGTATAATGAAGTTATTTATATCGTTTTCTATCGAGTTTATTGTGACTTTACGAGTTTAAGTTTGATGTTGTTATGTATGATTTATTTCTCGAGTCATTATTAATGAACGCGCCTTATTTGAAAGGTAGCGGTTCTCGTGTTTGAAAGGCATCCATTATCATCGACGATCATCTCGCTAGATCTCTTATACTAAGGTGAGTCTATAGCCTCGCTTTCTACTCGTTTTAATGATTTTAATACCCGCGAGGGGGATACATGCTATTTGAAAATAAATGAATACAAGTCATGAGTAATTGTTGGACCCGAATGTTGCCTAAAGTTGATTTCATTGTATTGAGTAACTTGTTGCTAAAGACCCTAAATTCATGAGCCGTTAACTATCTTCTGACTTGATGTTGTGAGTCGGGAATAGCCGCTTGTTCTAATGATAGTACTATTGGGTTGACCACCCTATCTGAGACCAGGGCATTACGTTGAGTAACCCGCTGGGAAGGATAATTTTACGTGAATAAGATTGTGGTATTCTAGCAATCGATACCCTAGAGGGCCAATGGTTTTATTCTAGTCATGCCGACATTGGGCATGGGTTACTATTTGGTTAATGGGTCGGTGTCATGAGCTTAAATACAGTGTTTGTTTAATAATACCATTATTATTACTGCCTTGAATATAGATTGTGTGTACGACAATTCTATAAATGATTATGATTGATTTTCTTCATGTGTTCAAATGTGATTTGATAAACCTATAGTCCCGCTCAACATTATTTTGACTCGTTTTATGCATGTATTTCAGGTAATAGGAAGTGATGGAGCATGGAGCTTTGGTGTGAAGGTTGTGGCTTGGCTTTTGGAAGAATGTTGGTCTAAACTGTTTCTACCTTTTAATGTTGAATAATTTACTTTATGTCGATGTACTGTACTAAACTTTTTGGTTGTTGGTCGAGATCCATGGTACTAAACGCTTTACTCTGGTATCGTGTCAGTACAATTTGGGTTGAAATTTATGTTTTAGACCTTTTATGAAAATCATGTTTATATTTATGTGTAAACGTCTCTATTTCGAGTCGTTCAATATACCTTTTGTGATGATGCTTGTGTCTAGCACCCAATTGTGTATTTCCGTTGCGTAATGTAAATTGGGGGTGTTAGAATAACATTTGCACTTTAATTCATCTAATAATTGTATTGATAATCTTTTATCTGTTGCTATACATACTATCTGTTGTTGATCCACCTACGTGACACCTAAATATTATTTTCATTGCATTTGACCAACTTGGGGTATCACAAAATCCACCAAACTTAAAACCAAGAATACTCAGTCCTAAACAGACCTAAAGTTTACCAGCATGCAAAATTTCAGAGGTTAGATGACAAAATTAAATCCTAAATAGCTCACATGTTGGTTTAGACTTGTTTTGCACAAAAAACTTGGAACATAAGAGCACAATTTTACACTTAAACAATTCAAACTAACACTACCAAGTAAAATCAAGATTGTGAAGGAAAAACCAAAGGGCTAGTTGTCACCACAAAAACCCTTTCACTGTTTTCCCAAACATCCCTTAAATTCAGTTAAAAAAATTTAACAAAGATTTTTTCTACAAATCTAAACGGAAATTTTACAAATGACCTTAAACATACACAAAACATACAAAGAACATGCTTTAAACACAAAACCTAGACAACTAACATGTAAACTCAAATTTCACAAAAAGGAACAAAAGTCATCAAACTTACAAACAAGGAGGGTTCAAGCCTTTGTACCTTGTGGGACCTACATCCAGGCCTCACAATGACCAGTTGAGACCATCTCCTATTAGCTTGTAATGAGCTTATGGACTTTATGGAAAGCTGTGATGAGCAATGAGAGAAAGTGATGATATATCTTCAATAATCAATAAATAATGACATCTTGGTACCTGTTGTAAACACACCATAAACAAAGACCAATCCAAGCCTGGAAATCTTGTACCAAGAGCTATGTCAAGAGATTTTGGGACAAGCTTATTAAACAAAAATGTTGTTCCCAAATTAATTCCCTTCACCATGATAGATTTATTAAAATAAAGAAGAAAAGAGATGATTTCTAGAGAGAGAAAGTAGAGAGAGAGATGATTAATTTGTTGGGAATAAAATATGGGTCAGTTCACTAGACGCTGATAAGAAGAATGTCAACGCTGATAAGAAGACATTGGACGCTGACAGCCAAGCGTTGACATTGAAGAAGTCAACGCTAACAACCTTGAAGATTGACACTGATGGAATATCTTTTGTTTATTTGTTTCTTTATTTATGTATGGTAAAGATAAGCACAACATTGTATTTTCTATTATTATCTTTACCTAGAATAGTTGATTCGTAGCTTATTGTACAAGACTTCTTGTTCTATAAAAGAAGGTCTTTTAGGTTAAAGTCAGATATCAGTTTTCATAAGTTTTCGATTGTTAAACCCTTTCATTGTAACCAAGTACGATTATTCTAATACAAGTGAAAGTTTGTTTAACATCATTGTGTTTTAGATCAAGTGTTAATTCCGCATAACACTTTGTTACTTTATTCATAAGCAAAGGTTTCTCTACGTGTAGTACTTGATCTAATCTCGTATACACAAAGCTTAATCGATCTAAGTTTGGGATCAACAAGTGGTATCAGAGCTTATTGAGAAACTTTTGATCTTTAAGTAACGCAAGAACCCTAAAACACCAAACCCTAAAAACCCTAAATTCTCAAAACCCTAAAAACATCATGTCTGGCACAGATCAACCTGCTTCTTTGCTTCAAAACAACTTCTCAAACCCTAGTATCAAAATTCCCATGTTTGATGCCAGGAACTTTGAGCTTTGGAAGTCAAATTTTGAGCAATATATAGCTATTCATGACTACACTCTTTGGGAGATTATCGAATATGGGAACACATTCGATAAAGCAGCAAAGATTACTGCTGCAATTGCCACAAGGACAGCTGTTCCTAATTGTCCTGAATCTAATAAGGTGGAAAAGCCTGAAGATGGGAGAGCTGTAGCTGTTGAAGACATAGCCAAGAAGAGGGTGGACATGAAAATCTTGAACATCTTGAAACATGCTCTAGGTCATGAGAATCAGCACAAGTACAAACGCTTTGAGTCTGCAAAAGAGCTTTGGGAAGCTCTTGAAGTAGCACATGGTGGCAATGCTGACACAAAAGAAGAAAAGAAGAAGCAACTATCGCATGAGTATGCTGTCTTTAAAGCTCAACCTAATGAGAATCTCAGCAGTGTGAGAAGTAGACTTCTTGATATCACAAGCCAACTTTCCTTCATGGGAAAACAGATTGATGATCCTGAATTGAATGCTACTTTTCTCAAAAGCCTTGGTGATGTATGGAAGATTGAGACAAGATCTATTCTTGTCAATAATACCCACAAGACTTCCAGGTTTGATGACATCTTCAACAAGTTAAGACTGTTGGAGAATGAATGGCAATTGGAAAGTAATAATAAATCTTCCAGCAGCAACATGGCCTTCTTCTCACAAAGTGAAGGCCAATTTGATTCCATGAACTTCTATGGACATTCAGCCCCTGGGTCTCAAGGTGTCAGCGCTGGATGTCAGTCTGTCAGCGCTGGATCATATCCTGTCAACGCTTTGTACTCAAGCGCTGACACACACAATCATGGCGCTGATAGAATTAAACCTGCTGGTTTTGATCTAGATACTGTGTGTGCATTCATTGCTTCTTTGCCCAGTGATTCAAGAATCACATATGAAGATCTTGAGCAGATAAGTGATGAACAATTGGAAGAGATGGACATCAAGTGGACTATGGCTCTTGTAAGTTTAAGAGCAAACAGGTTCAATAAAAGGTTCAAGAAGAAGATGACCTTTAATGCTAAGGATGTTGCTGGATTTGACAAGTCCAAAGTTGAGTGCTACAACTGTCATAGGATGGGGCACTTTATGAGGGAATGTAGATCTCCAAGAAGATCTGATGCTGGGAAGCCTTCAAGCCAAATGATTAAGAGCCCAGATCCCAAGGCCATGGTTGCTGTTCAACAAATTGATGGTGTTGGAGAATGGGATTGGAGTTGGATGGCTAAGAATGAGGAAGAGGACAGAGCTTTGGTTGCTGAAGTTAAAGAAGAGCATGTTGAATATGCTCTCATGGCACACTCCTCCTCTTCATCAGATAATGAGGTATATGATGATGCTTTCTGTTCTAAGGGTTGTCGTCTAAATACTGAAAAACTAAAACAAGAGATAGTTAAACTATTAGATGAGGCAAGTACTGAAAGATGCAAAGTATCTAATTATCAAATTGCTCTTACCCAAACAGAAAAGACAGTAGCTGAGTATAAGAAAATGGAGTTTGATTTAAAGGATCAAATAAATATCTTAAAACATGAGTTATATCAGAGTAAGGATGTTCAAGATATAGTAAATAGGGTTAATCTTGATTTGATAGCTCAGTTAGAGGAGGCTAACAAAAATAAAGATAATGTGAGTCTTAAAATCCAGAGATTTGATAAGGCCACACAATCCCTAGGAGAGTGTGTTAGTAAACAAAGAGACTCTAAGGATATGAGTGGGATTGGGATGAATAACTATACTGGTGTTCCACCACCAGCTGGGGATTTCTATGGTGTCCAATCAAAGGACTTATCTTGGACTGGCTTGCCAGAATGCCAAGAGGAGGAATTCATTCCTCCACCTAGAGTGACTTCCCCAGTTGAGGAATACAAGCAAAAGCTGACTGACCTAGATGAGTGGAAGAAAGCTAACCACACCTTGTTTGTAAAGGGAGGGTTATTGTGTGAAAGTCCAAATGAGCCCACACCAAACATGATACCAATTGATGAGTCCATTGATCGTAAACCTATTAAGATCACACACCCTACCACTGGCAAAGCTGTTGACCTTGGCCCACAAACTGTTAGAAAACCTAGTGTTAAGTATGCTGAGATGTATAGAAATACTAGGTCACCAAAAAGCCAAGTTAGTAACCATGGAACAGGCTTCTTTGCTTCTAGACCTAAGACTATGTCTAGAAAAGCTTGTTACACATGTGGTAGCTTCTCACATTTGGCATACAAATGTGTCAACGCTTCCAATGTCAACGCTGATAGGAACCATTTCAGCGCTGACAAAATTCAACATAGGTCAAACACTGTCAGACCCAATACCTTTGTGAACAAAAGTTCACAAGTTGTTAGACCAGCCCCATTCTTTTCTAGAGGGTCTAACACACAAGGCCTAAGACCTTTTCAAAAGTCAAACACTTGGTCAAATAGGCAATGGGTTCCTGTAGCAAACACTAGGTTCAACGCTGATAAGAGCAATCGGGGCGCTGACAATAGAAATTTCAGCGCTGACAGACACACTGCTAAACCTAGGTATTTGCAACCACAGGGAAATAGGTCTAAAGCTTCTACTAGCTTAACATGGAGACCAAAACAAGACCAAAACCCTAATTCTACTGGTATTTCTATGACATGCAACAGGTTTCATTATATTTCAAAGGCATTGTCAACACCAATTGGGGTTAACTGGGAATTTCATTCAAACAGGGATGAAAATGGGGTTGTTATGAGAACCAAGTCTGTTCTTGTTGAACAACCAAATGAATCCAAGTCTTCCAAGGCTTGGGTTCCCAAAGAAAACTAATGTGTTTTCTTTATGTGCAGGGCATTCAGAAGAAGATCAATGATTATGGATACTGGGATAGTGGATGCTCAAGGCACATGACAGGAAAGGAAGACTATCTGACCAATTTCTCTCCTATTCAAGATGGTGATAAGGTATACTTTGGAGGGGGCTACGGCACCATTACTGGAAAAGGAACCCTTGTCACCAACAATCTACGGTTTGAGAATGTCTTCTTGGTAAAAGAACTGGATTATAATTTGTTTAGTGTATCACAAGTGTGTGATAACAAAAATAAGGTTCTTTTCACAGATACTGAGTGCTTGGTGTTAAGCAAAGATTATAAGCTACCTGAAGAAAAATACATAGATTTTAGAACACCAAGGCATAAAGACATATATAATGTGAATCTTAATGGAATTAAGGTAAATAATAAAATGTCATGTCTGTATGCTAAAGCCTCAGTAAATGAAAGTAATCTTTGGCACAGGAGATTAGGGCACATAAATTTTAAGAATATCAATAGACTTGTGAGGCTTGGTTTAGTTGATGGTTTGCCTGAAAAGGCTTTCCACAATGACCACTCTTGTGTTGCATGTCTTAAGGGCAAGCAGCACAAGGTCTCATTCAGGTCTAAACAGGTGCACTCTAGTTCTAAACCACTTCACTTATTGCATATGGACCTCTTTGGTCCAACTAATATAGAAAGTTTGAAGGGAAAATCATATTGTTTTGTTATCACTGATGATTATTCCAGGTTTACATGGACTTTCTTTTTAGCCAAGAAAAGTGAAACTGCCCAAAGTCTGATTAATTTCATTACCCAGATAGAAAAGAAGAATGGTAATGAGGTCAAAATTATTAGAAGTGACAATGGGGGTGAGTTTAGAAATCAGTTGTTAGATGATTTTTGTGCCAAGAAAGGGATTACTAGGCAGTTTAGCATAGCTAGAACCCCACAGCAAAATGGGGTTGCTGAAAGGAAGAATAGGACCCTTATTGAAGCAGCCAGAACCATGTTGGCTGATGCCCACTTTCCTATAGCCTTTTGGGCTGAAGCTGTTAACACAGCTTGTTATGTTCAAAATAGGGCATTGGTCAACAAGATACATAATAAAACACCTTATGAATTACTTTGGGGAAGGAAGCCAAATATTGGCTTCCTCAAGCCTTTTGGATGTCATGTAGTTGTTCTAGAAACTAGTGAGGCTCTAGGTAAATTTGATTCAAAAGGTGATGAAGGCTACTTCATGGGTTATTCAGTGCAGAGCAAAGGATATAGGGTTTACATTAAAAAGGAAAAACGTATACTTGAAAAGGTACATGTTAGGTTTTTAGAAAGTAAACCTAGTGATCCTGAAAGTGGTCCAAATTGGTTGTTTGACTTAGAACCTTTATCTAGAGCTTTGAATTATATGCCTGTTACTGATCCAGACATTGTGAAGGTAACTTCAAGTGTTTTGGAAAAGAGAATTGGTAATGTTTCAGGTATACAGGTTGCTAAGGAGGATGGACCACCAGCAGTTGAATCATCTCCCACACAAGAATATGTTACACTTCCTATATGGACAGATGAGTATTATGCTGCTGCTGCTGCTGCTAGAAAAGATAATGGTGGTTTTCAAATACCACCAAATACAAACGTGCATACTTCTTCAGGCGCTGACAAAGGGAAATCAAGCGCTGACAAGAGCATTTCAGACGCTGATGGATCAGACGCTGACACAAGCAGTTCAAGCGTTGTTAGCCCTAACGCTGACAAACAAGGATCAGAATTTGACAACACCTTTGCACATCTTTTCTCTTCACATTTTGAACAAGGTGGACCTTCTAATGTCCATGAAGAGATTCATGTTGATCAAACAGAGTCAGATGAAGAAGATATTGGCAACATGGAGCGTGAAATTGAGGACACCAGACTTATTGAAGGAGGAGTTCTCACTTCCATAGCAAAGGATCACCCCACATCTCAGATCATTGGTGATGTTATGGCTCCAGTTCAGACAAGAAGATCCCATCAAGGTCTTGGTGGATTTATTGCCAATATACACAAGAAGGTTGATACCCCTCTTGTACAAGCATGTTTGTTTGCCTGTTTTCTGTCACAGGAAGAACCCAAGAAGATTTTTGATGCTCTCAAAGAACCAAGTTGGGTGGAAGCAATGCAGGATGAGCTTCACCAATTTGCTATACAGGATGTTTGGGAGCTGGTTGATTGTCCTAGATATGTGAGACCAATTGGGACAAGATGGGTTCTAAGGAACAAGAAAGATGAAAGAGGTATTGTGGTCAGAAACAAGGCACGTTTGGTAGCTCAGGGATATACACAAGAGGAAGGAATTGATTATGAAGAAGTTTTTGCACCAGTTGCAAGAATTGAAGCTATAAGAATTTTTCTAGCTTATGCCTCTTGTATGAATTTTACTGTTTACCAAATGGATGTGAAGAGTGCTTTCCTCTATGGGACAATTGTTGAGGAAGTATATGTCATGCAACCTCCTGGTTTTGAAGATCCTGAAAATCCAGACAAGGTTTATAGAGTGAAGAAAGCAATGTATGGACTTCATCAAGCCCCAAGAGCATGGTATGGTACATTGTCCACCTACTTGGTGGAAGATGGTTTCAAAAGGGGCACCATAGATCAGACACTATTCACAAAGAAGAAAGGAAAACATGTGTTGCTTGTGCAGGTCTATGTTGATGACATCATTTTTGGGTCTACTGATCCAAAAATGAGTGAGGAATTTTCCAAGCTCATGACAGATAAATTCAAGATGAATGCAATGGGTGAGATGAACTTCTTTCTAGGTTTACAAGTTCAGCAGAAAGAAGATGGTATCTTCATCTCCCAAGACAAGTATGTAGCTGAAATCTTGAAGAAATATGGTTTTTCTCCACATGAGAAGGAGGCTTCCACTCCTATGGATAGGCAACACCCTTGGGGAAAAATTGGAGCTGGAAAGGATGTGGATGTTAGGCACTATAGATCAATGATTGGATCATTGATGTATCTTACAGCCTCAAGACCTGACATCATGTTTGCTGTGTGTGCATGTGCACGCCATCAAGTGACTCCCAAAGAATGTCACCTTTTTGCTGTGAAGAGAATTTTTAGGTACCTAAGGTGTTATCCAGATCTTGGATTATGGTACCCAAAAGATACTCCCTTGGATCTTATTGCATATTTAGACAGTGATTATGGTGGTGACAAGTTTGATAGGAAATCCACAACTGGTGGATGCCAATTCCTTGGGAGCAGATTAATATCTTGGCAATGCAAGAAACAAACAGTGGTGGCAAACTCTACAACTGAAGCAGAATATGTGGCTGCAGCTGCTTGTTGTGGACAAGTCTTATGGATTCAGAACCAGCTGTTGGATTATGGGTATAATTTTATGCATACCAAGATTTTTGTAGACAATAACAGTACTTTATGCATTATTAAAAATCCTGTACATCATTCTAAAACCAAACACATAGAAATTAGACATCATTTTATAAGAGATTGCTTTGAGAAAGGTTTAATACAACCAGATAGGGTAGACACAGAGGACAATGTGGCTGATTTATTAACTAAACCTTTTGATGCTGGAAGATTTCAATATTTGGTAACAAATATTGGAATGGTTAATCTCACTTAATATGTGTTTTGGAACATTTTTGTAAAAGTATGTACAGGATAATGCATTGTTATTGGTCTTTGTGATGATTTAGATTTCCACATTATTTTTCTAACACTGACAAAGGTAAATGTAACGCTGTCAAGTGTTATTTTGCCGTTGTTGGAGATATTATTGTCTAACGCTGACAAAAGTTCCTTCAACGCTGATAAGTGTTGTCGGGGCGCTGTCAGCAACAAATGTTAGTTTTGTGGTTTTCATCTAAATGTGCAGGTAATGGTAGCTTTATGCCATTGGATACAGAGTTGCTTATGGATCTTTGAAGAGCCATTTGGACATGTTTTGTTTATGGATGATGGTTGGAATATCTATATTCCTATCTTGACATAAATTTTTGATGTTCATTTATATTTTGAGAACTCATGTATCATAGTTTCAGGGGAGGTTAAGGAACCCTTAGGATTTTTGGGTATCCATATGATACTCTTATCACAATTCTAGATTGTGTCCACAGGTGAGTATGGGTTAGTTTTACTAAACCATGAGGCACTGTAGCATGCAAAGTTGATAAACTATGCATGCTGCCAAGACATTTTTGGCCTAGAATTGGTTGTGGTCTGATGGGAGACTTGGGAATACTTTGGTTATGGGTTTACCTGGGAGTTACAAAGAATTTTGTGAAATAACTTTGTTGGTAAGTATTTTGGTTAGCAAGGGACTCTAGAGGACATTTGTGTCTATCTTGCTTATGCAAGTGTGCATAAATGGACAGTGCTTGCCGCCCAGTAATTATTATCAACTTGTAAGATATTTCCCTTAGGATAAATTACTTTGTTAAGGTCTTTTTCTTTTTAAAATATTTTTATTTTTAGACGCTGACAAGTTTTTCTCCAAACGCTGTTACGTCCAATCGTGACGCTGACAAGGCTTTAGGCAAACGCTGACAAGAAAATATAGCCGTTGGGCGCTGATGGGCTATTTTTGACCGTTGACACCTAGTGGGCCCTACCCAGTTGTTATTTTTGACTAATCTTTGGCCGTAATTTTGGGAGAAGTTACTTTTAATTAATGCATGAGATAAGTTATATTTGATTCAAGATTTTCATCATTACTCTTTGAATATAACCGCCTCATTTTTGACCAATCAAAATCATGCATCTCTCCTATAAATTTGGCTAATCTTTTTATTCTGGGTATTCATATTTTCTTGTCTAACATTTTTCTCCTAGATTTTTCCATATCATATAACCTAAACAGCTTTCAAACATGGCACCCAAATTCAACTCAAAGAATTTAACATTGGAGTTCAAGAGCCAACACAATATGGTAGCATACTTGACTGCTGATGATGATTTGTTTCCTCAGTATTCACAGATGGTGGCATTTTTAAATGCATCTTCATTGAGGTATGCACTTTCTCATACACCATTAGTCCCTGTCGCACACATTAGACAGTTTTGGAACAATGTTAGTTCCACAACAACTAATGGAGTGACCACATTAACATCTACTGTTCATGGAAGAACATGGGTGGTCACTGAAGCTTTGGTTCGCCAAGCTTTGCGTCTTGATGACGCTGATGGTGTGACTACCCTTGCCATTGCAACAATAGAACAAGGTCTTAGGGAATTGGGTTATCCTATTCCTGCTGATGTCACTTTAAATAAATATCATAAGCAGGAATTTCCCTCTGACTGGAAATATTTGATACATGTCCTTTTACAATGCTTAAGTCCAAAATGTACCTCTTTTAATGAAATAAACAGGTCAATAGCAAGTGCTTTGGTTTGTATCACACGTGGGCTTAAGTATAATTTTTCAAAAATGATTTTTGAAGGGATGTGTAAAAACAAGGGAAGTAAAATGACTTTGGCTTACCCTAGATTTTTGCAAATGGTCTTTGATTTACAAGAATATTGTTCTAGGGATCATGACACTTTTTATGAGATCCCTAAACAACAGAAAACCATTTTTGCTAAAATGAGCTCCACAAATGACTCCATACCTCTTACCCAACCAATGCTTGAAGTAATTCAGGCTGCACAACCACAACCAGAACCTGAACCACAACTTGAGCCTATGCATGAACCCTTACCTTCACCAGAAAACATGGACATTGACCAACCCAGCGCTGACACTCAAAATGTGGGCGCTGACACAGCCAATCCCGACACTGATACAATCCCTGAACAATCCCAAACACCCCTTAACCAACCCACACCCACACAATCTACTTCATCTTCCACCCCATTACAATCTAGGTTGACTAAACGCCAAAGGGTTACTGGAGTGTTCTCCTCTAGTGATCCTAGCCTTGTAGCAGAGAGAACCACCTCCACAAGTGTGGCTGGTGACATGGGTGAGGCTGGGGCTATTGACACAGGCTTAGATGCTGGTCAAGACAGTCCCAACATCATTAAGACCTCATCCATGCCCCATGATTCTATTTTGGGAGGTCAAATCCCCATTCTAGCTGAGGGCAGATTGGAACCTATGACAATAATTGAATTGACGGCTGTTGTCATTAGCTTGCAAAAGCAAAATGTCAGCCTTGTACAAATTGTCAACACACAGGGACGTGAACTCCAAGTTTTGAGGGAGCGTGTGACTGTTTTGGAGAATCCAAGTAGCAGGAGTCTCATGGAGGAATCTTCCAAAGGGGAGGATGAAGAGGATGAGGAGGATGAGCTGATTCACACAGCTAGTGAGAAGAGTTCAGAGAAGAGTTCACAAATTAGTGAATCTTTACAGGTTGCTGAAGCTCTCACAAACTTGAAGAAGTACCCAGTTATTGATACATCCAAGGTGACACCATTAAACTTGGAAGGAACTTTCAAAGAAACATTGGGCGCTGATACAGGTTTGAATGCTGACACATCCAGCGCTGACAAAGGTAATCGTGGCGCTGATAGGAGTAACTTGAACGCTGATAAAGTTGCAGGTGGTGTTGATGTATTCCAGCCATCAACAATCATCAAAGATGTGTCCACGCAGGTTTCTTCTTCCACTTTACCAATTATTGATCCAAAAGACAAAGGTAAAGGTATTTTAATTGAAGAAGATGTTCCAAAGAAAGATGCAGCACAAATAGCATTTGATGAATAGTTGGCTGCACAACTTGTGGAAAGAGATTTGAAGAGGAGTAGAAGATCACCATTTGTTGTTTCTGAGAGTGAGGAAGAAAGTGGTGATGATAAAGAAGGTGATAGCTCAGATTCAAGTATTCAAATTATTGAAGATCCAGAAAGGCTTGAATATGGGGATGAGCTAGCAAAGGAAAGGTTGAATGAGTTGAAGAATCAGATTGATTGGGACCTACCAGAAATCACCAGAATGTACCATGCTTGGGAAGACAAGGTGATGGACAACCCAGGTATGAGTTTATCAGATCAAATTTGGGGGTTGGAAGTACTTCTCAGGGTACAAGATGACATAAAGGTGATTATGAGGTTTAATGCACAAGAGGTCAAGACCTGGCTCAAAAGAGATAGAAGGCAGTTGTACTATAAGTTGCTTAGATGTCATCAGCCTAATTGGACATCAAAGAAGTTGCTGGCCTTATCTTTTGAGGAGCTAGAGTATAGGGCACATCCTATTTGGAGGAAGGTGCAAGAACAGAATGTCTACAAGTTTCTTTCAGAAGAAAGGAAACAAGAGCTTGCTGAGGAAATGCAGATTCAAAAGGAAATGAGGATAGCTCAAAGACCAGTGAAGAAAGGAGATCCTTTCCAATTTCCTAAAGACATGGATGTGTATTTTCCAACTGAAGGTGTTATAAGGAAGCATCTCAAGCTTTCTCCATTGGAAGCTTCAGATTTGGTAAATGTAGTACCTCTAGATGACAGAAATCCAATCATCAGTTTTGATGAAGATGAGTGTGGATTTTGGAAGATTGGCAGATTTGGAAAGGAGGTACATACTTTCACTTCAGTTATTTCTATATTTGCAAGCATAGACAGGGAAGACTTGGTGCATCTATGGAGATTAATAGAGGCCAAGTATACAGCTGAAGCACCTACTTCAGCAAATGGAATAAGACTTTGGAACACATTTATGACTTTGTGTGGTCCAAAAGAAGCAGATCCTGCCATATGGAAGGATCTTGAAGAAGATCTCAGTAATCTTCATTGGAGGCTGTATTCTACTTGTGGTGTATTTCATATGAGCTCTACAAAGTTTTCAGAGTATTTACTAGTGGATGCTGACTATTTCTTGTCCAAAGAAGTATTGGAGAAGATGCTAGAGACACCCTTGGAGATTGATTATACTAGTGATGTGGCCAAAGACTTGATCAGATATGTTTATCACCAACATAAGAAGTTTTTGCAAGATTCCTCCTAAGCCTTAAGTGTTTATTCAGAAACTTGATCATTGGAATGGATATCAAGTTTAGGGGAGGATTGTTGGGAATAAAATATGGGTCAGTTCACTAGACGCTGATAAGAAGAATGTCAACGCTGATAAGAAGACATTGGACGCTGACAGCCAAGCGTTGACATTGAAGAAGTCAACGCTGACAGCCTTGAAGATTGACACTGATGGAATATCTTTTGTTTATTTGTTTCTTTATTTATGTATGGTAAAGATAAGCACAACATTGTATTTTCTATTATTATCTTTACCTAGAATAGTTGATTCGTAGCTTATTGTACAAGACTTCTTGTTCTATAAAAGAAGGTCTTTTAGGTTAAAGTCAGATATCAGTTTTCATAAGTTTTCGATTGTTAAACCCTTTCATTGTAACCAAGTACGATTATTCTAATACAAGTGAAAGTTTGTTTAACATCATTGTGTTTTAGATCAAGTGTTAATTCCGCATAACACTTTGTTACTTTATTCATAAGCAAAGGTTTCTCTACGTGTAGTACTTGATCTAATCTCGTATACACAAAGCTTAATCGATCTAAGTTTGGGATCAACATAATTAAGTGAAATTAGATTCATAAAAATGAAATCACCAACCTCTCCTAACATGCAAGGAGATGTATATATAGTCGGGCTTATACATGTAGCCTTAATGGACTATATTGTTTAATGGGTCAGGCTTGAATAAGTGCTTAGTACCTTGAAAGAGGCCTTTTAAGCTAGCCATCAAGCCCGTAATGTCACGACTATTTTAACTGACTATTACAACGTTCTAATAAATATTGCAATAAAAACCTAGACCGAACATTCTTGTTTGACTTAATATTTTGAGGCTAACAATCTCCCCCAATGTGAGGTCATTCCTCTTTGATATTTTGGATTCAATGGAGATTATGAATTTCGTCATACATGAATCTTGAATGTGTAATAGTAGTCTTGTTCCTTCATGCTGTGATGTTTAAGCCTTTGTCATTGTCATTCGACTTTGTCTTTTATCTTGAGATCTTCAAATTATCCTTGAATTGTCTTTGCCATCTTATGATCTTATGTTTTTATCCACATGCTCATACTTTGCACTATCTTGAAAGCTTGCTAACAATCTCCTTTTAAGAGAGGTCATTCCTCTACATTAATTGTTCAAGAAGATTTTGATCATCAGAGTTGCGGAAGTCTTTAGTTTTCTTTATTGTTGAATGTCTTTGGGCATAAGTATGTGGTTTTGAATCTTTGACTTTGCTAAGTACACTATAATGTCACCTTCTTGAGACAAAACTTAGACACGGACTGAATGGCTTTGACATTCGTCCTAAATCTGTAGTGTTTTACCTCCGGTCGGTGAAGACCGTTACACGAAATTAAATATCGTACCTGTGATTAGGTATATTCAATTAAGAACCTCCTTGACAGGGTTTCGCGGCTGTACTAGCCGTTCTCTTTACTCGACCGTCTCAAAGCAAGACTATGAACATAAAGAGTGAATTAACTGGATAAATATCCGCTTGATTAAAATCATCAATTCAAATTCCTGGAACAAGTTTGATTCATTAAGAATCTTACCATTGTTGCTTTCCAGTTGACACAAGCTTGATTCATAAGAATCACGCAAGTTACCTAGCGTTGTCTGAGTTGACGCTAGAAGAATTTCCATTCATCATTATGAATATTAATGAATATCACTCTGAATGTTCTGGCAAGACCATAAAGATATTGCGTAGAAACCTAAAACGAGTTTGAATCAATAATGAAACAAACCTCTGTTGCTTTTCAGTTTACACATGTTCAATTCATAAAGAATCTTACACATGACTTATCGCAGTGTTGTTTGATGTTAACACTGGAAGGATTTCCACTAATCATTGTGAATACTAAGTAGTATCACTCTGAGTTTTCTAGCAATATCGCATGGATATAGCGTAGGACTCTCTTGATAGTCATCCGTGTGTCCTAATGAGATTGATTGATCTCTTGGCTCTAGACTCGATTTGTGCACTTTTAGTGGTCGGAGGCTGAACCAGATGCCACCTATTCAATATCAACTAACTCAGAGTGATAAATTCAATAGAAGTCGTGTTGATCTCCATGACAATAAAACAAACTTCTTTTGAGAGAAGACTGAGTCAGCTGGGGAGGGGTTGTGCCTTACATCACTGGGTCCATGATGCATTGTCTTCATGATGTGTTGACCCAGTTTCTGCCTAAGTTGTATGGAGGGCTAATTTCTTTACACCCTTTATCCTTACATATCTTTTTCATTCTTCAACCCCTTCAATGCTTACCAAGACATCATTACTAACACCTTGTTGTGATTGTTCCAGTTCTAGCTTCAGTACTTAGTCTTCATTCAGCTACGTTCACATTCTACTCCATCTTTCCTAAGGACTTCTAATAATCTATTGGATTGTCCCTGGGAAGATCCCTCCTGTTCTGGTTGGATCATAGGACTTCAACCTAACCACCCTTTTGACACCAATAACGTCGTGAATTAAAGATGTTGTGGGTATTTGATCGTAACCATAAGTGCTTTAATCTTTAGATCACGTTTTAATCACATTTTCTTCCCCTATCTCTAATATATAAAATCGTCTGATATTAGAGATACCAAATTTGATTAAAATATATTGTGAAATAGTCTTGAAAACTTTCGAGAGACAAATGTGTCAAACATAGCATGAATTTGGAACACTCCCCCTCAAAATTGATCCAATTGAATTGTCATTGTGAGGAGGTGTGTAAAACCCGCATACTTTTACCATGAATAGTACCCTTACGATAGTACGTACATGATTAAAACTTTCCTTTTATAACATGGTTACGTTTCACGAACAAGAATTACAAGTATTACGTACGTGTTATAACACGATAAGTATTTATTACGTATTAACACACGATAATTGTTTCAATAATAATTATAATCATGAACATACAAACATGAAATCATGAACTTAAATTAAACACGGGCTAATATTACGTACGTATATATATTTATTACGAGCACGAATAAATATATTAACTCACGAACGATAACTAATGAAATCACGTAAAAACATGAACACGAGAACAAACTAATTATTTAGTCACGGAAAATGTTCGGGTTACTCCATGTAGGCCCATACAAGCGGACACACAAGAGGAAAAGGGCCTAGCCCATTAATGTTTACTAAACAAGGAATTAAGGAAATGTTATTTTCATAATAACACATTTATTGAAAACAAGAAAAACCCTAAAAGCTTTTCTCCTTTCTCCTTTGTCTTGGCCGCCGGGTTTAGCATCACCAAAGGGTGTGATCGGTTTGATTTTGGTGCTAGATTAATTGCAAGGATCGTTAGTGTGTTCATCCTCTTGACTTCACGTGATTGGTATAACCTTTAACCTTTTTTTTATTTTTATGTTTTGATTACTAATCATATAAAATCATGAATGTTTTAATAAACTAATTAAAAACAAGAGTAAACATGTTGTTATTAATCATGGGGTTAAATTATAGATGGTTAAGGGGTGTTTGTTTGTTAGCCGACGCCTAACCGAGCCCCAAGGGGGTCTCGGCTTGGCTTATTTCGCACCACCGAGACCATATGGTCTCGGTTTGGTGGTGACAGTGTCACGACAGCAGCAAGGAAGGGAAACCCCGACCTAAGTCGGGGTATGGTGGTGTATTTGGGTCCGGTTCACGGGTTAAAACACGGGTCCGGTTCACACATGTTTAGATTTAAAACACGTTCTGGTTCATGAGTTATTTTTTTACAAGGTTTAATATTTTACAAGTTATATTATTTTTTACAAGACTTAAATTAAACTAATTAAAAGCATGAACATGATTAATTTAATTTACATGACTTAGGTTATTAATTTTGTTATTAATACATGAATTTTAGCCTAAGTATTTATCGTTTAATTAGACTATATAATTAATTAATTATTGAAACCATGACTTATAATTAATTAATTTACATAACTTAGGTTATATTATTAATGGATAATAATACATGTTTTAACCTAAGTATTTATTTTACCTTTATTTATTTAAATCATGTTATATTTAATTAAATACTTAAACCTATAGTTTATTTAATTTACATGAAATAATTAATAAACTATACTATAAAATTATATGACTTAGAATATTAATCAGAAAACACTTAAGCTTATATAATTAGCTTAATTATCCAGCTTATATCTAATTATGGTAACATTCTATTTTTAGAAACTTATTTAATTAAGGCAGCTAATCTATTTATGGAAATTATCTATTTTTAGAAACTTATCTATTTTAAGCAGTAAATCTATTTTTGGAAACTTTCTATTTTTGGAAACTTTCTTTTTTTGGTAACTTTTTTTTGGAAACTTTCTATTTTAGGAAACCTGCTATTTTTAGAAAGTTACTTATTATTACACAACAAGTATAATAATACATGAAATATAAGTAATACTTAATCATAATAGACAGAATATATGATAAACACAATATAAAGCTTTAATCAGTGAAACATGACATGAACATATAAAACAAGCTAAGCCATGATATAAAACCAGTTACGTACTCAGTAATCAGATACTTATACACATATGTATTTATGTAGCATTAGTGATACCGAAGTAGGACTCTCTTCCGTTCGTCTTTTTCGTTCACTGGACACAAGGTACGGATTCTCCGTCCTTTTAGTATGGACATTCTTTCCTTATTAGGATTTCCCGTATGCAGCCAATTGTTTTCCCCAGTATATGTTTTATTTGTTTTTGAATTGCTTATGTTTAATTAGAATACCTAAAGCCATATACATGCATGACCAGTTTCACCTAGTTATGGAGGTACCATAACCATAATACTGGAGGCACCAGTGTTATGACTTCACCACGGCGGAGTGATAGATCGTGGCGTCCCTTTCAGCTTCTGGCCATATTATTATTATCAGGTGGGGCGTATGGGTGCATCCTAGTTTACATGTTTTCAGCAGATTACTCAGTGTCAATGTGGTGTGTGCCTTGCATCCTTCACAAGGAGCTGATCCCTCCTACCCAAAACCAGTATCTTAAATTAGAGGCAACCCCTCTAATTTGCGTGACGAGCCCACCCCTCCAAGTATTCATGCACGTTGATATTTCATGACCTATATTGGCTAATGGTAAATATGTTAAACAGTTTTTACAAGATAAACATAAGGCTTTTCAAACTATAAAACAAGTTTTACTAAGATATAACCAGGTTATCCAGGACTTAGTCTTTTCTGCTACTTCATGTTATATGCTTATATTATTCATGCTATACTTGTATATCCGTGCACTGAGTGTATTGCTCAGTCGTTTTCCTTTTCATGTTCCCAAAACGGTAGGTACTCAGGGACGCTCGTACACTTTAAGCGTACGTGCATATGGATTGGAAGCTTCCTAGCCTTCTTTACTTTATGCATTCATCTATACTTTGATACTCATTTCCATGGACATTGTTTAGTCCTTTCATTTATAGTACTTATGCTTGTGTGTGATGAGTTCTACTTTTGGAATACCGATGTTTGATTCCGGTATTTCCTTTATGGTCATGTAATGTTTAGTCATGTATCCTTGTATGCTTTGATGACACGCCATAATCACGCGTGACAATCCATTTATCAAAATGGGGTGTTACAATTATGGTATCAGAGCCAAGGCTTCGACCTGCAGGCTCTCAAAACACGACCTGTGATTAGTGGGTATTCACAATGGTCTTCCTAGAACTGACAGTCGGTTTTTATGCATTCATCATTTTCATGCATACGTATATATGTCATTGTCACAAGTTTGTGACTAAGTAATGGTTGGTACAGGACTGGCCCTATTTTGTCGCATGTGTTTTATCGAAACTTTTAAATTTGAGAAAGACCCATAGGCGTCCCCTCGCCATGTCTTTTGTTTTGGGTGAACTGACCATAGGCGTTCACTCTCGCGCATACAAAAGTTTTCATAAAACTGCATCATGCATTCATGTACTAGTTTTCCTGCATAAAATTTTTCTCATGATTTATTGGTATAATTTTTTTTTCATGTATAAAGTTTATGCTTTGATCAGTTTAATCATGTATTTTATGTTATACTGTCAGATGGTTCTCACACGCGAGCAGGAACAACTCAATGCAGTAATCTAAGCTACAATGCAAGCTATGCTTCCTCAGCTGAGGAACGAAATCAGGCCTGAGGTTCAGGCAGCCAACAATCAGCAGCATCACCCAGTACCTCCTCCTCCTCCTCCAGCAACATTGGACACATGGCTGGAGAGATTCAACAAGCTCCGTCCTCGAGATTTCGAGAGAACAGATAGCCCTAGTGAAGCTGAAAGCTGGTTGGCTCACATTGAGAAGATCTTCGAAGCTATGGGCTGTGACCCCGTTTTCAAGTCGAGGTTGGCATGCTACCGGTTCGAAGGTGATGTGTTAACATGGTGGATAACACTGAAGTAGTCTGAGGGAGGTGATGATTGGGTGGCTGGTTTGACATGGGCTCAGTTCAGAGATAGAGTGATGGAGAAGTTCTTTCCCAAGGCTGAGCAAGACAAGCTGAAGAGAGAGTACCATGGGATCCGACAAAGAGCTAGGGAGAATAGCAACAAGTTCATGCAGCGCTTTCTTCGCTTAGCTGGTTTCCTTGGTGCAGCAGCAGGTACTCCTGAAGAGCAGGCACACCACTTCAGGTAGGCTCTTCACACATCGGTCTCAAATAACTTGGTGTGTGCTACGTTGAACACGATAGCACAAGTGGCCGATGCAGCACGTAAGCTGGAGATGTTGCAGGAGAGAGATGAGTTCGAGGAAGCAGAGAGACCCGATAAGAGGTAAACATTCGTATTCAAGCGGTGACCAATCTGTATTCTTTTAGTATATGTCAATATTTCATCTCTTTAAATTGTATCTTCCAGGCAGAAGACTGGGGACCGGTCTCAGCCGGCTACTCAACAATAGCCTAATCAGCCCACGGGAAACGGTTAGACTAACGACCGTTCTGCTACGAATAGGCGTGGCGGTAATGATAATTACCGTAACAACACTGGACACTCCAACAGCAGCAGGTCCTTATACTTACGCATTTCTTATGATTACATGTTATGATTCTTAATTCTGACACATTAGCAAATCTTCTACCAAGAATCATGGTAACGGTAGGGACCAGAACCAGAGAGGTTCACAGCCTAACCGTCCAGCTATCACTGGTATTCAATCTTACGATTATCCGCATTGTCCTTTGTACCCTAATTTCATGTCCCATGTATAGTGTTTTTTATCAGGTTCTCAGCCAGTCAGGACACCTGCTGGAGGATATACTCATTCTCTTTGCTCTACTTGCCACCATAGGCACCCAGGACCATGTCACAGCGATAGTGACGCATGCTTCAAATGTGGTCTTCCTGGCCATCGCATGAAGGACTGTTGCAAGGGCGAGATGGAGGGCACATCGGGACATGCTGATACCAAGCTGCCTCCTACTACTGGACGCGTTTACACGACATCTCGCGATAAGGCCAATAAGTCTACAGGTACCATCACTGGAATCTTGTATATGTATGGTCAAGCTGCATGTGTAACACCCCCACAAATGCTATGCGCAGCGGAACTACAACATTGGGTGCTACACAGTTATCATTGCACACAAGATATATCAAACGACGCTAAAAAGACGTCAACTTAAAACTTGAATTTAAAAATTGTTAGATGATACATGTCCACGGTTTTTCCAACCCCACTTGGTACAACAGAGTTTAGCGTTTTCGGTCCCCATGAATCTCGACCCAAGAATTTCAGTTTCACAACAACATTACATTAAAATTTAAATTGTTTAAGTAGAAAAGGGAGGAAAAACAAGCAGACTCCAAGCCATACACACAACATCCATCCCATGCACGCTCCATTCTACACTTCAGCGGTTACCTGAAACACATGCCAAAATTTGGTCAACGAAAACGTTGAGTGGAATTCATAGGTTTTACAACTCATTTTGAACGTATATAAAATAAAAACCATTCGTGATCATTCATAGACTTGTCGATCAAACAATCTATATTCAGGATACTGACAATTGTGTTTAAGCTCATGACACTAATCCGTTAACTCAATCACCCACGTAATAATTACCGGCGTGATTCAGATGAAACCAGTGCCCCTTCTAAAGGCATCAGTTGCAATTATACCTTATCTCTCATACAAGATAATCTACCGCAGAACTTACTCAACGTACAGCTTCTCGGCTAGCATTGGGTCGTTAGCCCCGTAGTACTACAAATTGTATAAGCGGCTATTTCCCCCTACTCGAGGGCAGGACAATAGTTAATAGTTCATGAAATTAGGGTCTTTTGCAACTTGGTACTCAACACAATTTCTAAGGCAACATTCGGGTCTAACAATCATTCATGATATACGTTCCTTTTAAAAACTAGCATGCATTTCCCTCGCGGGTAAAACAATTTGAAATAAATATAAGCGAGGCTATAAATTCACACCTTATATATTAAGTAGTCGGTAGTTCGAGAGATGATCACTGACGACGATACGGATGCCCGGGTAAATCAACACCTATCAACAAATAACGCGTAATGAGTAATCTCATTTTAAATACCTTACGGTACTGTATAAAATACATAGATACTAGTCACTTAGGACAATTATAACTCACGCCAAAACAAAACAACAAGCATCACTCATTTTACACCATTCGTTCTTATTATTTACGTTATCCATTTTTATCCATTTTCGCCGGTACTTACCGAAAGTACGGGCTGTTTTACCATATTTAACTATTCTTATAAAATTTGACAAAATTCTCAAAAATACTATAAGACCTGTAGATAACACATTTTTAATCCCAATAAAAGTTTTTACTTCTACGACTCGTTACTCAACGCTTTTCCAAAACTACATTTTCCGGGCTGAAATTGTACTTCGACCAACTTGGACTTCTTTGACCTATTTGAAATGCACCTTTGACTTCTTTGACTCCTAAGTACACTTATAGACTCAATTACACAGGTTTGTGACCAAAATTTGACCCTTGACCATTTACCAATTCATACTTGTGGTCCTCGGGATTTGACTAAAACTATACATAAATTCGGATTATGAAAGTTCTCGTCTCCCGGTACTCGATCTTTAAAACCTCATAACTTTTAGCTCGTTTTGAGTCACGGGCTCTACCTTATACCAAATTAAAGCTAAGAAGACCCTCTATGACTACATTTAGTTATCTAGACCTGTAGGAAAAATTATTTTTACGAAAAGGTCTCAAAGTTTCTGCCTAAATTTATCCATTCCAAAATCATACTTAAGCTCGATTCCAAACCTATTAACCACTACTAGGCTTCATCCTAAGCATTCCCAAACATATCCAAACACAAATTTCAGTCCCTACCCCTATTGATCAATCAACCTCATAATCCTAACATCTAAAAACAAACATGCAATCACTTATACCCATTTGATACATCAATAAACATGATGCCAAACATAACAACAATGCTCAAAATCATCAACCACCATGGCTCCCCAAACACCCCCTTGTGCCGTGGGGTTTGGGTGACCAAATCACCACAACCAAATTAATTTTTGGTGGGTTTTATTGGTGATTATACTCACACTATACATGAATTTAACATGCATCCATACAATTAGCCTCAAAAACGAATTTGAATGATTCTTGAAAAATTTTGGAAACTTTTTGTTAATGCATGTTTAATTAAACCATGGATTAACACTCACCAATGAATTTTAGAAGGTGGTATTAAGTTAGATTTTGTTAAAACTCAAAAAAAATGGTGGGTGGTGGTGGTTTTGGGGGGGTAGCCGTCGGCTAGAGGGAGAAGAGAGAGTGTGTTTGATTTTTTTTTTGTCTAAATGTTTGTATGTGTTTGTGTTTGTGCCTTTTTGTGGTATTGGGAGGGACCAAAATGGTATTTTTGGCTTTCTTTTGGCCTCAAGTAAAAACGTCCTTAAAACTTTGCGGGATTGACTCACTAGTCAATTTAGAAAATTTTACGGGAGTCGGAAATCATCCCGAACGCTCTAAAATATTTTTGGGATACTTTAAATGTACTCGGAAGGCTATAAAACTCACCCGACTCAACTTAACACGAACCGTAAGTAAAATTCTCGAAAAATTACATTATCGATAAATCGTCAATAATTATAGAAATTTGGGCATCCATCGGGATCGTAATCGTCATCGTCCTTCTTGAATCGTCAATCGTAAAAATTATAACCTCGAACATCGGCTTTAACCAATATACTTATATATATAGAAATTAAAATTTATTAAAAATTTCAAAATTTAGCATAATTTAGGGTAACGTTAATGACCTCGGTTCTAGGGTGTCACATCCACCCCTCCTTAAAGAGAGCGACGTCCCGGCGCTCGCCTCTTCTTGTACTCACATTTCGTTCTACTGGAACAGATGAGGATACCTTTCCTTGAAAAAGTCCTCACGTTCCCAAGTGTATTCCGGTCCACGCTTAGAATTCCATCGGACTTTCACAATAGGAATTCTACTACGCTTCAGCCTTTTGACCTCTCAGTCCATAATTTCCACAGGTTCTTCCACAAAATGCATTTTGTCGTCCAGTCGAATCTCGTCCAAAGGAATCACCAATTCCTTATCCGCCAAACTCTTCTTCAGGTTCGATACGTGAAACGTGTCGTGAATAGCAGTAAGTTCGCTCGACAATTCTAATTTATACGCTACTGGTCCAATTCGTTCAACGATCTTAAATGGTCCAATATACCTCGGACTCAACTTTCCTTTCTTCCCAAAACGAATTACACCCTTCCACGGCGATACCTTGAGCATAACCATATCTCCAACTTCAAACTCCAACGGTTTCCTTCTGTTATCGGCATAACTCTTCTGTCGGCTTCTCGCAGCAAGTAGTCGGTTCTTGATTTGCACAATCTTCTCTGTCGTTTCTAAAACCATTTCGGGTCCAGTCAATTGACTTTCTCCTACTTCACTCCAACACACAGGCGATCTACACTTCCTTCCATACAATGCTTCGAACGGTGCTGCCTTGATCCTCGCATGATAACTATTATTATACGAAAATTCCACTAGAGGCAAGTGGCGTTCCCAACTTCCCCCAAAATCAATCACGCATGCTCGGAGCATGTCCTCCATCGTCTGAATAGTTCGTTCACTCTGACCGTCAGTTTCCGGGTGATAAGCCGTACTTAAACTCAATTCAGTGCCCATCGCACGTTGAAGCGATTTCCAAAATTCCGAAGTAAATCTACTATCGCGATCCGAAATGATCGATAACGGCACTCCATGTCTACAGACGATCTCTTTCACGTACACACTGGCGAGCTTTTCCATGCTGTCCGTCTTCTTCATAGGTAAGAAATGAGCAGATTTCGTTAATCTATCCACAATTACCCATATCATATCACATCCACTAGGAGTTCTAGGTAAACCCGTCACAAAATCCATAGCGATTTTCTCCCATTTCCATTCTGGGATCTCTGGTTGTACCAACAATCCAGATGGTTTCTTATGTTCTGCTTGAACCTTCGCGCAACTCAAACACTTACTAACGTAACGAGCAATATCCGCCTTCATATTCGGCCACCAATAAACTTTCTTCAGGTCGTGATACATTTTGTCCGATCCAGGATGTATCGAATACTTCGACTTATGCGACTCGTTCATAACCAATTCTCGAACTCCAGGCTTTCCTTCCTCAGATGAACACAATGGTAACCAAATCCGATTTTCAAAATATCTCAGTCCGTCTGACCTAATCACGAAAAGAGGTTTCAACATTCTTCCCAAGTTCTCAGCTTCAACATTCCCTTTCATTAGTCCTCTCTCTTGAGCCTTCAGTATAGTTTCGGTTAAGTCAACGCTCTCAGTCATCACCAAAGCTCTGACCCTCAAAGGTTTCTCCCGTTCCTTCCTACTCAGTGCATCCGCTACAACATTCGCCTTGCCAGGGTGGTAGCGAATTTCGCAGTCGTAATCACTCAGTAGTTCAACCCATCGTCTCTGTCGCATATTCAACTCCTTATGATCTAAAATGTGTTGCAAACTCTTGTGGTCAGTGAATACAACACATTTCGTCCCATATAAATAGTGTCTCCACAACTTCAACGCAAAAACTACAACTCCTAATTCCAAATCGTGCGTCGTGTAGTTCTCCTCATTCTTCCTCAGTTGCCTCGACGCGTAAGCTATCACCTTTTCACGTTGCATCAATACTGCTCCATAACCCTTACGAGATGCATCACAATACACTACAAAATCTTCGGTTCCTTCAGGCAATGACAATATTGGTGCGGAACATAACTTGTCCTTGAGCGTTTTGAAAGCAAGTTCTTCCTCATTTCCCCATTCATACACCCTATTCTTTTCGGTAAGCCTTGTCAATGGTTTTGCAATCAACGAAAATCCTTCAATGAACCTTCGATAATACCCAGCTAAACCAAGGAATTGTCGAACTTCAGTCGGCGTTGTCGGTGCTGACCATTCCCTGATCGCTTCGACCTTGGCAGGATCCACACGAACTCCCTTACTATCAATCACGTGACCTAGGAACTGCACGGATTCTAACCAAAACTCACACTTCGAGAATTTCGCATACAGCTTCTCCTTCTTTAACAACTCCAAAATCTTCCTCAGGTGCTTCTCGTGCTCCTCCTTACTCTTAGAGTAAATAAGTATATCATCGATGAAAACAATAACAAACTTATCTAGATACGGCTTGCACACGCGATTCATGAGGTCCATGAATACAGTAGGCGCGTTTGTCAACCCAAACGGCATCACTCGAAATTCAAAGTGTCCATACCGCGTACGAAAGGCAGTTACAGGGATATCCTCCTCTCTTACACGCAGTTGATGATACCCTGATCTTAAGTCGATCTTTGAGTATACACTGGAACCTTGCAATTGATCGAACAAATCGTCAATCCTCGGCAATGGGTACCGATTCTTAACCGTCAGCTTATTGAGTTCCCTATAGTCAATACACATCCGAAATGAACCATCTTTCTTCTTTACAAACAACACTGGCGCTCCCCAAGGTGATGAGCTCGGCCTAATAAATCCCTTGTCCATCAATTCCTTCAGTTGATCCGATAATTCCTTTAACTCGGATGGTGCTAAGCGATAAGGTGCACGCGCAACCGGCGCAGCTCCTGGCACCAAATCAATTCGAAACTCGACCTCACGGGTGGGTGGTAAACCCGGCAACTCGTCTGGAAAAACTTCCGGATATTCGCAGATAACAGGTACGTCTTCAATCCTCGCCTCTAAATCACCATCACTCGAAACTTGTGCCAAAAACACATCGCATCCGCTCTCTACATACTTCATCATTTTCAAACAGGAAATCACTTTCAAACGAGAAGTGCATTCGTCTCCCTTCACCGTCAAAACTTTATTCCTCAACGGAATCTGAACTAATCTCTCGCCACAGACGATCATAGCACTGTGCGCCATTAGCCAATCCATTCCCACAATCACGTCAAACGATCCTAGCTCTATAGGCATCAAGTCGATTTTAAAAGCGTAATTTCCTAACTTCAAGGTACACCCTTTCAGTATAGAATTCGTACTAACAATTTTTCCATCGGCTAACTCAACGTTATAACTAGTCGCTAACAACACCGGTTTTCTATCGATATGACGACTAAATTTAACATCTACAAAACTCTTGTCGGAGCGAGAATCAAACAAAATACTAGCATAACAAGCGTCTAGCAACAACGTACCGGTAACCACATTAGGACCCTGTGGTTTATCAGCCGTTCCCACTTGATATACAGCAGCCGCGTTGTTACCTCCCCGCTTGTTTCCTGCCTTCGGGCAATTCACTTGCACATGGCCTCTCTCTCCACATCCATAACATCCCCTCATTCTGATAGCATTCGCCCCAGTGGCTACTCCTCCTGTTCGGCAACCAGATGTCCTATGACCTGCTTTTCCACACTTGCCGCATGCAGGCGGGCAATTCCCGACATGGTACAAATTGCACCTACCACAATGGGGATTCACTTTTACTCCTCTAGGGTTCGTCACTGCCCTCATCCCTTCATTCTTTCTCTGGTTAAACTGCTGATTGCGGTTCGGTCCATGGTTGTTTCGATTTCCACCTCGGTTCTGGCCCTGGGATTGATTGCTTTGTGCCGCTTCCCATTTCCTCTTGTTGCCTTCAGCAATGGAGTTCTGCTTGTCCTGGAGCTTGACGTCCATTAATGCGTGAGCCATCTGGACCGCTTCATCAAACGACCCAGGTTTTGACGAAGTTGTCTCACCTTTGATATTGCTAGATAAACCCTTAATGTACTGCTTCATCTTCTTGGCATCATTGGAAAAAACATCCGGACACAAAAGGCTTAATTCATTAAACCTCCTGGTGTAAGCAGCGATATCATTGTTCTTCAAGGTCAAGTGCCTCAACTCATCCTCCAATTGACCCAATTCCTCTTCCGGGCAAAACTTCTTAGTCAACAGAGCTTTTGTCGCATTCCACGTCCTTGCATTCGCTACAGCCAATCCAACCGTGGCTACTTGGGTATTCCACCAACTTAACGCATCATCAAGAAACGTAGCAGCCGCAAACTTCACTTTGTCCGCTTCTGCACAACCGCTGATTTCGAAAGTACTTTCAACCTTTTCCAACCATCTTCTAAGTTCCAGAGCTCCACCCGTTCCACGAAATTGCGTGGGACCGCATTTCATAAAACTAGAATAGGTACACACTCTCGGGGCTTGCTGTCTCCCCGCGTTCCTTCCCTGGTCCTGATTTCTCCCAGCTCGGTCCGCTTCTAACGCATTTGCTATAGCTTCCTGAATCATTGTGTTTACACGATCGGCGGTTAACTTTGGAGGCATGGTGTTATCGAATATCTCTTTCTGCAAGACAGGGAAAAATAGAAAAACAATGTAAGTATACACATCAAGATTAAGATGGATTTATCTTTCAAGACATAATATACATACAACGACACATCACTACGGAGTTACTAATATTCATCAATTCACATCACAAAAGATCAAATTTAAGACATATCACAGATCATGAAAGGTAACATGGATTGTATTGATAATTAACCAAAATTGTGACAAGTATTGCCACTACAATCGTTCACCACAAAACTTAAGTCATCAAGTTTCTCGTCATAATGCCATCATACAAAAGTCTAAAACAGTTCTATTACAATGATCAAAGAAAAATACAAGACAAGCAACTAGGCATGTGGTGATCCACACGGCCTCTTGGATGGCGGTTCGTCATCATCTTCCTCGGGTTCCTCATCACTATCGTCCTCGTCCACATCATCCATTTTTCTCTTTCCTTTGTCATCCAGCCCACATTCCGTCTCCTTTTTCGTCCCTGACGTAGACCCACACTCAATCGCTACCTGACTTCCCACCGTAATACAAGCACCTCTAGTAGGCGGCTGAATCATGAAGTCATTAGCCTCCATCTCCAAATCGTCCACGAATCTCCAATCTGGGGGCAATGATGCTCTCACTTGATGCTCCCAACTCTGCATCCTTGACAACCTCACTTGATCTTCCCTAACACGGTCAAGACTAGCGCTCAAATTTGCAACCATCGATCTTAGACTGTTGATGTCACTTTTGTTTACATTTCCATCATACTCAATTCTTGCAGTCCTTTCCAACAGTCTTTGGTGTTCCCTTTCATTCTTATCAAACCTCTTAATTACCCTGGTCTCAACTACAAACCGCTCATACATCAACCTCTCCATCCTCCTCAAACGACCTGCGGGATCCCAGTAGTGTCTTGGTCTCGGAAAGTAGACCCTTGCAATATTCTCATGAATCGATGGCGACTTGGATGATTTGCTAGACTCTCCACCGCTCCCATTACTTACTCGAACAAATCCTGGCACTGTTCTCAAATAGTCCTTACAATTTTCCATCGGGCGATTAAAGGGTTGCTGCTCATATCGATCGGTTGGTGGTACTTCATAACCCTTTGGCGAATTCGGAGATTGAAACAAATCAGGTTCGGTCTGGCCTACAGCATTCTCGGGAATGCCATCATCCATTAATTCCTCGGGCTCTTCCTCAGAATCCTCACTCTCGTCACTACTGATGCTAAAATTGTCCACCTCACTTTCATCATTGTCGTTTTCTGGCCCTATTTCCTCTTCTGGAGCGATCCATCCATTATCATTATCCGGCGGGTTCGGAGGAAACGGTCCCCCTTCGTGACCTACGACGTAATCGTTTCCATTATCATTAGGCGGTACCTCGGCCATTCCTGCAATAACAGCGAATTTCGGAGGGTACATAAGTAATTATACAATATTTATAAATACATGCATGCAAATGCAATGCAAAGGTGGTACATATGCCCGAAATGTAATAATATGATGCTCATGCATGATTAATACAAAATTACGATGTCGGATATTCCACGTATAATTCAACGTCTACATATAGTAAATTCCATACTTACGTAATAATTACCCACATATATACTTCAACTCAAAGTATACGTCAAATGCCATGAATACAAAAATAAATCTTACCGGAGCCATGCAGGATAGTTGTGTGTGCTTGGACCATTTCTTACGACACCAAAAGTTATAGTTTAGGATTTTCAAAAACGACCTAGTTCTCTATAACTCATGGCTCTGATTACCAATCTGTAACACCCCCACAAATGCTATGCGTAGCGGAACTACAACATTGGGTGCTACACAGTTATCATTGCACACAAGATATATCAAACGACGCTAAAAAGACGTCAACTTAAAACTTGAATTTAAAAATTGTTAGATGATACATGTCCATGGTTTTTCCAACCCCACTTGGTACAACATAGTTTAGCGTTTTCGGTCCCCATGAATCTCGACCCAAGAATTTCAGTTTCACAACAACATTACATTAAAATTTAAATTGTTTAAGTAGAAAAGGGAGGAAAAACAAGCAGACTCCAAGCCATACACACAACATCCATCCCATGCACGCTCCATTCTACACTTCAGCGGTTACCTGAAACACATGCCAAAATTTGGTCAACGAAAACGTTGAGTGGAATTCATAGGTTTTACAACTCATTTTGAACGTATATAAAATAAAAACCATTCGTGATCATTCATAGACTTGTCGATCAAACAATCTATATTCGGGATACTGACAATTGTGTTTAAGCTCATGACACTAATCCGTTAACTCAATCACCCACGTAATAATTACCGGCGTGATTCAGATGAAACCAGTGCCCCTTCTAAAGGCATCAGTTGCAATTATACCTTATCTCTCATACAAGATAATCTACCGCAGAACTTACTCAACGTACAGCTTCTCGGCTAGCATTGGGTCGTTAGCCCCGTAGTACTACAAATTGTATAAGCGGCTATTTCCCCCTACTCGAGGGCAGGACAATAGTTAATAGTTCATGAAATTAGGGTCTTTTGCAACTTGGTACTCAACACAATTTCTAAGGCAACATTCGGGTCTAACAATCATTCATGATATACGTTCCTTTTAAAAACTAGCATGCATTTCCCTCGCGGGTAAAACAATTTGAAATAAATATAAGCGAGGCTATAAATTCGCACCTTATATATTAAGTAGTCGGTAGTTCGAGAGATGATCACTGACGACGATACGGATGCCCGGGTAAATCAACACCTATCAACAAATAACGCGTAATGAGTAATCTCATTTTAAATACCTTACGGTACTGTATAAAATACATAGATACTAGTCACTTAGGACAATTATAACTCACGCCAAAACAAAACAACAAGCATCACTCATTTTACACCATTCGTTCTTATTATTTACGTTATCCATTTTTATCCATTTTCGCCGGTACTTACCGAAAGTACGGGCTGTTTTACCATATTTAACTATTCTTATAAAATTTGACAAAATTCTCAAAAATACTATAAGACCTGTAGATAACACATTTTTAATCCCAATAAAAGTTTTTACTTCTACGACTCGTTACTCAACGCTTTTCCAAAACTACATTTTCCGGGCTGAAATTGTACTTCGACCAACTTGGACTTCTTTGACCTATTTGAAATGCACCTTTGACTTCTTTGACTCCTAAGTCCACTTATAGACTCAATTACACAGGTTTGTGACCAAAATTTGACCCTTGACCATTTACCAATTCATACTTGTGGTCCTCGGGATTTGACTAAAACTATACATAAATTCGGATTATGAAAGTTCTCGTCTCCCGGTACTCGATCTTTAAAACCTCATAACTTTTAGCTCGTTTTGAGTCACGGGCTCTACCTTATACCAAATTAAAGCTAAGAAGACCCTCTATGACTACATTTAGTTATCTAGACCTGTAGGAAAAATTATTTTTACGAAAAGGTCTCAAAGTTTCTGCCTAAATTTATCCATTCCAAAATCATACTTAAGCTCGATTCCAAACCTATTAACCACTACTAGGCTTCATCCTAAGCATTCCCAAACATATCCAAACACAAATTTCAGTCCCTACCCCTATTGATCAATCAACCTCATAATCCTAACATCTAAAAACAAACATGCAATCACTTATACCCATTTGATACATCAATAAACATGATGCCAAACATAACAACAGTGCTCAAAATCATCAACCACCATGGCTCCCCAAACACCCCCTTGTGCCGTGGGGTTTGGGTGACCAAATCACCACAACCAAATTAATTTTTGGTGGGTTTTATTGGTGATTATACTCACACTATACATGAATTTAACATGCATCCATACAATTAGCCTCAAAAACGAATTTGAATGATTCTTGAAAATTTTTGGAAAATTTTTGTTAATGCATGTTTAATTAAACAATGGATTAACACTCACCAATGAATTTTAGAAGGTGGTCTTAAGTTAGATTTTGTTAAAACTCAAAAAAATGGTGGGTGGTGGTGGTTTTGGGGGGGTAGCCGTCGGCTAGAGGGAGAAGAGAGAGTGTGTTTGATTTTTTTTTTGTCTAAATGTTTGTATGTGTTTGTGTTTGTGCCTTTTTGTGGTATTGGGAGGGACCAAAATGGTATTTTTGGCTTTCTTTTGGCCTCAAGTAAAAACGTCCTTAAAACTTTGCGGGATTGACTCACTAGTCAATTTAGAAAATTTTACGGGAGTCGGAAATCATCCCGAACGCTCTAAAATATTTTTGGGATACTTTAAATGTACTCGGAAGGCTATAAAACTCACCCGACTCAACTTAACACGAACCGTAAGTAAAATTCTCGAAAAATTACATTATCGATAAATCGTCAATAATTATAGAAATTTGGGCATCCATCGGGATCGTAATCGTCATCGTCCTTCTTGAATCGTCAATCGTAAAAATTATAACCTCGAACATCGGCTTTAACCAATATACTTATATATATAGAAATTAAAATTTATTAAAAATTTCAAAATTTAGCGTAATTTAGGGTAACGTTAATGACCTCGGTTCTAGGGTGTCACAGCATGTGTTCTGTTTGATATAGGTGCTACTCACTCGGTCATTTCTACTGCTTATGCCAAGAATGTTAGGATACTCCCCATGCCACTAGAGAATATACTGAGTATTTCCACGCCTTTGAGATACTTTGTACGAATAACCCATGTGTACAAGAGTCTTCCCCTAGAGTTTGACGACAAGGTTCGTTCGGTTGATGCACTTCCGCTGGAAATGAATGATTTTGACATGATTTTAGGCATGGACTGGCTATCCAAGCATCATGCTACCATAGACTGCCATTCATATGAGTCATCATCGGTGATGTTAATGCGCCTGAGTACATTCACAACGGGTTCGTACCCGACAGGTCTGTACAAATCATATCAACCCTGCAAGCACGTGCACTACTGTCACATGGGTGCGAGGGTTATCTAGCTACTATTCATGACATGGATGCTGAATCCCCATCAATTCAGGATCAGCCGATAGTGTCAGAATTTCCAGATGTATTTTCTAGAAGAACTTCCGGGCATACCGCCTGCACGTGAAGTAGAATTTAATATCGAGCTCATCCCAGGAGCTGAGCCGATTTCCAAGGCTCCTTATCGCATGGCTCCCATAGAGTTGAAGGAGTTGAAGGATCAATTGCAAGAACTTCTGGAACGAGGCTTTATTCGATCGAGCGCATCTCCATGGGACGCACCAGTCTTATTTGTTAAGAAGAAGGATGGCAGTATGCGTCTTTGCATAGACTATCGCGAGCTCAACAAGATTACCATAAGGAATATGTATCCACTGCCACGTAAAGACGATATGTTTGACCAACTCCAAGGGGACAAACATTTTTCCAAGATTGATCTTAGGTCGGGCTACCATCAGCTACGGGTTAAGGAGCAGGACATCACCAAGACTACTTTCCGTACACGCTATGGCCACTACGAATTTGTAGTCATGCCATTTGGCCCTCCAGCAGTGTTCATGGATTTGATGAACAGACTCTTCCATGAATTTCTGGACAAGTTCGTCATTGTCTTCATCGATGACATCCTGATTTTCTCTAAGTCCAAGGAGGAGCACGAAGACCATCTTCGTACAGTACTATGTATTCTTCGCCAGAAGCAGCTGTATGCTAAATTCTCCAAGTGTGAGTTCTAGTTAGACAAGGTGGCGTTCTTAGGTCACATTGTATAAGCAGAAGTAATCACGATGGATCCAGCGAAGGTTGAGGCTATTACCAAATGGCCAAGGCTGACATCAGCAACTGAAGTCCGCAGTTTCCTAGGATTAGCTGGTTATTACCGTAGGTTCGTGAGGAACTTTTTCCCGCCTAGCACTACCATTGACCAAACTGATGCGGAAAGGGGAGAAATTCGTTTGGACTGAAGAACGAGAGAAGAGCTTTGAAGACCTGAAGCAGAAGTTAGTATCTGCACCTATTCTTACTCTCCCATCTGGTACGGGTGGATTTCAAATCTACAGTGATGCATCAGGGAAGGGACTTGGATGTGTTCTCATGCAACATGGGAGAGTGATCGCGTACGCTTCACGGCAGCTTAAGCCTTATGAGGAAAATTACCCTACGCATGACTTGGAACTTGTAGCAGTCGTGTTTGCATTGAAGATATGGAGGCACTACTTATATGGAGATTCATGTGACATTTTCACGGACCACAAGAGCTTGAAGTATATCTTCACTCAGCGTGAATTGAACAAGAGACAGAGGAGATGGTTAGGGCTGTTGAAGGATTATGACATTAATCTGTAGTATCATCCCAACAAGGCGAATGTAGTGGCAGATGCACTTAGCAGAAAGTCCGGAATGATCAACGTCATTGAGATTGAGGAGGAAATCATAAGAGACTTGGAGCGACTAGACATAGAGATCATGGTACGTGGACAACACGGTTAATGGGCTAATCTTAGAGTAGAACCCGAGTTACTCTCTAAGATCAAGGAAGCTCAGAAAGATGATGGAGAAATCTGGGCGATAATTCAGAATTTGGAGAAGCAGACAGAATTTCGAGTAGATGCAGATGGTATCTTATGCCAGGGCACGAGACTTTGTGTTCCTGATGATCAAGAACTCCATGAAGCCTTGTTAGCTGAGGCTCATAGCTCCCCATTCTCTATACATCCTGGTTCAACCAAGATGTACCATGACATCAAGCAGTACTTTTGGTGGAGTGGTATGAAACAGGATGTTGCCACTTACGTCTCCAAATATCTTACCTGCCAGCAGGTTAAGACCGAGCATCAGCGATCTGGCGGTCTTCTTCAACCGTTAGATATTCTAGAGTGGAAGTGGGACAAAATCACCATGGATTTTGTTACTGGTCTTCCGCCAACAAAGAGGAAGCACGATGCTATTTGGGTTATCGTTGATCGACTTACCAAATCAGCTCATTTCTTACCGATCGGCAAGGAAGATTCGGTTAGTAAACTCGCCGATACTTATAGAAGGGATATCATGAGACTTCACGATGCTCCATCCACCATCGTCTCAGACAGATATCCTCGTTTCACTTCGCGATTCTGTAGAAGTCTGCAGAAAGCTTGGGGTACACAACTTAAGCTTAGCACGGCTTTTCATCCTCAAACAGACGGGCAGTCAGAGCGAACGATTCAGACATTAGAAGACATGTTGAGGTCGTGTGCATTAGAATGGACGGGTGATTGGGATGATTATATCTGTTTGGTGGAGTTTGCATACAACAACAGTTGGCACGTAAGTATCAAGTGTGATCCTTTCGTGATGTAGTATGGCAGGAAGTGTCACGCCCCAATCTGTTGGGATCAGGTTGGTTAGCGAACACTTGAAGGACCAGAAATCATAGAGCTGATTAATGAGAAGGTCGCAGTAGCTAAGCAGAAACTGCAAGAAGCACGGTCACGTCAGAAGAGCTACGCAGACAAGCATCGTAGGGACTTACATTTTAACGTAGGAAATCACGTTTTCCTTAAGGTTTCGCCGGCACGTGGTGTAAGACGTTTTGGAATCAAAGGGAAGCTCAGTCCTCGATTCATCGGACCGTTTGATATCATTGAACGAGTCGGTGAAGTATCTTACCGTTTAGCTTTACCTCCGCAACTTTCTCATGTACACAATGTTTTCCATGTGTCCTTACTCAGAGGGTACCAGAATCATCCCCTTCACATGGTTCAGTATCCACTAGAACAGATTCGTGAAGATCTCACTTTCATAGAAGAACCCGAACGAGTTCTTAACAGACAAGAACGAGTCATGAGAAGGAAGACGATTCCATTCGTCAGAATCCTTTGGAGGGATCATACCGAGCGGGAAGCCACTTGGGAAACAGAGGAGTCTATCCGGGCTTCTTACCCTCATTTCATATTTTGAATTCGGGTATGTTCTTCTTTTCAAGTTTACTTTATCTATAATTCAGGGACGAATTATTATTTTTAGGGGGGAAGAGTTGTAAAACCCGCATGCTTTTACCATGAATAGTACCCTTACGATAGTACGTACATGATCAGAACTTTCCTTTTATAACATGTTTACGTTTCACGAACAAGAATTACAAGTATTACGTACATGTTATAAGACGATAAGTATTTATTACGTATTAACACACGATAATTGTTTCAATAATAATTATAATCACGAACATACGAACATGAAATCATGAACGTAAATTAATCACGAGCTAATATTACATATGTATATATATTTATTACGAGCACGAATAAATATATTAAGTCACGAACGGTAACTAATTAAATCACGTAAAAACATGAACACGAGAACACACTAATTATTTAGTCACGGAAAATGTTCGGATTACCCCATGTGGGCCACACACAAGAGGAAAAGGGCCTAGACCATTAATTTTTACTAAACAAGGAATTAAGGAAAAGTTATTTTCATAATAACAAATTTATTGAAAACAAGAAAAACCCTAAAAGCTTTTCTCCTTTCTCCTTTGTCTTAGCCGCCGGGTTTAGCATCACCAAAGGGTGTGATCGGTTTGATTTTGGTCCTAGATTAATTGCAAGGATCATTAGTGTGTTCATCCTCTTGATTTCACGTGATTGGTATAACCTTTAACCTTTTTTTCTTTTTATGTTTTGATTACTAATCCCATAAAATCATGAATGTTTTTAATAAACTAATTAAAAACAAGAGTAAACATGTTGTTATTAATCATGAGGTTAATTTTTAGATGGTTAAGGGGTGTTTGTTTGTTAGCCGACGCCTAACCGAGCCCCAAGGGGGTCTCGGCTTGGCTTACTTTGCACCACCGAGACCATATGGTCTCGGTTTGGTGGTGGTGGTGTCACGGCAGCAGCAAGGAAGGGAAACCCCGACCTAGGTCGGGGTATGGTGGGGTATTTGGGTCCGGTTCACAGGTTAGAACACGGGTCCGGTTCACACATGTTTAGATTCAAAACACGGTCCGGTTCATGAGTTATTTTTTTACAAGGTTTAATATTTTTACAAGTTATATTATTTTTTTACAAGACTTAAATTAAATTAATTAAAAGCATGAACATAATTAATTTAATTTACATGACTTAGGTTATTAATATTGTTATTAATACATGAATTTTAACCTAAGTATTTATCATTTAATTAGACTATATAATTAATTAATTATTGAAACCATGACTTATAATTAATTAATTTACATGACTTAGGTTATATTATTAATGGACAATAATACATGTTTTAACCTAAGTATTTATTTTAGCTTTATTTAATTAAATCATGTAATATTTAATTAAATACTTAAACCTATAGTTTATTTAATTTACATGAAATAATTAATAACTATATTATATAATTACACGACTTAGAATATTAATCAGAAAACACTTAAGCTTATATAATTAGCTTAATTATCCAGCTTATATCTAATTATGGAAACTTTTTGATTTTTAGAAACTTATTTAATTAAGGCAGCTAATCTATTTATGGAAACTTTCTATTTTTAGAAACATATCTATTTTAAGCATTAAATCTATTTTTGGAAACTTTCTATTTTTGGAAACTTTCTATTTTTGGAAACTTTCTATTTTTGGTAACTTTCTATTTTTGGAAACTTTCTATTTTAGGAAACCTGCTATTTTTAGTAAGTTACTTATTATTACACAACAAGTATAATAATACATGAAATGCAAGTAATACTTAATCAGAATAGACAACATATATGATAAACACAGTATAAAGCTTTAATCAGTGAAACATGACATGAAAATTAATACTAGTTTTTTAAGTCCAATTAATGTTCGTTTTCCTCGACTCGACTCGAATTTGATTTCCGGTTAAACGTAAGACTTAACTTTGTTTTTGGTGACTAAAACTTTTGGGTAATTTAAACTAAAACTATTTAATAATAAAAACTAATTTTGAAAAATCTAATTTAAACTAATTTTAATTAAAACTAATTTTAAAACTTAATTCTAAATTTTAATAAAGACTTTTTAATGAAACTATTTTTAAACTAATACTATATTGAAAACTAAAGTAAAATAATTAAAATAATTAAAATAAAATATTTTTTTATCTTTTTATTTTTTTTATAAAAACTGAATTAAAATGAAATTTAAATAAAATAATTATTTAAAATCTAATTTAAACTAAACTTGTATTAATTAAACTATTTAATAAAAACTGGCAAGACTTAAGAACCTTATATTAATTAAACTGGAAAGAATAGAACACAAGGAAAGGTCAAGCACTAGTGGTTATGTCGTTTGGCTCCTGGACAGGAGGTCCAGGGTTCGAATCTGGGCAGAGACAGATTATGCTATTTAATATTTTTGGATTTTTAACTTGCTCAGACCAATAGGGTCTGAGTGTTTATACAGCAATAATAGTCAACCAAAATAAGCTAAAAACCTAAACCAAAAAAAAGCAAGCAACAAATAAGCTGAAAATCAGGTAAGAAGAATAATCAAAAAGCTAATAAGGCAGATAAGCTAAACGAAGATAAGGTATAATAACATATAAAAATCCAAAATAAGCAAATGAAATCTTAAATAAGCAGTTCGAAAACAAATAAGCAGATACATCAAATCAAAATCTTAAAAAAAACTTAAACAAATCCAGCAAAAATAAATCCAATCTAACTCAACTTAAACAAAATAAGCAATATCCAAACAATAAGCAACCAAAATCAAAACCAAAATAAGCTAGCGACTCAAACGCAGCGCAAGCAGATTCACATAAATAAACTACCCAACAATAACAATTATTTAAAATAAGCAGACGAAAAAAAAATTCAAACAGGAACTATTATTAAGCAGATATAAACTAATGAAATTAACCAAACAAACAATTAAACAAGCAGATAAAATAAAAACACTAGCAGCTTATATTAAACTAAATTTAACAAAAAATAATAAAAAGAAACAAACCTTATGATGATAATCGTTGGGCAGTAGGGTGGGCGCTGAACCCCCTATTACTCGAAACAAACGAATCAAACACCTCCTTTTTTAACCCAATATCATCATCACCATCAACAGTATCCAACGAACCAATTTATTTTATTTATTTATTTTTTTATATATTCTTTTATTTTTATCTTTCCAGTGGGGAAAGAGTTCTACCTTCTACTATTACTTTAATAATTATTTAAGCAAAATAAAATTAAAACAAATTGCAATAAAATTAATCGAGACAAGAATTTAATAAAACTGAAATTTCATTAATAACAAAACTTCGATTACAATACTTTTTAAAAAGGAAATTACAATTAACCCTAATTCTATTTTCTTCAGAAATAAAAATTAAAATAAAGGAAAAGGCACACAAAATTACAGATATGAAGGGGTTTTTATAGGCAAACCCATTGGAAACCCTCTTGTTAGCTTCACTATTAAGCAATGAATCCTGGCCGTAGAATCCATCTTTCTTCCTTCTCTCTCTTCATTTTCTTCAATCTACGGTGGAGAATGCATCTTGAATCACTTGGATTGCCAGCATGGCAAAAGTTGTGTTTGGTGTGCTAGTTTGAGGGTGAGGTGGAATGATCTTATTGGATGAGGGGTTTATGGTGATGTGGGATAACCAATCACAAAGGAGAGATTGGCCACGTCAGGAGATGGGAGAGGACCACAAGTGAGTGGATCATCCGTTTTTCATGGGGATTTAATCCCTCATAGTGTGAATTAACCAATGAGGGTAAAACCCCCAATTTTTGTTGGTTAATTGGGATGGTAAAAATTAGGGTTTGGGGAGGTGGCTGTGTAAATGGGGAGAGAATGAAGGAGAGGATAAATAGTAAGTGGTGGTGGAGCATTGTTTGTAACGTAACAAATGAAAGTGGGTGGGTAACTTTTATTTATTTATTGGTGAAGTAAAGATAAACACGTGGGAGTGAGCTGGGGTGCGTGTGTGTTTTTGTTGACCTGGGGTTGACCAACTTTTTGAGAAGTAAATTGTTTCATCCGTCCCATGTGTTTGCGTAAATGGGCTTTAGCCCAATTATAATTTCAACCATCCATTTGTATTTGATTTTGGGCCAAGTTTATTTACCAAGAATGGATAGTATCAAATTCACTATTGGGCTTTTGAGCCCAATAAGTAAATGTGGGTCCCATAAGGCCGAAATGTCTTCATAAATATCAAACCCGCTAAGATCGAGCTTGAAATTGGCTTTCTTGATCTTTTCTTTAAAACCGTGTTAGTTTAGCCGGTTTTCGTGATCTTGGCACACTTTTGGTCTTTCGACTTTGTCTTTGTCTCTTTCTTGGACTTTTCTTCAACATTTGACCGTGAAATCCCGTGTTTTCTCTTCTTTTGATCATTTGTACCTATTTAACACAAAAACACAAAACCACGCGTAATTCCGATATTTACGATATAAAACACATGATTAGGTCTTGTTTTTCCTTGATTTTAGTGGCAAAAGGATAAGTGTTTACACACTTATTAAATCCCCTACACTTGACCATTGCAATGACCCCATGCAATGCATTATTTTAAAGCGTAAAGTTACATTTTTCTCATAATTAATCCATCTCGGCCTTTATTACTGTTACTACTATTACTTTGACGAAAAGATAGTAACTTAAAAGGAAACAAAACATAATAAAAATTTTTTAACTTGAAATTATTTGATGGAAGAAACTCGTCAAGAAATCTAAGACTTGAATTAGGGCTTTGGTGTCATGAATATTAATCATCCTCAAGTTTCACATTCCCCATACCAAGCTTAAAAACGAGATCATTTTTGACCATAAGTCCTCAAGTTAAAACCACTTATATAAGACAATTATGTAATACTCTTTCTCCAATTCCTACGTTGTATCTCAAGATTTTATTGATTGTCATTTACCCGTAGGCTCATTTGACTAATTTTGATAATTATTATTCCAAAAATGAAGGCCAAACGGTGCAAACCCGACACTCAAAACCTAACCTCGTCCTCAAAAACGTTGTCACTAAAGTAAGCCCACATCAAGGATGATTTAACACGATTTGGGGAATAAATTCCCGGACCCAAAATTTGGCCAAATAGTACTACTTATTAATTATTCCTCCAAAGTCATGTAGACTTTATGCGAAGTTTAGCAAATTCACATCATATATCCTTAGGCTCTTTAAGATGTAAAAATGCTCCCCGTCTATTGTCCACACCCTAAGTCTCCTTGAACGATAAACGAGGGAATTGATTTTTTGATCAATTTTTATTCAACACTTACCATGCCATACACCCTAAGGCTCTAATGACAAGGTTCGTGCTACATGCCCCACACCCTAAGGCTCCTTGAGGTCATGTTTTAATCTTATTCTTTCTTTATTTATGATATATATAGTAGGCCAAATTCCCCGGTCCCATGGTCTGAATACCTCCTACTTAGTGGTTATGAGCCACCTTAGTCGGAAGTCCATAACGCTGGCACCCTTAATGTGTTCATGCTTTAATTACAAGGAGATTAAAGATTTGGTTAAGAGTTAAGATATCGAATCTACACCGCAAGAATCCTCATTCATTAACCAATTAAATATACAAGCGGGAAGAAAGAGCCACAAAAACCATATAAGCAAAAATTAACCCTTAAACTTATTATCAACTCTATCATTTCTCGTTCTCCACAATTTAAAATCTCAAGGAATGAGACTCATGGATGCTTAGCCTAATAAACCAATAAAGGTCCATATGGTTAAGGATACTAGCTAGAGTAAACTTGGATAAGTAAACTCGGGTTGAGTCAAAATATTCTCGATGAGCCTAATATATCAAAGACATCTAAACTTGTTAAAACCATTTTATTCATTTATTTTTTTTTTTACTTTATTCTTGAAATGAAACTTATTACGATGCGATGATAAAAGGAAAGACATAAATGAAAAATACTACTAGGCCAAAATAGATCAAAAATTTGAAAAACGTTGAAAAAATTTTAAATTTTCCGGTTAAATGGTGTCAAATTCATGGAAAAGCCCACTAAAATTCGATAGAAGTCCCCCTACACTTAATATAAACATTGTCCTCAATGTTTAAGCATGTGGGAGAATAAACTCCCCTACACTTAGGACATTGAGTACGTTGTTTAAAATCGAGCTAAGGAAGGGACAACTAAAGTGATTACTTTTATTCGTTTTATTTATATACATGTATGAATCACAATAGTTTTGATAGAACCGGGTACACAGGAACACGGGATCACGGGTCGCGTCAAAAGTACCAAAAGTGGATCATCAAAGCACATGTCCTTGCACAACATCACAACACACAAACAACCTACTTGGCTCCCCCTACACTTATTGGTGGAAATGGATGAGGGTGAAAAAGGGTGGAAAGGATGGTAAAGTTAAAAATCTTACCTAGTTATACGATGCTTGATTTATTTATCATGAGTCTCTAGCTCGACTCGATTTCCCGAATTAATTTAAGGGAAATGTGGAGAGGGATGGAATCATCTCATGAGAGATGTCCTCTCCATAGTACAACTTAACCCGTTGGCCATTCACCTTAAATTTGGGCCCATTTGGTTGGGATAACTCAGTGGTGCCATAAGGGAAGACTTGGGCCACGGTGAATGGACCGGACCAACGGCTCTTAAGTTTGCCCGAAAAGATTTTCAACCGAGAGTTAAAGAGTAAAACTTGATCACCAACATGGAACTCTCGGTTTTTAATCTTGGAATCATGAATGAGCTTAGTCTTCTCCTTGTAGATTAATGAATTTTCATAAGCCTCATTCCTAAGTTCATTAAGTTCATTGAGTTAAATTTTCCTATGATCACCAGCTTTGTTTATGTCAAAATTAGCCCATTTTAAGGCCCAATAAGCCTTATGCTCCAACTCAATGGGGAGGTGGCACGCCTTTCCGTACACAAGGCGATAAAGGGTACAACCTATAGGTGTCTTATAAGCGGTATGGAAAGCCCACAAAGCATCATCTAATTTATCGGCCCATGAGGCACGATGCTCTCCCACGGTTCGCTCTAAGTTTCTCTTAAGACCACGGTTGGAAACCTCGGCTTGACCATTAGTTTGAGGATGATACGCGGCGGAAAGTCGGTGATTGACACCATACTTAGCCATGACTCGTGCAAATTGATCATTGCAAAAATGAGTCCCGTGATCACTAATAATAGCACGAGGCACACCGAATCGAGCAAACAATTGTTTCAAGAAGTTAACAACCACCCTCGCATCATTAGTAGGTAAAGCCTTTGCTTCAACCCATTTTGATACGTAGTCAATCTCTACGAGGATGTACTTGTTTCCTTTCGATAATGGAAATGGCCCCATAAAGTCGATGCCCCATACGTCAAAGATTTCACACTCTTGGATGAAATTTTGAGGCATCTCATCTTTATGTGTGATCTTGCCTTGCCTTTGGCAAGAATCACAATGCTTAACTATTTCATGTGCATCATGATGAATGGAGGGCCAATAGAATCCGGAGTCAAAAACTTTTTTAGCGGTGTAATTAGGACCAAAGTGACCACCGGTGGGTCCTTTATGGCAAGCTTCAAGGATTTGTAAAGCCGCCGGCCCATCAACACATCTACGAATGATTAAATCCGCACATTGCTTGAAAAGATAAGGGTCGTCCCAATAGTACGTTTTAACGTCCTTGAAGAATTTTTTCTTTTGTTGGGACGATAACCCTTCGATAAGAACACCACCCGCCAAATAGTTTGCAATGTCCGCAAACCATGGGGTATCATCAAGATTGGAATTAATAGACATTAAGGTCTCAAGGGGGAAGGATTCATTAATCTCTTGATTTGGAGATTCCCCTTGATAAGGATCCTCAAGTCTACTAAGATGATCCGCGGATAGGTTTTCCGCTCCCTTTTTATCACGAATTTCGATTTTAAATTCTTGTAGGAGCAAACCCAACGAAGGAGTCTCGGTTTAGCATCTTGCTTGGTCAACAAGTATTTCAAGGCGGAATGGTCGGTGTAAACGATGGTGGTGGAAAGCACAAGATAGGGGCGGAATTTCTCAAAAGCATACACTACGGCTAAAAGCTCTTGTTCGGTAGTGGTATAATGAAATTGAGCCCCCGTCATTGTCTTATTAGCATAATTAATGGGTTGGAAATGTTTGTTAACTCGTTGACCTAAAACCGCACCTACCGCGAAATCACTAGCATCGCACATGAGCTCGAAATGTAACTCCCAATTTGGAGAGACTAAGACCGGCGCCTTAGTTAATTTACCTTTAAGAAGTTCGAAAGAGTCGAGACATTCTTGAGAGAAGATGAAAGTAGCATCCTTTTCTAAGAGATGAGTCATTGGACGAGCTATTTTCGAGAAATATTGGATGAAACGTCGATAAAATCCCGCATGGCCTAAAAAACTTCTAACTCCTTTGACGGTGGTAGGTGGAGGTAACTTAGCAATGACATCAACTTTAGCACGGTTAACTTCGATACCGGCTTTGGAAATTTTATGACCGAGGACGATGCCTTCTTTTACCATGAAATGGCATTTTTCCTAATTAAGAACGAGACGAGTGTCTTCACACCGTTTAAGCATACGTTCTAAATTAGCGAGACAAGAAGAGAAAGAATCACCATAGACCGAGAAATCGTCCATAAAGACTTCCATAGTTTCTTCAACCATGTCATGAAATATTGCCATCATACACCTTTGGAAAGTCCCGGGATCGTTGCATAAGCCGAAAGGCATTCTTTTGTAAGCGAATGTTCCATAGGGACAAGTGAATGTGGTTTTCTCTTGGTCTTTTGGATCGATAGGGATGTGAAAATATCCGGAAAAACCATCAAAGAAGCAATAGAAATCATTACCCGCTAAACGCTCGAGCATTTGATCCATGAAAGGAAGAGGGAAATGATCCTTACGAGTGGCATCATTGAGCTTACGATAGTCGATGCAAACTCGCCAACCCGTTACGAGTCGAGTAGGAATCAACTCATTGTTTTCATTGGAAACAACGGTGATTCCGCCTTTCTTAGGCACACAATGGACGGGACTCACCCATGGCGAATCCGAGATAGGGTAAATCATTCCGGCATCAAGAAGTTTGATAACTTCTTTCTTAATGACTTCATGAATTTTTGGATTAACCCTTCTTTGATTTTGGATTGCGGGTTTAAAGTCATCTTCCATGAGAATTTTATGAGTACAAAAATTAGGATCAATTCCGCGAATGTCGAAGATTTTCTAAGCAATTGCTTTCTTATGATTCTTAAGCACATCGATAAGTCGGGATTTTTCATCTTCTTTTAATTCCTCTACAATAATGACGGGTAACTTATTATCCTTCTCTAAGAAAACGTACTCTAAAGGAGACGGTAAATCCTTAAGCTCTAAATCCGGTGGAGTGTCGGTGGAAGGCTTAGTCAAATTAGGATCATCGTTTGTAACTTCCTTAGGATTAAGTGGAGAAATATGGTCCTCATTGAGAAGTCTCTCAATGGTACGAATGTCTTCTTCCCAATCGGTGGGAGCATCGTCATATTTTAAATCCACATCCCCTAAACTCGCTTCAAATTCTTGTAAAAGAAAGTCACTTTCTCCAAATGGAGTCAATGAAGGAGCAATAGAAGCTACGGTCTCAACATGAGGTAAAGGAGAAATCCTGCCCTTACAAGCCTCGTGAAAATGTTCTTCGCATGCTTCGTCGAGCACATCGATGTAATTCACGGATTCGGGCTCATCGGAAAGTTTGGAAAGTTTACCCGTGTTAAAAACGATTTTATCATCCCCGACCCTCATGATAAGCTCACTCGTGGCTACCTCAATCAATGTACGCTCGGTTCTTAAGAATGGTCGTCCCACAATTAAGGGAACACGGGGATCCATTTCATTGTCGACTACGACGAAATTGGCGGGAAAAGTGAATTTGTCGACTCCTACAAAAACATCCTCGGCTATCCCCACCGGATAAGCAACCGTACGGTTAGCTAATTCTAATGTCATACGAGTGGGGACTAGCTCGGGTAAAGATAATTGTTTCCACACGGACAATGGCATAATATTGATACTCGCTCCGAGATCCGCCAAAGCCATACAATTATCAACACTCGGAAAATTACAAGGAATAAGGAATCGACCAGGATCTCCTAACTTAACCGGTAATTTTCTCAAAAGAACCGCGGAACAATTCTCATTCAATTGGGTATTGTCAATATCAAGCAACTTTTCCTTATCACTTAAAAGATCCTTAAACATCTTAGCGTACTTAGGCATGTGAGTGAGCGCCTCGGCAAAGGTGATATTGAAATTCAATTGTTTGAACATTTTTAGGAAGTTCGAAACTTGAATATCACCCCCCTTATTCTTCAATTTCTCTTTCCGCAACCTTGAGGGATAAGGTATATTGGGTTGAGATGAAGGCTTTTGAGTGGATTGCTCACTCACATCCTTTGGTGGAGGAGGAGGAATAGAAATGGAAGGTGAAGGAACCGGTTTGGGAACCGAAGGTGTGGTAGAAAATTTAGGTATCGGTGGAACATAAGGTGTAGACGAATGCATAACGGGTGGTATGTCACAAGTGGAAGAAGAAGGAGGTTGTGTAGAAGAAGAAGGTATCTCGGGTCCTTGGTTAGGTGGGGGATAGGAAGGTTCTACGGTGGTCTTACCGCTCCTAGTAGTGATAGCATTAACATTAGCCCTAGGATTGGTCACTGTGTTGGAAGGGAGGGCACCTTGGGGACGAAGGTTTTGAATCATAGTCAAAAATTTCTTATCGGCCGATTCTTGCATCTCTCTCATAATTCGTTCATGGTCGGTCAATTGTTGTAGAACCAAGTCCATTTGAGGATTATGAATGTTCATTTGATTATACCCTTGATTGTTAAAACCTTGATTGTTAAAACCTTGATTAGGAAAACCTTGGTTTTGATATTGATTATAACCTTGATTAAATCCTTGATTTTGAAAACCTTGGTTATTAAATCCTTGATTTTGGTTATTGAACCCTTGGTTTTGCCCTTGAAAATTCCCTTGATTTTGATTAAAACCCCGTTGATTAGAATTTCCTTGAAAATTACCCCGTTGAGGACCTTGGTTCCTATTTGGGCGGGTGGGGGTGGTCTTTGTGGTGCTACAAAACCCGGGGGATAATTTGAGACATAGGAAACTGCTCATTAGTTTTACTACAACTTATGTGAGTTTCTATAGCTCAAATTCATTTGATTTTATCCTGTTGTTCTTCATGGAGGATAATTTGAGACATAGGAAACTTCTATTAGTAGTGTGGTATTATTTAGGTAGTGGTCGAAATCAAGGTTGCTTACATACAAGACCCCTATTTGAATCATGTCAAAAAGGGTAAGAAGTCTACACAATGTAATCTGTTGATCCTTGGTGTTATATGTTTTACAAAGAATGCGAACTTAAGGGGGAGTGTTTTTGACATCATCAACTAGGGGATGATTGTTGGGTCGAAACTATGAGTTGATACGTCAAAAACAACAAAATAAGAAGACAAGGGCTAAAGTGTACAAGTTACAAAAGAACAAGCCGTTGGAGTCTTTTTATTATTTTAGCTTTTTTTGTAAGCTATGTCTCTATTATATAAAGAAACATAGACATACGTTTTACATTCATATCTTTCATTCACAATGTAAACCTACAATTGAGTTCGTATTCTATGCGTGGGATTTAATGCATACACGCCTAGAGATTATTTTTGTTATTATTTAATATAAGTAATCATTGTAGAAATTCATCTTTTTCATAACATCTTGTTACTAATAAATGTTCTATTCCGCTATATTTTATACATATGAACATTGATAATCCTAGATATAATGGTTCTTAACCATTGTGTCTAACGATCAATGGACTCCACAGTAAGTGCGCTAAATCGTACACTCCCCCGTGAATATCAATCCGGGTTGCAATCTGGAAGTGATTACAAGCCATTTTGTCGAGCTCAAAACGTTAAATGTTTTGTGACAAGCTCAACCCGTGATAGATTATTATACCCGTTTTTTAGGGATAAGTTATCTTTAAAGATACACTTTCCTTTATTTGAGGTCTGAGTTACAGTTTGACATTTAACTGTAAGTCGTTTACATGAGCTTAAAAACATTGAATGTTTTTATTGAAAGCTCATGACCGAGAAGATTTATTTTCCCGTTGTTAAGGATAAGTTTTCATGCATGATAAAATTTCCTTTCTTTGAGACGCGAGTTTCAATTTGAAGTAATTGTGAATCATTTTAAAGCTTAGTTGTTAAACCCTTTAGACACTAGTTTCTCAGATATCTGCTTCTTCAGCAACCTAACTCTGAGTGTGTCTTTTGTTGAACGGTATTTAAAGATTGGACCTTTAGGTGTCCGTTGAGTCTTAACTTCGATACCTGCACTCTTTAGAGTAGTTTGTATGCTTGCATATTTGTTAGTGATATCTTTGTGAGAACCATGTGGGGGTTCATAGTGAACCTTTGTCGTGCTAGAAGGAAATATTTTTCCAGTAGGAACCCATTTAAGACCAGTTTTTTTGAAGATTCTACCCGTTGGTATCCACTTAAGACAAGGTCTAGAAAACGTAGTTTTCTCATGTACAGCAGAAGACTTAATTGGAGAAAAACTATTTCCTATAGGGTTCCATCTTTGAGAAGCTCTAGCTTTTTGGTTCACCTTGTTCAAGACTTTTGTGACGCAATCATCATGAATGGCATTAAACACGCATTTGTTACATATCGTGCAAACAAAGTGCTTAGCATCTGAGAAGGATCTAGTGTTTCTAGGATAGGCTGATTTGGGCACATCATAGAAGGGTCTAGAATTCCTAGATGTGTGATTAGCGCTCCTAGGTTTCGGTTGGGTCCTATCTCTTGCTTGTGTCTTTATCTTAGCATCCTCTAGATAGATTTTATGACCCGTGTCATTTGAACTACTCTAAGGCATGTTCTTGGAGCTATTTCTAGAGTTTCTTAAAGCATTCATGTGATTGGGTTTTGCATAGGTAAAATTTGTTAAGGGGGATCTAGATAGCGGAGTGACTGTTTTTGGAAAATTGCTACGCATGTCAACTTGGGATGCAAACCTCGAGTTTGATGTTTTGTGTCGTTCAGATTTAAACGCATTCGACCGTCTAGCAACCGAGCGGTTTTTGAATGGTTGAGTAGGAGGTTTCCCCAAGATTAACCGATTTGCTAACTTAGTATCCACACTATTTCTTTTTAGCTTTCTTAATTCATTTTTCACCGCTGTTAATGCAAAAACCTTTTCTTGAATCTAAGATTTCAATTGCTTATTTTGTAGAAGTAATTGAGCGACATGTTGTTCTAACTTACTGTTCATATTATCAAATTTGTCGTTATCAGCATTCGCGTCATTACTATCTACAGTGTCGATAGGTTGCACAGATATTTCATTTAATGAAGCAGGCGGAGGACTTGGATTTTGAGAAGCCAACTTTGATTCTAACAAATTTATTTGTTTCAAAAAATGTTCTTTTTCCGCATTAGAATCTTGAATCTTACGATCCAGTTTTTGTTCAAGAACAACGTTTGCTTTTTCAAGTTTTTCAAAATAAGCTTCAAATTTTTCATTTTTCTTCGAAAACGCGAGTTTGGCATTCTCAAAATCTTTTGTCTTTTGAGCTAACATAGTTTCAAGCTCATGAATCATAGAATCAATATATTGATGATCATCATACACAAAATTTAATTGTACCTCAGCCATTGGCTCCTCATCATATATGGGTCTGATATTTGTATCATTGGTTGCTTGATCATTCCCTGAGTTGTTGCTGGTATGCTGCTTTTCTGATTCTGTCCCACTGCTTTCTGTGCCAATTGAACAAGCATCCAATGTTTGACCATCATCGACATTGCTCTCATTCTTCTGCATTAATCTTTTATTCACCCTTCTTTCAACTTTTAGTTTATGACGTGTTCTTTCAGCAATAGACTTCCTTACAGCATTCGTGTATTGAAGAAATGTCTCCTTCAATTCTTAAACTTCTAACCTAGTATATTCAAAGAAGTATTTGTTTATAAATTCTCGATCATAGTGTACAGAGACCTGTGTATCAAGGAATTGCTTAAACTGATTCTCGAGAACCAAAACGGCATATATGGATTCGACCTCTTGAAATTCATCGTTGGCAAGTTGTTGTTCAAGGTGATCTACATTGAGTAGCATTGTGCTTGTGAATGTCTCAACATTTTGACCAGTGAGTGACATGAATACCCGTTTGAATCCATGTTCGACACGAGTGCCTTTTAAATAGTCATTTGAAAGAACTTGAAGGTGTGACTGGAGTGATCTAAAGTGTGTCATGCATCGTTCTTTTGCAACCGACATCTTGGATTTGAGTGCATGCACATCTTGTGTTGCAGAATCCATAATGAGTGTTTCAGATGATGAAGTGACTTTGGATCTTAAGCAGATATGGTGTGATGGTTAGTGGTTGAAATTCCAAAAATTCCGATTTTTTCTCAGTCCGACAATAAATTCCTCAGTCTGACAAAACGGTAAACCGAAAAATTTTGAATTACCAAATTTTGAATTCAAGTTAGAAATAGTCAATAACTAGTAGGGAAAAATTTTGAAAAAGGAAAAATTTTGAAGAAGGAAAAATTTTGACAAAAATAAAACCTAAAAATTTGAATTTTGGTCCTAAAATTTGAGTTTTTGGTCGAAAAATATTTCGCATCGCCAAAATTTGAAATCAAAGCTTAAATGGCCTAAAAATGGTCTAGGAAAAAATAATTTTTTTTAATCATTGTGTAAACTATGTTCCAGGACTAGTCTAGATAGTGGCTAAGTCTGAAAAAGTTTCAAACAAAATGATTTTCAGAATGTTTACCTTAGGATCTTCAGAATATTTCTATCATCGGAATAAGGGAACTTCGGAATAAATCACTTCGGAATCCCACATTGTAATAACCACTTCGGAATCCCACTTTGGAATGCCACTTCGGAATAACCACTTCAGAATAACCACTTCGGAATATTGCACTTCGGAATAATGCACTTTGGAATATGTTCACTTCGGAATCCAATTAACCTCGGAATATGTTCACTTCGCAAAAATTAACTTCGCAAAAATGAACTTCGGAATGTGAAGGAAACTGGACATCGTAATTCAGAAACCCTCTTCACTACTTCGGAATATCCAAAAAATTCTGAAGTTAATCAATCTGTTGGCCAACTTCTGTGTTCTTCGTATCAAATAAACCCAATTTGTGATTTTAAACCAAAAATAGATCCGAACACCTAAAAACTTCGCTTTTTAACCACAAAAAGTATACCAAATCCCTACCACATCTATGTATGTGATTTGTATGAGGATTTAGAACCCGAAAACACTAAAAAAATCAATCCGAGATGATTTTGAAGTCAAAAACACACGGACCAAATTAAAACTAAACAACCAATCACTAATCTACCCCGTGGCGATTGATACCAGTTGTTGTTCCCAAATTAATTAACTTCACCATGATAGATTTATTGAAATAAAGAAGAAAATAGATGATTTCTGATGATGTATAGTCCCCAACCGGGTCATAAACCCGGCTCACGGGTACTACCCGCATCCGGCCCGTTACTAATGGGTTGGATTAATATCATTTGAGCTTATTGGCTCCGGATGAACAGTGACAGCATATATGCGTGCGGCCCACGGCCCGGCATGGCCGGTACAGGGTTAGACATAATCATAATCTTATTATGAATAGGATTTACCCCAAGGTAGAGGATATACATTCACCATAATTAGAAGATAACAATCAAAATAATTATGGAACTTATCCTTTGCTTAGGGCCGAAGGATTGGTGACAGCCCATTAGGGTTTCACCGCCTATATAAGAAATCCCTAAGGGTTCCACAAAGGTATTACATTCTACACACTCTCGACTCCCATCCGATTCTTAAACCCTAACCGCTTACTTACTCTCACGCCGGAGTCTAATCGTGGGATACATTCCCACGGTAAGCCTAACGCGTGTTGTTCTAGTGTGCAGGATCCTAACAAGATATTTCACTTGCTGCAGGAGCCGGAACCCAGCCAACCCGAATTAAGCCTAATTCAGGTCAAGCAAGGATCATCTAACTTTTGTATCAACAAGTTAGCGCCATCCGTGGGACCCATACACTAAGATAGAACAAATTTCTTCTCGATCTCTTTCAATGACGAAAGGACATCCGCAAGGAAATCCCAGAAACACGAATCCTGCGAATCGGAAGTCCACAGGGGACGGGATACTCATCCCCACTCAGTCCCCTAGCAACCAAACAGGTGGTCCAAATAACCGGAGCGTTTTTCAGCCCATGGGTGGAAGAGGCACGTCCACTATCACCCCACCACCAACCTCGACCTTGGACAACCCTGATCCAGGGAGTGCGCCTGAGCCCCCTGACAAGGAGCCACGCAGGCCATCGAATAAAGAAGAAGTGGAAGTTGAACCACTTAGTGAGGACGATCTCGCTCGAGTTCTCATGCAGAACTTTGAGAGGATCGTCCCGGGAATCGCGTCCAGGTTAAACCTAGGGAGGAACCGCCAATCTAAGCTCAACTTCTGTAGAGTCGTATCCGACACCTCTCCTCATACTCAAAATAAGAAGAGGGCACGACCCCAAGAACGAAACCTCTTTGAGGAAACCCCTCAACCTCGGAATGTGTTCGAACGCATAGGGGATCGTGTTATGCAGGAACTACTACAATATCGTGAAGAGGGAGATAGATCTGATGACTCGCCGAACAACCGGACTTGGAATTAACCAGGAACAATCGCCACACAAGCGTGTGGGATAGGATTAATACCGGGAAGAAGGCTCCTAGCTCTTCTCGCAAGAGCGATCCTCAGCCGAGGAGTGGGGCACCGCCCCCTTCCCCCGGTCCCTCAGGACAGGATTCGGACGACCATCCACCCAAGCGTCGCCGACCTAGGCGTACTCCTCCACTACCGTCAGACGATGAGGGTATTACGGTGGCCCCCATTATCGTGAGGCAGAAGAGGAAGATCTCTCCCGCCCATGGTGTGACCCTAATCTCACCCATCCATGGTGTGATCCCAGAGAAGATCCTTTTACTCTCCGCATATGGAATTACTCTGAGGATAAGAAGCGTCGCATGCCAGCGTGCGTCAAGACTTATGATGGGTCTGGTGATCCGGATGATCACCTAAAGATATTTGACACACAGGAGAAAATCGAGCGATGGACCATGCTTATATGGTGCCAGATTTTCAATTCAACCGTGATCGGCAATGCCCGTGATTGGTTTGAAGGGCTTCCTCCCTGAAGCATTGATAGCTTCACTGAGCTGCGTACTGCGTTCAAAAACAATTATACTCAGCGAAAGAAGTATAATAGGGATCCGGTCTCATTGGCAACCGTTAAGCAACGGCCTGGAGAATCTACGGAGGCCTTCACAGAACGCTTCAATGACGAGTGCACGCACACAAAGACAATGCCGGAACTCCTAAAAATTTCCTATTACATGCATGTCATAACAGACAGGGAATTAATTAGGCGCCTCAATGACAAGCGACCGGAGAGGTATGACGACCTCATGCAAAGGGTCATGAACTTTATAGAAGGAGAAACCACGGTAGCCGCGGCCTATCCTGCAAAGGGAAACAACTATCGATCAAACGACCAGTCCAGGAGACATTCGGGTGGTCAAACAACCAAGGCAGTGGAAGGGGTTCGGACTACAAGAGCCAAAACAAAGGAGGGCGGTCGGAGGACAAGTTCACCCCCTTAAAGATGTCCTACCGGGAGATCCTGCTGACAGAAGGGGCCAACTTCCCGAGACCTCCCCCAATGACGACTCCGATGGAATGTCGTCAAGGAAATCGCTTTTGCGAATTCTACAACGACAAGGGCCACGGCACGGAGGAATGTATCCAGCTGAAGAAGCACATTGAGTCACTGATCAAGTCATGCAAACTCAAACATTTGGTCAATGATTATAAGGACGGAAAGGATAACAAGAAGCACGATAAGAAGGATCACCAAAAGGACAAACCTTCGAATATATACATGATCCAATCCTGGCAGCGCCGCATAAAGCAGAAAATTAGTCAACAATTTTCACGAGGCAGAGAAATCTCATTCCCTCCCATTACCGCAAGCGACGTGACCGATGCACCTCTCACGATTGAGGTAAGCATTGGAACACACAATGTTCGCCGTATGTATGTGGATGGAGGGTCATCGGAGGAAGTACTATACGAACACTGTTTCGTACAGCTACGACCGGAAATAAGAAGCCAATTAGTACCGGCCACGTTGCCGCTCATCGGCTTTAGTGGAGACACCATCTGGCCAATAGGACAGATGCGTCTTCTAGTAACCATTGGGAATGAAGAGCATTCTACCATGGCGTGGATGAACTTTATGGTGATACGCTCACACTCTCCATACAATGGGATCATAGGAAGACCAGGTATCCTGGCCATACGGGCATTACCCTCCACAGCTCACGGAATGATTAAATTCCCTGTGGAAGGAGGAATTGTCACCATCTATAACTCAATCATACCAGCATCTGAATGTCATGCCTTGGCAACACCAGTCCTACCTATCCCCGTCAAGGAAGGATCACCACCCCCCCCCCCCCCAACTGGAAGGTGGCAATCCATCCCGATTATCCGGAACAAGAGTTGTCCATAGGAGGAACACTCTCGGATAGCGGCAAGAGGGCCATGTGCTCTCTTTTGAAAGCAAACCTGGATGTATTCGCATGGAAGCCCAAGCATATGACGGGTGTGTCGCGTGCGATAGCAGAACATAAACTTCAAACCCGCCAGGGATATCCTCCTGTTAAGCAAAAGAAGCGTGGTCAAGCACTAGAACGCAGCCAAGTAATACTGGACGAAGTACGGAAATTAGTACACGCAGGAATTATGCGCGAGGTATACTACCACGAGTGGTTATCCAACCCGGTCATGGTCAAGAAGCATGACGGGAGCTGGCGCATGTGTGTGGACTTCACGGACCTGAACAAAGCCTGTCCGCAGGACTGCTATCCGTTACCAGAGATTGACTTGAAGGTGGAATCCCTATGTGGTTATCCCTTTTTGTGCTTCTTAGACGTGTACAAAGTATAGCACCAGATCCAGATGGCGGAAGAGGATGCGGAGAAGACAGCGTTTCATACTAGTTAGGGCGTATATTATTATACAAAAATGCCATTCGGACTAAAGAACGCCGGGGCAACATATTAGCGACTTGTTGATAAAGCCTTCGACTCACAGATAGGCCGCAACCATGAGGTCTACGTTGACGATCTAGTCATCAAAAGTCATACGGAGGAGGCACTTCTCCGTGACGTCCAAGAGACGTTTGACACATTGAGGAGGATTAATATGAAACTGAATCCAAAAAATGCACGTTTGGGGCAAATGAAGGGATGTTCCTTGGATACATGATCGATCCGAATGGGATCAAACCTTGCCCAGAAAAGACAGACGCGGTGATACAGTTACCATCTCCTTAGACGCGAAAAGAGGTACAATCATTAAATGGAAAGCTGGCCTGGCTAAACAAGTTCTTGTCGAAGTCCACGGAGAAGTCACTCCCCCTATTCAAAACACTCAAGAAGTGCATCAAGAGGGGAGATTTCCGTTGGACAAAGGAAGCTGGGGAAGCTTTTGGTCAGCTTAAATAGCACCTCGCAGCTCTTCCCATGCTAGTAGCCCCCCAACCTAAGGAAGAGCTCATCATGTATCTGTCAGATACACACGGAGCAATAAGTGCAGTACTTATGATGGATAGGGACACAGTCCAGACTCCGGTCTACTTCATAAGTAGAACACTACAAGGGTCGGAGTTGAATCATTTCTCTATAGAGAAATTGGTTTTAGCATTAGTATTCGCCACAAAACGGTTTTGCCGGTACTTTTATGCGCACCCAATTGTGGTTATTACTGATCAACCAATAAAACAAATGATCTCCAGACCAGACGTGGCCGGTAGGCTACAGAAGTGGAGCATTCTGTTAGGAGAGCATAACATCTCTTATAGACCAAGGACAGCGGTCAAAGGCCAAATCTTGGCAGATTTATTAATAGAGAAGCCAGATAAGGACGGACCAGTCGTACAACAAGAGGAAACTCCAGTAGAGCTATGGGTCTTGTTTACTGACGGATCCTCGTGCATAGACGGGTCAGGAGCTGGCCTCATCCTTACGAATCCGGAAGGAATGGAGTTTACCTACGCTCTGCGTTTTGAATTCCCAACCACTAATAATGAGGCAGAATACGAAGCGTTGATTGCGGGTTTAAAAATCGCCGCTCGAATAGGAGTCCGCAACCTTGAGGCTTACGTGGACTCACGGCTTGTCGCGAACCACATTCTAGGAGGTTACATATCTAAGGAGGATAACATGGTTCGATACTTGGAGAAAGTCAAGTCACTCACAGCTACTTTCAGCAAGTTTTCTATCAAACAGGTACCAAGAGGTGAAAACAAGAAGGCGGACGCTCTTAGCAAGATTGTGTCTACTAGTTTCGCCCACTTATCCAAGCAAGTCTTGGTAGAAATACTAAAGGAAAAGTCTATAATGGAAGGGGAAGTCGTAGCTATAGTTTAGGAAGATGGACCTACATGGATGATCCCGATCGTCAGCTATTTAACTGATGAAACCCTTCCGGATGAGGAAAAGGCGGCACGGCGTATCAGAAGGAAGTCGCAGCACTTTGAGCTTCGAGAAGGCATTCTTTACAAGCGCTCTTTCCTACAACCATGGTTGCGGTGTGTTGGGCCACGCCAGGCTACTTATATGATCAGTGAGGTACATGAAGGGTCATGCGGTATGCACGCAGGTCCCCGATATGTAGTGGCACGAGCTCTATGCACAGGATATTATTGGTCTACTATGCATAGGGATGCACGCGACATGATTCGTAAGTGCAGTGATTGCCAAGTTCACAGACCAGTATCGCGACATCCGCAGTAGGAACTGACACCCATTACATCCCCATGGCCATTCTATAAGTGGAGGATTGACATTGCAGGACCTTTTCCCGTGGCTGCAGGGGGAGTTAAGTTCTTGATCGTCGTAATGGACTACTTTACACGATGGATAGAAGCTAAAGCGGTTAAATCCATTACGGGCAAGCAGGTTAAAAAGTTTGTTTGGGAAAACATCGTGTGCCATTTTGGCTTGATAGGAGAAATCATCTCGGACAATGGGAAGCAGTTCGCGGATAATCCATTCAAGGACTGGTGCGCAACATTGAATATCACGCGGCGCTTCGCATCTGTTAAGCACCCGCAGACAAATGGTCTTGTGGAACGAGCGAATAGAAGCTTAGGTGAAGGCATCAAGGCACGCTTGGATGAACGAAGTGCCAAACGGGTAGATGAGCTGCCACATGTTCTATGGGAACATAGGACAATGATTAAAACAGCCAATGGGGACACTCCATTTGCGCTGGCCTACGGGACTGAAGCTGTTATACCAGCAGGAATTAGAATGCCGACCATCCGCACAACGGAGGTTAATGTTGTCACGAACGACGAGCAACTCCGGATTAATATGGACTTGTTGGAGGAAAAAAGAGAAATAGCGGCTATCAATGAGGCCAAGTCCAAGGCACGGATGAAGGCTTATTATGACGCCAAGGTTAAAGGTGTCTCCTTTCGACCGGGAGATTTTGTTTATCGTGCCAACTAGGCAAGTCGAGCGGAGAATACAGGAAAGCTGGGCCCCAAGTGGGAAGGGCCGTATGAGGTTATAGAAGCCTTAGGACGGGGCGCGTACAATTTGCGTGACGTGGATGGTCGCGACCTGGAACGCATATGGAATAGCTGCAATCTTAAAAGATGATATCTTTGAAAGGCTACGGCTTCCGCATGGACACTTCGCTATAGTTGGCTTCAATGAAGATCCATGTATTCTCTTTTGTTTTGTTTTTTATGCTTTATAGGTTCTATTTATTTTTAGGATTTCCCATTCTTGTCAAAACAAAAATCGTAAATGTTCTAATAAAATGTCGTGGTACCTAGCTAGCTCCACGGCTCGTTCTTGTGCAAATTATTGTCATGTCTTTTAGATTTTATGTGCAAAAACTATTGTTGTATAGATTTAGTTGTTATTTCTATAATGTGCTATCTCTTATTCATATGCATTCATTCAAAACCGTACATGTACTATTCGCCTCCAGGCGGGGTAAGAGGATTAATTGAACCTAATAATTCAACTTGTCACATAAGAGGGATGCAACCCCAGTGACGTGGATCATGTATCCTCACTAGACACCTTCTTTACAAGACGTTGTAATAAGTTTCCATATGCCGCACCTACGTAGTGCTTTACATGGTAAAGACGCACGCCGTACGTCTAGTAAAATATAGACTTGGTTTTATTCTAGGGTAAGACGTGACATGTCATGCAATATAGATACATGATATCCAAAGAAAATAAACAAGTTTCAAATTCACAACACAAAATAGCCATGGTCATCACGGACTTACGTAAATATATCGAGTTATAACAATATTGTCAGTTCTAGCCGTGTACATACACGGACGAATAAGGTACGAATGTTCGTATATAAGTTACAGAGGTGGTCGGAACTCTCCTATTTCCCTCTTTCCTTCGATAATCAAGGCACAGAGGACCTCACCGCGAGCATTTTTACCATCCTGAACCCTAGTCATGTTGGCATCCAACGCCTCAGTTAAGAGTTTCTCACCCTTTATCACTTTCGAGGTTGAGTCATATGTTGGCAGGGTCAGTTGGATGGGGGTGGCTGTGAGCTTAGCCATGACTGTCTCGTTTGGAGCATCCTTCAGCGACTCAACTCAAGTTTGTCTAGGAATGAGTGTTAGATTTCTCCAAGGGCGGCCATAGAGGCGGTCATCTTATCTTTAGCTAGAGGGTCATGGTAGGCGTGTTGGGTAATGTCTTCCTTCTTGCTTATCAGCTCCACAGCTTTGATCAAACCCTCGTGCCTACCATGATCAATGCCATCCGATACAACATCCGGAAAAGCCTACAACAAATAAGGAGCCTCCGTCACCCTGCTCACGGCAAGGCGCATCCCCTGGCCCACCATCCATCTACGCTCGGCTATGGCCGTAAGCAAAGGAGGGCACAACACTTCGGCGCAGTCCTTTGCTATCCTGCTCAGTTCTCCCTCTGCTACCGTAACTCGCTCTTCCATGATAGTCTACGCATGGGTGAGTTCGTCCTTAAGCGTGTCGCGTTCTTGAGCAATGGTGAAGGCTTGTACTGTTACGGCTTTAGTGGCGGCTTTGTCTGCGGGTACCTATAAATAATACTTGGAATTACTATAAGACGATATGGGTCTTATGTGAACAAATGAGTATCAATAAAAGTGCGTACCTTCTCATTGGATGCAACTAGGAGGGCCTCCAGCTCAGTAATACGTTCCTCGCGTGCATTGGCGTGGTGGGCTTGTTCCTTGACTGTTGATTCCGCTACAACTAAATCTGCATGCAGGGACGTTACAGTCTTCTCATGCTTTTCCACCAGTTCCTCTCAGCGAGCAATCTTCCTCTCAGCACGGCTCACGTTGGCCAAGGCTCCTTCCAGACGGCGTCGTAGGGCCGCGCCAACTGTCACCTGGTGCGCTGTGGCTACATCATATTTCTCCAGCAGCGTCTCGTGCTCGAGTTCATCCAAGTCTTGTGCCAGCGCCGGAGGAGTGATGTGCTACATGAATTTTCTGCACTCGGACTCTGCCTCTAATCTTGTTAAGCTGGACAAGTTCCAGGCTGGGTGAAGGTTGGTGTCAGGTCCCTCAGAACGTGGCTCCTCTTCATGAGTTAAGGAGGGGATGGAGGTCTTAGTGATATCACGGGTGAGGGTTCCCTTTCCACCTCCTCCTCCTGTGCTACTATCGACAGGTCCGCCCTGTTATTAAAACACACCTATTAGTTTTTGTTTGTGGATTATATCTTGTGGAGTATTGTTGGTACTTACGTAGTGCCAATTATGGGTTCCGTGGTAGTAGGAGCCACGGCATTCACAGGGGTTGCCTTCCAGACTTGATCATCAACTTGCAGCGAAGGGTTGCCTTGGGCCGTAGAGGTACTTCTTCCCTCTTGGAACTGCGGGTGGTCCTGCCTTAGTTTCTTTGGGGGAGCATTGTGTGCCCCTGTCTCAGCCTCCATGTTTTTCGCTACCTTCCTGGTGGTCTTGCGCTTTCTAGATTTGGGCTTTGATGGCTGGGGGGATTTAGAATCCTGTATTGTTTCATCTTCTTCACCGGTGCGATTGATAGATGGATTGGTGAGTCTTTCTTCTTCATCTTGGTGCGGTACGACATTCTCCAACAGCAGCTCATCACCCTCTTCATTATGGAAATCTAGGGGGACTTCTGGATCACGGGTTGTTCCTCATCCGACCGTTTCTCAGTTGTTTCTTCCAGAGGAATGGTCATGTTGACGGTGGCCTCTAGTAAGGGGGGTTTACCTTCTTTCAGTGGTCGAGATCCTTGTGGAACTTTGCTTGGATCGCCTTGGCGTAATAAGCCAAACAGCTTCATCTCTGCGGAGATTTGCGTACATATGGGTTAGTAATTTCACAAGTACTATAGGACATGTTCGCATCTAAAGTATAGAAGACCTACCCTGTCTACGCTCGGTCAGAAAGCACGGATATCTATCCTCCCTCCCATAGTAATAGCGGTTGATCCCTACTAAGCAGAGGAAGTGCTTCGGTAAACCCCTATGGAATTCCGTGCGGTGGGTGTCTAATATTTTCAAATCCTTACTATAATAGTCCTTGGATTTGGGAGGATAGTCGACGGGTACTCTAGTTTTTAAAACAAAAGGGGTGGGGAATACTTTCTCATCTACGAAAAAATAGTGGTTGTACAATTCTTAAGGGAATCTAAGGGTTTCTTATAAGTCATTGGGCGGTCGCGGATCATTTCTTAAACGATAGCCACCCATTCACCATTTGTGGGGAGTAAAAAACCCTAAATAGATTCACGGTCGGGGTTACCTCACATGTATAGCAGGTAATCTCAAACTGGTTGATCTTACATGCCCCCTATGCAGTGAAGTTGGGTTATTTGGAAGTCGTAGTACAGAAGCAGATCTACTAAGAACATAGATAGGGGGATGCGGTAGTTAGCTGAGTCAAATAGACGCGTATACACGCCTATCTTTCCCTTAGGAGCATCCGTAATAGCTTCACCGTCACCTGGATAGGTCGGATGTACGCTTTCAGGAATATAGTACTTAGACAAAAAGTCTATGTATTTCTCCGCAGGCATCACGTTGAGGACATCCGTAATAATAGGGTTATCCTTCACCATGTTTTATAAAAAGGATTAGAGAGGCGTGATGATCTAACTTGCGGTGGTGAAAATCCGTGGGATAAGAAGAGAAGGAATGAAGAATTGAGCTCGAATATGACAACGGCGGAAAAGGGTATAAACTGTGTGTTTACACAGTAGCACACACCAACTCTTTTATAGGGTTGCCTCGATTTACGAGGTAACATGGATGTTCGCCACGTGTAAACCACTACGCCCATCTAACGGATAGGATTTCTGACACTTTTGAAACGTCAGAAGGGACCCACGGGTCACTTCTTGACAGTTTACGTGGCTCAAGGGTGGGTCTTTCTGGTGCACTTTTGCAGGCATGCGTCCGACTAATTACTACATTAATGCATTCATTAAAGTTGTCCCGGTCGGCTTATTTTGGAGTGCAGCCGTATCTGCAACAACAAGGTCTACAGGACATTAATTTGTCTAGAGGTTACGCCTACGGCTATAACAACTAGACTGGGGGGACATGATGACGTATAGTCCCCAACCGGGTTATGAACCCGGCTCACGGGTACTACCCGCATCCGGCCCGTAACTAATGGGTTGGATTAGTATCATTTGAGATTATGGGCTTCTGATGAACAGTGACCGCATATATGCGTGCGGCCCACGGCCCGGCACGGCCGGTACAGGGTTAGATAGAATCATAATCTTATTATGAATAGGATTTACTCCAAGGTAGAGGATATACACTCACCATAATAAGAAGATAACAATCAAACTAATTATGGCACTTATCCTTTGCTTGGAGCCGAAGCATTGGTGACAGTCCATTAGGGTTTCACCGCCTATATAAGGAACCCCCAAGGGTTCCACAAAGGTATTACATTCTACACACTCTCCACTCCCATCCGATTCTTAAACCCTAACCGATTACTTACTCTCACGCTGGAGCCTAATCGTGGGATACATTCCCACGGTAAGCCTAACGCGTGTTGTTCTAGTGTGCAGGATCCCAACAAGATATTTCATTTGGTGCAGGAGCCGGAACCCAACCATCCTGAATTAAGCCTAATTTGGGTCTAGCAAGGATCATCCAACTTTTGTATCAACAATTTCTAGAGAGAGAAAGTAGAGAGAGAAAGTAGAGAGAGATGATTAACTATGTGAAATTAGATTCAGAAAAATGAAATCACCAACCTCTGCTAACATGCTAGGAGAGGTATATATAGTCGGGCTTATACATGTAGCCTTAATGGACTATATTGTTTAATGGGCCGGGCTTGAGTAAATGTTTAGTACCTTGAAAGAGGCCTTTTAAGCTAGCCATCAAGCCCGTAATGTCACGACTATTTTAACTAACTATTACAACGTTCTAATAAATATTAAAATAAAAACCTATGACCGAACACTCTTGTTTGACTCAATATTTTGAGGCTAACAAAAAAAGCACAAAAAAAGAGATTTTTTGGAACAAAAAACTTGAAAAATCAAGATCTTTGCAAATCAATAAAGGGTAGCCAAGAATTGAAAATAAACAAGACTTATGAAGCCCACAATGGCTTGAGTTGTCAATTCAGGCCACCATGGTTACTTCATGAATCTTGGGTCTCAAAAATAAGTTTGCCAAATTTCTTGAAAAAAATAATTTTTTGATAGAAAACTACACTATTTTGGAGAAATATAAAGGATTCAAACTAAAACAAAAATATTAAAGGAACACAACTTTGTAAATTTTTACAATTTCACTTTCATTAATTTTGGAAAAAAAGCTACAAAGTTAGAACAAAAAATATGGTCACAATCCGACTCATATTTATACAAGGCTTAGGAAGGATATATAATGGATAAATAAAAAATAAACCCTAGCTGTTGCTTTTCCAGATCTGCCCTTTGATTTTTCAAATTTTGAAATTAGTCAATGATGCCAACATGTGATCTCTACTATAATTTGTTGGATAATAGTTGTTTGAAACTCATCAGGGTTTTCCATCGTTGTTGTGGGAGTAAGCAATCGATCATAGCCATAGATCCATTGTGCACTTGCTATAAATGGATGAACACTAGGGCAGGGGAGTATGTGGTAGGCCCTTGTGGTGCATGTGAACGCGTTTTAGAGGTGGGGGTAGGATGGTGACATGTTCAATCAGAGATCTGGGTAAAATGGGGTTGTAATTTGGGGTAATTAAGGTGATTAGGATTAGGTTTCTAAGTTGGGGAGATTGGGGGTTTCGTCTTGTTAGGGTAAACAGGGGATGTTTAGTGCCTAAACATATTATTATTAAACGATTTCAAAAAATAGTTTATTAATTAATATGTTTAGTGGGTGGGGTGACGTAGGATGGTGGGTATGGGTGGTGGATTGGGTTAGGTCGGGTAATGGGAAGTTTTGTTGGGCTTGGTGGGCTGTTGGTGGGTAATTGGACGGGTTGTATTGGTAATAGGTATTAGTTTAGTCACTTTTGCCTCATGCACTTTACAAAAATGTGCAAATTTCTTCCAAAGTTCTTAACAGCATATTAGGTCACTTTCCTTTGTTAATATCTTTGGTCTAATTACACTTTTGACAAAAAAGTTGTATCAAACTCTCATAGGGGCTTGTCTTGCAATTTGGGCAATCTTCAAGGGCCATTTTTGTCATGTCTTGAAATATTAAGCACCTAAATGTAATTATGGTTTTTAACAAGGGTATAATATGACACGTCATCAAACTTGAGGGACCAATCTTGTCAATTCTTCAAACTTTAAGGACTTTTGTGGAAAATCAATGTTGGGTCCGGTTCTTTGTACAGCTTCGATATAAAGGATGAGACTATGTATAATTGCAGTCTTATCAGTGGACTTCCAACACCTCCTATAGTGGTACCTCTTTTGCAACACTGAATGGATTTAGCAAATCACGAGGCTGAGCAAATATGGGTAGTTTGCCGCTTTGACAATGGTAAGCAGTTTGTCGATAACCCATTTAAAGATTAGTGTCCGACAAATAACATCAAACAAAGGTTCGCATCGGTGAAACACCCATAGTCTAATTGGTTGGTGGAGAGAGCAAACAAAAGTCTAGGTGATAGTACTAAAGCGAAACTAGAAAGAAAAATGAAAAATGGGTAGATGAGCTATCTCACGTTTTGTGGGAGCACAACACCATGATAAAAATAGGCAATGGAGACACTCCTTTCGCACTAACATATGGAATGATGGCAGGTATCCCATCCAAAATCAGGCTGCTAACAATTGACACGGCAGAGGTGGATGTAGTCACGAACAACGAGGAGTCGTGGTTGAACTTGGATTTACTACAGGAACATCGAGAGTTAGCTGTAATAAATGAAGCCAAGGAATAGTAAATAAATAAAGGGTTATTACGACACTAGAATTCGGGGAGCCTCCTTCAAACCAGGTGAATTTATGTATCGTGCAAACGAGGCAAGTCGTGTAGAGAATACACGAAAACTTGACCCAAAGTGGGAAGGACCCTACATAGTGACCGAGGCTTTGGGAAAAGGTGCGTATAAATTGCGCGAAATGGACGGCCGTGACTTAGCGCATACGTGGAATATCTGCCATCTCAAAAAGTGTTACATTTAAGGCCACGACCCCATCAAGGATGACCTTAGATGTAGTCAGCTCCAATGAAATCCATGTATTTTTTCTTTTATATGCATTATGGTTTCTTGTATTTCAAAACTTTTAAGTATTAATAAAATGTCGCGGTCCCTAGCTAGTTTCGCGACCCTTTCTTTTTTAACTTAAATTATTTAAATTATACTATATTCTGCGTATAGGCGTACATGTACACATCATTTCTATGACAAATAAGAGGACTGGGTTAAACTACTAATTCAACTTGTCGTGTTCGAGGGATGCAAGCTCATCGACTATAGATTAGGTATCCTTGTTAGGCACATTGCTATTCAATACTTTGTAGCAAGTTATGCAGCCCACACATTCCATGTTGAGCTTGCGAAAGACAGACTCTGCACACCTAACAACTGGTCAAAGTCCTTGACCGTCCTAGTGGTCGTATCGGCATGCCGCACGAAATGAATTAACTTCACCCATCAGGACAAACTATAATATAAATGCAAGTCATACATAGAATATATATCCTTCTACCACGAGTAACGATTAACACAGATAGCCAATCATATGTTTTTGGGACATGTTCATTGAATAACTATTGGCCTAAGTGTTTGAGCTATTACAGATAGAGTGTGAACATTCACACTCACAAAAATAACATCGTTTTACAACATAAGAACATGGTTTCACAATAAGTCAGGTGCTAAGATCTCTTTAGCTTTACAGTCACCACGCCGGAGGAGGAGGTAGTGTGTTCCTTCTTCGACCTTTCCATGTATTTCAAGACTCCCACATCCCGCGCGGAAAGGTGTAGAGGAACGATAGGTGCGGCACTATACTGAGATAGATGAGCTACACCAACACAACAAGCAACATCGTGACCGTACGCTCCCTTCTTCAGGGCCGTGCGGGCTTCATGGACTTCAACCACCTCCTGTAGTGGTACCTCTATTGCAATACAGAAAGGATTTAGAAAATCACGAAGCTGAGCGAATATGGGCACTTTGAGTCCTAGAACTTAACCTGATGAGGCCACAAATATACATGGTCTCATCCTCCAAATTAGGCTTAAAATGTACTAAAATATCATAAAAACCGTGAAAACCCTTTGTATTTGTTCATTGTGTGTTTGTCGGTTTGGATATCGTGAAATCAACAAAATATTACAAGAAACAAGCAAAAACAAACACGGGAAATGTACAAAGAACCGGACCCGAGCATTGATTTTCAAGAAAAGTCCTTGAAGTTTGAAGACATTACAAGAATGGTATGGTCCTTATACTTTCAAGACTTTTCACTTTAGGCCCTTGTAAAACTCAAAACTTACAAGTAGGTCCTCAAAGTTTCAAGACATGACATAAATAGCCCTTGAAGTTCACAAGAATTGCATGTTTATTCCTTTTCAAAGATTTACAAAGTTTGAAGAGCCAAAATTGCAAATATGCCAAAGATATTAACGAAGTGAAATGCCTTAATTTGCTATTGAGAAGATTTGGTAGAAAATAGCAAGTTGTCTAAAGTCTGGGGGTATTACTTGTCAACATCCAAACCCATTTCCCTACTATACCTGCTCCATACCCACAAGGCCAACCCATCACATGCCATTACCCGTTATTACAAACCCACCGGTGATACATTAATTAAACTTTAAATAGATTTAATTAATATATCTTTAGGCACCAAACACACCCATTAATCTCCAAATCAGATTAAACATACACACTAACACAAACTAAACCCTAAACCTTCAATCTTGTTAATTACACACAATTATACCACCACCTCATCAAGATCCCTAATTACTGGTCCCCTCATCACACCCTTACCCTCCAATCACATGACACATCATTGTGGACCCTACCACGAGTCTCCCTTACACAAGTCATTTTCCCCTTTCCCAAAACCAACAGTAAATCAATGGCCATAGGGAATTCCTTGTTGGCTACTTATTTTTGGACGGCCAAGATTGCAAATCACCAGCTGTATCACATGGCACATAGCAGATTCTTCACATAGCTAAATTTGACAAAGTTTGAAATTCAAAATCAAAGGGTAGAATTGGACAATCACTTGCTAGGGTTTTAGATTTTCTTTATGTTCTAGAGTAGTCTTGTAGGTAGTATAAAAGGAGGCGATGGCCTGTAGCAACCCCTCTATTCCATTTTCTTTGTAAAAAGTTTTTTTCAATGAATATTTATAGTTTTTGATAAAGTCTTTTGCAAAGAATTTGATTTTAAATTTTTTTACATTGGCATTTAATTATTTTGAAAATTTAATTTAAGTGTTTTGATTTTATGCTAGTTCTTCTTTTATCAAGATTTTTGTTCAAATTTGTTTTGTCAAAAAGTCTTTGAGAACCAAAGGCTTAAGTTTGATTGTGTGAGTCTGGTCTGACAAAACAAACTCAAGCAAGAGCTTAAGTTTTTGTTACCTTTCCTTGTTGGTTACCCTTTTGTTTTTTGCAAACCTGTTCCAAAAAGATTTTTACAAAAAATCTTTTCTGTTTATTATTTTATGATCTAAGCTTACTAAGATTTAGGAGCTTGTTTGTTGTTTCTTTGTTGTGTTCATCACATGGAGTTATTTAGAAGCCATTTCCCCCAAACTTGACTGTAGTAGTCATTTGTGGAAGGACTGTTGTAGTCCTAGTCTCTAGATTCTGCAAATAACATCACCTCCTTCTTCAAACAACCTCCATGGAGAAGGCATCAGCCATTTTCTTGGATTGAACAATGCCAAGCAAGCTTTTGGCTTGAACCCTCCTTACTACTACTTTGAATGATTTTTGTGTGATTTTTATTTGCATACTGATTTTGAGTAGCTATGGTATTTAATCCTTGTTCTTTAGATGACATATGCATGTTCTGGTAACTTTGTTAAGGTTTTGAGGTGATTTGTTTAAGTTTTCTTTGTTAAATTTGTTGAGTCTACATAATGGGGTGTTTGAATCTGTGTGTTGAAAGACTGGGGGTGACAACAAGCCCACATTTAGGCCTGCATATATCTTAATCTGTTGAAGGATAGTTGGTTTTAAGCAATGATTTCATCATTTAGAGTCTAGAGTTCAAATTGCATATTTTTGTTCATAATTTGCCTAAAACACATAAGATAGATTAGGGGCATGATTTATGTGATTTGATGTTTAAGATTTTGTAATCAGTTAGTTTTAGGTGTAATCCAGGTGTGCTTATTGTGGTTTTCTTGGTTGATAGCTTATGGTTGGCTTAACAGCTTAATAAAAGTCACCAAAAAGTTGTTTAGAGGCATTCATCTGATATCCTTTTTCTTAGTGCTATCAGATATCGGATAAACGGTTTCAACCTTTCACCCGATATCTGACACATGGTTAAATTATCTAAGCTTATTTTGCCATGTCTATGTGATATAAGTGCTTTTTAAGGCTTATTCTTGTTGCTATTTACTTATTATCACCTCCCTGATAAACCACTGCCTATTAGGGTTGTATTGTTCCAAAAAGAAAAGAAAAGTTAAAAGCAAGTTGGCATGGGTTGACCCTATAACCTGTCGTACATGGGTTCTAGGGGTTACCATTGTGCTAGTGTTTCTAATTGGTAAGGGTTTCCCCTTTTGATGCATAAACCCTTTTTGTTTTTGTTTCTCATAAATAATTCGTAGCTTAATCAAAGCTTAGTTTCTTATTTTGTGATTCTTTTTGTCTCCTTCTATTTTTCTCCCATTCTAATATAAGTTTACATTTTTTCCAAAGTGGTTTTATATTTTTCACGTTTTCTAATTATTTTTAACCATTATTCCTTTTTTAGATTTTATTAATTAGTTTAAAAATAGCACAAATTTGTTTTAATTTTTCAAAAAAAACTTTTTAGAGTTAGAATAATATCTAGGGTTACAAATTATAAAAACTTGGATTGGGCTTTTTGCTAATTATTTTACTTTTTAGGGCGTTAATTATTTTTAAATTTTAAATATTAATTAATTTAAAAAGTTATAAAAGGGTTTATTGAATATTAAGCCTTAGTTATATTTTATAGGATTTATTTTTAATTTTCTTTATTTTTTAGGTAAATTTTATTTTTACGTCTCGTTTTACGTTTTTACATTTTACGTCGTAGTGTAATTTTAGTGTAATCTGTCTTTTCTTATTCTCTCTTTTTACCACCAAAAACGAAGTAATCCAAATAACGTTTTTAATCTTGGCACACATACAACACCTCCCTAGGAACGAACGCACTTTCAAGCTCTTACGGTTTTCCTAAATCGTAATTGTTTAACGCTTACCATTTGTGCTTGTTTTTTCCAAGACAAGCATATAAATACTACAATCGTTTTGGCGCCGCTGCCAGGGAAGGTGTAGTGCCATTTTATTATACGTATATTTTTTTGAGTAGTACGTTTTCGAATTTCCATTTTGGGAAAGTGTAAATATCGTATATAGTTGTTTTTATTTTATTACTACTATTAGCCATATAAATGAATCGTGCGAAATTGAACTCATTTAACAAAAAATCGTTTTTCGTTTTTCTTGTGAATACTGTATATACGTAGAACAATTAATACACAATATTTATCCAAATACGCGTGAAAAGCACCTCATTAATCAGCGTTCCGATGATTATTGAGTGTATCGATCAAAGAGAAGTTTAAAGCAAAATAGATAAATACTATTAATTAGTTTAATCTTAATTAATACAAATTATAAGGTAGGTATAAGGCGGTTTTATTTCACGACCTAAAGAAAAAGGCTCTTAAGTGCTTCGCGTCGCCTCGTTTCTCCGGTCGCTTGTGCGTATTAAGAAAGTGATGATTAATTAAGGGTTTTCCAAATCAATTATTAATAACCTTATTTGCTTTGCTTATATTATTGAACCCTTGAAACGTTTTGGTGTTCCACCAACGTTTCAAAGTCGAACGAAGGTTTTTACTTGACGTAATTACTTTCATTCTTTTGGATTCATTAATCGAGACCTTTGATTAGTGGATAAATTATGTAGATTTTATTATCTATGTAATACACCAAAAATTATAAAAAATTATAAAAACAATCAAAAATCAAAAATTCAAAAATTCAAAAACCCGAAAAAGAATCTTCTTTGCTACCCCCATTTTCTATGTTAGTGCATGCGCACTCGATCGTCGAATTATCCGAATTCTAACAATGTGCCGAATCAACGTAATCGAAATCGAAGGAATCGACACCAAAGACAAAATTTAAAAACTAACGTTCCTAATATCGTTGTTCAAACCGTAGACGAGATGGCCAAAAATCGTACGATGATGGAGTTGCTCCAAGCACCCACCGAGGGTTATGGAGACACGATAGTAATTCCGAAGCGGAGAATTTTGAAATTAAATTAGGAATGTTATCTTTGATTTAAGCGACAAAGTTTAAGGGTCGTGAGGCGGATAATCCTCATGATCACATTCGGAATTTTAATCGTCTTTTAGATACGAGCAAGTTTAAGAACGTTGACACCGATGTCATCAAGCTTATACTTTTTCCTTACTCGCTCGACGGCTCCGCCAAGGATTGGTACGAGAAGAACCACCTAACTTCATAGTTACGTGGGATGATCTCATTTCCAAATTTGTTAATCATTTTTTCCGTCGTCTAAGACCATGTTTTTCAAAAACGAGATTACGAGATTTGAACAAAAATCGAATGAAACGTTTTGAGATGCGTGGGATCATTTTAAGGAATTGCTTAGGCAATGTCCTCATCATCGATTTTTTGAATTACACCAAATCAACTCTTTTTATAACGGTCTTAATCTTCACAAGAAAGATTCGTCAAATTCCACAGCGGGTGGTAACTTTTTGTGTAAATCTCCGAAAGACGCGTTAATGATTATCGAAAATAGATCTAAGGTTTTTCAACTCCGTACCACACCGAGTGTTGCAAATGTCGCCAATGGTAGCCAAGCTAATCGTGATATTGATAGGGTTGACGCGAAAGTCAATAAATTGACGAATGTTTTTACGTCGTTCTTGATCGAAATGCAAAAGAAAGACGCTCCCGCTATGGTGAAAGCGGTTGAGGTTTCGTGTATGTTGTGTGGTGTACCTCATAATTATTACGAGTGTGCGGCTACGGATGGCAAAACGTCGAGCGTTCATGCGATAAATGGGAACAACAATTTTAATCAAAATAACGTCGGTCCATCACAACAAACGAATTATAGTAATCAAGGCAACAATTTTCAAAATCAAAATAAAAACAATTTTCATCGAAATAATCAAGGAAATCAAGGAGGAAATAATTATCAAGGTCAAAATTTGAATTGGCATCGAGGTCCTAATAACAACAATCAAAACTAGAATTATAATCATGGTCAAAATTCAAATTTTCAAAACAACAATCAAGGGAATTTTTCAAGCGGGATTTAAAACCAATGTTTTAATCACAATTCAAATGGGTCTAATGATTTTCAAAATTTCGTTAAATCAAATGACGTTAACATGAAGAGATTAGAAAACCAAATTGGTGAAATAAAAAACGAATTTTCCAACACCTTGAAAGGGCAAAATAATAAAATTGAGCAAGGTCAAAGTGACATTAAAAGTATGTTTGCGTCTATAATGAACAAACTGTCGAGTTCGTCTTCGAGTCCTTAACTAAGTAACACCATGACAAACCCTAAGGAACACGTCAAAGCCACTACATCCTCTCATGGAAAAGGTCGTGTGATTACCCCTAACCATGATAGCTTCAAAGTTGTGCATTCGTCTCTACCCTGACCTCAAAACAACTTCATGTTCAAAAGTCAAGGGGAAGAAGGTGGTTACCAAGGAAAAGAGTGCACATCCTCGTGTAACTCAAATTCCATCCACCGTTCAAAAAGGGAGTTTTATTGACCTTACCAAGGTTCACCTTAAAGAAGTTTGTGCTTCGATTCTTCTACGAAAGTCTAAAAGGCATATGCCAAGAAAGGAAGAAGATCATGGCCAATTTCTTTTACCTTGTGATTTTTTCGACATTGAGGGATGTTTAGCCCTTGTCGATTTAGGTGCTAGCATCAATCTCATGCATCATTCTATTTGGAAATTGATGAAATTTCCTAATGTTATCCCCACTAACATGACAATCGAGTTAACAGATTGTACACCACTTACACCAATTGGTATAGCCGAGGATGCCTATGTTAAGATTTGAAATTTCACTTTTCTCGTGGACTTCGTCATTTCCGATTACGAGTGTGACCCTAAATGTCCCATTATTTTAGGAAGAGTATTTTTATAGATGGCCCATGCCGTAATCGACGTTCAGGGTGGGAAATTGACTATGAGATATGGGGAGGATAAGATGGAATATTTCGCGAGTAAATCCCATGATCAAAATGATCAAAGCAAAACCGAGGTTTTCAAAACTAATACTTATGAAAGCATTTTTTCTTTAGCGGAAAACAAAGAGCTTGATGAATGTTTCGAAATAATTAAAACAAACGGTTTTCGCACTGAGGATTTCAATGATAAAGAATACATTTACTTACTTAAAGAGGTTTAAGAAAATGTATGGACAAATCATTTTGGGATTTATTCGACGAATCAAGTGACCAACCAATTCTGGAGGAATACGTTAGTTCCATTTCGACAATGACTAATATGGACTCGTTATCACCACCTTTGAAGGTTCATAACTTTGAGGCGTCAACTTCTAATTTAATTGAAGTGCCTTTTTCTCCTAGCCCAATATCTATTGAGGCTAAGGATTTTACCACTATCCAGGCAAATTCACCCATCATTGAAAGGTCACCTAAGAATAGTCCTTTGACTTGTAAGACCATGGCTGTGACCCTTGAGAAATCTTCTCAAGGGAGTGCTCACATCGACTCTTTCTTTAATGACGATGGTGATTTTGTCGAGATTTATCACAAACTTCGTAATCCACGTGCTATTTTTGAGGATTCTCCCAAAAAAGAATTCCTCATGTGGTGAGTATGATGATTTTGAGTTTGACCCCGAGATTGAGGAACAAATCGAAAGAGAACTTTCTCGTATTGACCCACTTTACATAAGTGAGGATCATGAAGTTATCAATCTCGAGGCCAAAATTGATGAGTTGGAACATCTTCTTTGTAATGACGAAACAACTCATGTGACCACCAAAAATCCCATTCTCGAGGAGTTACCTTATCAACACTCCTCAAATGAGAATCTCGTTAACCACATTCACCAGGATTTAACTTATCAACAATCCCCACAAAAGAATGATGGTTTCGTACTTGATCATAATATCTTCGAGAGAGTTTCAAAAATATTTAATGACGGGTTTAAAAAACCTTGGTTTAATGAGCCTATTTATAATTAAGAAATCTATGAGATTCACGATCCTGAGGATGATGGCGTTTATGTTGACCCCGAGGGGAATGAGTTTTATATCAACCATCGTTTTGAAAATTTATACAATTCCTCTCCCACCACCCATGACCTTAATGTGAGAATCTTTAGTGTGCCTAATATTGAGTTAGAAAAGCCAAATATTTTCAACTTAATTAATGGAAAATTGGGTCTTCACAAAGAGTTTAAAAATGATGAAAAAGGAAAAGAGTTTGAATTTAATTTGAATCATGTTCCCATTTTAACTCTGTCGTCAATGCGTGTTTTGAGTGCTACCACCTCGTCTACTCCTTTTGACAATGGTTTGTGTGGTTTTAGTGTGGGGGAATCCCTTTATGTTTCCCCACACTTCTCCACCAAGTACGAGATATTCGATCCCGTAATTGCTTGTAAAGGGAAATCTCGGTCTTCTATCGATGAAATAAATGGAAAAATTATCTATTTGCTTGGTGTAAGTCTACATCTAGTAGCTCAATGTTTTTTCCCACCCATTGTCCCATCCTTTTACTTCTTATATATTTTCTTCTACCCCTTTGGGGTTTTGGTTGGAGTAGCGTTGTTTCGTTTGTCTTTCGAAAATGAAGACGCTATCTTTCACCCCCCGGCATACGTATATCGGGTTTTTAAGTACTCCATGTACTTTTTTTGCTTTGTTTATCATGTAAGCCCCACAAAAAATGACCATACCATGATAATCCCTAAATGATCACATTTATGGGGATTCGAGTCGAGCTCTTGACTCTTTTATCAAAAATGAGGTGCTTCGTGGGGGAAATTCCATGCTTATCCTTGTAAATATTATTCCTTTATAAGTAGCTAATGTGAGGGGACTTGTGCTCTTCCAACCTTTGTTTCGTGGTTGTTTGTGATTGTGATTTATTAGGAATCACCGTCATCGTTGAAGCCTCTCGTGTTCGTTTTAGTATCACTCGAGCTTTGATCGTTGCCTTTGAAGATTTTGATATCTGATGATAACCTTTTATGTTCTAATGTTTATCTTTTATCATAATTCATACACGGCTTTTAGATTATTCGTTATACCCTTTCCATGCTCAAGATTAAGTATTCGACTTTTCGTCTCTAGTATGGGGCTGTTTCACCCTTAGACTCGAAACATTGAGGAAAATGTTTAGTTTTAGTGAGGGCGTAAATAGATTCTTTACTTTGCTTACGTCATCATCCAATCCAATTTTCATCCTTTTGTTGCAAAATAAGGGAAAAATGGCCAAATTTTTAACATTTTCCGTGTTTCTCATAAGTGTTTAAGACATGAATGTAGGTTTTACGATGGTGAGAATAAGAGTAATTTTTTACTCGACCGTGCGTGTTGAGCACTTAGCTTCGTTCCTTAAATATATTAGGCTAATTCTCATTAAATTGAGGACGAGAAATGATAACATTAATTAAAAGTTACTATGCTAAATGTAGAGTACTCGTATTCTTTCAAAAACTCATGTGTTCTAATTATTTTCTTTTTCTCCCATCGCTTGTATATATTTAAATTGTTAATAAATATTGACTTAGCGGTTTAATCTCTATTATTGGTTAGTAGTTTCCATGTAATTAAATTGGCAAAACATTTAAGAATCACCAGCGTCGCGGTTTTGAAGTATTGGCAAACCGAATAATCGAAAGCTTCCATAATAATAATTTTTAAGTTCCTTTTCACCTATACTAAGCAAAAATTTGAAGCTCACAAGGCCGAAAAATCTCTACAAAATTGAAAGTGAATGTCTTAAAACATGAAGTTTTAAAGATCCAAAATTGGCCTTTGCATGAGGATATACGTCAAGTCATAACAAACACCTCATAGCGAGGTTCAATAATAGACAAGGGCAATACCGAAGTTATAATAAAAGCTCCAGGGGAGAGTTGAATAAAATATGGAGGTAAACCATGATAATCAAAGCCACAGATGATGAGGCGAGTAATAAAATGCATGGTAATAAGTCAAATGTTCAAAAGCGTTATAAAACTGTGTTTATCGAATCTTATTTGTTGACTTAATTTTTTGACACCATTATCTATTAGGAAAGGTTACTAATTTAATGATTTTGGTTACACCGTTATGGCTCCATTTTTGGACCTAATCTTTATTCACGCATAAGTTAAAAATGTACCCTCGTGATCATTAAGATAAAAATAAAATATAAGAGATACACCTTAGGAATAAGGGAGTTTAAGCACGTGATTAAGGCATGTGAGTAGTGTTAGAATTACTAAACTTATAATGACAATGATCTTGTTTCACGCTTAGCATGGAATTGAGAGAAAATAGAGGACGACAAATTATCTTTATGAGGCACTCACGTGTTGTTATTCTATGATCCTAAAAGTCACATTCTCGTGATGAAAATCATACATTATGTCTAAAACGCATTTAGTAGTGAATTTAAATTTATGTTTCAATAAATGTCGAATAAAAATGAATTTTCTAAGTGCTACGATACTTAATTATAGCATTGCGTAAGGGCACGGAAATGGTTTAGTATGGGGAGAGATGAGACCACAAATATGCATGGTAAATCGAGCTTAAAATGTACTAAAATATCATAAAAACCGTGCAAAACCCTTTGTGTTTGTTCATTGTGTGTTTGTAGGTTCGGATATCGTGAAATCAACAAAACATTACAAGAAAAAAGCAAAAACGAACATGGTAAACGAAGTCGCACAAAGAACCAGACCCGAGCATTGATTTTCAAGAAAAGTCCTTGAAGTTTGAAGAAATTACAAGAATTGTCCCTATAATTCGAAGAATTGTCACCTTAGGCCCTTGTAAAACTCAAAAGTTACAAGTGGGTCCTCAAAGTTTCAACACATGACATAAACAGCCCTTGAAGTTCACAAGAATTAAATGTTTAGTCCTTTTAATGATTTATAAAGTTTGAAGGGCCAAAATTACAAATATACCAAAGATATTAATGAAGTGAAATGACCTAATCTGATATTGAGAAGATTTGGAAGAAAATAGCAAGTTGTCCAAAGTGTGGGGGTATTACTTGTCAACACCCAAACCCCTTTCCCTACTATACCCGCTCCATACCCACGAGCCCAACCCATGGCAGCCCATTACCCGTATTACAAAACCACCAGTGATATATTAATTAAATTTTAAACAAATTTAAATAATGTATCTCTGGGCGCCAAATACACCCCTTAATTCCCAATTTAGATTTTGACACACACTCTAACACACACTAAACCTTAAACCTTCAATCTTGTTAATTACATACAATTATACCACCACCTCCTCCAGATCCCTAATTACTAGTCCCTTAATCACACCCTCACCCTCCAATCACATGCCACATCACTGTGGACCCAACCATGAGCCTCCTATGTACAAGTCATTTAACTCCCTTTCCCAAAACCAACAGTAAATCAATGGCATAGGGAATTCCTTGTTGGCTACTTGTTTTTTGGATGGCCAAGATTGAAAATCACCAGCTGCATCACATGGGACTTAGAAGAGTCTTCACATGGCTCATTTTGACTAAGTTTGAAATTCAAAATAAAAGGGCAGAATTAAACAATCACTTGCTAGGGTTTTAGATTTTCTTTATGTTCTAGAATAGTCTTGTAGGTAGTATAAAAGGAGTTACTGGCCTGTAGCAACCCCTTTGTTCCATTTTCTTTGTAAAAAGTTTTTTTTAATGAATATCTAAAGTTTTGATAAAATCTTTGCAAAGAATTTGAAATCCAGTTTTATTACATTGTCATTTAATTATCCTGCAAATTAATTTTAAGTGTTTTGATTTTATGCTAGTTCTTCTTTTATCAAGATTTTTGTTCAAATTTGTTTTATCAAAACATCTTTGAGAACCAAAGGCTTAAGTTTGAGTGTGTGAATCTGGTATGAAAAAACAAACTCAAGAAAGAGCTTAAGTTTTTGTTTCCTCTCCTTGTTGGTTAACCTTTTGTTGTTTGCAAACCTGTTCCAAAAAGATTTTTACAAAAAATCTTTTCTTTTTATTATTTGTGATCTAAGCTTACTGTTTCATATGATTCAGCCAAAAGCTCTTGACATAAGCTTATGACTGAGCTTTAGGAGCTTGGTTGTTGTTTCTTTGTTGTGTTCATCACGGGGAGTTATTTAGAAGCCAGTTTCCCTAGACTTTACTTTAGTAGTCATTTGGGAAGGACTGTCGTAGTCCTAGTCTCTACATTCTGCAAATAACATCACCTCCTACTTCAAACAACCTCCATGGAGAAGGTATTAGTTGTTTTCTTGTCTTGAACAAAGCCAAGCAAGGTTTTGGCTTGAACCCTCCTTGCGTCTACTTTGAATGATTTTTGTGTCATTTTTATTTGCATACTGATTTTGAGTAACTATAGTGTTTAATCCTTGTTCCTTAGATGATTTATGCATGTTCTGGTAACTTTGTTAAGGTTTTGAGGTGATTTGTTTAAGTTTTCATTGTTAAAGGAGTGTTTGGATCTGTGAGTTTAAAGACTGTGGGTGACAACACAGTCCACATTTAGGCCTACATATCTTTATCTGTTGAAGGATAGTTAGTTTTAAGCAATGGTTTCAGCAGTTGTAATATAGAGTTCAAATTGCATATTTTTGTTCATATTATGCCTAAAACACATCAGATAGATTAGGGGATTGATTTATGTGATTTGATGTTTAAGATTTTCTAATCAGTTAATTTTAAGTGTAATCGTAGTGTGCTTATTTTGGTTTGCTTGTTTGGTAGCTTATTGTTGGCTTACCAGCTTAATAAAAGTCACCAAAAAGTTGTTTAGAGTCACTCATCTGAGATCTTGTTTTTTAGTGCTATCAGGTATCGGATAAAGGGTTTCAACCTTTCACCCGATATTTGACACAGGGTTAAATTATCCGATCTTATTTTGCCATGTATGTATGATATAAGTGTTTTTTAAGGCTTATTCTTGTTGCTATTTTCTTATTATCACCTCCCTGATAAACCACTACTTATCAAGGTTGTATTGTTCCAAAAAAAAAAGTTAAAAACAAGCTGGCATGGCTCGACCCTATAACCTGCCGTATAGGGGTTCTAGGGGTTTCCATTATGCCAGTGTTCCTAATTGGTAAGGGTTTCCCCCTTTTGATACTTAAACCCTTTTTGTTTTTGTTTCTCATAAATAAACCGTAGCTTAATCAAAGCTTATTTGTTTATTTTTTTATTCTTTTTGGCTCCTTTTATTTTTCTCCCATTCTAGTATAAGTTTAGGATTTTTACAAAGTGGTTTTATAGTTTTCACGTTTTCCAGTTATTTTTATTCATTATTTCTTTTTTCAGATTTAATTAATTTTTTAAAAATAGCACAAATTAGTTTTAATTTAAAAAACTTTTTAGAGTTAGAAAATATAATCTAGGTTTAAAAATTATAAAACTTAGATGGGGCTTTTTGTTAATTATCTTGATTTCTAGGGCTTTATTTAGTTTTAAAATTAAATAATAATTAATTTGAAAAGTTATAAAAAGTTTTATTGATTTTTAAGCCTTAGTTATATTTTATAAGATTTATTTGTAATTTTTATAAATTGTTTAGGTAAAATTTATTTTTGCGTCTCATTTTACGTTTCTACATTTTACATCGTAGTGTAATTTTAGCGTAATCCGTCTTTTCTTTTTCTCTCTTTTTACCACAAAAACGAACTAATCCAAATAACGTTTTTAATCTTGTCACACATAAAACACCTCCATAGGAACGAACTCACTTTCAAGCTTTTACGGTTTTCCTAAATCGTAATTGTTTAACGCTTACCATTAGTGCTTGTTTTTACTAACACACACATATATATATATATATATATATATATATATATATATATATATATATATATATATATATATATATATATATATATATATATATATATATATATATATATATATATATATATATATATATATATATATATATATATATATATATATATATATATATATATATATATATATATATATATATATATATATATATATATATACTAAAATTACACCCTCTTCTTTGTGCCTCTCAAGAGTTAACCCCTCCATCACGGTACTTATAGGAAGCTCCTAGTTCACCTCTCCAACGTCAAAGGAGGGAACGGGGAATTCCTTGATCTTATACATAGCGTCGTCCAACATGTCCTATGCAAGGGGATCATAGAAGGATATGTGGTCGAGCTCTTGGGTCAATAGTTTCTGCTTGTGTGCCCGCTCCAGACCTGTACTAGTGCCCGCGGACATGTTCACAATCACAGCTTCTGCAAAAAGCATTCATAACATTTTGGGCTTCCACTGCTCCGATTGCGGCTAGTCATAAACAATGAGACACCAGCCAACTTTTTTCGGCCATAGTTGACATCGGGCGTGGGTATAAATCCTCATCATACTCAAGGCTGAAGCGTTGGAGCTTCACGTCCTGCATGAGCATCTTTTCTTTCACACCTGCGCTCAAGGAATCTATGTCTTGGAAGATTTTTTCCTTACCAGCCTCAAGGTTCTTCATGGCCCAGGAATTTTTGGCTTGTATCTGCTCATGTTTCGCATGCTCCTCAAAAATAGCCACAAGCAAATTTGTTTTGTCCTCGGTCAAGGAGTGGATAATGGACGCATCTAGCTTAGCTCTAGCTTCCTCACTTTCTAGTTTCATTTGTGCTGCATCCAATTCTTTGTTCTTTTCCTCCAGCATCTGTGCATAATGGGATTCAGATGAGTTGACTTGGTGGGACAGTTCTTGGAATCTTTTCCTTAGGTGTGACACAAGGGTGACATTGTGTACGGCAGCATAATTAACTTCATCTATTAATGTCGCGTCACTCAACTTGTCTAGGAGGTGTGCTCTCCCAAGCGGGGTAAGGTTGTTAGGAAAACTTGCACAGTCAAAGGCCCTAAAAAGATCTGAAGCCTTAGGCACGCACCAATTGGGGATAAGCACATATTCGTCTTTTCTATTTCTTTTTCCATGATACGCGCTGCCTTCTCAGCACTCGTTGATGCTACGAATGGGCTCGACATAGTGGTGGTTGCGGGGTGGCTCTCTTAGTATCATGGTTACACAAATACAAATATAATTATTTAACTAAACAATAAGCATTACGGTAACGGTAATTTATAAAATGTGTTTACCTTGTTCTGGTGGTAACTAGTGGAGTCTTAAGGGGGAGTCAAGGAAGTTCTCCCCAAAGTCCTCTTTTGTTGTACGCTTGGGTAAGGATTCTTTTTCCAGTTCAAGGGCGACGACGGACGGCTGCCCTACCTCAATCTGTGTAGATTTTTTGAGGATTCATTAGCTTTGTGTGTCTTTTTCTAGTTAGGTTAGAGGTGGCTTCTCTCTTTGCTTCATACTCCTCCATAACAACGTCTACACGTTCGGTAATATTCAATGACTCAAGATTTACACTACCTTTCTTACTCATGTGGGTCTGGCTGTTGTTGTACCGCTACGCTTTGTAAAGGGGTAGGGCTAGGGAATTCGTGATCCTGCGGGGAGGACAATCCTTCTACCTCCATATCTAGCGTCCGTCCAGTTGTTGCTACAATCACTGGTACTTCACCTTCTCGTAGTGGGTGAGGTAGCACATTAGGTCTTTTGGTGCGCGACTCCTGACGATCTGAAGAATGTCCTTTTTTACAAAAAAGAAGGGCGAGAGATGCTAATAAGTTTAAAAACAAAGGATGGGCGTACTTACAAGGTAAACAACAGGCAGAGAGATGATCACAAACCCTGGTTGTCACGATCTTAGAATTTGGGAACCCCATGCTCACCCATAATAGGCGTAGGGCTCAAGCTAATGACGTACAAGAATGCCTCAGGATAAGGATAGATAGATATGTGGTTCACATTGATTACCTCGACATCACCTTCGCTTCACGAGCCAAGGTCAGGCTTTGAATCTCTCTTCAACGTCTCTTGGGTTACAAATGGAAAGTCGTGGGGGAATATGATGTTGTTAATCCAGAATAACTTAGTGTTCCACTGTTTTAGCGAATCTGGTTTTTCCTCAACGAATTGGAAGTGACCAATGCGTTTTGAGAAGGATACCCATCCATTAGAACATGCTGGAGTATAGAAGGAAGGGGTTACTCCCAGGGAACGACAGTTTATTTCAAAATTGGATATTTTGGCTGCGCCAATACAGTGCAGTTAGGATATGTAGATTTCATGATATGCGAGAATGTTTACAAGAAAGTGGGATAAAGGGATACGATTATTGGAAAAATCAAAGAATTTCATATATACACCTACTTTCCCATTAGGAAAATTTCCTATATTTGCTCGAGGATGCGGTACTTCTGGATGAAGATACACGGGGATGTAGTGTTCAGAGGTAAAATGGAGCAATTCGTGCTCTTTAATAACGGACCTGATTTCATGAAGTTATTTTACTATATTGGGGATTAACAGTTAATAAGAATTAAGATCGCGATGCAAATTACCTTTCTTACTTGATTCACGTTGAAGGTTGAAGGTTTGTTAATGGCGGCTAGTGTGTTTTTACTGTGAGAAATCAAAGTGAAAACGAAAATCAAATATATATACTCCTAGGGTTACTATTGCTATGAATGGATGATGGCCACGTGTGATCCACTTGGACCATCTAACGGTGGAAGATGAATTGATATGCTGACGTGGAAGACACTTTTTATGGTTTTCAAGGTATTAGGTACAAAGGGGGGATAAATGTGTATGTTTTGGCGAGAACGTTTGAAACTTCCTTGTTACTCTTCGACATATTATCCTATAAATTACAGTTTCAAGTGCGACTCGGATTTCTATAGTCTAGTTGTAGCGGTACGCCGTGCGACTACTAGACCGGGGGGACAGGATGACGTATAGTCCCTAGTCGGGCCATAAAGCACGAACCACTAGACATGCCCATGTCCATTATGTATGGATTATATACAAACAGCGCCGAAGCTCATGTGGCCCAATAAGTCGTTGTCGCACACGGTTTCATCTCAACCGTATATTGGTCGTACGCGGACAGGATTAGACAGAATCATAATCTAATTAGGATTATGATTCACCTAACCTAAGAGGATATACAATTTCCTTATTTACGTGATAAGGATCTTGTTGTATATGGTAATTATATCTTGCTTAGGCAGCAAGGAAAGGGAAACCCAATTAGGGTTTCGCCGGGTATAAAAGGAACCCCAGAGGTTCCACGAAGGTACGATTTACAGAATACTCTAAACCCTCATCGATTACTCAATCAAACCGATTACTTACTCTCACGCCAGATTCTAATCGTGGGATACACTCCCATGATAAGCCTAATGGTGTTCGTTATTTGGTGTGCAGGGTCTTCAACCAAGTTCATTTGGTTCAAGAGCCAAAGTCCTCAAGCACCTGAATTATTCCTAATTCGGGTCAAGCATGGTCCATCTAAGTTTTGTATCAACACTACCTATCAGTAATTGGTAGAAAAAGCTTTCGATATCAAATCGGACATAACTTAGAAGTCTATGTTGACGACCTAGTGATAAAGATTCACACAGAGGAAGAACTCATCCGAGAAATCGAGGAAACCTTTAGGACACTAAGGAAGATCAACATGAAACTGAATCCTAAAAAGTGCAGCTTTAGCGCAACTGATATCATTTTCTTAGGATATATGATAGATCCTAACGGCATCAACCCATGCCCAGACAAGACAGAGGCCGTAATACAACTTTTGTCCCTAAGAACGTTGAAGGAAGTGCAGTCCCTTAACGGAAAGCTGGCACGGCTAAATAGGTTCCTCTCAAAACCCGTAGAGAAATCACTCCCTTTATTTAAAACACTCAAGAAGTGCATAAAGCATGGAGACTTCCGCTATACAAGGGTGGTGGAGGAAACTTTTGACCAACTTAAGAAGTACTTAGCGGCACTCCCCATGTTGGTTGTGCTTAGGACGAAGGAGGAGTTGATTGTGTACTTGTCAGCTACACATGAAGCGATTAACGCAGTCTTAATGACAAATAAGGAGTCCGTCTAGACGCCAGTCTACTTCATAAGAACGACGTGATGAGATTCTAATTATAAATAGTCTGATCCCCTAAATCGGGCTTAAAATACGGACAAATATCATAATACCTTAAAATATACCTTTGTTTTGTTCAATGTGTGACTATAGGCTCGGATATCGTGAATTTAACAAAATATCACAAGAAACAAGCAAAAACGAACAAGGTAAATGAAGTCGCACAAAAGAATCGGACCTAAATGAGGAATTTCCAATAATACCCTTGAAGAATTGAAAATGTACAAGTTTAGGCCTCGAAGAATTGAAGATTGACACTTTATACCCTATGAATCCTAAATTAAAAAAGGGTCGCTAAAGTTTAAAGACTTGTCAACAAAGACCCCTAAAGATTCAAGAGATGTCAAAACGCGTCCTTTTAGCAACAAAGGACTAACTTTGAAAAGGGAAAATGACTAACTATGCAAATGATATCAAGGACTAGAGTTATATGGCAGGAATACCAAACCTGCCATTTCCCAAAGTTTCATAACAAAGTCACACAAGTTGGTCAAGGGAGTTAGAAGTTCTATATCGGCCAAACTCTAAAGATGTTTACAAAGGGAAAACGGATATTGTGTTACAAACATTGAGGGACTAGAATTGATACAAGCCCAAAGTTTAAATCCTTAAACTCACGCTAAACACCAATCTAATTCCTTTTTGAATCAAACGTGGCACTATTCATCAGAAACCTTACAACAGTTTACCAGATCTGAGCATGACTTATTCAAAGGGTAAATCTAAATTACCTAATGATATTTACAATTCACCATCACTAGATCAATTCCACACGCATTGTTCATCCACCACTTCACCCATGTGATCCAATGTGGCCTCCCTTGCCCAAGATAGGAACATTTTTTGCATGAAGACAAACAGGGACAAAGTTTCAATGGTTAGATTTGTTTACCTGCTCCCCAAAATAGCACCAACGTCCAAGATTGCTTTGCTGTATACTTCACATGGGACACTCGCAAATCACATGATACCATCTTTTGACCAAGTTTGAATATCAAGATGCTTCAATATTCGAATTTCTCAAGGGTATAATAGGAAATCATTGTTCTAGGGTTTATTGTTTTAGAATCTACTCTTGTTCCAAAATCTTTGTAAACCTTGATTTTTAAATAGTTAAAGTGACTTTCAAGCCATGCAATGTTTTGTGCTCCACATTACTTTTCTGCTATTTTTAATTCGTGATCATTTACTTTTTATGCAACTTTATCTTTCTAGTTTACCAAAATCTTTCAAGTATTTGTTAAGACTTTGGGACCCTGATGTTGTATAATTAATCATATTTCACTGGGCGAGGTGAGAATTTAAATTATCGAATCGTTTTCGGAATTAAATAACAATGTGTGATATTATTTTAGGCTTTGGAACACATAACACAAAAATAAGTAAATGACAAATATTTAAAAGTTATAAATTAAATGTTGCAAAAAGCAACCTAATTTAAAAAGCTAATTAAATTTATAAAAACTAATTTTTATATTTTCTTTTTTAATTTAACTAAAAAAACAGATTTTAAATAACACTGAAATTAAAATAAAACTATAAATGCAAACACAAATTCTACTACAACAATTCAAACAGCCCAGCTGTTCAAAATAAAAATAAAAAAGAACAGTCCAGTCCAACAATAGATTCGAACAGCAGACAGTTCAGAATTACAACAGTTCAAAAATGAAAGCCCAAATAAACACTTCGAATATAAGCAGACAGTCCAGACTAACAGCAGATCACATAGAAAGACAGCAGTTCGATTTTAGCAGCAGTTTGAATTAAAACAAACAGTTCATGCAACATACAATTCAGGGAGACAGTTCATGCAACATACAGTTCAAATTCGCAAGAAGATAGTTCACATTTAAATGGCAGACAGTTGAAATTTAGCAAGACAAACAGTTCAAAATAAAACAAACAGATAGATCCAGGCAAAATTAAACTTAACAACGTAAGTTTAAAAAAATGTGAATAAAAAATTAAAATTAAAACGTGAGTTAAAAAATTAAATAAACATGAAAATTTAATAAAAACGTGAGTTTAAATTTATTAATTAAAAACGTAAGTTTAGATCTATTTAAAACGTGAATTTGAATTTAATATAGACTAGATTAGATCTACACTACTTAAAATAAAAGCATTTAAACAAAAAAAAATTGACTAAAAAAATACGAGATTTATGAAGGAAGAACGAGATGTGCACCTTAAGTCTTTACGAAAACAAGGCTATGCTCCATAGAGCTCTAGTCTACGCTTTTGAGAACTCGTATTTGTCCCGGTAATTAACTTATTATTTTATTCGTCCTTCTCGATTTTTCAATATTTTACTTGTTTCTTTTACTTTAAAAATACGTAAATCCTGAGATTTTTAAATTTCGTTTTTACCCACAACGTATTATACATTTTATATAAGTAATATATTTTTATATATTCTAGTACCTCATTTAGCCGAGTTATGATCCAAACTAGCCTTAAATACTACTTCGGAAATTTAAGTTATATTATAAATCGATTTTTCGAGTTTATGTCCAATCTAATAAACCTTTTGTAAAATTTTTATTAAATGTAAATAAGTTAATTAGTTTTATTCTATTTTTTAAAATATTTTTATAAAGGAAGGACCAAAAGGGTTAAGTGTTGAAACTTTACACTATAAAAATCACAAACACATTCATTTATAAAAAAAGTTCAAACATCAATTTTTTCTCTCTTTGGGCTGATTTCTATTCACCACAAGAACACCATGATCAAAGTTTGTTCTAGCTAAATTATCTTGGTTTTTAGTAAGTTTAATCATTCCTAAACACATCCTTATGTTTTATCTTGACAGGCAAGCTCATTTTAAAAATCTCGTAATTAGATTAAAATTTATAAGAAATTATTATGTTTATGTATGAATTAGTGTATTTTTTTAGTAACCCACATGATCTTACAATGTTAATTTTTGATAACTTTTAGGGTTTGATCATAAATTAGGGGTGTTTTTATACTTTCACTTGAAGGGAAATGATTAAGCTACCAAATCCTAAAATTACTAGTCATACTTTACTTATATAAAGGTATGTTGAAAACCCTCTTTGAGTATATCTACAATAGAAGTACTGCATGGTGATTTTGTTAGTTGAATGGAGTGATCATGAAATTTGATACATATGAATTTCCTACTGATTTTCTTATTAATATGCACATGATTTGAATGTATGACCCCATAATAGGCTTTACCATAGATTTAAATTGATTTTGAGGTACTTTGGACCAAATTTAGGTGTTAGGATTGATGGAAATAGTTGGTTTATGTTAAACATGTCATGGAAAAAATTATACAGGCTTAAAGTATATTTTGAGTCCAAAAAATTATTCCTTAAGTTTTATATTGATTTTGGAGAGTTGGGTAGGCAATGAAAGTGACCGGATGCAAAAATTACGTCTGTTTTGTTAAAATGGGTCAAAACCGAGTAACGGGTCAAAAATGTGTAATGAGTCCTAAGTCAAATTTTGTAATGGCTGATTTTATAGTTAGTTACATTAAGTCACTATATTATAAACCTCTCTGTAATTTCTTAAAGTCATTTACGATTAGTGATTTTTGGCTAAAACGACAATTTTGAATGTATTTGTATAAATTCCTATTTCTAGAATTTGTAGTCAGTCACAAAAATTAGATTTTCCGTTAATTGGTAAACTCTTAGAACCCAAATTTGCTCATTTTGAAAAAATATTGAAAAGAGCTTTCGGTTTCAAAAAGGATCATACTAGTATCATTCATAGATTTCCACTTGTGCATTGTTTAGTGCAGGTCATTTATAAAACTTTAGTCAGTCATTAAAAGTGTAATTCCCGTTGATTTATAAACTCTTAAAGCTTGAATTTGCCCATTTTGAAAGAGTATTAAAATAGCTTTTTGATGCCAAAAGGCTCATACCTGTAGCATTTATAGATTTTCACTTGTGCGCTGTTTAGTGCAGGTCACTTATAAAACTTTAGGCAGTCATTAAAAGTGACATTCATGTTGATTTTTAAACTTTTAGAAGTTGAATTTTCCCATTTTGAAAATGTATTGAAAAGAGCTTTCTTATGCCAAAAGGATCATACCTGTAACATTTATAGATTTTCACTTGTGCGTGGTATAGTGAAGGTCATTTATAAAACTTTAGGCAGTCATTAAAAGTGACATTCCCGTTGATTTATAAACTCTTAGAGGTTGAGTTTGCCCATTTTGAAAAGGTATTGAAAAGAGCTTTCTGATTCCATCATACACATGTATGATGGAAACGGTTGATAGCAATACCACACCTGATTCATCAGACATGTGCAATAATAAGTCTAAGGATGATCAACATACAAATGAGTATGATGATGACGAGGAGTGTATTGCGCTTTCTAACTTAATTGCTTCTTTAAAAAAAGATGTCAAAGAAACTAGAAAGAGTCAAAAGAAATTAAATAAGGCAAACGCTACGCTCACTCAAAATTTTGAAGAATGCAAAGCTGCTCTAATTAAATCTACTGAGACAATTGATAGCTATAGAGCTCAGCTTCTTCAAAAGACCAATGAGATTGAGGGGTACAAAGGGTGTTTAATTAATGTCAAAAAGGATGATTTTCAACAGAAATATAACGAAACTCTTAAGCTTTTAGAACAAGAGAAACGTAATTATAACACCTCTTTGAGTACTGAACGTCACAAAACGTATCATGCTACCACTAAAGTCAATGAGCTAACTCAATTAAATGGTTTTCTTCAAGAGGATAAAACTAAACTTGTTAATGAAAAGAAAGCTGTGGTTGAAAAGATGGAAAAGGATTTCAAAACTAAACAAGCGAATGACATCGACAAAATGGTGGAACTTGAAACTCAACTTGATTTTTACAAAAAAAAAATTTACAAAACTAATCAATCAATTCAAACCATGAGAATGTTGGCACCTCGTTTGTTTTTCAAGGATAGACCTAGTTTTGCAAATCCTAAGTATCTTGAACAAGCTCAATCTGAGAATCAGCACTTATATCTTGATGAGTCCCAATGGACCGATCTTGATTGTCTTGTTGTTAGCCCCGATAGTGAAGAGACAAATGATTTGGAAAAAGAGAGTAGACCAAATGTTAATAAAGAATTCGTTAAACCATATAATTATGCTTATGAAAATAGTCTTTATGGTCTTTTCAAACCGCAAACACAGAAAACTCATGAGCAAATATTTTTCGAATGTGAACAAATAAGAATTAAATGGAGACAAGCTTTTGCCACTAAGAAAACTAATGTTTCAAATTTTATTCAATACTTGCCATTTAAAGCTTCTGTAAGCAAGAGTAAGCAAGCACTTTGTATTCTCAAGAGTAACATTGAAAATTTCAAAAAGGTTGTTGATGATGACTGGAAAAACGTGAACTTTCGAAAGGAGATAAAGAAATTCCTCACGATATAACTGTGCTAGTGAAAAGTATTTTGATTCTACTTGCGGAAAGACGCAAAAACATATTTTTGAATTTGAAACACTAATTAAGCAAGAAATGTTTGATGATTTGAAATATGTGGAATCTCTTTAACAAGAAGTGAACGACCATCAACCTGAAAGAGACGAGTTTTCTGCAGCATATGATCTACTCTTACATGAATGTCTATCAAAAGATATTATGTGTGTCTATGTTACATCTTGTGCTGATATTGATGAATATTCTTATGTTGCATGCAAATATTTTGATCAAGTTAAAGAATGTGAACGTCTTGAAACTAAGCTTTCGAATAAAATTGACCAAAAAGAGTTTTCGTTACTTCAACATAGATATGATTATCTTCAAAAACATTGTCACTCACTTGAACTTGCTTTGTAAAAGAAATTGGCAGCTTTTCAAAGGATACACTTTTGGAAGTAAAATTATCTGAGTCATGTCGATTACTAAACGAAAAAAGTCTTGATATTTCGGATTTGAAAGCTCAGTTACAAGAAAAGACATAGCAATTGCAGAGTTGAAGAAACTCGTTGCTAAGATGGATGGGAAAGTTGTGGAACCTAGCGTTAAGAAACCTGTTGTTAGACAACCTAACGCCTCGAAAGTGAATAGATCCTATATCTTGGGAAAACCATCTGCTTTCTCAAATTCTTCGTTTGCAAAACCTGTGTTTGCCCCCAAGATGGATGGAAAGGAAAGGTTACCAAATACTCAACCCATAAGGAATTCTATAGCACCAAGCGTTAAGCACAGTAATGTGATTTAACCATGGATGTATAGAATGACCACTAAACCCACAAACAAAGTTAGTCACTCGCCTTAGACTTCTAGAAACACTAATATTTGTGTGTCTTCTACTACAGGAGTAATCTCCACTGCAAGTGTTAGCCGGCCTCAGCTTAAGAGCACTCAAGTAAATAATAAGGTCTGGAAACACAAGAGTCAAGAGAAGATGAAGGAAGTAGAAGAACACCCTAGGAATTTGAATAATTTTAAGAATAAAAAGTCTGCAATCGCGTGTAATGACGATTTGAATGATTTAAATGATTTGAATGCTATAAATGTGAAATTAGTTTGTGTCAAATGTGGAAAATGTGCTAATGCTAATCATTCTATGTGTGCTATCAATAATGTCAAAGGTGTAGATACTAGAACTAAGAAGCAAATTGCGATGCCTATTAGTGCTAGTAAACCCAAACGCAAAGTTAACCATTTTGGTGCAACTCCCACTAAGAAAAGTAATGCATCAGACTCCACCACTAAGAACCCTAGAAGCAGAATTAGGGAATTATATGAGTCTTCTAGCAAGTCTTGGAAATGGTGGTTTGTAAATCAATGTCCTCCAGGATATAAATGGATGCCTAAAGTTAGGACAGAAAATGTGAAATAAACCCTATTCTCTGACCTCTCTCTAAAACTAAAAACCCTAAAAGTATTTTATTAAGAATCATCATCTAATTTAAATCCAACCATGGGATCTTGAATTTTATTTTAGATCTTTGTTCTCCTTCTCATTATCTACAAATCCATATAACATTTCACCTTATAATCTTTCATTTTCACCTAAATAAATTCATTTTATTAAGTGGGTTTTACTATTGGCTATTATCCATTTATTAAACCGTTTCATTAATCATTCCTTAACCTTTTCTTAACCTCGTACTAAATCATAATGATTCATGTCTGAACCTTCCATTAACCTCATGGTTAATCCACCCCCGGTGGTTAACCCTCCACTGGTGCCGGAATTTCCTCCGCCGGTGAATGCTCATGTTATGAAGTAGCCACCTAAGTCATCTTTAAAGCCTGTTAAAACCACTAGGACTATGAATCCAGATCCTAGGGTTACGATGAAGCATGTTTCGGTTGAAATTATGTCTCAAGCATATTCTCAAGTTAATTTCAAGAAAGGGTCATCTCAAGGTGAGAATATTGATGAAGCTAAGGTTATTGGGGATGAGAGTGTTGTTGATGTGGGCAAGAAGAATGAAGTAGTGATGACTGAGGCTGAAGTGGGGCTTGTTGATTCCACTTTAGTTTCAAATGGTAATGATAAATTGAATGATATGTTTCATGAGTTAAATAGTGTATATGCTAGTAGTAAGGGTACTAGTAGTTCTAATGTTGTTAACACTGCCCCTAATTTGCCTAATGCTAGTGTTTTGGGTGTTAATGACGCCATTAATAGCAATGTTAGTAAGGATAATGTGGTAAGAAATGGGGATTGTGCTAGTGGTAGTACTAATGGTGGTCAGGGTATGCAAGGGGTTGTGATGCAAGGTGAATCTTCGTCTAGTAAGACTAATTTTAAGAGTGCTGTCTCTTTTAGTAATGCGGTTAAGGGAACGGAGTCTACCTATGATAACAAGCTTAGGAAAATCCCATGTATTGTGAACAAGGATGGTAAGAAAATGGTTGATATGGATCCAGTTATTAGTGAAGGTAGTAAGAGGTGGGGGCTTACTGTTGTTGGGTACTTTGTTGGGTTTAAGATGATTCATAAGGAGATAGTTAGTCATTTAAGAAGAATGTGGAGGGCGTATCAGCTTGAGGATATCATTGTTAATGAAGGGTCATACTTTATCAAGTTTAAGTCCAAGGATGGCGTACAAACTGTGATTGAGACTGGCCCTTGTCTTGTTGACCAAAAGCCACTGTTTGTTCAGCGATGGACTGCTGGTATTTGCTTTGATAAGACAGAGTCGGCTAGAGTACCATTATGGGTTAAGATTTTTAACGTACCATTAGAAGCATGGAACAATAAGGTTATTAGTAGAATTGGTAGCAGATTGGGAACTCTCGTTGTTATAGACAAGGTTACAACTGCTATGTGTGAGAAAGGTAATGGGAGAGCGACATTTGCTAGAGTATTGGTTGAAGTTGATGCGGCTGATGGTATTTTAGATAAGGTGGAAATTTGGTATAATGAACTTGGTAGAAGTATGGAATTGAAGGTAGAGTATGCTTGGCAACCTCTTGTGTGTAGTCATTGCAAGGTTTTCGGTCATAGTTTTAAGGGGTGTAAGAATAGGGTCTTAATTGATGCTGAAAAGGCTGAACGTTTAGAGCCTAAAGTTATGGTCAATAATAAAGTCAATATGGGTGGTAATGTTAGCGATGGATGGCAATCTGTCTCAAATAGTAGAATGGTGAATAGTGCTACTTTTACAGCTAGAGCCCAATCTAATCAAGCTCCGGTTAATACTTCCTACTATGCTAGAGGTGGAGTTAATAGGTCAAGAGGGGGTAATTCTTTGGCTAGAGGTGGGATGAGTAGTCGAGGGAGAGGGGGTGCTAATGGTCGTGGAGGTATGAATGGTAATCAAGGCAGTAAGGACTGGGTGTTTGTTCCTGTTCTTGTTAAGAATATTGATAATGTTAAGACATCTGAGGTGGAGGGTAGTAAGAAACAGAAGAAATCTGGTGGTGATAATGTCAAAGTAATTGCTAATAAGAGTTTTAAGGTGGGGAATAGGTTCAATGTTTTATCGGAAGGGGGAATTGCAGATAATCAAGAATGGGATTTGCAGAATCATAAGATTAATATTGATGTTGCATGTGATATGGGTCAGCCTATAGATGATAAGGTTGTTATGGAATAGCCTAAAAAAATTCAAGGTTATTATAAGGAAAGGCGTGATTTTGTGATTAAGAAACAGAAAGCTGAGGAAGTAATGAAGAAGATTGATATGAGTGATTTTACTCATATCATTTGTATCTTAAAATGCATAAATACCATGAATATGGCATTGTATACGTTTGTTTTGTTGTTTGATGTGTGTACCAAAGTTCGTGAAAATCGACAAAAACCGTCACGAGTTTGAAGAAAAAGATCGAGTAAGCCAAAAACAAGCTCCACTTTAGCGGATTTGATATTTATGAAGATTAGTGGGCTTGTGGGTCCCAAATTTGGATTAATGGGCTTAAAAGCTCATTTATGGAACAATTATCCACTTTGTTAACAAAAGCCCATCAAAATCCCATTTGCTTTGGAAGAGAGACGGATTGAGTTATGTAAAGGATTATGGCCCAAGTTTTATCCAAACTAAACGTGTGGATTTAATGGGCTTTTAAAACCATTGTGATTTACTAGCAGATAAATACAAGAATGAAATAGCTATAAACATTATTCGGTCAAACCCTTTTACTTATAACTCACACCTCATCATTTTCTTCAATATAGCCAAAGTTTTCTCATCCCCCACCTCACACAATAACCAGACACAACCTACACTATTACTCCCAAACCCTAATCAATAAATCGACAAATAATTTGGGGCTTTCACTTGGCACGTGTAATTCACACGAGGGGGAATTAAATCCCCAATGTTTTCGGAAGAAAGAAGTGGAAGAGCGTGGAGACGTGGCAGCATGTGATTGGTCTTGATACATCATCCATCCATCATCCACCAATAGAAAAGAGACATCTCAGCCTTAAAGTAACACAAGAAGCACAGCGGATTGCCACGTTGGCAATCCGTGTGACTATGGATTCGTTACAGCCATCAGATCATAACCAACAAGAAAGAGAAAGAAAAGATGCCGATCGAAGGGCTCAAGATCGTTCTCCTCACCAACAAACTCACCCCCAAAACCTTGGGTTCTCCTATAAATACCCTCGGTATTTTCATCAGAATGTATTCCAGTTTTTCTTTAATATTATAATGTTAGATTAGATTTAGGTAAAAATTGTATTTTAGTTTTTATAAGCTTTGTAATGTTTTCTTGAAATTAATGAAAATCTATTTGTGATTCACTGTTCTTCGCGTTTTTCTTAATATTGTTAAATTGATTTCAGTTTTAATCTACTTTCTTATTTGATATTATAAATATTAAAGCTAAATTGTGAACAAATTCAAACCCCAATGGTTTGATAAAATTAAAGTCAAAAAGTGTGATTGATGGTATTGGATCGAAGCTGCGATGCTGATGGTCTGGATTGGTTTTCGAATGGTGGAAATTGGTAAATGGTGGTTAGTTTCTAGCCAGCTCAGCGTTGCGCTTCTACTCAACGGATCTCTCCAAAAAGGTCTTGTTCTCTTTATTTTTAAGTCTTTAATATTTTAATGCTTATAATCTGAATCTGTTACGATCTATGGATTTAACTGCTTGTATTTTGGATTTTGTTAGTTTAGTTTGTAGTTTTAAATATACTGTGTTAATTAATTGATTTAGTTAAATTGAGTTGTTAATCTGCTATTTTCCTAGAGTTTCGATTTAATCAAATTTGGTTTTTGGTATTTACTGCTATACTTGATTCATGCTTGAATGATATTGCTAAGAGTGATTGCTGCTTAGTTTGATTTAGGCGGTTTTACTTGTGAGATTGCTTATTGCTATCATTTTTTTTATATTACTGATTTTAGATAAAGTTGTCTGATGAATAGATTGAGAGTTGATTAATGATACTTCTTTCGGTAACGTTGGATCTGATTGTTTTTCATGTTGCTATATATCTGATATTTTAGTATGTGTTTATAGTCAATAAGTGCCTGAACTCTATTTGTTGAGAGTTTAATCATGTTGTAAGTCTGGTGTTATATTTTTGAACTGATAATGAATTTGAATTTTGATTTGAATCTATGAGATATGATTTAATTGCTTATTTTGTAGTTATTTGTTTTTGATTAGTTGAGATCTGATTGTTCTAGCTGATTGTGTTATTTTTTTTGTTTGCTGATATGGTAAGTTTAAATATGCTACTATAGACGTTTTGCTGAATAAATTTAGGATTACTGATATAGATTTTGATTTTCTTTCCACTTGTTTTGCAGCTTAAATTGGTTTTGTAGCTTTTGCTATCAGATCCTACTGATCTAATAGCTTATTATTGTTCTTATAAGCTGTTAAAAATACCAACACCAAACAAGTCACTCCTGTGACTTTAATCTGATTTATTTTCGTAGTCTAAAAAAATAATCACAAAAACGTCCGTTGTTGGACTCGAACCTGCGACCTCGCAGATAAACGCCAAGCGCCTTTACCACTGAGCTAACTGGCTCCTTTGGTTTTAATTTCAGTCAAAGAAATTGATATGGTCAATAGTTTAAGAGCTGACAGTTTTTTTAAATAATACTTAATCTTAATTTTAATTTCATTTAAATTTAAATAGTTTTATTTCTTTTATAAAATTTCAGTTTTAATAGTTTTCAAATAATAAATAAAAACAAATAAAAAATGTTTTATTAATTTTTAAAATTTAATTAGTTATAATAATTAGTTTTTAAATTAATTAGGTGTTAAGTAATTTAGTTTTTTTTTAAATAGAATTGGTTAGTAAAAAGTAAAAGTTAATTTTCAATTTCTAAACAAGTTTTTAAATTAGTTTAAACAAAGATTTTAAAATAGGAGGCTGCCATTTTTAGGGTTTTGTGTGTTAAACCCTAATTTTTTCTCTCTAAACATGGTGATTTCCGGCCGCCCTAAACGATTTTTCCGATCATAAACCATGCTTCTAATCATTGTCCATCTATTATCGCTTTATTTTGTATCCTTGTTTCTTGAATCTATTAGGGTTTCGTGTTTCATATAGGGCTTTTGTTTCATGAAGCTTTATCTGAGCGTGAAATTGTGACTGATTTAAGTAATAGGTATCATTATCTTGCGGGATAGATTGGATTTGTTTGAGGTTAGGGTTTCTTTTTTGGTTTTAGGGTTTCTGCCGTCTTTTCCATATTTTTAGGAATCACTGTTGTTTTCTTTGCTGCGAAATACCCTGATCATATTTGATTCGGGCTGGTCTCCATTGAATATTTATTAGTTTCGTTAGTAGTTGATTGACTGGTCGGGGCGTGATTGTTACAAACCTTGTTTAGGGTTTCTTCTGGTGCCGTTTGGGATTCTTTTGGTGCTATTGATTGTGGGTTTTTTAGAGAGATGGAGAAAGGGTTCCTCAATAGTCCTAAAGCCGCTGCTGCTGATCACACTAAGTCAGAGGATATTGGTAAGGACCTTGTGAAGAAAATTCGTAATATTGAAGGAAAGGTTATTGGGAAAGATGGTACACGTCTTCAAGCTAAACGTGGGGAGGTAATCAGTGAACATAAGGCTACGTTTGCTGTTGCTGATGGTCCTGCCAATGTTATTGTCCATAATCCAAAAGGTCAGCCTTTGAAGTCTATACTTAAACAACATGGGATTGTGGAGGATGGAAGGACTAAGACGAGCTCATCGCCTGGAAACAATGAGAATGAGGGGTGTGTGCAGCTTGATGTTGCAGATGTTGTTGAAAACACTGTTTGTTCAAAGGTGGATGCTGAAATTCGAGCAGCACCTAAGGTGGTTGTGGTAAACGCACAGACAGAGCCTGCATCATTCGTCAGCAAGGATATAAAGAAGGTTTCGCTTTCTGTTTTAAAGAATGATAACAAGGTTTTGGGTTGTAATGTGGAGATCCCGTTGGCTGCTGTTCAAGAAGTTTGTGACTTGTTTGCAAACACTATCTGTGGGTACTTCATTGGCAAACGTCTTGCGTTTCCTATCGTTGATATGTACGTTAAGAATGTGTGGGCAAAATATGGGCTGGAGCGTGTGGTATTAAGGAAGGGCCTATTTCTTTTCAAGTTCCGATCTAATGAGGGTATGAATAAAGTACTTGAAGGAGGTCCGTGGCTGATCCGTTCAGTTCCATTATTTCTGAATGTTTGGAGTCCAAACTCACGGCTTCACAAAGAGGAAATCAAAGCTGTACCGGTGTGGGTGAAAATTCATGAGGTACCTATTGTAGCCTATTCAGAAATTGGTCTTAGCTTGATCACGACTGAGCTAGGACGCCCTATTATGTTAGATACATACACAAGTGACATGTGTCTTAACCCGTGGGGTACTCGTGATTATGCAAGAGCGCTTGTTGAGGTATCGGCTGAAGTACCGTTACTTAAAAATTTAGTAGTAGCTATTCCATTTAGTGATGGCTCGGGACACTCAATGGAAACGCTTGAGGTTGAATACGAATGGCAGCCTCCTAGGTGTAATGTGTGCAAGACGTTTGATCATGATGATAAGCAATGTCCAAAGAGGAAATGTGAACCTAAGCATACATCGGCCGACGAGGAGGGCTTTGTTCAGGTTATGAGGAAGAAGACCAGCAAGCCTACGGTTAATAAGTCACGTCCTATTGATGGTATTCGACTTCCTAAACCTAAAACAAATTGGTTCTATAGAGCTGTTTCTAAACCTAAGTTTAAGTCAACAAATTCCACTACTAATTCTAAACCGAAATATGTCAAGGACAATATCAATGGAATGGAATTAAAAAACTCGTTTGCTAAACTTAGTGAAGAGGATAAGGTTTTAGATGCGGCTAATGGGGCTGATATGGTTGATACTAGTCACCACGATACGACGGTGACTAGTGATGTTTCAAATGTACATGAGGTGAACAATGGTAACAATGTAAACGAAGGGGCTGATGTAGCTTCGTCTAGTAAACCTAAATTGTCATTTGGACATCTTGATCTCAGTAATGTTAGTGACTCCGATGAGGATGAGGTGTTTGCATCTCAAGATGAATTTAATGCGTATATGTCATCGATCGGGGGTGGTAATTCACTTGAAATGGAGGATTATGATGAATATGACGATTATGCGGATCAGATACGTGATTTACCTGGAGAAATTCAAGCTTTACGTGATATTCAGCTCCATCATCGAGTTAGGAAGTAATTCTTGATTTTGTTAGTTCATAAGAGGGGGTGTCTTCTTATGTGGGGTTTTGTTTGTTACACATTTTGTTTTGTGTTTGCTGGTGCCTATGTAACGGGCCGTGGTGTTAGGACTCTCCTACATCCGTTTGTACTTCAATGTTTTTTGGCGTAATATATTTTACCGGGGAATATCCCCTTTACCCAAAAAAAAGATTTTAAAATAGTGTAAAAGTTATTTTAATTAAAAAGGTTAATTTTAAATAGATTTTTAAGTTGTTTTAAATTCTAATTTAGCTTTTTATTAAAGTAACTGTTCTTAGAATTAATTAATTTTGGGTTTACGATTCATGCACTTTAGGTTAAAAATTGGTAGAATTAATTTAGTTTAAAAACCGAAAACCAATTCGAATCATTAGTCCAAATCAAAACAAAACGTCTCAAATTCACTCGATCTTCGTGTACAACGAACTTGGTTTATCCACGTGTTTAATTGAATTATTCTTTGGTAATTTTAGTCTATTACTTTTTCCTAAAGGTAATTTTCTAATTTACCCTATAACGTATCAAATTATCACATATACTACCATCGATACATCAAAAATTTTGGCGCCACTGCCTGGGATCTTGTGTACGATTCGTTTCATTGAGATTTGTTGATCGTTGATTTGAAGACCCTTTCCTTCCTCGGAAAGATTTGTTATTTTTCTATTATATAGTATGTATCGTTTTTCTCGTTTTTTGTGATTAATATATTGTATTACGTAGAACAATAAATTTACATACTTTTCAAATAAGGCCTTAGTTGGGATTTCATCACCTAGCTATTGTATTCGAATCCAAAACAAAAATAAAAGGCAAAATAGATAAATACTAATAAGAAGTTTGAACTCGATTTATACAAACTATAAGGTGGGTATAAGGCGACGTGCTATAAAAGGTCGTCTAAGGAAAAAGGTTTTTAAGTGCTTTGTGCCACCTCGTTTCCCCGCTTGCTTGTGCGTATATTGAGAGGGACGACCTATTATTGGTTTGCCGACTCAAGTAGTAATAAATTTTATTTTTGTAGTTTACTTATTGAACCTCGAGACGTTTCGGTTTTCACCTATCGTTTCAAAGTCGACCGAGGGTAATTTACTTCCATAGTAGTTATCCTTATTCCTTGTTTTTTATCGATTATTATTGATTGAACAATACCAAATAAAAATACCAAAAATAATCTTCTTCTTGTCTAAATTCTTTTCTTCAATCCTCTAAATTCTCGTCTTTGTTGTGTATGCAATTACGTTCTTCTCGACTTGTGATTGATTTTAATAGGCTTGAAAATATTCCTCATAGAAATAAAAATCGTCAACAACGAATAGTGGAACCCGAGCTTCCACCTATTGTTCTAGAGATGGCCGATAACCGAACAATGGAGGAATTGCTCCGTGCACACACTGAAGGGTATGGGGAAGCAATCGTTGTGCCGGCTATTTTGGCGGATCATTTTGAGATTAAGACGGGTCTTTTATCGCTCATTCGTGCCGACCAATTTCATGGCAATGAGACCGATAACCCGCATTCTCACATTCGGATTTTTCTTCGAATTACCTCGACTCTCAAGTTTAGAGATGTGTCGAATGATGCGATTAAGCTCATGCTTTTTCCGTACTCGCTCGAGGGTAATGCTAAGATTTGGTATGAAAAAGAACCACCGGGTTCGATCTTGACATGGGATGATTTAGTGTCTAAGTTCATGAATTATTTCTTTCCACCATCCAAAACAACACACTTTAAGAACGAGATCACTAGATTTGAACAAAAAGTCCATGAATCGTTTGGGGTTGCTTGGGAAAGATTTAAAGATTTGTTAAGACAATGTCCACACCACGGTTTCTCGGAATTGCATCAAATAAATATTTTTTATAATGGGCTTAATATGATTGAACAAGATTCTTTAAATGCCGCCGCAGGTGGTAATCTTTTAAGAAAAACTCCGAGAGACGCGTGGGGACTAATTGAGAATAAGTCTAGAGCACAATATTCACGACACGCACCGAGTGTTTCTGTAAAACCCGCATGCTTTTACCATGAAGTACCCTTAAGATCGTACGTACTAGATTAAAACTTTCCTATTATAGCATGATTACGATTACGTGTTAGGATTTTACGTATTACGTACGTGTTAGAACACGATAAGTATTTACTGCGCACGAACACGCAATAATTATTTGACAATAATTAATCACGAACATGCGATCATGAAATCATGAACGTAATTAAATCACGAACTATTATTAATTACGTATATATATTTATTACGAGCGTAAATAAATATATTAGGTCACGGTAATTATTTAACGAGAACACATTAAACGCGAACACAAATAAACACGAACGAACAATTAAACATCGAGACACGGAAAATGGTACGGGTACCCCATGTGGGGCCCCTACCCGCGGAAAACATAAGGAGATGGGCCAAGCCCATCTCAAAATTCACTAAAGAGGGGTTAAGGGAAAATTAGCTAGTCATTTTCACTTTACAGAAGATTAAAACAAAAACCTAAAAAGTTTCTTCTCCTTCTCTTTTTTTTGGCCGCCGAATACAAACACACCAAAGGGGGTGTTTGTTTGATTTTGATCTTGGTTTTGGTGCAAGTGTTCGTGTTTGTTCATCCTCGTTTAGATCCACGCATTCGGTATATTCTTTTACCCTTTTTCTTTTTTATTTGATCTAATAATTAATTAAGAACAAGATGTTTTTAAAACCTAATTAAAAACATAGATCTAACACGAAAATGGTTATTGGGTAAATCAAAAAGGGATGTTTTGGGGGTGTTTGTTTAGCCGGCGCCTAAACCGAACCCGAAGGGGGTCTCGGTTTGGCTACTCGACCACCACCGAGACCATATGGTCCCGGTTTGGTGGCGTGGGTCCCACGGCAGCAGCAAGACAAGGGGAACCCCGAAGTGGTTCGGGGTATGGTGTCGATTTCATGTCCGGTTCATGGGTTCTAGTCAAGATCCGGTTCACGGTTTATGTTAAGATTATTTTTTTTATAATCATATGTTAAATTAAATTAATAAATATGACATGATTAATTTAATAAACATGACTTAGGTTATATCAATTAGTAAAATCATGAAATTATTAACCTAAGTATTTTATATTTTTAGACTTATAATTAATTAATTATTTAAAAACCATGGTTATAATTAATTAATTAACATGACTTAGGTTATATTATTAATAAATAATAATACATGTTTTAACCTAAGTATTTAACTTTATTTAATTAAAAACATGATATATTTTAATTAGATACTTTTAACCTATAGCTTATTTAAATTACAAGAAATAATTAATAAACTATACATTATATCATTATGATTTAGAAAATAATCATGAAAACACTTAGGCTTATATACTTAGCTTATTTAACCAGCTTATATCTAATTATGGAAACTTCCTATTTTTAGAAACTTATTTAATTCAGGCAGCTAATCTATTTATGGAAACTTATTTAATTAAGGCAGCTGATCTATTTATGGAAACTTTATATTTTTAGAAACTTATCTATTTTAAGTAGTAATTCTATTTTTGGAAACTTTCTATTTTTGGAAACTTTCTATTTTTGGAAACTTTCTATTTTTGGAAACATTCTATTTTTGGTAACTTTCTATTTTTGGGAACTTTCTATTTTTGGAAACTTTCTATTTTAGGACACCTGCTATTTTTGGAAAGTTACTTAGTATTTCACAGTAAGTATAATAATACATGAAATACCAGAAATACTTAATCAGAATAGAAAGAATATAAGATAAACGCAGTTTAAGGCTTAAAACAGTGAAACATGATATGAACTTATAAAATAAGCTAAGACATGATATAAAACCAGTTATGTATTTAGTAGTCAGATACTTATTCACGTATGTATTCATGTAGCATTAGTGATATGGAAGTAGGATTCCTCTCAGTTCGTCTTCTTCGTTCACTGGACAAAAGGTACGGATTCCCGTCCTTTCAGTATGGACATTTATTAGAATTTCCCCGTAAGCAGCCAAATGTTTTCCCATAGTATAAGTTTATATGTTTGACTTGCTTATGTTTAATTTAGAATACCTATAGCCATATACATGCATGACCAGTTTCACCTAGTTATGGAGGTACCATAACCATAACATTAGAGGAACTGATGTTATGACTTCACCACGGCGGAGTGATTGCTCGTGGCGTCCCTTCAGCTTTTGGCCATATTATTATATTTATCATATGGGGCGTATGGGTGCATCCTAGTTACATGTTTTCAGCAGATTACTCAGTGTGATTGTGGTGTGTGCCTTGCATCCTTCACAAGGAGCTGATCCCTCCTACCCAAACCAGTATATTAAATTAGAGTCAGCCCCTCTAATTTGCATGATGAGGTCACCCCTCCAAGTATTCATGCACGGTGAATTTTCATGACCTATATTGGCTAATGGTAGAACATGCTAAAAAGTTTTTATAAGATAAACATAAGGCTTTTCAACTATAAAACCAGTTTTATCAAGACTTAACCAGGTTACACGGGACTTAGTTTCTTCCGCTGTTATATGTTATATGTTATATGTTATATGCTTATCCTATTCATGCTTTATTGTACATCCGTGCACTGAGCGTATTGGTCAACCGTTTTCCTTTTCTATGTTCCCAAAACGGCAGGTACTCAGGGATGCTCGTAGACATTAAGCGTACGTGCATATGGACTGGAAGCTTTCTAGCCTTTCATTACTTTATGCATTATCTTTCCTTTGATACATTTGCTATGGACATTGTTTAGTCCTTTCCTTTACAATACTTATGTTTGTGTGTGATGAGCTTTACTTTGGACTACCGATGTTTGATTCCGGTATTTTCCTTTTATGGTCATGTAATGTTTAGACATTTTTTCCTTGTATGCTTTGATGACACACCATAATTACGCGTGACATTCCATTATCAAAACGGGGTGTTACAATTATGGTATCAGAGCCAAGGCTTCGACCTGTAGGCTCTCAAAATATGACCTGTGATTAGTGGGTAGTCACTATGGTCTTCCTAGAACTTACAGTTGTTTTCATGCATTCATCATTTTTATGCATACATATATATATCATTGTCGCAGATTTATGACTAAGTAATGGTTTGTACAGGACTGGCCCTATTTAGTCGCATGTGTTTTATTGAAACTTTTAAATTTGGGACCGACCCATAGGCGTTCCCTCGCTATGTCTTTTGTTGTGGGTGAACTGACCATAGGCGTTCACTCTCGAGCATACAAAAGTTTTCATAAAACTGCATCATGCATTCATACACAAAATTTTCTTGCATAAAATTTTTCTCTTGAAATTTTGGTATAAATTTTTTTTCATGTATATATATTTTATGTTTTGATATGTTTAATCATATGTTTTATGTTATACTGTCAGATGGTTCTCACACGCGAACAGGAACAGCTCAATGCTGCAATTCAAGCTGCTATGCAAGCTTTGCTTCCTCAACTGAGGAACGACATCAGGGCTGAAGTTCAAGCTGCCAAGAATCAGCAGCATAATCAGGCACCTCCTCCTCCTCCTCCAGTGACCTTAGTACTATGGCTGGAGAGATTCAACAAGCTCCGTCCTCGAGCTTTCGAGAAGACAGATAGCCCCAGTGATGCTGAAAGCTGGTTGGCTCACATCGAGAAGATTTTCAATGCTATGGGTTGTGACCCCGCATACAAGGCGAGGTTGGCATGCTATCGGTTCGAAGGCGATGTACTAAATTGGTGGTTAGCGTTGATGCAATCTGAGGGTGGTGAGGAGTGGGTTGCTGGTTTGACTTGGGCTCAGTTCAAGGACAGGGTGATGGAGCAATTCTTTCCCAAGGACGAGCAAGATAAGCTCAAGAGAGAGTACCATGGGATCCGATAGAGAGCTGGGGAGAATAGCAACGAGTTTATGCAGCGCTTTCTTCGCTTATCTGGTTTCCTTGGTGCGGCAGTAGGTACTCCTGAAGAGCAGGCATACCACTTTAGGTGGGCTCTTCGCACATCGGTCGCAAACAATCTGGTGTGTGCTACGTTCAACACTGTAGCACAAGTGGCCGATGCAGCACGTAAGCTGGAGATGCTGCAGGAGAGAGATGAGTTCTGGGAAGCCGAGAGACCCGCCAAGAGGCAGAAAACTGGGGACCGGTCTCAGCCGGCCGCTCAGCAGCAGCCTCATCAGCCCAAGGGAAACGGTCAGACTAACGACCGTTCTGCTACGGATAGGCGTGGCGGTAATGATAATTACCGTAACAACGCTGGACACTCTAACAGCAGTAGGAACCATGGAAACGATAGGGACCAGAACCAGAGAGGTTCACAGCCTAGCCGTCCAGCTATCACTGGTTCCCAGCCAGCCAGAGCACCAGCTGGAGGATTTACTCATCCTCTTTGCTCTACTTGCCATCGTAGGCACCCAGGGCCATGTCGCCGTAACACTGATGCATGCTTCAAGTGTGGTCTTGCTGGCCATATCATGAAGGACTGCCGTAAGGGCGAGATGGAGGGTACATCAGGACATGCTGATTCCAAGCCGCCTCCTACCACCGGGCGTGTCTACACGACATCTCGAGACCAGGCCAATAAATCTACAGGTACCATCACTGGAATCTTGTATATGTATGGTTAAGCCACATGTGTTCTTTTCGATACGGGTGCTACTCACTCGGTTATTTCTACTGCTTATGCTAAGAACATTAGGATGCTCCCCATGCCACTAGAGAATAGGCTTACTATTTCCACGCCTTTGAGGGACTCTGTATTAATCACCAATGTATACAAGAGTCTTCCCCTATAATTTGACGATAAGGTTCGACCTGTTGACGCACTTCCGCTGGACATGAATGACTTCAACATGATTTTGGGCATGGATTGGCTATCCAAGCATCATGTTACCATGGACTGCCATTCATATCGAGTTATCTTCGGTGATGTTAATGCACCAGAGTACATTCATAACGGGTTCGTACCCGGACGGTCTGTACAAATCATATCTACCCTGCAAGCGCGTGCACTACTGTCACATGGCTGCGAGGGTTATCTAGCTACGGTTCACGACATGGATGCTGAATCTCCATCAATTCAGGATCAACCTATAGTGTCGGAATTCCAAGATGTTTTTCCAGCAGAACTTCCGGGCATACCACCTGCACGAGAAGTGGAACTTCCGGGCATACCACCTCCAAGGCTCCTTATCGCATGGCTCCCATAGAGCTGAAGGAGCTGAAGGATCAACTGCAAGAACTTCTTGAACGAGGTTTCATTCGACCGAGCGCATCTCCATGGGGCGCACCGGTCTTATTCGTTATGAAGAAGGACGGCAGTATGCGTCTTTGCATAGACTATCGCGAGCTCAACAAGATTACTATCCGGAATAGGTATCCACTGCCACGTGTAGACGATCTGTTTGACCAACTTCAAGGGGCCAAACACTTTTCCAAGATTGATCTTAGGTCAGGCTACCATCAGCTACGGGTTAAGGAGAAGGATATCGCCAAGACTGCTTTTCGTACCCGTTATGGCCACTATGAGTTTGTAGTTATGCCATTTGGCCTGACAAATGCTCCAGCAGTGTTCATGGATTTGATGAACAAAATCTTCCATGAATTTCTGGACAAGTTCTTCATTGTCTTCATCGATGACATCCTGATTTTCTCAAAGTCCAAGGAGGAACACGAAGACCATCTTCGTACAGTACTACAGATTCTTCGCCAGAAGCAGCTGTATGCTAAATTCTCCAAGTGTGAGTTCTGGTTAGACAAGGTGGCATTCTTAGGTCACATTGTATCAGCAGAAGGAATCACTATGGATCCAGCGAAGGTTGAGGCCATTACTAAGTGGCTGAGGCCGACATCAGCGACGGAAGTCCGCAGTTTCTTAGGCTTAGCTGGCTATTACCGTAGGTTTGTGGAGAACATTTCCCACTTAGCACTACCATTGACCAAACTGATGCGGAAAGGGGAGAAATTCGTCTGGACTGAAGAACGAGAGAAGAGCTTTGAATACCTGAAGCAGAAGCTAGTATCTGCACCTATTATTACTCTCCCATCTGGTACGGGTGGATTTCAAATCTACAGTGATGCATCGGGGAAGGGACTTGGCTGTGTTCTCATGCAACATGGGAATGTGATCGCGTACGCTTCACGATAGCTTAAGCCTTATGAAGAAAATTACCCCACGCATGACTTGGAACTTGCTGCAGTCGTGTTTGCATTGAAGATATGGAGGCACTACTTATATGGAGAATCATGTGACATTTTCACGGACCACAAGAGCTTGAAGTATGTCTTCACTCAACGTGAATTGAACATGAGGCAGAGGAGATGGTTAGAGCTGTTGAAGGATTATGACATTAATCTACAGTATCATCCCAGAAAGGCAAATGTAGTAGCAGATGCTCTTAGCAGGAAGTCCGGAATGATCAACGGCATTAAAAATCGAAGAAGAAATCATAAGAGACTTGGAGCGACTAGACATCGAGATCATGGTACATGGACAGCACGGTTACTTGGCTAATCTTAGAGTAGAACCCGAGTTACTCTCTAAGATCAAGGAAGCTCAGAAAGATGACGGAGAAATCTGGGCGATAGTACAGAATTTAGAGAAACAGACAGAATTCAGAGTAGATGCAGACGGTATCGTATGGCAGGGCACGAGACTTTGTGTTCCTGATGACCAAGAACTCCGGGAAGCCTTGTTAGCTGAAGCTCATAGCTCCCCATTCTCTATACATCCTGGTTCGACTAAGATGTACCATGACATCAAGCAGTACTTTTGGTGGAGTGGTATGAAACAGGATGTAGTCACTTACATCTCCAAATGTCTTACCTGCCAGAAGGTTAAGATCGAGCATCAGCGATCTGGAGGTCTCCTTCAACCGTTAGATATTCAGAGTGGAAGTGGGACAAAATCACCATGGATTTTGTTACTGGTCTTCCGCCTACCAAGAGGAAGCACGATGTTATTTGGGTTATCGTAGATCGACTCACCAAATCAGCTCATTTCTTATCGATCCGTAAGGAAGATCCGGTAAGTAAACTCACCGATACGTATAGAAGAGAGATCATGAGACTCCATGGTGCACCATCCATCATCATCTCAGACAGAGATCCTCGTTTCACTTCGCGATTTTGGAAGAGTCTGCAGAAAGCTTGGGGTACACAACTTAAGCTTAGCACGACTTTTCATCCTCAAACGGACGGACAGTCGGAACAGACTATTCAGACATTGGAAGATATGTTGAGGTCATGTGTGTTGGAATGGACGGGTGATTGGGACGATTACATCTGTTTTGTGGAGTTTGCATACAACAATAGTTGGCACGCAAGTATCAAGTGTGCTCCTTTCGAGATGTTATATGGCAGAAAGTGTCGCGCCCCAATCTGCTGGGATCAAGTTGGCGAGCGAACACTTGAAGGACTAGAAATCATAGAAATTACCAATGAAAAGATCGCAGTAGCTAAGCAGAAACTTCAGGAAGCACGGTCACGTCAGAAGAGTTACGCCGATAAGCATCGTAGGGACATACATTTTAACGTAGAAGATCACGTCTTCCTTAAGGTTTCGCCGGCACGTGGGGTTAGACGCTGCGGGATTAAAGGGAAGCTCAGTCCTCGTTTCATCGGACCGTTTGATATCATTGAACGAGTCGGTGAAGTATCTTATCGGTTGGCGTTACCTCCACAGCTTTCGCATGTGCACAATGTGTTTCATGTGTCCTTACTCAGAGGGTACCAGTATCATCCCCTTCACATGGTTCAGTATCCACTAGAACAGATACGTGAAGACCTAACTTTTATAGAAGAACCCGAACGAGTTCTTGACAGACAAGAACGAGTCATGAGGAGAAAGACGATTCCATTCGTCAAAATCCTATGGAGGGATCATACCGAGCGGGAAGCCACTTGGGAAACAGAGGAGTCTATCCGGGCTTCTTACCCTAATTTCATATTTTGAATTCGGGTATGTTCTTCTTTTTAGTTTACTTTATCTATAATTCGGGGACGAATTATTCTTTTTAGGGGGGGAAGAGTTGTAAAACCGCATGCTTTTACCATGAATAGTATCCTTAAGATCGTACGTACTAGATTAAAACTTTCCTATTATAGCATGATTACGATTACGTGTTAGGATTTTACATATTACGTACGTGTTAGAACACGATAAGTATTTACTACGCACGAACACGTAATAATTATTTGACAATAATTAATCATGAACATGCGATCATGAAATCATGAACGTATTTAAATCACGAACTATTATTAATTATGTATATATATTTATTACGAGCGTAAATAAATATATTAGGTCACGGTAATTATTTAACGAGAACACATTAAACGCGAACACAAATAAACACGAACGAACAATTAAACATCGAGACACGGAAAACGGTACGGGTACCCCATGTGGGGCCCCTACCCGCGGCAAACATAAGGAGATGGGCCAAGCCCATCTCAAAATTTACTAAAGAAGGGTTAAGGGAAAATTAGCTAGTCATTTTCACTTTACAGAAGATTAAAACAAAAACATAAAAAGTTTTTTCTCCTCCTCTTTTTTTTGGCCGCCGAATACAAACACACCAAAGGGGGTGTTTGTTTGATTTTGATCTTGGTTTTTGGTGCAAGTGTTCGTGTTTGTTCATCCTCGTTTAGATCCACGCATTCGGTATATTCTTTTACCCTTTTTCTTTTTGATTTGATCTAATAATTAATTAAGAACAAGATGTTTTTAAAACCTAACTAAAAACATAGATCTAACATGAAAATGGTTATTGGGTAAATCAAAAAGGGGTGTTTTGGGGGTGTTTGTTTGGCCGGCGCCTAAACCGAACCCCAAGGGGGTCTCGGTTTGGCTACTCGACCACCACCAAGACCATATGGTCCCGGTTGGGTGGTGTGGGTCCCACGGCAGCAACAAGACAAGGGGAACCCCGAAGTGGTTCAGGGTATGGTGTCGATTTCATGTCCGGTTCATGGGTTCTAGTCAAGATCCGGTTCACGGTTTATGTTAAGATTATTTTTTTTATAATCATATGTTAAATTAAATTAATAAATATGACATGATTAATTTAATAAACATGACTTAGGTTATATTAATTATTAAAATCATGAAATTATTAACCTAAGTATTTTATATTTTTAAACTTATAATTAATTAATTATTTAAAAACCATGGTTATAATTAATTAATTAACATGACTTATGTTATATTATTAATAAATAATAATACATGTTTTAACCTAAGTATTTAACTTTATTTAATTAAAAACATGATATATTTTAATTAGATACTTTTAACCTATAGTTTATTTAAATTACATGAAATAATTAATAAACTATACATTATATCATTATGACTTAGAAAATAATCATGAAAACACTTAGGCTTATATACTTAGCTTATTTAACCAACTTATATCTAATTATGGAAACTTTCTATTTTTAGAAACTTATTTAATTCAGGCAGCTAATCTATTTATGGAAACTTATTTAATTAAGGCAACTGATCTATTTATGGAAACTTTCTATTTTTAGAAACTTATCTATTTTAAGCAGTAATTCTATTTTTTGAAACTTCCTATTTTTGGAAACTTTCTATTTTTGGAAACTTTCTATTTTAGGAAACCTGCTATTTTTGGAAAGTTATTTATTATTTCACAGTAAGTATAATAATACATGAAATACTAGAAATACTTAGTCAGAAAAGACAGAATATAAGATAAACGCAGTTTAAGGCTTAAAACAGTGAAACATGATATGAACTTATAAAATAAGCTAAGACATGATATAAAACCAGTTATGTATTTAGTAGTCAGATACTTATTCACGTATGTATTCATGTAGCATTAGTGATACGGAAGTAGGATTCCTCTCAGTTCGTCTTCTTCGTCCACTGGACATAAGGTACGGATTACCGTCCTTTCAGTATGGACATTCTTTCCTTGTTAGGATTTCCCCGTATGCAGCCAAATGTTTTCCCGTAGTATAAGTTTATATGTTTGACTTGCTTATGTTTAATTTAGAATACCTATAGCCATATACATGCATGACCAGTTTCACCTAGTTATGGAGGTACCATAACCATGACATTAGAGGCACTGATGTTATGACTTCACCACGGCGGAGTGATTGCTCGTGGCGTCCCTTCAGCTTTTGGCCATATTATTATATTTATCATGTGGGGCGTATGGGTGCATCCTAGTTACATGTTTTCAGCAGATTACTCAGTGTGAATATGGTGTGTGCCTTGCATCCTTCACAAGGAGCTGATCCCTCCTACCCAAACCAGTATATTAAATTAGAGGCAGCCCCTCTAATTTTCATGATGAGGTCACCCCTCCAAGTATTCATGCACTGTGGATTTTCATGACCTATATTGGCTAATGGTAGAACATGCTAAACAGTTTTTATAAGATAAACATAAGGCTTTTGAAACTATAAAACCAGTTTTATCAAGACTTAACCAGGTTACACAGGACTTAGTTTCTTCCGCTGTTATATGTTATATGTTATATGTTATATGCTTAACCTATTCATGCTTTATTGTACATCCGTGCACTGAGCGTATTGCTCAGCCGTTTTCCTTTTCTATGTTCCCAAAATGGCAGGTACTCAGGGACGCTCGTAGACTTTAAGCGTACGTGCATATGGACTGGAAGCTTTCTAGCCTTTCTTTACTTTATGCATTATCTTTCCTGTGATACATTTGCTATGGACATTGTTTAGTCCTTTCCTTTACAATACTTATGTTTGTGTGTGATGAGCTTTACTTTGGACTACCGATGTTTGATTCCGGTATTTTCCTTTTATGGTAATGTAATGTTTAGACATTTTTTCCTTGTATGCTTTGATGAAACGCCATAATTACGCGTGACATTCCATTATCAAAATAGGGTGTTACAGTTTCTAATGTGAATTCATCTAATACCGAGATTGCTAGATTGGACTCTAAGATTGACACGCTTTTGAATGCGCTTAGGAAGAATCCTCATTGATCGATTAATATGGTTGAGAATTTTTGTGTATCATGTGGTGGAGCACATCCTAATTATGCTTGTTCAACCACAGGGTTTGATCAAGCTAGTGCTTTTGCCGCCACGGGAACTTATGGCTCCAACGATCAAGTTCCTCGTCAAAATAATGTTGCTCCACCGGGTTTTCCACCGGTTCAAAATAGGTACAACAATGGAAATAATGGGAATAATTTTAACCGTGGTAACCAAGGGAATTTTAATCAAGGAAATGGGTTTAATGCTAATAAAAACAATCAAGGTTTTCAAAATAATAACCAAAATGATTTGTCAAGCTACATTAAGTCAAATGAGGCAAATTTGAAGGCTTTTCAAAATAACATTCAAGGGCAAATTAATACTTTGAAACTCGATTTTCAAAATACGATTAAAGGGAAAAACAATAAGATTGAGCTTAATCAACAAAGGCTAGAGCAAAGTCAAAATCGTATGCAACAAAGTTTGGAACAAAGTCAATATAAATTGTTTCAATGTTTGAGGGATTTATGTCTAAAACATCATCTTCTTCGGGTTGCTTACCTAGTAACACCATTCCAAACCCGAAGGGAGAGCTTAAGGCCATAACCGTTTATGATGATTGTGATAATTTAGAAGAAGTTGAAGTGATTGAGTTTAATCCTCCACCTAAGGAAACCTTTCTAGATTTCACCAAGGCTACTTTAAATGTGATTAGTACCTCGGTTTTCTTTGATTTCTTTCCCGAGAAATATAAAGATCTGGGTCAATTCTTGATACCTTGTGTTTTCAATGAGCTTGGGGTGTGCAAAGCCCTAGCCGATCTAGGAGCTAGCATTAACTTAATGCCCCTAGCCATTTGGAAAACTATTGACTATGCACCACTTAGTACCACTCGAATGATCATTGAGATTTCTAGTGGTACCACCACTCGTCCCGTTGGTATAGCGGAAAATGTCATTGTTAAAGTGGGAAAGTTTTTGTACTTAGCCGATTTTGCTATAGTTGATTATGAGACCAATCCTCGTGTGCCTATCATTTTAGGACGACCATTTTTGTGCACGGCTCATGTTCAAGTTGATATGAGGAAAAAGGAGATTAAATTGTTTTATGGGGATAAAAGCATTGTTTTCAAACCGGAAAAGATTCCAAGATTTGTTTCAAAGAAAGTGGAAAGTGTAAAACTTGTTGAGACAATTGAAAGTAATAAGAAAGCTCTTTTTGATAAAGGAGTTTTTCCAATTTTGGACACCTCATTTTGTGATAAAGAAAAGTTGAATTCAAAGGAAGAAGCTTGCTTTGTTGAATCATGTTATAATCTTTCCTCATCTCCACTCACTCCACACGAGGATGATAGTTCTAAGATTGAAAAAGAAATTGATGAATACCTTAGTGCACCATTTGATACTAGTGAGTTTAATAGTGAGAATTTTGATCCCGAGAGTGATATTGCTTTAATTTAACAATCTTTGAAAATGGACTCATTTTCACTCTCTTCGAAGGATCAAATTGATGTTCCTAAGGCACAATCTTCAATTGAAGAGCCTTTGATTCCTAACTTCACACCAAATGAGCTTAGTGACTATTCATTCGATAAGTTCGCCGATGAACTTTTTGCTATCATTGATCCACTTCCACGGGGAAGTGAAGACGTTACCGATCTCGAGATCGAGCGTGATTCTCATGTTTTACCTACCATTCTCGAGGAATTCACCGAAATTTCCTTCGAATGAGAATGACGATCTTGTATCCGAGTGTGACACACTTGATACTTTGTTGGATATTTCTTGTGATGATAAGATTGATGACACTTTTGTGACTTACTCAAATCCTCTCTTTGAAGCTTCAATGAACAATAATCCATTGTTTCAAGAGGATTTTGAGAGCATCACACTTCCTACATCTCACAACCTTTGTGATGATGATCTTCTTTTGAAGGAGGTTGATGAGTTTCTTTATATTGACATTCCTTCGGAATTTGAGGAAGAGTCTAATGACGGTGATGAAGATTCTTGGTTTGATCACCCGATTTATGATGATGATAATGTTGACCCGAAGGGATAAATTACTTTTGCTCCAATTATCCTTCCCACTCGCTTTGATCTTAATGTGCGGGTTTTTCATGCGACTCATTTTGAGTACCATGACCCCTTTGTTCACATTCATAAGAGTGATAAGGTCAACTAAGTCATGCAAGTTGAAACCAATATGGTTGAGACTTTTACCACACCATTACCATGTGTTTTATATGATCTTGATTTAGCATGGGGGGATGACACCGTGTTGTCTACTCCTTTCTCCACCGAGGACGCGGATGTAATCTTTGACCCCGACATCGTACTTTATGTTGGATTTTATTCCATTATGCCGGTTTTCACCATTTTCCCTAAGGATCAATGAATGCGGGGATCGAGTCGAGCTCATGACTCGGTTAACAAAAACAAGGTGCCTTGTGGGGGAGTCCCATACATTCTATCTTCTTTCTATTTTCTAACATCTAATAAGGCTTGATCTTTCAAGCTCGTGCTCGTGTTTTGTTGTGTTGTGAATCTTAGGTATGACCCTCATATTTGAAGACTCCCGTGTTCGGTTTTTGGCGGTCCACTTGATATTCCATTCATTGAATGCCAAAAGGGGCACACTCTCTATCCTTTGATTTTTATCGACTAACGCTTTATCTTGAGGCATAATTAATAAACGGCTTATAGATTTGCATGCTCTTTCCATATTAGGATTTTGCATTAGACTCTTCGTGTTTTAGCAAGGGGGTGTTACTCTTGAGCTAAGAAACGTTGAGGACAATGTTTGGTTTTAGCATGGGAGAGTCAATCGATATAATCGCTTGCTATTACTTTTTTCGTGTCTAAACATAATTTTTTTTCTCATTTTTCATAAAATTTTATATATTTTATGTTATTTTTAAGTTTTAGTAAAGAAATTAAGTTCTTTTGACACAACTGTAGGCTTTCCGTTGGTGAAAATAAAAATAGTTTTTGACTCGACTCGGTTTTTACCTTAGCTTTTCCTTAACGTATTTGAATTAAGTTTTGCTAGGCTTTTATATAGGGAGCTTTAAAATGCGAAAGTCTTAATTCATACGAGTTAAGAACAAGAACTTTTCGCAAGCTCCTATAATTGATCCTAGAAAGTCGTTTATCAAGGGAACTTTAAAACGCAAATTCTAAAACTTGAAAAAGTATAAGAAGATGCAAGATCCTATAGATGACTTGAAAACCCAAAACTTTGATTTAATAGGCTAAGTATCCATTAATTTCACATTTTTGAAATTTTACAATATGGAGAACAAGAGATGATAGAGTTCAATCATAAGTTTCTAAAATTAACTCTTCTTTGTGCAAGTATTTTTGTGTTTGATTTAATCTCCTCGTATTTACTTTCTACACTTGAATAATAATTGCTTAATAAATGAAGTTTTTAGCGGTTTAGGCTTGATATCTTAACTCGTAACTCCTTCTTTTTCTTCCCTTGTAATAAAAATGAGAACAAATTAAGGGTGTCAGCGTCATGGACTTTTGATCATGGGATTGCGGAAATTTGGCTTACTATAAATATCATATTAATAAAGAAGAATAAATAAAAACATGTTCTCCAAGAGCCTTCGGGTGGGAGTCATGTAGCACTAACCTTGTCATTAGAGCCTTAGGGTGTATGGCAAGGGGACGTGTTGAATAAAAATTGATTCATCATCATGAGCCATAAGCGGATGGTGATGTCAATTCCCTTATTTTTGTCCAAGGAGCCTTAGGGTGTGGATTGTAAATAAGGAGCACAATTGCATCTTAAAGAGCCACTAGGTGTTATGATGTAGTTGTTGCTAACTCCATTAATAAGGTCATAATTGACTTTGGAGGTTTATTGTTGCTTTTAAGTAGTCTTATTAGCCAAATTTCGGGTCCGGGGATTTATCCCTCAAATCGTGTTAAGTTATCCTTGATGTGGGCTTTCTTTAGTGACAACGGTTTTGAAGTCGAGGTTAGGTTTTGAGTGTTGAGTTTACACCGTTCTTGCCTTCATTTTTGGACTAATAAATATCAAAATAAATTCAAATGAGCCTTTGGGTGAATGATAAATAAAATCTAGAGATACAGCTAGGAATAATAGGAGATTGAGTTTAACACAGATTACTTATATGAGTTGGTTTAATTTTGGGGCTTATGATTGACAATGATCTTGTTTTTGCACTTGGCATGGAAAAGTGAAAAGTCGGGGGCGATGAATATATTTGAGTTTTATGATCCTAAAAGTTATTTTTCAAATAATGGAAGCAATACATTATGTCTTTGCAAATAAAAAGTCAAAAGTTGAATAATGGTGTAGTTAGGGTTTTACTTTATCATTGCGTGAGGACACGGCAATTGCTTAGCAAGGAGGAGTTTGATATGAGTGATTTTACTCATATCATTTGTATCTTAAACTGAGCTTAAAATGCATAAATACCATGAATATAGCATTGTATACGTTCGTTTTGTTGTTTGATGTGTGTAGGTACCGAAGTTCGTGAAAATCGACAAAAACCGGCACGAGTTTGAAGAAAAAGATCGAGGAAGCCAAAAACAAGCTCGACTTTAGCGGATTTGATATTTATGAAGATTAGTGGGCTTGTGGGTCCCACATTTGGATTAATGGGCTTAAAAGCTCATTTATGGAAAAATTATCCACTTTGTTAACAAAAGCCCATCAAAATCCCATTTGCTTTGGAAGAGAGACGGATTGAGTTATGTAAAGGATTATGGCCCAAGTTTTATCCAAACTAAACGTGTGGAGTTTAATGGGCTTTTAAAACCATTGTGATTTACTAGCAGATAAATACATGAATGAAATAGCTATAAACATTATTCGGTCAAACACTTTTACTTATAACTCACACCTCATCATTTTCTTCGATATAACCAAAGTTTTCTCATCCCCACCTCACACAATAACCAGACGCAACCTACACTATTCCTCCCAAACCCTAATCAATAAATCGACAAATAATTTGGGGTTTTCACTTGGCACGTGTAATTCACACGAGGGGGAATTAAATCCCCCATGTTTTCAGAAGAAAGAAGTGGAGGAGCGTGGAGACGTGGCAGCATGTGATTTGTCTTGATACATCATCCATCCATCATCCACCAATAGAAAAGAGACCTCAGCCTCAAAGTAACACAAGAAGCACAACGGATTGCCACTTTGGCAATCCGTGTGACTATGGATTTATTACAGCCATCAGATCATAACCAACAAGAAAGAGAAAGAAAAGATGCCGATCGAAGGGCTCAATATCGTTCTCCTCACCAACAAACTCACCCCTAACACCTTGGGTTCTCCTATAAATACCCTCGGTATTTTCATCATAATATATTCGAGTTTTTCTTTATAATGTTAGATTAGATTTAGGTAAAAAAATGTATTTTAGTTTTTATAAGCTTTGTAATGTTTTCTTTAAAATAATGAAAATCTATTTGTGATTCACTGTTCTTCTCGTTTTTCTTAATATTGTTAAATTAATTTCAGTTTTAATCTACTTTCTTATTTGATATTATAAATATTTAAGTTAAATTGTGAACAAATTCAAACCCCAATGGTTTGATAAAATTAAAGTCAAAAAGTGTGATTGATGGTATTGGATCGAAGCTGCGATGTTGATGGTCTGGATTGGTTTTTGAATGGTGGAAATTGGTAAATGGTGGTGTAGATTTAGTTTCTAATCCAGCTCAACGCTGCGCTTCTACTCAGCGGATCTCTCCAAAAAGGTCTTGTTCTCTTTATTTTTAAGTCTTTAATATTTTAATGCTTATAATATGAATTTGTTATGATCTATGGATTTAACTGCTTATATTTTGGAGTTTGTTAGTTTAGTTTGTAGTTTTAAATATACTGTGTTAATAAACTAATTTAGTTAAATTGAGTTGTCAATCTGCTATTTTCCTAGTGTTTCGACTTAATCAAATTTGATTTTTGGTATTTACTGCTATACTTGATTCATGCTTGACTGATATTGCTAAGAGTGATTTCTGCTTAGTTTGATTTAGGCGGTTTTACTTGTGAGATTGCTTATTGCAATCATTTTTTTTATATTAGTGATTTTTGATAAAGTTGTCTGATGAATAGATTGAGAGTTGATTAATGATACTGCTTTCGGTAACGTTGGATCTGATTGTTTTTCATGTTGCTATATATCTGATATGTTAGTATGTGTTTATAGTCAACATATGCCTGAACTCTATTTGTTGAGAGTTTAATCATGTTGTAAGTCTGGTGTTATATTTTTGAACTGATAATGAATTTGAATTTTGATTTGAATCTATGAGATATGATTTAATTGCTTATTTTGTAGTTATTTGTTTTTGATTAGTTGAGATCTAATTGTTCTAGCTGATTGTGTTATTTTTTTTTGTCTGCTGATATGGTAAGTTTAAATATGCTGCTATAGACGTTTTGCTGAATAAGTTTAGGATTGCTGATATAGATTTTGATTTTCTTTCCACTTGTTTTGCTGCTTAAATTGGTTGTGTAGCTTTTGCTATCAGATCCTACTGATCTCATAGCTTATTATTGTTCTTATAAGCTGTTAAAAATAGCAACACCAAACAAGTCACTCCTGTGACTTTAATCTGATTTATTTTCGTAGTCTTAAAAAATAATCACAAAAACGTCCCTTGTTGGACTCGAACCTGCGACCTCGCACATAAACACCAAGCGCCTTTACCACTGAGCTAACTGGCTCCTTTGGTTTTAATTTCAGTCAAAGAAATTGATATGGTCAATAGTTTAAGAGCTGACAGTTTTTTTTAACTAATACTTAATCTTAATTTTAATTTCATTTAAATTTAAATAGTTTTATTTCTTTTATAAAATTTCAGTTTTAATAGTTTTCAAATAATAAATAAAAACAAATAAAAAATGTTTTATTAATTTTTAAAATTTAATTAGTTATAATAATTAGTTTTGAAATTAATTAGGTTTTAAGTAATTTAGTTTTTTTAATAGAATTGGTTAGTAAAAAGTAAAAGTTAATTTTCAATTTCTAAACAAGTTTTTAAATTAGTTTAAACAAAGTTTTTAAAATAGTGTAAAAGTTATTTTAATTAAAAAGGTTAATTTTAAACAGATTTTTAAGTTGTTTTAATTTCTAATTTAGCTTTTATTTTAAAGTAATTATTCTTAGAATTAATTAATTTTGGGTTTACGATTCATGTACTTTAGGTTAAAAATTGGTAGAATTAATTTAGTTTAAAAACTGAAAACCAATTCGAATCATTTGTCCAAATCAAAACAAAACGTCTCAAATTCACTCGATCTTCGTGTACAACGAACTTGGTTCATCCACGTGTTTAATTGAATTCGTCTTTGGTAATTTTAGTCTATTACTTTTTCCTAAAGGTAATTTTCTAATTTACCCTATAACGTATCAAATTATCACATATACTATCATTGATACATCAAAGATTAAAGACTTATCTGATGAGATTGAAGAAAGTAATAGAAGTGCTGAATTTAATGCTTTTGAATATGCCAAGAAGAATGTTGATGAAGAAGTGCAGAAAACTGGTGTTTCTCATAGTCAAGCTTTTACTGTGGTGTATGAGAATGCGATTGAGAGTGGTATACAAAGAGTTCTTAATTTGGTGTCGATGAGGCAAATGGCTGAAGTGGATCTTTTATGTTTGTCTGGTCTTCATTTCTCTGTAGGTTAAGGATAAGTGGTCTGCTAGTATGGTTAAGTATTACAAAGCTAAAATTGCTGAGAAGAATATTGAAGATGTTTCCAAGTATGTGGATGTGATGGTGGAGGAAGTCAGTAATGACCCTTTTACTCACGTTGAATTTATGGTCCAAGACTCTGTCTTTGGTCCGTGTGAGACTAGTATGGCAAATGTATCTAAGGATGGTAATGCTGGACTTTCCTCTTTGTCTTGATGGATTTAAAACTTTTTGCGTGGAACATTAGAGGTATGTCTAATACTTCTAAACAAGATGAGGTCAAATTATTAATAAGGGAGAACAATTTAAAAATGTGTGCGGTTATTGAAACTCAGCTTTGTAAGAAGAAAGTAAATTCTGTTTGTGAGAATGTGTTTGGTCAATGGGATTGGGTTTCTAATTCTGTTGTTAGTCCGAAGGGTTGTTGAATTTGTGTGGGATGGGATACGGATTTTATTCAGGCTGTTTTGTTATCGGTTATTGATCAGTTTATGCACTTTGAGGTGACTCTTATTCATGACAGCATAAATTTCTTTGTTTCTTTTACTTATGGAGAGGTAACACCTATTGATACGAATAAGTTTTGGAAGAATTTACATATTCATTCAGTCTTTGTTAATCAGAAGCCTTGGGTTCTCTTAGGTGATTTTAATGCTATTTTAGTGCTGCTGAAAACTCTAAGGGTGATTTGGATAAAAATCACAGTATGCGTGACTTTAGAGGTTGCATTGATTGTTTAGGTTTGGAAGATTTACCAATGAATGGGTTCTTCTTTACTTGGGTTCAGAAAAGGATTGATCCGGAGAATGGTGTTATGAAGAAATTATATAGGATCATGAGCAATACTGATTTTCTTAATTTGTTTGAAATCAATTTCGCTAAGTTCCTTTCGTATGTTGTTTCTGATCATTGCCCGGCTGTGTTGGTTATTAGTGATGTTAAGAAGGGTAGGAAGCGGGCATTTAGATTCATGAATTATTTAGCTTATAAGGAGGAGTTTCATAGCATTGTTGAGGAGCATTGGGGAATTCATGTTGATGGTTTTTCTATGTTTGTCCTTGCTAAGAGACTTAAGGCCATGAAGTACCATCTTAGAAATTTGAATAAAAGAAATGGAAATGTTTATGATAAAGTTAAAATGCTTTAGGACTGAATTGAAAAAAGTCCAAGCTGATTTGGATAAGGATCCGAATAATGTGTACCTTAAAGAAGTTGAGATGGTGTTCAACAGTGCTTATAGAGAGGCTGCGGTTGATGAAGAAAGAGTTCTTAAGTAGAAGGCTAAGGTTGAATGGCTTAAGGAGGGGGATCGGAACAGTTCTTATTTTCACAAATTTGTTAAAGGTCGTATGAAAAGAAGTAGGATTATTAGTGTGAAAAATGAAAATGGGGAGGAGTTCTTTGGTGATGCTGTGGCGGGGCAATTTGTTAATCATTTTCAGAATTTCCTTGGTTTACGTGATGAAGTTTTTCCTATTGAGAATCCTGATGATCTTTTTGTCAAGAGAGTGGATCCTTTGGCTGCTTTTTATATGATTAGACAGGTTTCTAATAATGAGATTAAAGTCGCCATGTTTGATATTCATGATGACAAAGCTCCGGGTCCGGATGGCTACACAGCTAAGTTTTTTAAATCTGCCTGGGACGTTGTGGGTAAGGATGTTTGTGATGATGTGAAAGAATTTTTTGCTAAAGTTAAGATGTTGGGTGAGCTAAATACCACTCTTATCTCATTAATCCCTTAATGTAATATTCCATGTAAAGTCACTGATTTCAGGGCGATTGCTTGTTGCAATGTTGTGTACAAGTGCATCAGTAAGGTGATTACTAATAGACTTAAACATGTGTTGAAGGATACTATTAGTGCTAATCAGAGTGCTTTTGTGGAGGGAAGGTTGATTACTGATAACGTTATGCTGGCTCAAGAACTGATGTGTGGCTATAATAACAAGAACAAACCAGCTAGATGTGCGTTTAAAATCGACATTCAGAAGGCATATGATATGGTCTCATGGGAATTCCTTGAATATATTTTATTACAATTTGGTCTGCATAGTAATATGGTTGGGTGGATTATGACCTGCTTGAAATCTGCTTCTTTCTCCATTAGTGTTAATGGGGAGTCTAATGGTTTCTTTAAGGCTCGTCGTGGGCTTAGGAAGGGTGATCCTATATCACCCTACCTGTTCACCATTGTTATGGAGGTTTTTACGTTGATGCTCAAAAGACATATTAAGGAGGAAAAGAAGTTCAAATACCATTGGGGTTGTAAGAAGCTCGAGATTGTTAGCTTGTGTTTTGCTGACGATTTAATGATGTTCTGCCATGGAAACTTTGTTTCAACATGTGTTTTGCGTAGAGCTTTGGTTGAGTTCTGTTTAGTTTCGGGTCTTAGACCAAGTATGGCTAAAAGCACGGTATACTTTGGGAATGTTGCTCGTACGTTCCAGAATGATATTAGATTGGTTATGCCTTATGATGTGGGAAGCTTACCGGTTAAATATTTAGGAATTCCCCTTGATGCTAGGAAATTATCTAAACTGGATTGTAACGTTCTTATTGATAGAGTCAAGAAAAGGTTTGGAGACTAGAGGAATAAAGTGCTTTCTTTTGCTGGGAGGCTTCAGCTGGTAACTTCTATCCTTAGTTCTCTTACTAATTATTGGGCCTCTATTTTTAGTCTCCCTAAATGCATATGTGATGAGGTGGATAAATTGTTAAAAAAATTTCTTTGGAATGCTGATGGTAGTAAAGGTTATTATCATAGTGTATCTTGGAAGGAGATTTGTAAGCCAAAGAATGAAGGTGGTCTTGGCCTTAAGTCCCTTTATGATATAAATACTTCCCTTATGACAAAGCACCTTTGGAGTATTTTGACTGATAAGGATTCTTTATGGGTTAGATGGGTTAAATCCAAGTGGCTTAAAGGTGTGAGTGTTTGGGCTGCCAATAGTAGGAGGCGTATTTCTTGGACCTGGAAACAGATCCTTAATCTGAGAGACAGGGTTAGAATGTTTGTTAAGGTTAAGATTGGAAATGGGCGTAATAGTTTTTCTGGATTGATAATTGGAGAGATGGGCCACCTCTTTGTAATTTGGTTAATTCTGCTTTACTGATTTCTGATAACTCTGCTAAGAATTCTAAGGTTGCTGACCTTTTGGACATTAATGGGTGGAAGTGGTATGATGGATGGAGTGTGAGATTTTCTGAGGTTTGCAATATTGGTTTTCCTGTTTTAAATCCGGATGTTGCTGATAAAACCATATGGGTTGATAAAATGGGTATTACTAATGTTTTTTGTGCTGCCGAAGTTTAGACGTGCATTAGAGAGAATTCTATTAAATTTATTCGGTCTGATCATGTTTGGTTCAATCAATGCATCCCGAGTCATGCTTTTGTCCTTGGATGGCTGTGAAGGGGAGGCTGAAGACCTATGATAGGCTATCGAGATGGCTTAATATTCAAGATATAAGTTCCCTGTTTTGTAAGCAATGTAAGGAATCCCATCAACATTTATTTTTTAGTTGCCATTTCTCTGCTAGGATTTGGGAGAGACTCAAAGGTATGGAAAATCTGGATAATTTTTCTAATATATGGGCTCAAATTGTTTCCAGATTTATTAATGTCCCGGCTAAAAATGCTATTTGGAGTGTTATTCAAAGACTTTGTCTTGGTGTTGCGGTCTATTATATTTGGCAAGAACGAAATATTAGTTTTTTTGAAGGATCTAGTAGGAGTGGAAATGATGTATTTAGCATTATTTACAATTTTGTTAGGAATAGGATCTTAAGTTTAAGTATTAGATCCACTCCTGATGTCCTTGAGGCTGCTAGGATTTGGAACTTTCCTGTTACCATTAAGGATAAAAATAATGACATTACTGATGAGGTTTTTAGTGACTTAATGGATACTGATGGCGAGTGATGATTTTGATTTTTGGTGGAGTTGGTCCTATGGTGGGATAGGTTTTTGGGAATGCAATAGCAGGTGGTTTCAAATCTCTATTGTGCCACCTTGTCAATTTTTTGTGAAGACCTGTAGCTGTTGCCTTGCTTTTGAAGTTTGGTGGAGTTCTTTTGGTTTTCGCTTTTGGTAAGATCTGATATGTTATTTATACCTTGTTATCTAACTTTCTGTTTTGTTTTAGCTCTTATCTATAGGGAGCTTGGGGGAGGACTTTTCTGGATTGTTTGGTTGGAAGGTTTGAAGGCTTTCTGCGGTTTTGCAGTGCATATCTTGGGGTGAGTATGTTATGCCTTCTGGAGCGTGCTGAAAGATGTGCCGTCCATGATAGGTTGAGTGCATTTTGCTTTTTCGATATGTTTAGTTACCGAACCTTGATGCTTGTCCTCCCATGTTTGAGTTATCATACCCCTTGCCTGATTAGTGTCGTGTAGATGGGCATTGTAGGTATATATGCATCTATTGAGAGGATCCATGCTATGTTTCCCACTGGGTTTTACATGGTAGGAGTTTTGAGGAGGAAAATAGTATGGTGTGCTACTATGGCACCTTTCTTAGTATTCTACTTGTTCAGATGGTGATTATGCAGGTTTATTGTGGCTTGCTTCCTTATACTTAGTTTTGGTTAGAGGTTCTATTGGGATGGATTGGTTGTTCTTGGTATTTTCCCTTTATGGATTGTACTAAGGGCTGCCATGGATTCTGAAGTAGGACTCTTTCTTGAACTATGTGTTGGATATTTTTGGTGTGTCATTGAAGAGCAGGAGCTTAGTCTTCATCAATAGGGACCAAGTTTTGATGGGATTTTAACAGCTTTTTCTACATTGGATTTAGTTTCTTTTTGTATTTGTACTTGTTGGTAAGAGCATGGCTATTGTCCATGGCCATTAGTTTTTTGATGCTAAAGCTAGAAGTTTTGGGGTTTGTCCTTGCTTCTTAGTCTTTGTGCTTTTTGACATTTGTAGATTTTCTTTTGTTTTAATGCAATTTACCTTTGGTAAAAAAAACCCAAATGCAAAGCGAACCATTCTGGTGCAACCCCCACTAAGAAAAGTAATGCATCAAACTTCACCACTAACAAACTTAGAAGCCGAATTACGGAATTATACGAGTCTGCTAGCAAATCTTGGAAATGGTGGTTTGCTAATCAATGTCCTCCAGGATATAAATGGATGCCTAGAGTTAGGACAGAAAATGTGACAACGAGTGTTGGTATGCCTTTAAATGTTGCTAAGGACACTAATGATTCTATAATCACAACTATTGTGGTATCAAATTTAGCAAAAGCTCCATTGTGTTCTAACTCTTCTGCAGGTGATACAAATAATTCTCTTCATACTGGACTCTGGATGCACGAAGCACATGACGGGGAATCTCAAGCTTCTAATTAACTTTGTGGAGAAGTTCCTGGGTATGGTCCGATTCAGAAATGATCAATTTTCACCGATCCTAGGATATGGAGATTTGGTTCAGGGGAATATCACGATCAAAAGGGTATACTACGTCGAAGGGCTCAATCACATTCTTTTCTCGGTTGGTCAATTCTGTGATGCAGATTTGGAGGTTGCTTTTAGAAAGAAGACATGGTTTGTTCGTGATTATGATGGGAATGACTTACTTACCGGTACACGGGGTACTGATCTTTACACAATTTCACTACAAGACACAACTTCATCAACTCCAATTTGCTTCTTGGCTAAAGCTTCAACGACTCAGGCATGGTTATTGTGACAATCCGTCAATTTATGGTTGATATTTTATTCTCAATATTTATTTGAAAATATTATTTTATGAACTCACTTGTTATTGGGAAGAAATTTGGATTTACGTCTTGAAGTAGCATCGACTACGTCTAAACCGGAGGATTCTACGTTACGTGCTTACGTTTACATACACCGTTTTGGTGACACTCTGACATTTCAGAAAATAAATTTGTTCATGAATATTATTTTGAGATTCTAAATTTGTGTTGGTTCATAAACTCACAAATTTACGAGAAGAGATTAGGACTTACGATTATAATTTAACGTCCTTTACGACTAAACCGGAAACCTTAGGATTACGTATTTACGTTTTCGAACTCCGTTTTTGATGAGACAATTTTTATTAGATTCGTTTTGTGCCGTTGATTCATAATTTATAAAAACGTTTTTCGTAAAACGACCCGAGGGCACGCAAATCGAGGAAACTAGAATCGAGGAGTACCCGTAAATAAATGGGGATGAGAAAAGTGGGACACTTGCCCCACCCCCACTCATAACCGGCTACAAAGCTCCACCACACCAATTTGGTGGCAAGTTTTCAACAAGTAGCTACACTTGTCCATTTAGCTTAGTATGTAAGCTAAGCTTACAACAAAAACCACTAGCAAAACCATTTCCTCTCATTTCCTCCATGAAAACAACTTTCATTCTCTCATCTCTCTCTCAAATGTGCCGTCCCATACTCCCCATAAACACCCCATTTGATCCAAATTTAACCACAAACTATTGTTATAACTTACATATGTTAATCTCCTTCAAAAGAGATGAAGATTGGTGGTGATTATAACATCCAAGGAGGAGTTTCCATGGAGAATGCTGGTCTTGAAGATGGTCTTGGTTTATCACAAGTTTCTTCATCAAAATCCATGTCCAAATCACAACCTACATCAACTTGGTGGTATAAAGATTGTCCTCCTCATCCTCTTGTTATTTTTGATTATGTAATCTTGTATTTCTTTTACTTATGTATATGTATATGATGATGAACAGGGCCGGCTGTTAGCATGTGCAACGTGTGCAACGGCACAGGGCCTCCGATTTCAAAGGGCCTCCGATTTTAAAGATTAAAGTTGTACGGAGAGTCATTTTTTGATGATTTGATCATGTTATCTTTGTTTAATGAAGGAAGATATATGTTTCATGTAAATATATGATTATTGAAAGCAAAAAAAATGAATTCTATACCAGTAATACCTGTAATGGAGTTGGTGGCTGTGAAACGGCGAAGATGACTAAAGAGATATGTATGTGGCGCACTAATTTTTTTTTCTTTTCAGTTCTATTATTACTACACCAAGTTTATATTTAACCCTTTAATATTTCATAGTTGTCAAATTTAACTTTGCCTTTTATAAACAAAAAATATATTTGAATCTCTTGTTTTCTATACATTAAATCAATTGGCGTATATGCTATAGTTGAAGAAAATGTATTTGCAGTTTTAAAATCAGATTAACAGAACGTTAAAACCATATTTAAAGTGTAACGAGAATCAACTAAAGTACGTTTTGCTACGTTAGTATACATACTTTCCGGTGATTCAAGGCCTAAATAAAAATTTGGCACAGGGCCTCCAAAATCCATGAGACGGCCCTGATGATGAATGATGATTAAAAATATTGTGTGGGGATTTGGTGTTGATAAACATGTTAGACTGATAAAATGGCAAAGTAGAAGCAATATACAGTAAGTAATATGTCTTGTACACATGTGAGAGTTGGCCATGCAATGGAATCATTGTAATGAGTGAGATATGATCAAAACAAGTTTAAAGTACAAATCTGAGTTCACTGTTTTGGACGATTTTTAGAAACTACTTAGAGGCTGATTCAACAGTAGCTATACAAGAGTTAAATGGAGCACATATCATGTAGTTTATGTCATTAAAATTTGAGCTTCTATCTCCATATAGAACTCTAGATATGGCAGTTTTGGTGAACATGAAAATAAAAATTAGATTTTGGAAATTAAAGTATAATACTATTATATAAGCACTCAAATAAAAATAGTATAAAATGTGAATTAAAACCCACTAACTTATATAATACATTTATATAAATATGTATAAGGATAAATAAATGGACATTTTATAAAAATGGTAGTTTGATAAGTTTTATAAGTTATAAAACTACAAACATGATTTTTACGATTTTTTCGTCTATTACCGTAAAGTTAACGTTTTTGCTAAATAAAACTTAGACGGTTCGACCCGTCTAATGTGAACATTATAAAACTCATATACTGATATATAGACATATATAACAAGTAAAAACCGATAAAAACCCGAACTATATAACATACGGACATTAATGGGCTAAGTTAACATTATTGGACTAATAATACAACAAAATGGACTAAAACACTTATAAACTTATTTATTGGGCTTAACCTAACACCTTTGTGATAAACTACAAAGAAAATGTAGGGCATTCTTCATTAGAACATTGGAGCCCACCTAGCAACGCTGCAGTCCAACTATCAGCTGCCATCACAGCCTCAGCAAGGATCTATATGTACCCATTTGGGCCCAACATGTAAAGTGTAAATACTGATAATACAAGTATAAAATGGATTAATACAAGTTAAACAACTTATAATAAGTTTATTGGACTTAAAACACGTAAATAGGTCAAACTAGTAAACTCGTAAGAAGTTACCAATACGTAAACACTAAAATGAGTAAAAGAGAATATGTAAACCCACTTGATCATCATATATATAAAATCATCATATGTATACATAATTGTTATTTTTATAAAGTCGTTGGACATGAGTCTAAGACGAGTATTATTTGTCTAGGTTTCCGTGATTGAAGCACGTACCGTACGTCCGAATTGCCGATAACCCGCCTTCCCACATCAACGTGAGTTCATAGCCTCGCACTGTTCTAAATGTTTTTATGAAATACTTTATAAACCCGCGAGGGAGATAACATGTTAGTTTTAAAATAGGACACCATGTGTCCCGATTGTTTGTTTATTTATTTGGACCTGAATTATTGTATGACCCGATTGTATGACCCGATAAATGATTAAATGACCCGATAGATAAAATTAAATGGATTATTAAAGTTAGGTTATGTCACTAAAAGTCCCATTAGCATGAATTGTGAACTACCAAGATTTGGTAGACGCTTATGCATATAATAGTACTATTTGGGGACGATCACCCCAGTTCGCGCCTTGACGGTTGATCCCCGTCGTGCCACATTGATTGGTAAGCGAATTTATGTATGAGAAGATTTCCATAGCGTGACCTTTGTGACGACACGCTAATTTAGATGGGCAAATTGAGTATCGGGTTAGCTACCCGTTGTTTGGTTTAGTAAGGTAACAATGTCATGCGGCTTATAATAATCCAATTAACGAAATACTACTAGACGCACCGAATTACGATGTATTGCCTGACTAGCAATACGGGGTCATACTATTGATATTATGTTCGTGTTTTGGTTTTATATAACCATATTCATATAACGGTTTTTATTTAATATATACAACGTTGCAAAACGTATTGTATGATGTTTTTAACGACAATGGTTCGTATAATGATTTTTAAGGCAAATGCCTATATTATGATTTTAGATTAGGATTTGTATAAAAATGACTTTGGCTATTTTATGGCCTATTACAATGATTTGTACGAAATGATTTTTGGTAATAATTTTATACCAAAGTTATATTGATGGAATTTATTAAACTCTATGAATTCACTCGGCGTTATCGCTGACCTTTTCTTTTAACATGTTTTATCTCATGTGCTTGAAGGTAATTCTCGGGAAGACAACAAGAATTCATGGCCCGCACTTAAAACAATAATTTCCATTCAAATGCTTTGTAAAACTTTGTATGAAATAATATGACTTGGGACCTATGTAACTTTGATATTCATGAATGGAAATGCTTTACTATTAAACGACGCGATTTTTATGCGTTGTCTATGATGTGAGTAATGTGCTATCCCGTAACACCAACGAGTCTTCCGCTGTATTGAGTTGTATAAATTTGGGGGTGTTACAGTTTGGTACCAGAGCTCTCGTTATAGAGAACGAAAGATTTTTAAAACCAAGGTTTTGAATAAAACATTTCAGAATCTTTTAACTACAAACATTTTTCTAAAAATGTCTAAATTTTTTTTGACTATAACGGTGCTGAAGAATTCCCGAGTTACCGACAAGGCCAGACTAAGAAGTGTTATTTTAATATATATATAACTTGGATTCTATATATATATATATATGATGTAATTTCATTACATGATTGTTTGATGATTATTTTGATATTTATACGAGGTATTTGTACGACGTAGATTGTCACAAGGAACCCTAAATCCCCTAGTAAATTAATCGAAGCTATTCTCGTAGGAATTCTAGCTATCCTAGATCTAAACCAAGTTGTAGATATTTATGATCCCAACAAATGGTTGATATTCGTAGAAATGTTGATATTAGTTGATTACGATATTAAAGAAGAATTGACGAGATTAAATTTGATATCGATGTTATGACGATCTTTTCTTATAGAGTGGAGTTTGACAAAACGTTACCACCTAGAAAGATGTCATCTGAGTCGTTGTCACCCAATTCTTAAATTTAAAATCGAAAGGGTGAATGTTGCACTTGAGGCTGTCATTGGAACCATTACCCAAAAGCCTCATGCCACTAATACCTTTCTGAGAAGTCTAATTGAATGTATGAGTCATCTCATACTAGTGACTCATTTGATAACTATTGTTGTAAAAGCTATAGGATTGGAAATTAAGTGTTGATCATATCAAGCTTTTATTGCCCTATTAAGGCCTAAGAATAAAATTGAAAGTATTAGAGAATGAAGTAGGATATCGCATTGAGTCTAAGTTGATTGAAACTTGAATGAAGTAAAATTTAACCCGTATGGAATATGAGATTATTAAGAGGAAGTCATTAAGTCCTGTGATTGAATTATAAGATTTTAAATGATTGTTAGTTTGTGTTAAGGGTTGTTCCTAAGCCATTGTTCACTAACGAGGATGCCCAGTGTCCAAGAAATAAATCGAAGAAATCTTCTTTTGAATTGGGACCGATGGATCTTCTGGGACAAGTAGAACACCTAATGACTCTTGTAGATTAGTATTCATTGTGGTATCTTTTAAAAATAATCCCTAACTTAACTGAGATATCAGTTGGTAGGATGAGTTCTTGGAATTGTATGACATAGTGACACATAATGTGTTACGGTACAATTCTGACTTGTTTGTGATTAATGAAAAGACTACCTTTGAATGCTAAATTTTACATGTATCGATGTTATCTATCTTTTATTTCTTCATCCTAATGTTCACATTAGTGATGCAATCATTGAACAAGTACTCATCTCGATTTGAGTTACGTTGTGAATTATTCTCTTTTGAGTGCCATCGAGGTTATGAACCTCATGATTAATTGGCTAAGCTCATTTCCTATCATATCGTACTTAGTTCTTGGTGAACAACTTTTCATCACTCTTTTGTAGATCACTCATTGTTTTTATAAGATAAAACAGTATCCCTTGAGAAAAATTGAATTTTCATCACCATAAGGATTACTTAAAGTAAGATTTATAAGTGATTGTTAACGAAATGAGGCTGTTTATAAAACACCTTGGAAAGACTTAATTGTTTTCATAATAAAGAAAATCTTTGTAAATTTATTCTTGATTCTTATCTAAGAATTAAGCATGAAAATGATTTTACTATAAACATGGATGATAAAATTTTGACGAACTGAGTATTGCATCGTTAATCTTGAAATTGTATATAGTTGCGCGCCTACATACAATTTAGAATGGACCATGCAAGACTGATTAGTAGTCACTATAAAACTGATTAATAAACACTAAATTTTCTTTGAAGATTGTGAAAGATTAAATTTTATGAGATCTGCAAGAAGTGGAAAAATAGGGACATAGTGTTAGGGACACCTACATATGTGCCTGTAGCCTATTCTTCTGAGTCGAATTTACTCATCTGTGGAATTTGTCTTATTTGACAAATGATATTCCCTTCTTGTCCAATTCTCCCATAGTGAGATTCTTTGAAAAAGTATCTGATTACCGAGTGTTGATACCCGACTGGATGTATCGACGTTCCTATCATTTCTTTTGATTTGATTTCATTTGAATGACCTGGGTAACGATCCGAGGAGCTTTCGAATGCGTACTCAATTTATGAAAACATGGGATATATTTATATTCATTAAATGTTTTCGTCTGTATCTGATTTGAAATTCTCTCGCGTAAATTATGCGTTGACATTACTCTTTTGATGATAGTTGCGTCTCCATATATCCTTGAATTTGTGAAGGATTATGAATTATTATTAGTCTTTTGAGAAGTTCACATCTTATCGACGGCAATAAAACTGGAAAGTTGATAGTTCCAGTAGAATGGATTGATTGATTATGACATGACGACATTGTCTTAATTGATGGGAACTAGAATAGAATTCCCCTAAATGATAAGATGTTGATTATCAAAAGTGATATAAATAATTCTTGATGGAGGATCATATCCTGCATTTAGACTTAAAATTATACCGTGAATGGTTGTAAACTAGTTATAGATATTATAATCTAGAAAGAACTTAAAGAAAATTTATTAAAAGATGTTTATGTTATCTGAAACTTTAGGAGGTATTTGCAGATAAATTACCTAGACTTTTGCCATTAAGGAAAGTTGAAATTGGTATTGATTATATTCCCGATGCTGCACTTGTGGCGTGTCCACTGTACGTCAGCACCATCTAAATTAAAGGAATTACCATACAACTGAGAGAGTGGTCGGAGAAAGATTTTATTCTACCAAGCTCGTCATCATGAAGGGCTATGGTGTTATTATTCCTTATATTTATAGATTATTGTGAACTGAGTAAATTGACAATCGAAAATGATATCCATGACTCGAAATGGAAGATTTGTTCGATCATTTACAAGGTTTTAGCGTATGTTCTAAAGATTTGATCCATGGCATGGTAATCATCAACTTCGCATCTGCGAAGAAGATTATCTATTCCAATCACTACATCCGGTACTTGTAATGAACATTATGAGTTTCACGTGATGTCGTTTGGATTGACTAATACACATGTAGCATTCATAAATTTTGTGAATCACGTGTGTAGGCTGTAATTTGATAAATTCATGCTCGTGATCATTAAGGACCATTTGTTTGTTTATAAGTATAAGAAGGAGTTAGTAATTATTTATAGATTGCCCTAAACTGGCCGAACAATTAAAACCTGTACTTTAGATATTTAACATGTGATTAACGGCTTAATACTTTACATGATTTGACTGTGTGATTAATAAGATAATGGGATCTATATTGACATTTCAAAAATTAAGAGCCCTTTTAAGACTTTTGGCTTTACCAAAAAGAAAGTGCAAATGTGTTTTGACAAATGTTTTAACAAAGGATTTTAAGGGATTATTCCCTTATACACAAATCATTTAACTAAACTCCTGTTTAGGGGTAAATGTTTGTGTATACCTCAAGACAACCTAAGAGGGATTGAGAAAACCATTTAAACCATGACTTAAAATTTGAAACGATAATTTTTGCTTTTCAATTAAGAAAATTTCTACCAAAGAATAAACGAAGGTTTTTCAAACATTTACGGATCTTATTAATTATTTTAATTATTTTCGGTAAATCAACAAAAATCTTGTTAATTAAATTCAAATTTATTTTGAACATTTTTATATAATTGAACAAACTAAGAAAATTTAAAAACTTTTTGCGTTTACGTTTCATAAAAATTAAATATTTATTATTTAATTACTTGTAGTAATTATCGACGCTTTAAACGTCGGATTGAGCAAAACTGATAAAAACAATAGTTGAGATAGAATTAAAACTTAGAAAATATGAAGAAAGGTGAACGTAATTACTGACACAGTATGTAGAAAATATAAAGAACCAATTAGGATGTGCTCCTTAGTAATGGTAGTACAAAATAAATTTCCGAACAATTTAAAAATAATTGATGTTTGTAAGAAGGATAATATAAATAGTGAAAGGTTTCACGGCTAATGTGAACCATTAGAATTGAGAAACCGATGGCGTTAAATGTTTTAAAGACCACTTGTGATTGTCTAAATATGGAGAATTGTGAGATATAGTTATATTGGAATCTTGTAAGTATAAGTATTCTATTCCTGTCATTTCTGATTTAATGTATCCTTATCTGAAGAAGTTGTACTAATGACAAATTATGAAGGCAGATATCGCCTCATACATTAGTAAACGTCTAGCTATTGCAAAGGTCATCATCTGAATTTGATTCAATTTGGGTCATCGTCGACAGACTGACCAAATCTGCTAATATCATTCTCGTTAATGATAGATTCTTGATGAAGAAATTGACTCTTTATATTTAAAGGAGTTATGTAAACATGGTGTTCCTGTATCGATCATCTCTATCAAGATCCTCGCTTCGCATTGAATTTCTAGAGATTTTCTCATAAGTCATTAAGAACGAATCTTGATGAGAGTACTGTGTACCACCCCAATCGAAGGGACGAGGTAAAGTAACGATAAAAAATACTATAAGCGTTGTTCTATGTTTGAATGATTGACCTTTGGTAATAGACCGTATAATCGTTTTCCTTTGGAGAGATTATCATTGATAATTATCGTATTAGGATCGAGATCGAATCTTGTTAAGATTTAGAAATTAGAGCATCTGTAAGCAGGAGTTGAGACGAAGACACCCGACATACACCCACTGTGAGTTGGACATGTCTTTTAGGTTTAAGGTTTCCTATGATGGCGAACCTAACCTTACAAAATACTCGACCCGCGAGACCTGAATTGATTGTTGAAATTAGGATCTGACTGTTGACTGCCGGTAGTAGGTAGGAGGTTGTGTGAATATGAAATGTAGATCTTGATGTGCCAGATGGGTAGCGAAGTTATGCCAAAAATTTTAATCATGGAAAAAATGAATTGATGATCTGAAAGATCATGGGATATAAGTCCCCGTTATATTGGACCATTGAGATGATGTAAAAGATTGGTTTGAAAGGCATATAAGCTGGATCTACCCTAGGACTTCGAGAGCTGCGTGAATTATGTTTCGTATATCGAACTTGATAAAATGTCTATCCAGTTAAAATCTGACTATTCCTTAATGAAGCTTAGATCGGCGAAAAGTTGCATTCATCAAAAACCCGTGAACAACATGGATAGAGAAAGTAAGTCAACATTTAGCCTGATCTTATTACCGTAGTTATGTTTGATGAAACTCGCGTATTGTAATGAGTTACACTTGTGAGAAAAGATCGAATGTGGAGGAAATACCCACATGGCTTTAACTCTATAAGAAGCGAGTAGTAAGATGATCTTTGAGGACAAAGATCCTGTTTAGGGGTAAATGCTGTGACAATCCGTCAATTTATGGTTGATATTTTATTCTCAATATTTATTCTCAATATTATTTTATGAACTCACTTGTTATTGGGAAGAAATTTGGATTTACGTCTTGAAGTAGCATCGACTACGTCTAAACCAGAGGATTCTACGTTACGTGCTTACGTTTACATACACCGTTTTGGTGACACTCCGACATTTCAGAAAATAAATTTGTTCGTGAATATTATTTTGAGATTCTAAATTTGTGTTGGTTCATAAACTCACAAATTTACGAGAAGAGATTAGGACTTACGATTATAATTTAACGTCCTTTACGACTAAACCGGAAACCTTAGGATTACGTATTTACGTTTTCGAACTCCGTTTTTGATGAGACAATTCTTATTAGATTCGTTTTGTGCCGTTGATTCATAATTTATAAAATTTTTTTTCGTAAAACGACCCGAGGGCACGTAAATCGAGGAAACTAGAATCGAGGAGTACCCGTAAATAAATGGGGATGTGACAAGTGGGACACTTGCCCCACCCCCACTCATAACCGGCTACAAAGCTCCACCACACCAATTTGGTGGCAAGTTTTCAACAAGTAGCTACACTTGTCCATTTAGCTAAGTATGTAAGCTAAGCTTACAACAAAAACCACTAGCAAAACCATTTCCTCTCATTTCCTCCATGCAAAACAACTTTCATTCTCTCATCTCTCTCTCAAATGTGTCGTCCCATATTCCCCATAAACACCCCATTTGATCCAAATTTAACCACAAACTATTGTTATAACTTACATATGTTAATCACCTTCAAAAGAGATGAAGATTGGTGGTGATTATAACATCCAAGGAGGAGTTTCCATGGAGTCTTGGGGCTTATTTTTCACAAGGTGTTCATGAAGAATGGTGGTCTTGAAGATGGTCTTGGTTTATCACAAGTTTCTCCATCAAAATCCTTGTCCAAATCACAACTTACTTCAACTTGGTGGTATAAAGATTGTCCTCCTCATCCTCTTGTTATTTTTGATTATGTAATCTTGTATTTCTTTTACTTATGTATATGTATATGATGATGAATGATGATTAAAAATATTGTGTGCGGATTTGGTGTTGATAAATATGCTTAAAAAGATGAAAAACTATAAGAAACAAGGCTAAAATCTTGTTTAGATTGTTGGCTGTATAAAACAGTAAAGAACCACATGTTAGACTGATAAAATGGCAAAGTAGAAGAAATATACAGTAAGTAATATGTCTTTTACACATGTGAGAGTTGGCCATGCAATGGAATCATTGTAATGAGTGAGATATGATCAAAACAAGTTTAAAGTACAAATCTGAGTTCACTGTTTTGGATGATTTTTAGAAAATACTTAGAAGCTGATTCAATAGTAGCTATAGAAGAGTTAAATGGAGCACATATCATGTAGTTTATGTCATAAAAATTTGAGCTTCTATCTCCAGATTTTGGAAATTAAAGTATAATAGTATTATATAAGCACTCAAATAAAAATAGTATAAAATGTGAATTAAAACCCACTAACTTATATAATACATTTATATAAATATGTATAAGGATAAATAAATGGACATTTTATAAAAATGGTAGTTTGATAAGTTTTATAAGTTATAAAACTATAAACATGATTTTTACGACTTTTTCGGCTATTACCGTAAAATTAACGTTTTTGCTAAATAAAACTTAGACGGTTGGACCCGTCTAATGTGAACTTTATAAAACTCATATACTGATATATAGACATATATAACAAGTAAAAACTGATGAAAACCAGAACTATATAACATACGGACATTAACAGGCTAAGTTAACATTATTGGACTAATAATACAACAAAATAGACTAAAACACTTATAAAATTATTTATTGGGCTTAACCCATTTGGGCCCAACATGTAAAGTGTAAATACTGATAATACAAGTATAAAATGGATTAATACAAGTTAAACAACTTATAATAAGTTTATTGGACTTAAAACACGTAAATAGGTAAAACTAGTAAACCCGTAAGAAGTTACCAATACGTAAACACTAAAATGAGTAAAAGAGAATATGTAAACCCACTTGATCATCATATATATATAAAATCATCATATGTATACATAATTGTTATTTTTATAAAGTCGTTGGACATGAGTCTAAGACGAGTATTATTTGTCTAGGTTTCCGTTATTGAAGCACGTACCGTACGTCCGAATTGCCGATTACCCGCCTTCCCACATCAACGTGAGTTCATAGCCTCGCACTCTTTTAAATGTTTTTATGAAATATTATATAACCCGCGAGGGAGATAACATGTTAGTTTTTATAAAATAGGACACCATGTGTCCCGATTGTTTGTTTATTGATTTGGACCCGAATGATTGTATGACCCGATTGTATGACCCGATAAATGATTAAATGACCCGATAGATGAAATTAAATGGATTATTAAAGTTAGGTTATGTCACTAAAAGTCCCATTAGCATGATTTGTGAACTACCGGGATTTGGTAGACGATTATGCATATAATAGTACTATTTGGGGACGATCACCCCAGTTCGCGCCTTGACGGTTGATCCCCGTCGTGCCACATTGATTGGTAAGCGAATTTATGTATGAGAAGATTTCCATAGCGTGAGCTTTGTGACGACACGCTAATTTAGATGGGCAAATTGAGTATCGGGTTAGCTACCCGTTGTTTGGTTTAGTAAGGTAACATTGTCATGCGGCTTATAATAATCCAATTAACGAAATACTACTAGACGCACCGAATTACGATGTATTGCCTGACTACCAATACGGGGTCATACTATTGATATTATGTTCCTGTTTTGGTTTTATATAACCATATTCATATAACGGTTTTTATTTAATCTATACAACGTTGCAAAACGTATTGTATGATGTTTTTAACGACAATGGTTCGTATAATGATTTTTAAGGCAAATGCCTATATTATGATTTTCGATAAGGTTTTGTATAAAAATGACTTTGGCTATTTTATGGCCTATTACAATGATTTGTACGAAATGATTTTTGGTAATAATTTTATACCAAAGTTATATTGATGGAATTTATTAAACTCTATGAATTCACTTGGCGTTATCGCTGACCTTTTCTTTTAACATGTTTTATCTCATGTGCTTGAAGGTAATTCTCGGGAAGACAACAAGAATTCATGGCCCGCACTTAAGACAATAATTTCCATTCAAATGCTTTGTAAAACTTTGTATGAAATAATATGACTTGGGACCTATGTAACTTTGATATTCATGAATGGAAATGCTTTATTATTAAACGACGCGATTTTTATGCGTTGTCTATGATGTGAGTAATGTGCTATCCCGTAACACCAACGAGTCTTCCGCTGTATTGAGTTGTATAAATTTGGGGGTGTTACAGTTATGGCATCAACGTTTATCTCATCTTAATTTTGATACCATCAACTTACTTTCCAAGAAAGATATTGTGAGAGGCCTTCCAAGCTTGAAATTCATCAAAGATCATCTTTGTTCTTCTTGTGAGCTTTGTAAAGCTAAACGAAGTAGCTTTAAGACAAAGAATACACCAAGCTCTAAAGGACGGTTAGATATTCTTCATATCGATTTGTGTGGTCCCATGCGTGTTCATAGTATCAATGGTAAAAAATATGTTATGGTAATTGTCGATGATTACTCAAGGTACACATGGACTCACTTCTTGAGATCCAAGGATGAAACACCCGAAGTTCTCATCAGCTTCCTTAAACTGATACAACGTGGTCTTCAAGCTCAAGTAAAAGTGGTTCGTACTGACAGAGGTACATAGTTTTTGAATTCAACTCTGAGAAACTATTTTGAAGATGAAACATCTACACCCGAACAAAACGGCGTTGTTGAAGGAAGAAACCCTACTTTAGTTGAGGCTGCTCGAACATTATTATCTGCTTCAAAATTTCCACTATACTTTTGGGCCGAAGCCGTGTTAACCGCATGCTACACACAAAACCGATCCTTAATTATCCCAAGACACGAAAAGATACCATATCACATAATTCATGATCGAAAACCTTCACTCAAACACCTTCATGTTTTTGGATTGTTACATTATTCGAGATGGTGAAAATCTGGACAAGATGAAAGAGAAAGGTGATGCATGTATTCTTGTGGGATATGCAACACAGTCTAAAGGATATAGAGTGTACAACAAGAGAACAAAATTCATAGTCGAGACTATTCACATCCGATTTGACGAATTATAAGAAATGGTACTTGAATAAAACAGTTTAAGTCTCGATCCACAACGACAAACGACTTCCGTTCACAACCGCACGGAACTCAAGACCACAAAAATGAACCGTCAAGTTCAACGCTGGTTCAAGGAAATGTTCCAAGAGCAGATATGACAGTCAACACGATAATTGAAGAGTTGGAAATGTTATATGGACCAATGTATTATGAATATTTCACGGGGGAGAAACAAGTTGTATCGAAGTCTTCCGCTGTCACTCATGATAAGAATGATGATACCGCTCATCGTCAACAAAACGATACAACTTCATCTACTTCAACACGGGTTGCTGTAGATTTACCTCCTCAGAATATCACATCAACAACCTCTCCTACAACATCCACAACTACTGTCATTGCTCCAGAGAACACAAATCAAGCAGACAATGCATTAAATGATGAAGACGAATTTATCAACCCATTCGGTACACCGGTACACGAAACTGGAGAGTCTTCTACTCGCCATGTTGATCTGTCAAATATGCATACGTTCTATCAACGACATCTTTCAACACATCATTGGACCCGAGACCATCCTTTGGTTCAAGTAATTGGAAACCCTTCAAAGCCCGTTCGTACAAGACGACAGCTTGAAACCGATGGCGATGTTTGTATGTTCGCACTCGTCGTGAGTACAGCTGAACCAACAAATACCAAAGAAGCCATGGCTGATCATGCTTGGATTGAATTGATGACAGATGAAATTTAAAAATTTGAAAGACTTAATGTCTGGGAACTTGTTGACAGACCATACGATGTAATACCATTAAATCTTCGATGGATCTGGAAAAACAAGATGGATGAAGAGAACACGATCATCAAGAATAAATCTAGGCAAGTGGCTAAAGGGTATGGCTAGAAAGACGGTATTGATTTTGAAGAATCATTTGCACCAGTAGCTCGTTTGGAAGCGGTCAGGATTTTCCTTGCTTATGCTGAACATAAGGGATTCATCGTTTATCAAATGGACGTAAAGATGGCGTTTCTTAAGGGTCCTTTGAAGGAAGAAGTCTATGTCACACAACCGGAAGGATTCGTAAATCCTCATTATCCTTACAAGGTGTATCATCTCCACAAAGCACTTTATGGACTCAAGCAAGCTCCAAGGGCGTGGTATGACGAGCTTTCAAAATTTCTAGTCTCCAAAGGTTTCTCAAAAGGTTCAACTTTGTTCACTTATAAATATGGGGATGACATTTTGCTTGTGCAGATTTATGTTAGTGACATTATTTTCGGATCTACAAACCCAAAGCTTTCAAAATGGTTTGAAAAAGTAATGCCATCATGTGACCCCGTTGGGACACCATTATCTTTATTAACCAAGCTAAGTATTGTCAAGAGATAATCAAAAATCATGGTATGACATCATGTGACCCCGTTGGGACACCATTATCACCACATCCCTAGATGTTGATTTGGAGGGAGATGTCACATATCAAATGAGATATCGTTCCATGATCGGCTCCGTCGTGTACTTAACAGCAAGCCGGCCAGATATATCACATACTACGTGTTATTGTGCATGATATCAAGCACGACCCACTGAAAAGCACCTCAAGGAGGTTAAACGGATCTTTCGGTGCCTTAAGAATACCATTCACATGGGACTCTGGTATCCGAGGGAAATCGGTTTCTTTCTAACGGCCTATTCAGATTCTGATCATGCAGGGTGTCTTGATACACGAAAAAGTACTTCTGGTGGTGCATAATTTCTAGGTCAAGATAAGCTCGTGGGATGGTCTTCCAAGAAGCAGGATTACACGTCACTGTCATCAGTCGAAGCACAGTCTATGTCTCTATCTGCGTGTTGTGCTCAAGTTCTTTAGATGAGAACACAACTCACGGATTATGGCTTTCACTTTGATAAAGTACCTATGTACTGTGACTCAAAGCCCGCTATAGCCATCTCCTGCAATCTGATATAGCATTCTCGTACGAAGCACATTGATGTCAGATATCACTTCATTAAGGAACAAGTTGAAAAGGGTATCGTTGAATTATACTTTGTTGGAACTGATTACCAATTAGCTGACGTGTTTACAAAACCTCTTTCGAAAGAGAGGTTTGCGTATCTAGTTAGGAAAATTGGTATGAGATGTTTGACTCCAGCAGAACTGGAGATTCTGGCAAAGAAGCCTGCTTGATTCATCTATCAAACATCTACATGTAAATATTAATTAAAAAGCAAAATACAAAATTAAAAATCTTTCAAAATACCAAAAATATTCTTCTCGACATGTCTTTCAGTATCGATAATATAGACGTGCCTAGAAATGTCGCTCAATAACGACACGGGTGTGTACATAAAGCTTGAATGAAAGTTGTAAATATTTTTCACTTTTAATAAAGGAATATGTCTATTTTGGACAATTTTTCCAACAACGGGTAGAGCAATCTATCTTGGGTTGCGCGTGTCACAAAACATTCAACGTTTTGAGCTCAACACAATGGCTTGTAATCACTTTCAGATTGCAACCCGGATCTATATTCACGGGGGAGTGTACGATTTAGTGCCCTTACCCGCAGCAAAAGAAGAGAAATCTTCTTACACTTGAGTGGATTAGTCAAGACATTCAAAGTCTATGAAATCAAGTTTATGCTTTAAAAAACCGTTTCGCCAAAAAGAATTGATTTTTCAAAAAGCGTTGAACACAATTTTTTTCAAGAATTTTTCAATGATTTTCAAAATCTTTCAAAAATTGTGTGTTCACCAACTCCTATCTTCAAAAGTTTAATGTGGATCATATCCTCGTAATGACAATTCCATTGGATCAATTTTTGAGGGGGAGCGTTCCATATTCATGCTAAGTTTGACACATTTTTCTTATCCTGAAAGTTTTCAAGACTATTTTTCACAATATATTTTAATCAAATTTGGTATCTCTAATATCAAACGATTTTATATATTAGAGACATAGGGAGAAAATGTGATTAAAATTTCATCTAAAGACTCAAGCACTCATGGTTACAATCAAATACCCACAACGTCTTAAATTTACGACGTTATTGGTGTCAAAAGGTTGGTTAGGTTTAAGTCCTATGATCCAACCAGAACCGGATGGATCTTCTCAGGGACAATCCAATAGATTATTAGAAGTCCTTAGGAAAGATGGAGTAGAATGTGAACGAAGCTGAATGCTGACTAAGTACTGATGATAGCACTAGAACAATCACAACAAGGTGTTAGTAATGATGTCTTGGTAAGCATTGAAGGGGTTGAAGAATGAAAAAGAAATGTAAGGATAAAGGGTCTAAAGAAAGAAGCCCTCCATACAAGTTAGGCAGAATCCGGGTCAACACATCATGAAGACAACGCATCATGGACCTGGTGATGTAATGCACAACCCCTCCCCAGCTGACTCAGGCTTCTCTCAAAAGAAGTTTGTTTTATTGTCACGGAGATCAACACGACTTCTATTGACTTTCTCACTCTGAGATAGTTGATATTGAATAGGTGGCATCTGGTCCAGCCTCTGATCACTAAAAGTGCACAAATCGAGTCTAGAGCCAGGAGATCAATAAAATCTCGTTAGGACACATGGATGACGATCAAGAGAGTCCTATGCTATATCCTTGCGATATTGCTAGAACACTGAGATTGATACTACCTAATATTCACAATGATGAGTAGAAATCCTTCCAGTGTTAACATCAAACAGCAATGCGGTAGGTCATGTGTAAGATTGTTTTAGAATTGAACATGTGTATACTGAAAAGCAACAGTGGTTTGATTCTGAATTGATTCAAACTCGTTTCAGGTTTTTACGAAATATGTTTATGGTCTTGCCCGAACATTCAGAGTGATATTTATTAATATTCACAGTGACGAATGGAAATCCTTCTAGCGTCAACATCAAACAACGCTACGGTAGGTAACTTGCGAGATTCTTATGAATCAAGCTTGTGTCAACTTGAAAGCAACGATGGTAAGATTCTTAATGAATCAAACTTGTTCCAAGAATTGAATTGACTAATTTAATCAAGTGGATATTTATCCAATTGATTCACTCTTTATGTTCGCAGTCTTGCTTTGAGACGGTCAAGTAAAGAGAACGGCTAGTACAGCCGTGAAACCCTGTCAGGGAGGTTGTTAATTGAATCTACCTAATCATAGGTACGATATTTAATATCGTGTAAAGGTCTTCACCGACCGGAGGTAAAACACTACCGATTTAGGACGAATGTCAAAGCTATTCAGTCCGTGTCTATGTTTTGTCTCAAGAAGGTGACGTTACGGTGTACTAAAGCAAAGTCAAAGACTTAAAACCACATACTCATGACCAAAGACATTCAACAATCAAGAAATCTAAAGACTTCCACAACTCTGATGATCAAAATCTTCCCTATAAATTAATGAAAAGGAATGACCTCACTTCAAAATGAGATTGTTAGCAAGCTTTCAAGATAGTTCAAAGTATGAGCATGTGGATAAAGACACAAGATCACAAGATGGCAAAGACAAGTCAAGAATGATTTGAATATCTCAAGATAGAAGACAAAGTCGAAAGACAATGACAAAGGCTCAAAGATCACAGCATGAAGGAACAAAGACTGCTATTACACGTTCAAGACTCATTTATGACGAAATTCGTAATCTCCATTGATCTCCAAATATCGAAGAGGAATGACCTTACATTGGGGGAGATTCTTAGCCTCAAAATATTGAGTCAAACAAGAATGTTCGGCCATAAGTTTATATTGTAATATTTATTAGAACATTGTAATAGTTAGTTAATATAGTCGTGACATTACGGGCTTGATGGTTAGCTTAAAAGGCCTCTTTCAAGGTACTAAGCATTTATTCAAGCCCGACCCAAAACATATATAGTCCATTAGAGAGACCACATGTGGGTGGACTATATAAGCACCCTCCTAGCATGTTAGGAGGGTGGGCATGTAATAATTTTTTCTTAATCTAATTCTCCTAGTTAATCACCTCCTTCCCTCTACTTTCTCTCACTACTTTCTCTCTCTAGAATCCATCTTATTTTCTTCTTTATTTTTATATTATATCATCTAAATATATGGGACAACAAAGTATACCTAAATAGTTTAACTAGATAGGGTATTAGGCAAATCATACACTTACCATGGCTCACTTTTTCACATAAACTTAAAAAGTTACAAGATTTCTAAATCTTTAATCCATGATCATTTCATCTAAAATAAATATCATTTTACAATATATATATATATATATATATATATTTATTATTATCCTTATAAACTTTCCTTTACTTAGGTTCGGGTTAATTGTGGTACCGTTTTGTGCTTCTCTTGTTTCATCTAGCAACCCGACTACTTAAGGTGAGTTCATAGCGCCATTTCCTTCTTATACATTTTTCTAAACACGGGGTGAGATTTTCATGTTGGAACATAATATTTTAAAATTGTATGCTATCATGAACTGTATGCTTACCAGAAGAGTACCAATTATTATTGCTTTTAGTATCTATAGTCACTAAGTCCCCCTCAATATCATGAACCATTAATTATTCACAGTTTGCAAGCGCGAATGTTGTGGATGGATCCATCGGGATTGACAATCCATGTCCCGTATTACTTTGACGCACTTACATTTGTTTATTACTTGAATATTTAGGTTGAATAATCACTAGGGGCACTTTTGTACGATAAGCTTCGGTGTCATGAGCTAAATAGAATTAATAAATATTATGACTATGGATAATGTACATAGTCATCCCCCATTACATGTTTTACAAATTATACTTGTGTTCCATTACTTAGTTAACTAAACCTATGAATATCACTCAACTTTTTGTTGACGCATTTACATGTTTAAATCTTAGGTAATAACGTTTAATATGATTGGATGGGAGCCCGCAGGATGTTAGCAACTTGGATATACTGTGTTGTATTGAATCTTTTAATGTTGGTAAAAGCTGTCAAAATTCATCCTGTTTTTTTGTAACTATAAGTTACAAAACGATGTTATTATGGTACTTTTATCATGTTATAAAACACTAGCAGGGTACCCGCGCAATGCGACGACGGGTACCCTGTGATCATATTTTTAGCGAGTGATGTTGTTCAATTACGAATATTTTTTAATAATGACTTTACACATGACGAAAATTTAAGAAAATAACTATCGTATACCATCTCATATTAAAGAAAATTACTCCAATGATAATTTATTATTTTTGAACTTGTTTTTATTAAATTAGTAATGGAAATGATCATAATGACAATATTCAATTCAACTTTTGTAACTGAAATGATATATTAATTTGTACAATATGTATATAACTATTATTTATTATTCAAATATGCATCACTTAAATATGTGATATAGATAGCTTGTACAATATGGATATAAATATGTACTACTTAAATAATTAATAGGATAGAGATATTAATCTCTTTTATATGTAGTATAGATTGGGACCTAATGCTTAAAGATCTGATATTTATAATGTAATGTAGATCTTTTATTACGTCATTTTTGTGTTATCTATAATTCATTGTTGCTTGACCATGATGTGCCACCCTATGCTACCTAATTACTCCGTACTTGATTTCGGGGGTGTTACAGATTGGTATCAGAGCGATGGTTATAGGGAACTGAGTCGTTTTCAAAACTTGGTCTATAACTAAAATTTCAAATATTTCACGCTTGTTAGTGTCAAACATAGAATCTGCCAATGTTGTTCGATATCTACGCAGGTAACTTTCTAATTCTTATTATTTACTTTAATTATCCTTATAATATTTCATTCCTTGATTTCATTTTGAAATACTATATTTCTTACATTACAATACTTATTATCTCCTTCCAAACCCTTGGTGCTTATTATATATCTATTTTTCCTTTCTAAATGTGGATATATTTGTCGCCTTCGGGACCACCTAGTGGCTCCTAGTAGATTTCTTTTCAGTACTTATGTTTATGTAATTTCTATGATGTATCTGTTCTACATTTCCATTAGACTGCTGTAATATTTAGTACTACAAATATATTGGGGATAATTTTGTTCTCTTTTGTATACGCCCTTGTAACACCCCACTTTGATAAGTGGACCGTTACGCGTAATTATGGCGTGTCATCAAAGCATGCAAGGTAATATGTAGTAAAACATACATGACCATAGGGAAAACCGGAATCAAACATCGGTTCCCAAACATAATCCCAAAACATAAATAAAGTAAATGAACTGAACAAAGACAACACAAGCATAAATATATGAAGGCAAAAGGAAAAGAAGTCTATGGCAGCTTCCATCCTTTGCACGTCCTCCAAATGCTCGAGTCAGTCCTAGAGTACCTGCCGTTTTGGGACATGGAAAGGAAAGTAACGGTTGAGCATAACGCTCAGTGCACTGATATACAAGCATGAAATGAATAATATAAGCATGAATAACATATAGCAGCGGAAATGTATATGTCATGGAAAACCTGGTTATATCTTAGTAAAACTAGTTTTGTAGTTTAAAAAGCCTTATGTTTATCTTGTAAAGACTGTTTAACATATTTACCATTAGCCAATATAGGTCATGAAATATCAACGTGCATGAATACTTGGAGGGGTGACCTCGTCATGCAAATTAGAGGGGCTGCCTCTAATTTAATATACTGGTTTTGGGTAGGAGGGATCAGCTCCTTGTGAAGGATGCAAGGCACACACCACATTCACACTGAGTAATCTGTTGAAAACATGTAACTAGGATGCACCCATACGCCCCACATGATAAATATAATAATATGGCCAAAAGCTGAAGGGATGCCACGAGCAATCACTCTGCCGTGGTGAACTCATAACATCAGTGCCTCTAATGTTATGGTTATGGTACCTCCATAACTAGGTGAAACTGGTCATGCATGTATATGGCTATAGGTATTCTAAATTAAACATAAGCAAGTCAAACATATAAACTTATACTACGGGAAAACATTTGGCTGCATACGGGGAAATCCTAATAAGGAAAGAATGTCCATACTGAAAGGACGGGAATCCGTACCTTATGTCCAGTGAACGAAGAAGACGAACTGAGAGGAATCCTACTTCCGTATCACTAATGCTACATGAATACATACGTGAATAAGTATCTGACTACTAAATACATAACTGGTTTTATATCATGTCTTAGCTTATTTTATAAGTTCATATCATGTTTCACTGTTTTAAGCCTTAAACTGCGTTTATCTTATATTCTGTCTATTCTGATTAAGTATTTCTGGTATTTCATGTATTATTATACTTGTTGTGTAATAATAAGTAACTTTCTAAAAATAGCGTAGAAAGTTACCAAAAATAGAAAGTTTCCAAAAATAGAAAGTTTCCAAAAATAGAAAGTTTCCAAAAATAGAATTACTGCTTAAAATAAATAAGTTTCTAAAAATAGAAAGTTTCCATTAATAGATTAGCTGCCTTAATTAAATAGGTTTCTAAAAATAGAAAGTTTCCATAATTAGATATAAGCTGGATCATTAAGCTAATTATATAAGCTTAAGTGTTTACTGATTATTATTCTAAGTCATGTGATTATATAGTATAGTTTATTAATTATTTCATGTAAATTAAATAAACTATAGGTTAAAGTATTTAATTAAATGTAACATGATTTTATTTAAATAAAGGTAAAAATACTAAGGTTAAAACATGTATTATTATTTATTAATAATGTAACCTAAGTCATGTAAATAAATTAATTATAGTCATGGTTTTAATAATTAATTAATTGTATAGTCTAATTAAAAGATAAATACTTAGGTTAAAATTCATGTATTAATAATTAAATTAAAAACCTAAGTCATGTAAATTAAATTAATCATGTTCATGCTTTAATTAATTTAATTTTAAGTCTTGTAAAAATAATATAACTTGTAAAAATAATAAACGTTGAAAAATAACTCATGAACTGGACCGTCTTTTTATTTTAACATGTGTGAACCGGACCCGTGATTAAAACCCATGAACCGGACCCGTAAACATCACCATACCCCGACCTAGGTCGGGGTTTCTTCCCCTTGCTGCTGCCGTGACAACATCATCACCAAACCGAGACCTTAAGGTCTCGGTGGTGTGCATATAAGCCAAGCCGAGACCCGCTTTGGGTGAGATTATTATATATCCTAAACCTTAAGGTTATACCAATTACGTAACTATAACGGTCCTAAGTCATGTTGTGGCCGGTTAGGTCTCGGCCACAACAAAAACACCCCTAAACCCATGATTGATTATACCCCATGATTAGTAACATGTTTAAATACTTGTTTTTAATTAGTTTATTAAAAACATCATGATTTTATGTGATTAAATAAATCAAAAAATAAAAAGAAAAATGATAAAGGTTATACCAATTACGTAAACAAAAGGAGGATGATAACACGAACGATATCTACTAGAATTGGATCACCAAAAATCAACAACACCCTCCTTGTGGTGTTTTATAACCGGCGGTCAAGAGAGGAGAGAAAAGGAGGCTAGGGTTTAAATATTTTTGTGAAATCTTGAATTATGACAAAGATATTTTCTCCTTTTCTTGTTTTGGTAAAAAAAGCATGGGCTTAGCCCTTTTCTTCCCTAATTTCGTGGGTATGTGGGCCCCCAAAGGGGAAACCCGTTGTTTTCCCGTGTTCTAATTATTTACGTGTTCTCGTGTCGTGTTTACGTGATTTAATTTTCTATCGTTCGTGTCGTAATAATTAGTTATACGTAATTGTAATAAATATACGTAAATACATAATAATAGGTTCGTGATTATTTACGTTCATGATTTTCATGTTCGTGATTGTAATTATAGTTGATAATAATTATCGTGTCTTAACACGTAATAAATAATTATCGTGTTATAATACGTACGTAATACTTGTAATTCTTGTACCTGAAACGTAAACATGTTATAAAAGGAAAGTTCTAATCATGTACGTACTATCGTAAGGGTACTATTCATGGTAAAAGCATGCGGGCTTTACAACTCTTCCCCCCTAAAAATAATAATTCGTCCCCGATTTATAGATAAAGTAAACTTAAGAGAACATACCCGAATCAACTGAGAGGGTATGAAAGATAGAAGGACATGGAGATGACATGGTAGAAAGGAACGTGGAACGTGACATGTCTTGAAGGACATGGAACGTGAAGTGACTGAAAGACATATCTAATCAATAAGAGAAAACGGATAAGAAGTCCGGATGAACTTGTCCGCTTCCACGTGGCTTCCCTCCTGGAACGGTTCCTTCCCAAGATCTTGACACAATGATAATCTTGGTCCTCCTCACCTTGACTTGAAAACACGCAAGGTTCATTTTCATCTCCGTAAGATAGATCCCCTAAATTTGATCGATGGAATAAGAATCAACGTGCAAGGATACAGAAACGTTATGGTGCAATACAATCTAACTTAACTGATAATTAGCAACGATGCGCGAGACGTATAGAAACGTAGTACGTGAAAATTTTTAAACGTGATAGGTGAAAACTTTTGAACGTGATACGTGAAAAATTTTTGAACGTGATACGTGGAGATATGGTGAGTGTAGTATGCGCAAAAATATCAAGATCCATGATACATGTAACATATCGTGAACGTGATATAAGGAACGTGGAATGAACATGACATGTGAAACATATCATGAACATGGAATACGGCGGCGGTATCGCCAAATGCCATAAACTTGAGTCTGGTCTCTCAAGTTCTTGCAAACCTTCACAGAACGAATATGGATGTAAGATCGTAAGCCAAGATACAATCATGAACGTGAATAGTGTCATGAACGTGAGCGTGAAAGCAAGTCGTGAAATTTGAACAAGAACGTGAACGTAAATAAGGAGCACATATGCGAACCTTTGTCTGACCCGTTAGCTGACGAATTACCAAGTCATCGGATGAGCCTTGGCTGGACCATGTCTGATCAATCTGTTGGTTTTGAAATCCTTGCGGATGTAAGGATTCTGAAGACTTGATCAATTGTTGGCAATAACCCAGATAGCATCATGCTTCTTCTGAGTTTGCGTTAATCTGGTAACCAAAATTCATGGAGATCTTGTCCCATTTCTATTCACAATTTCATATGATGGAAAACATCCTAGTCCATTGGTGTTATATCTTATCCTGTTGGTATGTCAGGTACTTAGATCTGAATGTAACTGTATCTTGCTTTGTAGAAACTTGATACATATTATGCGTGGTTTGTGTTTTTGTTGTGATTTAGGATCAAATTGTGAAAAGGGAAGAAAACACGGGCTTTCACGGGCTTTTATCGAAGAAAAAGACAAAAGACGAAGTCAAAAGATCAAGAGTGCAAAAAGAACGGAAGTCCAAGGCCTATTCTGAAGATTTATCGAAGAAACGTCTAAAGACGGAAGTTTAATAAAGCCGAAGAACTCAAGTCTAATTAATGAAGAAATTACAAGACGATTTTAATTAATCCCGAGACAAAGTCGAAAAAGTCGAAGAATTTAGAAGACGAAAAGACGAGAAAGAAAGAAAGAAAGAAAGAAGGAAGCTACGTACACATGCTAACCTTCCTAATCACCTATAAATACTAACCCTCTCCTCATTTGAGAGTTGTTAGTTAATTTGACAACTTAGCTCTCCACCTTTAATTACTTGCACCTTTAATTTTCATGTCATTTACTTAATTGTCATTTTAATTTACTTGTCTTGAACCTTTAATTTCTTTCCTTTAATTCAAGTAAGTCTTTTAATTTTGTTGTTGAATCTTTATTTTACTTTAATCAAGCTTTTCATTATCATTCTTATTCTACTTTTCTTGTTTTTGATTTGATATTGATTCGGATTAAGCATTCATTTTGCTTGATCTTATTACTTATTTGGTTAAAAAGTTTATCTTTTTATTCCTAACTAGGCTTTTATACGATTTAAGCTTTAAGCTTGACATGCTTATTGGCTTATTTTGTATCTAGCTTATTTGTTTTAAAGTTTTCTTAAAAGTTTTGTCTTTTTAAAGTTTGATTTAAAAAGTTTGTTTATTTTGTGTCTTTAAAGTTTTAGAATTTTTGCTTATTTAGTTTTACTTATTCTTGTTTTAATTAAGTTTTTGGTATTTGCTTATTGTCAAAGTGCTTATTTGGTTCAACTTATTTGCTTATTGGATTCCATCGTAACTTTCTTAAGAGTTTACCCATTCCGATAAAGTAAGTGTGATCGCATAAACCCTAGGGTTTCTACTTGCGATCCATTATTGCGATCAAGGACTAGGATCTGACTACGATCGTCCATCACGAACTATGTCATGATTGCCCTGTTGCGATCTGTGACTGCGATCGTTGGTTGCGATATGTGGATACGATCATTTGGTCACGATCGTCCACTGTGATCTACTTGTTGCGATCGTGGTGGAGTACGATCCAAGAGTACGAACGCTGGCTGCGATCTAGACTTAGATATAGAGTGCGATCGCTTGACTGCGATCCAGGGTACGATCCTGGCCACGATCGTTGGTTGCGATCGTGACTGCGATCTGACCTCTCTTTGATTTTATTTCCTTTTTTCTTTTATTTTTTTGTTTATTTTCTATTTTCAAATTTTACTTTCCTCGCATTTTTACTTAGTATTATTTTAAACGAGTTTTGTCTTATTTTATTTTTACAAAGCTTATTTTTCCACCATCTTACTTTAGTGTTATTTTAATCGTTTTTCTTTATTTTAAATTTCAAGTTTACATTTTTATTACATTGTCAAATTAATTTTTCGTCAAGCTTTAATTTTACGTCATTCAACTAATTCACTTTTAAAAGTTTTAATTTTGCACCATTTTAGTTTTAATTAGTTTTAGCTTTAATTACCTTCCATTTACTTTAACGTTTCGCAATTTAATTTCACTACAACGACCAATCTATTTGTTTTCAACCAAAAGACGACTGAGTCGCACATTTTTCCCTTTCTCAATTCAAAAAGACTGGAACAACGATATTTTTAACTGAGTGAAAATTCAGTTATTAAATGGCGCCGCTGCCGGCTCTTTTCGTGAAGATTAACGGTTTTCTGTGAGAGACGCGTTGAATTTTGGGATCCGTTCACTCGTGAACGTTATTTTTCTTGCTCAAAAAATTTTCAAAAACCTATAAAAATTAAAAATTGTTAAAAATCCATAAAAATGAAAAAATTGCAAAAATCCAAAAAGATTTTTATTTTTATTTTTACACGTACATATATATTCTCTATTTCTTTGGTATCTTTTTCTTTTGCTTTTGCAGGTGTATGCGTACTAGATCTTCAACTTATCCAGACCCCGAGACTCGTGAAGATTTAAATATGGCTGGTGTGAACAACAATAATAACCCACCGCACCTCAATAATAACATCAACAATGTTCTTCCACCACCCGATCTTAGAACAATGGAGGAGCTTTGTCAATCCACGATGAATGGACGAGGAGGACCGATTGCGCTGATGCAAATCACGGCTCCAGAGTTTTCGTTGAAGCATCACATGATCCAACAAGTTCAAAACACTTGTCCATTTCGTGGATTACCGGATGATGATGCCAACAAACACCTCGACAAGTTCATTACCGTTACTCAAAGTATGAAGTTGCCCGATGTTACTATGGATTTTCTTCGCCTTCACCTATTTCCACACACCTTATCCCACCATGCCGAAAAATGGTTTGATCGTCTTCTGAAGAATTCAATTCATACTTGGGATGAGATGACTCAACGCTTTTTGTCGCGCTACTTTCCACCATCCATGGTTACGAGCCTTCGAAATCAAATTAGTGGATTTACTCAAGAACCTGATGAATCACTTTTTGATGCTTGGGAACGATATAATGTTTTGATCGATCGATGTCTAAACCACAACATGCTCCCCGTCACCTTAGTTGATACTTTCTACAACGGTTTAAATTTTTGTGATCGTGATACGATTAATGCAGCCGCCGGTGGCACATTTATAAAAAGAAGACCTGAGGAGTGTAGAGAGCTTATAGAGAACATGACTACTCATCACAAAAATTGGGATTCATCCGCATCTTCAAGATCAAACCCGAGAGTCAATGTTTCTTCTACTTCTTCAAACCCTGATATCACCGAATTGACCCGCACAATGGTCAAAATGAGCAAGAATATGCAACTTTTGGCTACTAATCAACAACAACAAGTTAAAGCTATAGCACTTTCTTGTGAGATTTGCAGGGGTTCTTATTCATACACTGATTGTCCTTCTACTCATGACAATCCAGAAAACGTGTATGCAGCTTATGGTAACTATTCAACGAAAAACCATCAAGCTCGACAACAAGGTGATCGTAACTTGCTAAGTTACCATTCTAACAACTTTCTTTCACCCGGTTTTTCTCCTCAAAACAACAACCCCAAAAACTACAATAGAAGCAACCCAAACCCACCTCGAGCTTCTAATCCTTATCACCCACACGCTAAACAAGCCCCACCCATTAATCAAGATGTGGAAACTTTCATGAGGAGCCAAGGAGAGCAAATTAAGAATCTTCAAAGCCAAATCATTAACTTAAAAGGAGATATCACTAAGCAAGGAAATGATATTAGATCCGAGCTTCGACATGATATACAAACCTCTTTTAGCACTCAAACAAATGATTTGAAGAATATGCTGGCTAGTTTCTTACCCATTACTCAACCCTCTACTTCGGGCTCTCTTCCTTCAAACACTTTCACTTACCCGAGAGCGAATGTGAGTGCTATTACTACACGTAGCGGAGAAACCTTAGTAGGACCATCTATCCCTCCCCCAGTTACTCCATCTACACCTCCTCCACCACCATTTATCCCTCCTACTCCTACGCCTAGTATTAGTTCTCCATTACCGTCTCCACTTCTTACTGAAGTACCCAAGAAAAACCCTTCACCAACCCTACCTTCCACTTTTAAACCTTCAACATCTCAACCTTTACCTACTATACCTTCCACCTATAAACCTAACATTCCTTATCCTTCTCGCTTAGACAAGGCCAAATTGCAAACCAAGGATGACATTCAAGTTTCGAACTATTTGAAGAAGATTTCGGGACTGACCATCACCTTTAGCCTTGTTGACGCTCTTTCCCAAATGCCTAAATTTGTTAAGATGTTTAAGGAATTGCTTAATAAGAAGAAGAAGATGACCTAGTTTGTTAATACTCGATTGAATGAAAATTGTTCTACCGTCCTTCTTAAAGAACTTTCGGAGAAACTTGGAGATCCCGGTCGTTTTGTGCTACCTTGTAATTTTAACCAAACCGAAGAATTTACTGCCTTAGCCGATCTCGGGGCAAGTATAAATTTGATGCCTTTAAGTGTTTGGAAAAAGTTATCATTACCCGACCTTACACCAACAAAGATGACTCTTGAGCTAGCAAATCGCACTCTCGCTTACCCTCTTGGTATTGCCGAAGATGTGTTTATTAAAGTTGGCACCTTCACTTTTCCGGTCTACTTTGTTGTTGTTGATTATGAAATAGACCCTCGTATTCCATTAATACTTGGTCGGCCATTCTTGCGAACCGGAAAAGCATTAGTCGATGTTGCCGAAGGTGAGTTAATCTTAAGGGTCGGGAATGATGCACAAGTATTCAAAATGGGGAAGATCACAACCAAACCCAATGGAAGAGAATCAGTGAGTATGATTAATGTGCTTGATGATTTTGTCGTCTACAACAATCCTCTTTTTGATTCTTGCTATGATAATCCACCGTTCTAAGATGATGTGGATGATTCTCTCTCCAATTTAGATCCTCCACCAATATTTGAGTCTCCACCAATCTATGATGACTATGATGACGATTCTAGTTCTGATATGGATGATTCTGATGATTTTACTTCGGAGTATCCAGACATGCCAACTTATGATGACTTTGATGATGTCGATACTCTTTTGAGTGATTCTTCACGTGATGACCTTGCACCTACTTTTGATGAAGATCCTCCACCAAAAATGCTTGATCCTACTTTGGATGACTACTCATTTGAGGAAGATTTTGCTACTTTTCTCAACACTTACTTCCCAAATGAGAGTGATTCTCCTCCTTTGGACTTTGATGATTATGGTCTTTATCCTCCTGTGGATATGAAGAAAACTGTTTCCAAGGAGAAGAAGCCGGAAGACACCGATATCCGTAGTACTTATGTCTTGACACCTCTCTATCCACCTTCATCGGATGAGACTGTGAGATTTATGAGCGGCTCCTATTCAAGGTCTACTGAGCCTGAGTGTTATTTTCCACTAAAGGAAAAGGTGTTGGATCCCGGTATTGCAATTTCTAAGCCATCTCAGTATCCATCTGATGAAATAAAAGGAAAGATTTTTGGAACTTTTGGAGATATGCTTGCACCTTTTCACCCTTGCTACCATCGTGCTCCATCTCTGCTTAAGGGAACCTTGCCTACTCTTCTTTGGCTTTCCTTGTTTGCCTTAAGATTGTGCTACTTGATGGATGAAAACCATGTATTTTATCCCGGTGGATGTGTTTCAAGCTTCTTCCTATGCTAATCAAGGTCAAGTCAGGCTAATGAACCGGTTCACAAAAACAAGCACTTCTCGGGAGGCAACCCGTAGTATCTATCCTTTTTATCTGCTTTTTATAATAAGTGTAGGGGAGACCCTAGTATGTGTTTGTTGTTTTCTTTTTTATCCTGTGCAGGGATTCGAGCTTTCAAAGATCCATGATTCCGTGTACCCGTCTTCCCGGTTCTATCCTAAACACTTTTGATTCTCTATTTTATATTCTTCAATATTAAAATAGGAATCACTTTAGTTGTCTCTTCCTTAGCAAGATTTAAACAGAGTGCACAATGTCCTAAGTGTAGGGGAGTTTACTTCCACATGCTTAAACATTGAGTGTAATGTTTATATTAAGTGTAGGGGGACTTCTATCGAAGTTAAGTGGGCTTTTCCTTGTATTTGTCCTCATTTTAACCGGAAAATTGATTTTTCGACATTTTTCAAAAATTTTGATCTATTTTGGTCGGGTTGTATTTACCTTTGTTATAATTATTTTCTTTCTTTGCTAGAATAAATTTTAATAAAGTGGTTTTAATTTTCAAACGTTGTGAATCTTTTGACTCAACCCGGGTTTACTTATCCAAGTTTCCTCTAACTAGTATCCTTAACGTGTTTAAGTCAAGTTTTGCTAGACATTTATATAGGGAACTTTAAAACGCGAAAGTCTTAACTCTTACGGGTTAAGAACAAGAAATTTTCGCAAGTTCCTATAATTGATCCTAGAAAGTCGTTTATCAAGGGAACTTTAAAATGCGAATTCTAAACTTGAAAAAGTCTAAGAATTTGCAAGATCCTATAGATGACTTGAAAACCCAAAACTTTGATTTAATAGGCTAAGCATCCACGAGTCTCATTCCTTGAGATTTTAAATTGTGGAGAACGAGAGATGATAGAGTCAATTATAAGTTTGGTTTTCTTTCATGAATTTATGTGAGTTAATTATGAGCTTTTTCTCCCATCGCTTGCTAATAAATATATTTGCAATAAATAAGGTTGTACAATTGAAAAGTTACTTAGCTTCTAGCACAATATCGTTTAAAAGTTGCTCGGTATTGATTAGAGTTCATAGCCAAGGCATAACTTATTGAAGCGGGATGCGAATTATGCCAAGATATGAACTTTATGAGGTCCCGAGAAGCAGTTTAAAAAGATTTTGTCCTTTAGCTAACTATTGATTAAATCGTCCTACTTTATTTTCGGCCTAAATAAATTATCGAAGTAAGTAAACAATGCATCCTCGTGATCATTCAAAACAACAATAAAATATAAGAGATACACCTAGGAATAAGGAGTCTAAGTGAATAATTGGCCCACATGAATTTGTGTTAGTTTGCTAACTTATAATAACAATGATCTCGTTTTTAAGCTTGGTATGGGGAACATGAAACTTGAGGGTGATAATCATTCATGACATTCCAAAACCCTAAGGTAAGTTTTTGATCTTTTTATTTGTTTTCTTCCTTTAAATATTTTATAATTTTCTATCTCTTTAATAAAAGCCAATGTGGATTTATTATGATGGAAAATGTAAAACCTGCTTTGTAATTAATGCATTGCATGAGGACATTACAATGGTCATGTGTAGGGGATTTAATAAATGTGAAAACACTTATCCTTTTACCACTTAATTATAATAATAACCAAGCCAAAACGTGTATTTTATGTCGTAAATGTCAGAATTATGCGTGGTTTGTGTTTTTGTTGTGATTTAGGATCAAAATGTGAAAAGGGAAGAAAACACGGGTTTTCACGGGCTTTTATCGAAGAAAAAGACAAAAGACGAAGTCAAAAGATCTAGAGTGCAAAAAGAACGGAAGTCCAAGGCCTATTCTGAAGATTTATCGAAGAAAAGTCTAAAGGCGGAAGTTTAATAAAGCCGAAGAACTCAAGTCTAATTAATGAAGAAATTACAAGACGAGTTTAATTAATCCCGAGACAAAGTCGAAAAAGTCGAAGAATTTAGAAGACGAAAAGACGAGAAAGAAAGAAAGAAAGAAAGAAGGAAGCTTCCTACACATGCTAACCTCCCTAATCACCTATGAATACTAACCCTCTCCTCATTTGAGAGTTGTTAGATAATTTGATAACTTAGCTCTCCACCTTTAATTACTTGCACCTTTAATTTTCATGTCATTTACTTAATTGTCATTTTAATTTCCTTGTCTTGAACCTTTAATTTCTTGCCTTTAATTTAAGTAAGTTAATTTTGTTGTTGAATCTTTATTTTACTTTAATCAAGCTTTTCATTGTCATTCTTATTCTACTTTTCTTGTTTTTTATTTGATATTGATTCGGATTAAGCATTTATTTTGCTTGATCTTATTGCTTATTTGGTTAAAAAGTTTATCTTTTTATTCCTATCTAGGCTTTTATACGATTCAAGCTTTAAGCTTGACAGGCTTATTGGCTTATTTTGTATCTAGCTTATTTGTTTTAAAGTTTTCTTAAAAGTTTTGTCTTTTTAAAGTTTGATTTAAAAAGTTCGTTTATTTTGTGTCTTGAAAGTTTTAAAATTTGTGCTTATTTAGTTTTACTTATTCTTGTCTTAATTAAGTTTTTGGTATTTGCTTATTGTTAAAGTGGTTATTTGGTTCAGCTTATTTGCTTATTGGATTCCATCGTAACTTTCTTAAGAGTTTACCCATTCCGATCAAGTAAGTGTGATCGCATAAACCCTAGGGTTTCTACTTGCGATCCATTACTGCGATCAAGGACTAGGATCAGACTACGATCGTCCATCACGATCTAAGTCACGATTGCCATGTTGCGATCTGTGACTGCGATCGTTTGTTGTGATCTGTGGTACGATCATTTGGTCACAATCGTCCACTGCGATCCACTTGTTGCGATCGTGGTAGAGTACGATCATTGGCTTCGATTTAGACTTAGATATAGAGTGCGATCGCTTGACTGCGATCCAGGGTACGATCCAGGCCACGATCGTTGGTTGCGATCGTGACTGCGATCTGACCTCTCTTTGATTTTATTTCCTGTTTTCTTTTTTTTTTGTTTATTTTCTATTTTCAAATTTTACTTTTCCCGCATTTTTACTTAGTATTATTTTAAGCGAGTTTTGTCTTATTTTATTTTTACAAAGTTTTTAGTTTTCAAAAGCCTATTTTTAAAAATCTTATTTTTCCGCCATCTTACTTTAGTGTTATTTTAATCGTTTTTCTTTATTTTTAAATATCAAGTTTACATTTTTATTACATTGTCAAATTAATTTCTCGTCAAGCTTTAATTTTACTTTATTTAATTAATTCACTTTTAAAAGTTTTAATTTTGCACCATTTTAGTTTTAATTAGTTTTAGCTTTAATTACCTGCCATTTACTTTAACGTTTCGCAATTTAATTTCACTACAACGACCAATCTATTTGTTTTCAACCAAAAGACGACTGAGTCGAACATTTTTCCCTTACTCAATTCGAAAAGACTGGAACAACGATATTTCTAACTGAGTGAAAATCCAGTTATTAAAGTCCATAATGCTGTTGGAGCATTTATGAGACTAATTCAAAATCATGAATTTAGCATGACCAAGTCGTGTACGAATAGCAGTCATGGACATGTCCTGCTCTTTCACTCGTCATTGTTGGCATCATGATCACGAATCCGATCTTATAAAGTGCTTAACACCTAATGAATCCGATCTTGTCAATACGTGGAGGAGAGTAACGGTTATGAATGGTGATATGTTTAAATCGACGGTAGCCGACACATAATCTCATGGTACCGTCCTTCTCCTTGAAGGTTCTTCTGTAATGTATGGGAAGATTTTGGAATAATCAACTGGCTATGCGTAAAGGACTTCAGTAGTCGTGCTTACTGACAGCTAGAAAATTTTAGCGACCATGGCTAACAACGCACATGCTTGTAAGCATAGGTAATTTGTACAGATTTTCCTGAAGGAAAATCAAGCTGAACGTATTCAGGAGCCTGAACATCACTGTACCTGATCATGAATCGTAGCATGGCGTGTTGTTCGTAGTCCATATTCAGGATTAAATTCAATTCGCATCTGTCTGAGGTAATACGTTCGCACGTTGGATCTTATCATTAGGCTAAAGGAAAACCTTCGTGTACATGGGGAATCCGAATGGCGCCCTATATGGTCATAAATATAAGAAATATGGGTGCAAGAAATGAAAGTGTCATTGAGCAAACTTGACAGATCTCACTGACATGCCGGTGATGGTACTGAAATTCTTGTGGCTTGATTAATACATGGCACAACAAAATGGATATACCCTTTGGAGGGTACCCTGAATTTCTTAGGGATGTTCCAGAATTTGACGTGAGTCATGTGTCTTGACTCGTGCCTTGGAAATATAAGCAGGACATGTGTCATGACTGGTGTCTTGACATGTGTCTTCGGAAAGTATACATGAGACATGTGTCTTGACTGATGTCTTGACATGTGTGTCGAGATGTGAAACAAATAGAACTACAATATTAGGTTATTATGCCAAAATTGGCGAATCGGTTGGATTACTGATCCTTTGTATTTCTGATCACATCTGCGGCCGGAGCTTCGGTTGCAATTTCTAGGATAGTTGCTGTCATAGTAGTGGTTACTATCGTCCTGTCTGTCAGTTCCATGACGGTCATTCTCATGACTGTGATTCATGTAACTATTCAGCTGAGTGGCCGGCTGGTACCGGTCTTCACTCATATGACTTAAACGACAACTGAATGTCGTGTGACATGTAACTAAGAATTTGGGACAATGATTGATGGAAATCGTCTGGTGGTGAAGCATCTTCTCGTCCAATTGCTTTGCTCTAACGCCTGTGTCTTCGTCTTGTAGGATCTCCAGGTTGTGAACAGTATCAGCATCTCGTTGCGTCTCCAAACATCAGCAGCATCAAACTTAGTAACATCTCCGAGCTATGAGCGGCATCAATAATTTGTAGAACATCAACAAATGGAAAACGTATGAGATGATTTATAATCGACTAGGGAATACTCATGGAGTATTGTAAGTGAAATACACATGGATTATGGTACGTGTAATACACATGGAATACTGTACGTAGAGTACACGTGGAATGCACATGAAATGATCAGTATGGGGTCGATCATCGGACATGATTTAAAGGTAAAAAAATAACTGGTTAAACGGTTTGAAAGACCATCATGATAACCTGGCAATGCCAGTATATACCTCATTATGGTTGTATAGAGAAACGCTAACGTGGGGTTAAACGAATTTCAATGATGATTTTTCTGAAAGCATGATTAATGAAAACCAACCATGACTATCATGAAAGTAGAATTTACATGAATTCCAACAGTGTCTTGCATGAAAGCAGAAACAACAAAAGAGACGTAAGACATAGTCATGTGAAGACGAAGTCATCATGAAGAAACATGGAACAACCCAACATGGAGGAGTGTATAATATAATCAGCATGAAAACAGTGCATGAATACATGATGCAGTTTATAAAAACCTTTATATGCGCGAGGGGATGCCTATGGGTCGGTCCCAAAACAAAAGACATGGCGAGGGGACGCCTATGGGTCGGTCCCAAAGTTAAAAGTTTCGATAAAAGCACATGCGACTAAATAGGGCCAATCCTGTACCAACCATTACTTAGTCATAATCCCTGCAACAATAATACATGAAACATAAATAAAAGAAACTCATCTGTCAAAACTTATCAGAAAAATTTTTATGTGACTAATTATGAACTACTGGGGTTCAGTCCACATAGTCACAGTTCACGAGGAACGTCATGAATGAAACAATGACACATAACTAAATATGAATGACAGTTGTCCATCCATATTAGTAAAACAATATCGATGAAAACATCAAGGTTAAACATCAAGGTGCTGAAAACATCATGGTTAAAACAACAATGCACTGAACACATCAATACGTGGAAGAACAAGCGTTGGCTTAGTAAGCTCCTGGTGACTACCCACTAGTCACAGGTCAAGTTTTAGAGCCTACAGGTCGAAGCCTTGTCTCTGATACCATATATGTAACACCCCACTTTGATAAGTGTACCGTTACACGTAATTATAGCGTGTCATCAAAGCATGAAAGGTAATATGTAGTAAAACATAGATGACCATTGGGAAAACCGGAATCAAACATCGGTTCCCAAACATAAGCCCAAAACATAAATAAAGTAAATGAACTGAACAAAGACTACACAAGCATAAATATATGAAGGCAAAAGGAAAAGAAGTCTATGGCAGCTTCCATCCTATGCACGTCCTCCAAATGCTCGAGTCAGTCCTAGAGTACCTGCCGTTTTGGGACATGGAAAGGAAAATAACGACTGAGCATGACGCTCAGTGCACGGATATACAAGCATGAAATGAATAATATAAGCATGAATAACATATAGCAGCGGAAATGTATATGTCCTGGAAAACCTGGTTATATCTTAGTAAAACTGGTTTTATAGTTTAAAAAGCCTTATGTTTATCTTGTAAAGACTGTTTAACATACTTACCATTAGCCAATATAGGTCATGAGATATCAACGTGCTTACTTGGAGGGGTAACCTCGTCATGCAAATTAGAGGGGCTGCCTCTAAATTAATATACTGGTTTTGGGTAGGAGGGATCAGCTCCTTGTGAAGGATGCAAGGCACACACCACATTCACACTGAGTAATCTGCTGAAAGCATGTAACTAGGATGCACCCATACGTCCCACCTGATAATAATAATATATGGCCAAAAGTTGAAAGGGACGCCACGAGCAATCACTCCGCCGTGGGGAAGTCATAACACCAGTGCCTCTAGTGTTATGGTTATGGTACCTCCATAACTAGGTGAAACTGGTCATACATGTATATGGCTTTAGGTATTCTAATTAAACATAAGCAATCAAAAACATATAAAACATATACTAGGGAAAACAGTTGGGTGCATACGGGAAATCCTAATAAGGAAAGAATGTCCATACTGAAAGGACGGAGAATCCGTACCTTATGTCCAGTGAACGAAGAAGACGAACGGAAGAGAGTCCTACTTCGGTATCACTAATCCTACATAAGTACATACGTGTATAAGCATCTGATTACTGAGTACGAACGGATTTTGTATCATGTCTTAGCATGTTTTACATGTTCATGTCATGTTTTACTGATTTTAAGCTTAATATTGTGTTTCTCATATATTTTGTGTATTCTGATTATGTATTACTTGTATTTCATGTATTATTATACTTGTTGTGTAATAATAAGTATCTTTCTAAAAATAGCAGGTTTCCTAAAATAGAAAGTTACCAAAAATAGAAAGTTTCCAAAAATAGAAAGTTTCCAAAAATAGAAAGTTTTCAAAAATAGAAAGTTTCCAAAAATAGAAAGTTTCCAAAAATAGAATTACTGCTTAAAATAGATAAGTTTCTAAAAATAGAAAGTTTCCATAAATAGAATAGTTGCCTTAATTAAACAGGTTTCTAAAAATAGAAAGTTTCTATAATTAGATATAAGCTGGATCATTAAGCTAATTATATAAGCTTAAGTGTTTACTGATTATTATTCTAAGTCATGTGATTATATAGTATAGTTTATTAATTATTTTATGTAAATTAAATAAACTATAGGTTAATGTATTTTATTAAATGCAACATGATTTTAATTAAATAAAGGTAAAAATACTTAGGTTAAAACATGTATTATTATTTATTAATAATGTAACCTAAGTCATGTAAATTAATTAATTATAGTCATGGTTTTAATAATTAATTTACTATATAGTCTAATTAAAAGATAAATACTTAGGTTAAAATTCATGTATTAATAATTAAATTAATAATCTAAGTCATGTAAATTAAATTAATCATGTTCATGCTTTAATTAATTTAATTTTATGTCTTGTAAAAATAATATAACTTGTAAAAATAATAAACCTTAAAAAATAACTCATGAACCGGACCGTCTTTTTATTTTAACATGTGTGAACCGGACCCGTGATTAAAACCCATGAACCGGACCCGTAAACATCACCATACCTCGACCTAGGTCGGGGTTTCTTCCCCTTGCTGCTGCCGTGACAACATCATCACCAAACCGAGACCTTAAGGTCTCGGTGGTGTGCATATAAGCCTAGCCGAGACCCCCTTTGGGGTTCGGTTAGGCGTCGGCCACAATAAAAACACCCCTAAACCCATGATTGATTATACCACATGATTAGTAACATGTTTAAATACTTGTTTTTAATTAGTTTATTAAAAACATCATGATTTTATGTGATTAAATAAATCAAAACATAAAAAGAAAAAGGTTAAAGGTTATACCAATTACGTGAACAAAAAGAGGATGATAACACGAACGATATCTACTAGAATTGGATCACCAAAAATAAACAACACCCTCCTTGTGGTGTTTTATAACCGGCGACCAAGAGAGGAGAGAAAAGGAGGCTAGGGTTTTAATATTTTTGTGAAATCTTGAATTATGAAAAAGATATTTTCTCCTTTTCTTATTTTGGTAAAAAAAAAAGCATGGGCTTAGCCCTTTTCTTCCCTAATTTCGTGGGTATGTGGTCCCACAAAGGGGAAACCCATTGTTTTCCCGTGTTCTAACTATTTACGTTTTCTCGTGTCGTGTTTACGTGATTTAATTATCTACCGTTCGTGTCGTAATAATTATTTATACGTAATCGTAATAAATATACGTAAATACATAATAATAGGTTCATGATTATTTACGTTCATGATTTTCATGTTCGTGATTATAGTTATAGTTGATAATAATTATCGTGTCTTAACACGTAATAAATAATTATCGTGTTATAATACGTACGTAATACTTGTAATTCTTGTACGTGAAACGTAAACATGTTATAAAAGGAAAGTTCTAATCATGTTCGTACTATCGTAAGGGTACTATTCATGGTAAAAGCATGCGGGGTTTACAACCCTTATAACCAAAACCTTCTTAACTTGGTATGTATTGGAAAGCATGTGCTTAATGAATTACCATTTGGGTATCATTATGATTACATCTGCCGTTACTTTATTTCTTGAATTCTTGTTCTTGTGATTTTGATCCTTTTACATTAATTTTAAGTTGTTATGACCTTGCATACTTTTACTCGGGACGCGTACGCTATCACCTTCTCATACTCACTTTTCTGAGTACGATTGCTATTCTGTTTATACGTGAAATGACCGACCTCGTATACTCATTCGTTTTGAACCGTCTGTTTTTCTTTATTCACTTTTATACGTTGTGCGGACTCTCGTGATACCATTATTTTAGATTAAGAGTGTTATGTCTGATGAAACTTCCGATTATCATTTTACTATCGTGCGTGATATATTCATTGTTATACTCCTTTAAGATATCTATTTAGATATGCAAATTTCATTCCGACCATTTGTGATTTGGATGTCTTGAAAATTAGTCTATAGACCATTGTGTAGCTTCATGAGTCCCCAGAAAAGACTAGAGGACATCGTGTGAGTCACACATCTTGAAGCATTCCTTGAAATCATGTTGAATAATATCATGAATTTTCATAATCTTTTGTTGATTTTTTATATATACCACCGTTTTGCACGAAAGATTTATTTCATTGACTGTTATACGTATCGACTCCAAATTGTATCTTTCGCTTATGTTAGCCCTATATTTTATATAGTTGAACAAGAATGCAATAGGTCATCTTAATCGTTAAAGGTCTTGTATAGTAATTATAGCTAGTCGGGATAATCGAGCTTGCACTATAAGCTAATATTGTCTAAGTTAGGGGCTCTAAGCCCAAGATAAGCCAAGCCCGGCCCAAGAAAAAGCTAACGAGCCCACCAAGCTCGTGGGTATATAAACCATTTTCCATGTGTGGAAGAGGGTGTTGGTTCATTTACTTTATCTCTCTAGTTTATTAACCTTTCATTATTCTCTCTCTTTTCTCTCTCTACTTTCTCTCTCTACTTTCTCTCTCTAACTTCTCTCTATTTTCTATACTTTGATATGGGATATAGAATGATTTTGGGACTAACATTTGGTATCAAGAGCCTATAGTAGATAAGTGATTGAAGTTTGTGCGATTGCTTATTAAGATTTTCGTGGCTTATTATATAAGCTAAATGTTTTCGAAAAAAAATATCTTGGATTTGAAAAAGCTTGCTACTTTCTTGTTTCTTATCATCTTAATAAACTAGAAGTACAAGAAGATTTTGGGTTTTCACTCAAAATCATCATCTTTTTATCATTTTTAGATAAAAAATTAGTTTTTGTACTATTTTTTTGATTTAAAACTTTTTGGCTTAAAATTCAAAAAATCTTGATTTTTATGTGCCCTATGATGCTATAAACCGAGGTAGTACAATTCGGTTTTTCGGATAACCTTGAAAATGTTGCCTACAAGAGATTCGTAGCCTAGTTGATTATCGAAAAAACTGCTTATTCCGAAATCACAAAACCCTAAATATTCCGGGTTTGTGATTCTACATTATTCCGAATTGGTACATCCATATCATTATTCTGAATTGGTGCTTTTTCATTATTCCGAATTGGTGCTTTTTCATCATTCCGAATTGGTACTTCAGCATTATTCCGAATTGGTATTAGAATTTCAGCATTATTCCGAATTGGTACTTCAACATTATTCCAAATTGGTGCTTTTTCATTATTCCGAATTGGTGTTTCAGCATTATTCCGAATTGGTGCATCTTCATTATTCTGAATTGGTGCTTCTTCATATTCTGAATTGGTGAATTTGTTCATATTCCAAAATCATGATTTTGCCTATATTCCTAATTGGTGAATTTATTCATATTCCAAAATCATGATTTTGCCTATATTCCGAATTGGTGAATTTTGAATTATTCTGAGATCATAACTTTGCCAAAATTTTGTTCGAAGCATTTGTAGACTTAGCCACCATCTAGACTAGTTCCATAGCATAGTTTACCAAAAAAAGATGTTACAATTTTTAGGTCAAGTAAATTAAAAAAAATTCCACACTAGTTTTTAGCTATTTCTAACTCGATTTCAAAATTTGGCGATTCAAAAGTTTTTGTGATCTACATTATATAGGACTGAGGGATTTTATATCGGAGTGAAGAATATAAAAAAAATTTGGAATTTAAACCACACATCTACTAAGAACCGTAATCCATTCACAATCATTGACCATGTCAAACAACAACAATGCTGCATATAATCAAGTTCACTTAGAACAAGGTGGCAATGGTAATCCACCAATGCTGAAAGTCGGTTGCTACATTCAGTGGAGCTCTCGTTTTCTCAGATTCCTTGCCACGAAAGTTAACCGAACCACCCTTCGTCATTGCCTTGACAATGCAGCTCCTGTATTTGAATTTAAACCCATCACCACAACGGCTGAGGATGGTACTTCATCTACTACAAGAGCCATGGAAAATTTCGCCACATGTCCTCTAAAGAAAAAGAGAATTCTCCAAGCCGAAGCAGATGCTGTGAACTACATACTCACTGGGATTCATAACGGTATCTATTCCACGGTTGATGCATGTCCTAATGCTATGGAAATGTGGTATGCAATTTATCGGCTGAAGCAAGGTGAATCAATCAATGTTTAAGTTCTCGAGACTAATCTACTTTGGGAGTTTAGAAAATTCAAATCCTAATATGGTGAATCAATTGACTCATACTACTCGAGATTCTATAAAAGGATGAATGAGCTATTCCGAAATCAGTGTAGCGTCTCCAATCATCATGCGAACTTCACTTTTAACTTCAACTTAAGCCGGAATGGAAATGGTTTGTTGTAACACTCTCAATTTTCGTATCGGTACAGCGGAATGGTCTTTTAGAGTGTTACGGGAGAGCACAATAACTCCAATCATAGACAACACATAAAAATGGTTGTACAAGGTTCAACATACATTCATTCGATAAAAAGTTTTAAAGTGTACAACAGGTCCCAAATTATACAGGTCATTAAGTTTACAAAACATAGATCGAATGAACATTTTTATTATTATGTGGGCCATCAGAGTCGATATCCATCCGGATTACCTTCAAGCACCTGAGTTAAAAACATGCAAAAATCATATCAGCGAATGCCGAGTGAATTCATAGAGTTTAATAAAACCGTTATATAAAACAATCATTTAAATCAGAACACAAGTATAATATCAGAAGTAAGTCCTCGTATTGCTAGTTAGGCAATATATAAATCAAGCATACATCTTAAACCGTCCATGAGACCGTAGCCTCAATATTACCATTATAGGTAATATTATTATCGTTATTAACATCGTATCATATCGGATATTTAGATTATATAGGATTATTATTAGCCGCATTACATTGTTACCTTACTATCAAAACAACGGGCCGCGAACCCGAAAAACAATTTGCCCATCTAAGTTAGCGTGTCGTCACAAAAATCACGCTATGTAAATCTTCTCATACATAAATTCTCTTACCAATCAATGTGGTACGACGGGGATCAACCGTCAAGGCGCGAACTGGGGTGATCGTCCCCAAATATTACTATCATATGCATAAGCGTCTACCAAATCCCGGTAGTTTACAATTCATGCTAATGGGACTTTGAGTGACATAACCTAACTACTAATAATCCTTTTTATCTCTTTTATTGGGTCATCGCATCATTTGGGTCCATATCATTAAGCATACCATCGGGAATACTTGTGTTCTATTTTTATCAAAAAACTAGCATGTTATCTCCCTCGTGGGTTTACAAATCATTTTATAAAACATTTAAAAGAGTGCGAGGCTATGAACTCACGTTGATAATGAAAGGCGGATTATCGGCTACGGGCGTGCTTCGGTCACGGAAACCTATATAAATAATAATCGGTCTTAGACTTTTGTCCAATGAATTTATCAAAATAAAAAATATACATATGATGATTTTGTACATATGATGAGATCAAGTGGGTTTATATATTCTTATTTACTCATTTTAGTGTTTATGTATTGGTAACTTTTTACTAGTTTACTAGTTTTACCTATTTACATGTTTTAAGTCCAATAAGCTTATTATAAGTTATTTAACTTGTATTAATCCATTTTATACTTTTATTATCAGTATTTACACTTTACATGTTGGGCCCAAATGGGTTAAGCCCAATAAGTACTTTTTATAAGTGTTTAACTTATTTATTTAAATTATTTGTCCAAATATGCTAACTTAGCTCGTTAATGTCCGTATGTCCTATAGTTTGGGTTTTATCGGTTTTTACTTGTATTAGATACTTATATATCAGTATATGAATTTTAAAAACTTTACATTAGACGGGTTTGATCGTCTAAGTTTTAATTGGCGAAAAACGTTAATTTTACGGTGATAGCCGAAAAAGTCGTAAAATTCATGTTTATAGTTTTTATAACTTATAAATCTTATTCAACTACCATTTTTATAAAGTTTCCATTTATTTAACCTTATACATATTTATATAAATGAAATTTATTAGTTAGTGGGTTTTAATTCACATTTTATACTATATTATTTGAGTGCTTATATAATAGTATTAAACATTAATTCTTCAAAATCTGATTTTTAGTTTCATCTTCACCATTTTTATCATAGCTTGAGTTCTATAATGAGATAGAAGCTCATTTTTGGATTTCATAACTATCCTTAACAAATAAGTTAGTTATAGCTACTGCTCATGCCATGTCTAACTATCCTTGACAGTCCCTACAAAACATACTATTCAGATTAGCACACTCATCTTGTTTTGATCATATCTCACTCATTTTGATGATTCCATTGCATGGACAACTCTCACATGTGTATGACATCTTATACTTACTGTAAATGGATTCCACCATGCAATTTTATCAGTTTAAGACTTGGTTACTTACTGTTTTTATACAGCCAACAATTTAAGCATGATTTTAGCCTTGTTTCTTATGGTTATTCATCTTTTTAAGCATATTTAACAATACTTGATCCCCACACAACATTTTTATCATCATATATTCATCATATACATATAAAACAAGAAAGAAAATACATTTGATCTTTACAAAAATAACAAGAGAAATGGAAAGGATGATCTTCTTTACCAACCAAGATTATATCTTGTTTTTGGATGACAATACCTTGACGAACACCAAAAATATCTCCAAGATCATCATCCACCAAGATAGTTTGTTGAGAAATTATCCCTAGGACACAAGCAAATCACCTCCTTTGTTGTAAATATGGCCGCCAATCAATCAAGGCTTCAAGGTTTTTCCATAATATGACTAGATAATATGTAACTTGTGGCTAGAAAAGATCAAATGGGGTGTTTGATGGTGTTTGTGGGACGGCAAGGGATGAGAGGGAGAGAGTATGTGTGAGTTGTTTGCATGTGAAATGGAAGTAAATGGGAAAGGCTAGTGGTTTTGCTAGTTTTGGTGGGTGAAATAAGCTTCAATGTGAAGCTAACTTACATGTGTAAGTTAGTTTAATGTAAGGATGCCACATCAAAGGATGTGGTGTCCTCTTTTGGCCGTCCATAGTTAGTGGGGTGGGATAAACTTGTTTTGTCCCATCCCGCTAATTTACGGGTATTCCTCGATTCTAGTTTCCTCGATTTGCGTACCCTCGGGTCGTTTTACGAAAAACGTTTTTATAAATTATGAATCAACAGCACAAAACGAATCTAATTAGAAATTGTCTCATCAAAAACGGAGTTCAAAAACGTAAATACGTAATCCTAAGGTTTTCGGTTTAGTCGTAAAGGACGTTAAATTATGCACGTAAGCCCAAATTTAAAAATCCGTAAATTGTGAGTTCATCAACCAACACAAAAATAAGTTTCAAAATATTATACGAGAAAATAATTTACTACCTGAAAATGTTAGATTGTCACAGCTTTTCCTCCTAAAAGGGATCAACGTCCTCGTGATCCATTTCATTTTGATGTCCGTTTCTTATTGAAATAAAAGAGGTGCGGATATTTCTTCCACATTTCGTCCTCTCGTTCCCAAGTATATTCCGGTCCATGCTTTGATTTCCATCGGATCTTGACAATAGGTATCCGACTTTGTTTCAGTTGCTTTACCTCACGTTCCATAACCACTACGGGTTCTTCGATAAAATGCAACTTCCCATCTATTCGAACCTTATCCAACGAAATTTTCTCATCACTCACCGCTAGGCATTTCTTCAGATTAGATACATGGAATGTGTTGTGAACACCATGAAGTTCTGGGGGTAACTCTAGTTTGTAAGCCACTGGACCTACTCTAGATAAAATCTTAAAAGGGTCCAATATAACGGGGATTCAATTTTCCTCGCTTTCCAAATCTTATAACGCCTTTCCATGGCGATACTTTCAACATTACTCGGTCACCCACTTTAAACTCCATCGGCTTCCGCCGCACATCCGCATAACTTTTCTGTCTACTACGGGCAGTCAACAACCTATTCTTAATCTGAACTATCATCTCCGTAGTCTCTCGGATCAGTTCCGGTCCCGTGAGATGGGTATCCCCAACTTCACTCCAACATACAAGAGATCTACACTTCCTACCATACAAATCTTCACACGGTGCAGCCTTAATACTAGAATGGTAACTATTGTTATACGAAAACTCTGCTAAAGGCAAATGTTTATCCCAATTCTTACCAAAATCTAACACACAAGCTCTCAACATATCTTCTAGTGTTTGTATCGTCCTTTCACTCTGCCCATCAGTCTGGGGGTGATAAGCAGTGCTCCTGTCGAGATTCGTTCCCAAAGATCTTTGGAGAGATTTCCAAAAATTCGATGCGAATCTAGGATCTCGATCTGAAATGATCGATACAGTCACTCCATGCTTGCATACAACATTCTCAAGGTATATACGAGTCAGCTTCTCCAGTGAGAACTTCTCTTTAACCGGAATGAAGTGTGCTGATTTGGTCAGTCTGTAGACAATAACCCATATCGAGTTGTTTCCAGATGATGTTCTAGGAAGCTTGGTGATAAAGTCCATCGTAATTTGCTCCCACTTCCATTCAGGAATCTTTGGTTGTTGAAGTAGTCCTGATGGCTTTTGATGTTCAGCTTTGACTCTAGCACAAGTCAAGCATTGAAGAACATACATAGCAATATCAGCTTTCATATTCGGCCACCAGTACAACTTCTTCAAATCATGGTACATCTTATCAGATCCCGGATGAATGGAATACTTAGATTTATGGGATTCTAACATAATCAAGTCTCTTAAGCCTCCAAACTTAGGTATCGACATACGACCTCTTAAGCATTTCACTCCATCAGCTCTAACCTCTAAGGGATCTCCTTCTCCTCGGAACCCTTCATTAACAAAATTTTCTTTCTTACAGGCTTCTATTTGCGCATTTCTAATTTGCTCAGGCAAATTATTGTGCACGGTCAAGACTAGAGAACGTACCCGGATAGACTCTCTATCTTTCCTACTTAATGCATCGACAACCACATTGGCTTTTCCTGGGTGATATTTTATATCACAATCATAATCACTTAACAACTCTATCCATCGTCGTTGCTCCATGTTCAATTCCTTCTGATCGAGAATATACTGTAGGCTTTTGTGATCGGTGGATACCGTACACTTGGTGCCATACAGATAATGTCTCCACAACCTAAGAGCAAACACTACAACTCCTAACTCAAGATCATGAGTAGTATAATTCTCCTCATTCTTCCTTAATTGCCTAGAAGCATAAGCTATCACTTTCTCTCGCTGCATCAAAACAGCTCCATAGCCTCTAAGAGATGCATTACAATAGACTACAAAATCTTCACTCCCGTCGGGTAATGATAAAATTGGCGCACTACATAATTTTTGCTTCAATGTCTGAAATGCTCCATCCTCATCACTTCCCTAAACGAAAGGTTTATTCTTCTTGGTAAGCTTAGTCAAGGGTTTAGCTATTAAAGAAAATTCTTAATGAACCGCCTATAATAGCCAGCCAATCCTAAGAACTGTCGCACTTCTGTTGGCGTTGTCGGTGCAGACCAATTCTTAACGGCTTCAACCTTTGCAGGATCAACATGAATTCCATCCTTGTTAATCACATGACCAAGAAATTGCACAGAATCTAACCAAAAATCACATTTTGAAAACTTAGCATACAACCTTTCATCCTTTAACAAATTCAAAATAATCCTTAAATGTTCTCTATGTTCATCTTCATTCTTAGAATAGATTAGAATATCGTCAATAAACACAATCACAAATTTGTCCAAGTAGGGCTTGCACACTCGATTCATTAAATCCATGAAAACCGCAGGTGCGTTAGTTAACCCAAATGGCATTACTTGAAATTCATAGTGTCCATAACGAGTTCTAAATGAAGTTATAGGAATATCTTCTTCACGGACTCGAAGTTGGTGATATCCTGACCGCAAATCTATTTTAGAATAAACACTAGATCCTTGTAGTTGATCAAACAAATCATCAATCCTAGGTAAAGGATATCGATTTTTAATTGTCAACTTATTCAGTTCCCTATAGTCAATGCACATACGGAAAGACCCATCCTTCTTCTTAACGAACAAGACTGGAGCTCCCCAAGGCGACGAGCTCGGTCGAATAAAACCTTTATCAGACAACTCCTTAAGTTGTTCAGATAACTCCTTTAATTCAGAAGGGGCTAATCGGTATGGCGCACGTGCCACCGGTGCATCACCAGGAATTAAATCGATTCGAAACTCTACTTGCCTTATCGGTGGAAGTCTGGGTAAATCTTTAGGAAATACCTCAGGATATTCACAAATAATAGGTACATCTTCCAATCGTTTCTCCCTAGACTCATTCCCGGTCACTTGAGCTAAGAATAACTCGCAACAGTTCCTGATGTACTTTTGGACTTTAATACATGAAACGATTTTCAAACGGGATTTACTTCGATTACCATCAATTACTAACGTTCTATTCGTAAGAGGAATCTTAACCTTCTTCTCTCCACATAAAATAGTAGAATTATTCAATGACAACCAATCCATACCAATAATAATATCAAAACTACCTAATTCTATCAACATCAAATCAATCAGAAAGGAATAGTTCAAGAGATTTAGAGAGCATCCTTCTAATAGCTTATTAGTTTTCACTAATTTACCATCAGCCAATTCCACCTTGTAACTGGTATTTATCTCAACAGGTTCAATGTCAATAAGGGCACTAAATTTAGTGGATACAAGGCTCCTATCAGCACCCGAATCAAATAAAGCAACAACATAATGATTGTTGAGTAAAAACGTACCGGTAACGACATTCGGATCCTCTTTCTTCACCTCAATGGTTCCAAGTTGATAAACACCACCCTGGGGGTTTCTTCCAGGTACAATCGCTTTCAACTTAGGACAATCCGATATCCTATGACCTTCTTCATTACAGTTGAAGCAAATGGTTCCCTTCTTACACCTTTCAACCTTGTGTCCAAGCTTTCCGCAATTTCGGCACTTCCAGCAGTCGCTAGCATGTATCATCGTTGCGCGGTGTATTGTTGGTAAGAGCATTTGCATTCCCCTTTCTCTGGTTCTGACGGCGATTGAAATTCTTTTTATTATCACCTCTATCTACACGATCACCGTCACCCTTTCTTTTCTCACCAACACGGGCTTCATCTTCCCTATCCTGAATTATCTGTCCAGTGAGTTGCTAAGCCATTCGAACAGCATCATCGATGGTCAGTGGTTTAGATGATGTCACGTCCCCCCGGATATTCTTGGTCAACCCTTTAATATATTGTTCAATTCGGATCTCTTCGGGTTCCACCAATCGAGGACACAGAAAGGCCAACTCATGGAATCGGTTTGTGTAACTATCAATATCCACACCTTTCATTCTCAGATGAATTAACTCTTGTTCTAACCTAATGATCACACTACGAGGACAGAATTCCAAAGTCATCCACTTCTTAATTTCAGCCCAAGGAGTAGCTTTAGCAACATCAATACCCATGAAAGCAATTCTCCCGTTCCACCAAGTCAACGCACGACCTTTAAGAGTACGACGGGCTATTAGCTCAGTGGGTAGAGCGCGCCCCTGATAATTGCGTCGTTGTGCCTGGGCTGTGAGGGCTCCAAAATAGACATATTTTAGATTCATTTATAAAATTGAGTTTGTGTTAGCCATAGCAAAAGTCACCTTATCTTCCTCCTTACACTTACTAATCCGAAACACCGACTCAATCTTCTCAATCCACTGGCTTAATCCTATAGCACCTTCAGTTCCATTAAAAGGTAGAGGTTCACACTTCATGAACGTCACATAAGTACAACCACCAACTTCAGGTGCATTAGTTCCAAGTCCTCCTACATTTCCTCCAGCATTAGCATTCACATTATTAGCATTCACATTCACATTAGTACCACCAATTCCACTACCGCCAGCTCCACTACCGCCAGCTTCATTTCTAGCATTTGCCATAAATTCAGTCATAGATGTGGTGACTTGCTCCGTAATAATCCTATGTACGTCATCCTCAGTCACAGCTTTCTTGGGCGGCATAGTTCTATAATTTCACAATTTCAAAGTATTAAGCATTCACCCAATAAGGGATTCATATAATATGGATTGAATTCATAATCAAGATACAAATAAGGCACAATATGGAATTCAAGACAAGATACATATTTCATTGGATTTGAAACAAAAGCATTGTCTTAATTACATCCCATATCAAAGTTCTAGCACTATACATACTCAAAATTCGTGCCAGATCTACTACTAACAAGTCGGTTAAGTAAAAGTTACAAAAGGTACAAAAGATACAAAGGTCACTACTAAACACAGACTGGTCTACTGAGAACCGCCAGATGGTCCATCATCCATCGTATTATGTATCTTTGTCGGACGATCATTAGACACATCTTCAGCTGGGCGCTTACGGATCACTCCTCTTTCAACCATATCAGCATAAAATCTACTATTCCAACCCACAAATATATTCAACTTCTTCTTAGCCTTCTCACGAATCGCACGAGCTACATTCAACTGAATCTCCATAGAATTCACCTTTTTCTTCATAGCATCAAACTCACCACTTTCTAACACAGATAACCTCCTAAAATCCTTATTCAAACCACGTTCCACATCAGTCAAATCCAAACTAAGCAATTCCCGCTCTTTCTCACCAACCTTAGTCTTCGACTCCAAATAAGCAACATGAGTCTGAACAACACATAATCCAGTCTCTGTCATACTACTCTTAACATGGGAAGCATCTAAATCACGTCTCAAGGCCCATGGTGCAAGACCATCAATATGAGTAGCCTCTTGAGCATTAGACGACTCTCCTATCATACGTCTACGAGTAGAAATACCATTAGTACCGTCAAGTGCATTATCATCCTCATCCTCCTCTGATTCAGAATCAGATTTAGAAGATTCAGATATTTTAACCCTAGGTAGCTCAACCTCAGAATCAGACAAATAAACTGGTGGGGGTAAGGGCTTGCCCTCTGGAAAATCATAAGGGTAAATAAGCTCGGCTTCCTCATCATCATCAACCTCATCGTCTATACCTATATCCTCCTCGACATCCTCATCGTCAATCTCATCATCTAAATTATCTATCCCAATCTCATCATCATCATTCTCAATATCAACATTATCAATCTCATTCTCTACCATATCAACCTGAAGGGCAATCTGATTTCCTAGTCCTATCTCGGGCTCGGGATCCTCAAATGGTTCCTCCTCATCATCATCCATATCATAATCTACTAAGTCTAAATATGGATCATCATCTACATTAGGTTCGGGAATAGCATGGTTCTCTACAGGAATATTAGGGTCAGCTATGACAATCTGCATTTATATATATCTCGTATTAGGATAACATACTTATTAAACAATTACATACTGAAACCACGATATATACATATATATAAATTAAATTATATATATCAAAATATATATCTTCTCAATAGGGCTTGTTGGTAACGTCGAAGATCTTTGGCACCGTTATAGTCAAAAGATTTTTCAAATACTTTCTCAAATGTTCATAGTTTAAAAGATTTTGAAAAGTTTTGTTCAAAACCTTGGTTTTTAAAATCTTTTGTTCTCTATAACGAGAGCTCTGGTACCAAACTGTAACACTCTCAATTTTCGTATCGGTACAGCGGAAGGGTCTTTTAGAGTGTTACGGGATGGCACAAGAACTCCAATCATAGACAACACATAAAAATGGTTGTACAAGGTTCAACATACATTCATTCGATAAAAAGTTTTAAAGTGTACAACAGGTCCCAAATTATACAGGTCATTAAGTTTACAAAACATAGATCGAATGAACATTTTTATTATTATGTGGGCCATCAGAGTCGATCTCCATCCGGATTACCTTCAAGCACGTAAGATAAAAACATGCAAAAATCATATCAGCGAATGCCGAGTGAATTCATAGAGTTTAATAAAACCGTTATATAAAACAATCGTTGAAATCAGAACACAAGTATAATATCAGAATTAAGTCCTCGTATTGCTAGTCAGGAAATATATAAATCAAGCATACATCTTAAACCGTCCATGAGACTGTAGCCTCAATATTACCATTATAGGTAATATTATTATCGTTATTAACATCGTATCATATCGGATATTTAGATTATATAGGATTATTATTAGCCGCATGACATTGTTACCTTACTATCAAAACAACGAGCCGCGAACCCGACAAACAATTTACCCATCTAAGTTAGCTAGTCTTCACAAAAACCACGCTATGTAAATCTTCTCATAAATAAATTCGCTTACCAATCAATGTGGTACGACGGGGATCAACCGTCAAGGCGCGAACTGGGGTGATCGTCCCCAAATAGTACTATCATATGCATAACCGTCTACCAAATCCCGGTAGTTCACAATTCATGCTAATGGGACTTTGAGTGACATAACCTAACTACTAATAATCCTTTTTATCTCTTTTATTGAGTCATCACATCATTCGGGTCCATATCATTAAGCATACCATCGGGACTACTTGTGTTCTATTTTTATCAAAAACTAGCATGTTATCTCCCTCGCGGGTTTACAAATCATTTTATAAAACATTTAAAAGAGTGCGAGGCTATGAACTCACGTTGATAATGAAAGGCGGATTATCGGCTACGGGCGTGCTTCGGTCACGGAAACCTATATAAATAATAATCGGTCTTAGACTTTTGTCCAATGACTTTATCAAAATAACAAATATACATATGATGATTTTGTACATATGATGATGATCAAGTGGGTTTATATATTCTTATTTACTCATTTTAGTGTTTACGTATTGGTAACTTTTTACTAGTTTACTAGTTTTACCTATTTACATGTTTTAAGTCCAATAAGCTTATTATAAGTTCTTTAACTTGTATTAATCCATTTTATACTTGTATTATCAGTATTTATATTTTACATGTTGGGCCCAAATGGGTTAAGCCCAATAAGTACTTTTTATAAGTGTTTAACTTATTTAGTTAAATTGTTTGTCCAAATATGCTAACTTAGCTCGTTAATGTCCGTATGTCTTATAGTTTGGGTTTTATCTGTTTTTACTTGTATTAGATACTTATATATCAGTATATGACTTTTAAAAACTTTACATTAGACGGGTTTGATCGTCTAAGTTTTAATTGGCGAAAAACGTTAATTTTACGGTAATAGCCGAAAAAGTCGTAAAAATCATGTTTATAGTTTTTATAACTTATAAATCTTATTCAACTACCATTTTTATAAAGTGTCCATTTATTAAACCTTATACATATTTATATAAATGAAATTTATAAGTTAGTGGGTTTTAATTTCACATTTTATACTATATTATTTGAGTTCTTATATAATAGTATTAAACATTAATTCTTCAAAATCTGATTTTTAGTTTCATCTTCACCATTTTTATCATATCTTGAGTTCTATAATGAGATAGAAGCTCATTTTTGTATGGCATAGACTTCATATTATGTGCTACAAATAAGTTAGATATAGCTACTGCTCATTCTATGTCTAACTATCCTTAACAGTCCCTACAAAACAGACTATTCAGATTAGCACACTCATCTTGTTTTGATCATATCTCACTCATTTTGATGATTCCATTGCATGGCCAGCTCTCACATGTGTATGACATCTTATACTTACTGTAAATGGATTCCACCATGTAATTTTATCAGTTTAAGACTTGGTTACTTACTGTTTTTATACAGCCAACAATGTAAGCATGATTTTAGCCTTGTTTCTTATGGTTATTCATCTTTTTAAGCATATTTATCAACACTTGATCCCCACACAATATTTTTATCATCATATATTTATTATATACATATACAAAAAGAAAGAAAATACATTTGATCTTTACAAAAATAACAAGAGAAATGGAAAGGATGATCTTTTTTACCAACCAAGATTATATCTTGTTTTTGGATGACAATAACTTGATGAACACCAAATATATCTCCAAGATCAACAACCACCAAGATAGTTTGTTGCGAAATTAGCCCTAGGACACAAGCAAATCACCTCCTTTTTTTGTTAATATGGCCACCAATCAATCAAGGCTTCAAGGTTTCTCTATAATATGGCTAGATAACATGTAACTTGTGGCTAGAAAAGATCAAATGGGGTGTTTGATGGTGTTTGTGGGACGACAAGGGATGAGAGGGAGAGAGTATGTGTGAGTTGTTTGCATGTGAAATGGAAGTAAATGGGAAAAGCTAGTGGTTTTGCTAGTTTTGGTGGGTGATATAAGCTTCAATGTGAAGCTAACTTACATGTGTAAGTTAGTTTAATGTAAGGATGCCACATAAAAGGATGTGGTGTCCTCTTTTGGCCGTCCATAGTTAGTGGGGTGGGATAAACTTGTTTTGTCCCATCCCGCTAATTTACGGGTATTCCTCGATTCTAGTTTCCTCGATTTGCGTGCCCTCGGGGCGTTTTACGAAAAACGTTTTTATAAATTATGAATCAACGGCACAAAACGAATCTAATAAAAATTGTCTCATCAAAAACGGAGTTCAAAAACGTAATACGTAATCCTAAGGTTTCCGGTTTAGTCGTAAAGGATGCTAAATTATGCACGTAAGCCCAATTTTAAATCCGTAAATTGTGAGTTCATCAACCAACACAAAAATAAGTTTCAAAATATTATACGAGAAAATAATTTACTACCAGAAAATGTTAGATTGTCACATTTGTGAATTTGGTTAAGCAAAGGGAATATATCAAGACCATATCCTATCACAAACTCTATGATATCTTGAAACAACATAAGAATGTAGTTAATGAACTTAGGGCTGAAAAGGAAGAACGTTCTTCTAACTCAATTGCATTTGTTGCTGCAACTTCACCAAAACCCACTCACCATCAACAAGCACCTTCTCATTCATCAAGACCACAAAGCTCATCCAACAAACCTCTAAATACTGGCAGAAACAAAGCAAAAAATTGTCCCAACTCCACCTCCAAAGTATGACACTACGTCAAATGAAGATAGTGATGAAGAACAAACTTCAAGGGACAAGAAGATTGAGCAACTCATGTTTTTACTCAACGCAACCTACAAGAATAAATACAAACCTACTAACAACAACCTCAGATCATCATCCAATGCGAGATATAAAGAAGTTGATAATGCGCCAAGGTATGATAGAAATGAAAGGTATGTTAATCATAGGATGCCTAATCATGTTGGGGCTAGAGAAAATGTAGGCATTCTGGTTGTGCAGACGACTGGGATTTAATGCTTCAATTGCAAGGAATTTGGGCATATGGCTAAAGAATGTAAGAAGCCGAAACGGGTTAAGGACTTTACATATCACAAGGAAAAGATGTTGATGTGTAAGAAAGAAGAGGCAGGGATTCCACTCACAGTAGATGAAGTTGATTGGCGTGATGACACTAATGATGAACCCGATGATCAAGAGTTGGAAGCTAATTACGTGTACATGGCAAAGATTCAAGAAATGATTCCAGAAACTGCTAACAATTCTGGACCTATCTTTGATGTTGAGTCAATTAAAAAGGTACACTCAAATGATAACTGTAATGTGTTTGCTAATGAATGACGACATCCTGAGCAACCCGAAATCATCAATGACACATATGTAATGGAGACAGAGGATAGCAAGATCTCTACGAATTCACCGCATATGTGTAATGATGACGGTAATGATGCTCAAGATACTAAATCGGATGAGGACCGTGATTTGCTTGCGTCTATAATTGATACTTTGAAACATGAAATTAATGAAAACAAAGATGCCAATAAACATTTAAAGCAAGCAAACACATCCTTAGTTGATGAGATAAACATGCTTAAAGAGTGTGATTATGTAAGATAAGTTGATCGATGAGTTGCTATAGCTAATGGTTTGGCATATGAACGTAAGGTGCTCAACGAACAATATTTTTCTGAAGTACCACATGAAATTCATATGTCAAAACAAAAGGTATCAGAACTTTAAGAACAACTGATGTTACATAAACTCCAGATTTTCGAACTAGATTTGGTTAACAAAGATCAAACTGAGCTTTATAAAACTCGTGAAGAAAAGGAAATTGAAAAAGTTCTTGCTTTGGAAAAGAGAGTTGAAACATTAAACAACATTTTTTACAAAACAGGTCAATCTATTTAAACTATGACATGCTCAATAGAAATATGAAAACAAGTTTTGTTAACCCTGAGTATCTCAAGAAAGTTCAAAGTACCAAGCCAGCTCTTTATGATATCAGTTGTGATAATGATAATCTTGCCCTTATGCTTTCCCCTGACTACGACGAAATCATTCGTCATCACGAAGAAAGTCGATCCAAATTATGTTATTTAATAAACCCTTCTGATTACAATCACCATATTAAGTTTGTTCCTCAAAAAGAACTTTCAAAAGAACAAGATTTTATTACAAATGTTCTACCAACGTGACATAAAACAGAAAAGAAAGTTTATTCAAAAAGGGGTTTCAAAAAGTAGTCAATTTTGTTAGAAAAAAGAATTTTGGATGAAAAACGTCAATGGAATGAGAAACGTATAAGTGTTCAACAATTTAAGTTTATAAAACAAGGGTTTTAAACTTGTACAAAGGTGTCATCGATTATGAAAAAGTGTCTAGAGATATTCTTTGGAATATTAAACCTAACCCACAAGTAGAAGTCGTCATTCAACAATGTATTTTTCCAACAATCGATGATCTTTCAAATAATTTGGAAATATTTTATAAAGTTCTCACTGAGGAAATGATAAATGATTTAAGATATGTTAACTCTCTTGAAGACGAAGTTGATTTTCTTCAATCTAAATTAACGACACAAGAACACCAACTTTTTAACGAAATTGATCGACTTTCTAAGGAATAATATTATGCTGACCATATGAATGATATACTTGGTGTGTATACTGATATTGATCAATATTGTCATGTAGCATGTCTAGTGTCAGAAACGGACGAAAAATGTCAAAATCTTGAAGTTGAGCTTTCAAAACAAATTAAGTCAAATAATGAAATTTTGAAAAGATTTTCCCAACTTGAGAAACACTCCATTTCTCTTGAACTTGCTTTACAAAGTGGTGATAAATTTCATAATCATAAAAATGTCAAGAACTTGTAGCTTCTTCGTTTTCTAACTTGAGTGAAAAAGATATCAAAATAAATAACTTGAAAGCTCATCTCCAAGAAAGGGACATAGCCATCAGTGAGTTACAAAAACTCATTAAAAATTGGAAGGAAAGTTTGTGTAAGGATCCGTCTTAGGAAAACCATCCGTTGTTCGTCAACTGAATGCGGTTAAATGTCCCAAATCATCTATTTTGGGAAAACCCTCACAGACTTTTCCTAATCTAGGAAATGATAACAGCACAAATGTGATTGCACCAGGAATTTATAAGATGAACATTAGGCCCACTCAAACTGGAACATTGCGGTTATCACATGATATTAGGAAAGCTAATCAATACGTGTCTTCTTCTACAAGATTAATTCCACTACTAGCATTAGCGGACCACGGCTTAAGAGTACTAGAATGCAAGATAGGGTCATGCCTAACAATAGTCAAGTTAAGAAGATGGAAGTAGAAGACCACCGTAGGAATTTTAAGTTTTCTAAGAATAAAACGTATTGAATGTTAAGACCTCAAATGTTGAATTTGCTTGTGTTAAATGTAGAAAATGTGTTCGTACTTTCAATCATGATGCTTGTGCTTTTAATCATAATGGCGTGAATGCTAGAACTAGGAAGCCTATTCTTGTTCCCACTAGTACTAGAAAACCCAAGAGACCTTTGAACTAATCCACTGCTCAACCACCTAAGAAACTAAGTGCGTTAGATTCCACTACTCACCAAAAACAAAACAGGTTAAGGAAGCTTTATGAGAACATGATTAGGACATGTAAAAAGGTTTCTCGAGATTCACACCTCCCGAATATAAATGGGTACCTAAGATAACTAAAGTAATTAGGTCTATGAATATTAGCTTACCTCTAGGAATTGAATCTAGGACTAATAATATTTTGGAACATGTTTCTATCAAGGGATACCATTTGTCAAAATCCACATTATCTCCTAATTCTTATACAGCTCGTCGAGATCATTCTCTTCATAATGGACTGTTGGTGCACAAAGCACATGACAGGAAATCTCAAGCTTCTAATTAACTTCGTAGAGAAGTTTCTGGGTATGGTACGGTTTGGAAATGATCAGTTTGCACCGATACTCGGATATGGAGATTTGGTTCAATGAAATATTACTATCAAACGGGTTTATTACGTCGAGGGACTGAATCACAATTTATTCTCCGTTGGTCAATTATGTGATGCGGATTTGGAAGTGTCTTTTTGGAAAACTACTTGCTATGTAAGAGACTAAGACGGGAATGACCTTCTCACAACTTCTCGTGGCTCAGATCTTTACACAGTCACTCTTCAAGACACATCTTCACCAAATCTAATTTTCTTAATGGTTAAAGCTTCTTCATCTCAAGCATGGTTATTGCATCAATGTTTGTCACATCTCAACTTTGACACCATTAACTTTCTATCGAAGAATGATATTGTGACCGGTCTTCCTAAGTTGAAATTCATCAAAGACCATCTTTGTTCTTCTTGTGAGTTGGGGAAAGCAAAACGAAAGTCTTTCAAAACGAAGACTACCTCAAGCTCAAAAGGACGATTGGAACTTTTACACATGGATTTATGTGGCCCCATGCGTGTAGAGAGTGTTAATGGGAAGAGGTATATTCTCGTGATTGTTGATGATTACTCCAGATACACATGGATGTACTTCTTGAGATCCAAAGATGAAACACCTGAGGTTCTCAAAAACTTTCTCAAGATGATACAACGAAATCTTCAAGCTCAAGTCTTAACGGTAAGAACGTATATGGGTACAAAATTTGTGAACAAGACTCTGCAGTCTTATTTTCAAGAAGAAGGCATCGAACATCAAACATCTATTGCTCGAACCCCTGAATAAAATGGAATTTTCAAAAGATGGAACCGTACTTTGGTTGAGGTTGCTCGAACAATGATTTATGCATCAAAACTATTACTATTCTTCTAGGCTGAAGCAATTGCAACTGCCTGTTATACTCAACATTGTTCTCTCTTCATCCCTAGACATGAAAAGACACCTTACCACATCATCAATGGCAGGAAACCTACTATAAAATTCTTACACATATTTGGATCTTTATGCTACATTCTAAAAGACGTAGAGAATCTGCAGTTACGGCCCTTCATAAGGGAATTTGTGTGGCATCAGATTGGAGATGGGGCGACTGTCTCGGTTTGGTCGGATGTTTGGTGCTCTCATAGCCCGCTGTCTAGTATAATCATTCCAAAGGATGTACATCATGCGGGTTTATCTTTTAACACCAAGATTAGGGATGCGATTCATGAGGGGCACTGGGTATGGCCGCATCATCTTCAGGGTAAATATTTGTTCCATGATAACATTAATCTTCCGATTTTATAAGATGGGGTACGGGATAAAATTCTATGGAAATGTGAGGGTAATATTTTCAAGAATTTTATTGTAGCTACTGCGTGGGCGTCTCCTAGACCTCGTGATACTAAGGTTCCATGGTATGATTTGGTTTGGTTCTCTGGTTTTATTCCGCGTCATGCTTTCAACTTATGGTTAGTGATTAAAAAAAATTGAAGACGTATGACAACATTTTCCCATGGGATGTTTCGAGTACTGTTCCTAATGTTTGTCCGCTATGTGAAGGACAGTCGGATTCTCATGAGCACTTATTTTCTGAGTGCACGTTTTCTAAGCTGGTTTGGGATAGGGTTCGTGTTGTGGCTGAGATTAATTGTTCCAGCCCGGTGTTTGCCCAAATTATATTGTTTATGTAGCCATGGTCCAAGCGAAGAACTACCAAGTGCATTATTGCTAAACTTGTTTTAGCTGCGGTTGTTTATTATGTTTGGCAGGAACGCAACTGGCGTATTTTCAAAATGGTGAAGAGAACGATTTCTCAAGTATGTGAGTGTGTTATTTCAATGGTCCGGTTGAAACTTTTGACTTGTCAATTTAAGCAATCAAGGTAGGGCTCTCGTCTGCTTAAAGCTTAGAGTCTTCCAAATTCGCTTCTCACATAATGGTTGTTTTTGTTTTTGTTTTTGTTTTTTTTTGGCATGTGTGCCATTAGTTGGTTTTTTCCTATTGGTGTAATAGGGTATGTATTCTAGGAGTCGGTGTCATATGGCATGTCATATGATTTAGTGGTTGTTCAAGCTGCGGCTTAAGGTTAATGTGACATTTAGTCACATTCTATTGTACTGATTGGTTAATTTGACATTTAGCCACAAATGGTACTTGATCACGGCATCTCAAATCCCGCTCCTCAATGTCGAGCAATGGCACCTACACACAAAAGTGTACGTCCCGTGCAAGAACGTCAAGAAAGTACTCCTACAACAGACTCGACGGATACGAAAAAAATGAATGAGTTGGATGCCTTATATAATCCAATGTTTGATGAATATTACTATGGAAATAATCAAGTTGTGTCAAAGCCTTCCGCTGTCAATACTATTGATGCACCCGAACAAAGTCAACAAGACACAACTGCATCTACTTCAGCAACCGTTGCTTAAGAGACAATTTCAGTGGATAATAAAAAAACTCATGAAACTACCATTCAACCATCATCTACCGTTAATGCTGCAGGAGGAAACATCAATCAAGCAGTCGATGCACAGTTTGGCGAAGTCGAATTTATCAACCCATTCGGTTCACCGTTACGGGAAGTCAGAGTATCTTCTACTCGACGTATTGATCCGTCGAACATGCATACATTCTATCAAAGATATCCATCCACTCACCATTCGACACGTGATCATCCATTAGTACAAGTCACTCGAAATCCTTCACAACTAGTTTGAACACGCAGATAACTCAAAACCAACGGTGATGTGTATATGTATGCACTCACCGTGAGTTCAACTGTACCTACAAACATCAAGCATGCCATGACTGATCATGCGTGGATCAAATCAATGCAAGAAGAAATTCATCAGTTTAAACGCCTCGATGTTTGGGAACTTGTTGACAGACCCTATGGAACATCGATGCTCGACTTCAAATGGATCTAGAAAAACAAACTCGTTGCAGAACAAACAATCATCATAAACAAATCTCGTCTTGTGGTTAAGGGATATCGTTAAAAAGAAGAAATAGATTTTGAAGAATCATTTGCCTTAGTGTCTCGTTTGGAAGCAGTCAGGATCTTCCTTGCTTATGTTGCATATAAGGGTTTCACGGTTTATCAGATGGACGTTCAAAACTGCTTTTCTCAACGGTCATTTGAAGGAAGATGTATATGTGAATCAGCCGGAGGGATTTGTGGATCCTCATTATCTTGACAAAGTCTGCCGTCTCAAGAAGGCAGTATAGGGACTTAAACAAGCTCCAAGGGCGTGGTACGATGAACTATCAACCTTCTTGGTATCCAATGGATTTTACAAAGGTTCCGTTGATACTACTCTATTTGTTAATAAATATGGGGATGACATATTTCTTGTGTAGGTTTATGTTGATGACATTATTTTTGGTTCTACGAAATGTCAATGATGGGGGAGCTAAAATTCTTTTTAGGCCTCTAGATTCATCAATCCCCACGTGGTATCTTTATTAACCAAGCTAAGTATTCTCAAGAGATACTTAAAAAGCATGGTATGACCTCATGTACTTGCGTTGGTACACCATTTTCGACCTCATCCCTAGATGTTGACTTGTACTCACTACCCATAGATCAAACGCGATATCGTAGTATGATCAGGTATCGTATGTACCTTATAGCCAGCAGGCCTGATATTCATCATGCTACATGCTATTGTGCATGATATCAAGCCATACATACTGAAAAGCACCTCAAGGAGGTTAAACGGATCTTTCAGTACCTGATTGTGGTAAAATAAGACCTTTTAGGGAAAAGGCGTAAAAGAGGTAAGTATTAAGAAAATGATTTAGGAAAATCAAGTGTTAATGACCCAAATAAGTTCGTTTCCCAAGGAGGTATATGTGTGTGTAAAACTTTTTAAATGTTTTAGATTAATATTGAGAGAAAGAAAAGATGGGAAAAGTGAATGACGGATAAGTTAAAATTACACTACGACGACAAAACGAAAAACGTAAAAAGTGATAAAATAAAAAATAATTCTAAAAATTCCCAAAAAATTACCAAAAATAGCTAAAAATAAAATAAGAGTTTACAAATGAACAAAACTTTTTGAACCCTTTTAATTAATTAAATACTAATTTTTAAATGTTAATTAAAGCCCTAAAAATCCAAATAATTAATCAAAAGCCCAAATAAAGATTTTTCACTTAGTAAAACTCTAAAATGACTTAATAAGACTAAAAAAAAATTTTATGAAATTTTAAACTAATGAAAACTATTTTTAGATGATTAAAAACTATTAAAATATTAAAATAATTGTAAAAACTAAATAAATGATGAGAAAATTAATCTAAGAGTTTTAAAAATCCTAAGTTAATGTATTTGACCTAGGAAAATTGTCAAAGTTTCAAAAATATTAAAAACAAAATTTAATAATTAAATAATATTAAAATCCAAAAATTATAAAAATTTCAAAAACTTGCAAACTAGTTTATTTTAACCTAAATAAACAGAAAATGAAAGTGAAATTACCAAAGTATCCCTATTGGGCCCCCAAATGGGCTAAAAACAAAAATAGTGCACTTAAATGGGCTCTTTGGCCCAATAAGATCAAACTCAACCAAATAAGTTGAAAATCACCACTCTAGCTTAAAATTTAATTTTACGCACAAAACTCTGAAGGCCCAAAAGCTGAATATGAACTTATCGTAGCTTAAATGTACAACAGCTTATTCTTAATGGGCTTTTTGGCCCATTAAGCTATAAGCCAATGCCATAGGCTCTAATTTGACACACAACCTTATTTTGGGATGCTTAAGAGATCTGTGAAAAGAAATGGGAAAAAGCACAACCAATAAGCCAAAAATATGCCAAGTACAAATCAACTAAACGACAAAATAGTAGACTTAGAGTTTTAGACCACCTCAGGACTTGATTCAACTTGGAAAAGACTCTAAATGACTTAAATAAGCCAAATCAATCAAGAAAAATCCAATAAGCAAAGCCAAATAAGCTGAATAAGTCAATAAGCACTTATGTAAAAGTCAAACAAGATGGTTTTCCAGTCAAACCCTAAAGTGAAAGGCTCAAATGCTCCAGAATGAACAAATGGGTCAAATGATGATGACCTATTACAAAATTAAAGTTCTTGCACGTTTAAATAAGCTAGAATAGGTTATTGATAAGTTGAACCAAAAATAACACTAGCAGTGGCTAGCAGTAGTGAGAAAGGGTTCCTACTGCTTTGACTATTTGACTAGAAGATTTAGAGAGTTTTACTTGGATTCAGTGAACAACAAGAGAACCCTTATAACCAGTGAGTTATAAGGAGTCATTAAGAAGCAAGAAATCACAAATTCACCAAGCCAATCAGTGTTGTTAATTCAAACAAGCATCAGGCATTGCATAGACTTGTTTAATAAGCAATTTTGGACAAATAAGCAGTTTAAGCAAGATTAAGCCAACCAAATTGAACCAAATGCATACACAAGATATAATAAACTCAAATAAGCATACATAAACTTGTTTTATACAATGATTCAAAGTTTAGACCAAGATTAGAGCTTATGCTACTTACTGATGAACAAATGAAGAACACAAAACCTTTTGCTGAACTAGATGACCACAGATCTAATTTCTAAACCCTAAATCTCCTACTCGGGTTGTATTAACTTAGATTTAGCACTTTTTAACCCTAGTATAGCATGTATTCTAGGTGTCCCTAAAACCTCAGTCCAAAACAACAAGAAATTCAGATTTTATTGCCAATATTTAGATTATGGTGATACAAAACTCAAAACTTGCAGAAAACAACTAAAAGCACAATAAAAACAAGAAAAAACACAAAACACCAAATAACACCTACCCAGTTTGACTCAAACCTAGATAATGCAGTAAACCCAAACACCCCTTATATTACTGATTTCACAATTTTTCAAAGAAAATGTTTGATTCAAACCATAAATCAAGATCAAATCAACTCAATAACAACAAGTAACCTCAAATTAACAAGAATCAACAGATAAAACACATAATCATGCAACGAAACTCAGATTCATCACATAATAAGAACATATGCATAAAAGTAAAAGGGTTTAGAGATGTGTACCTCCAAAACATACATCCATGCTTTGGATTGTGTGAGCTCAAGTGGTAGCAGAACAACCACTAGCTTCCACCCTGCTAGGATGAACAAAGTTAACCACAAATATTATAAAACTGATTTTTTATACTTTTCTCAAAAACTTTTATGAAACCTTTGCAAACTCAACAACACAAGATCAAAACATTCAAAATATGGAACTCAGATTACTCTTATCCTAATACCAACTGTTAAACAACAAAAAGGAAGTAAAATTTTCAGAAAACTAAACCAAACTTTATTAAACTTTAGAAAGGGATTACAAAGCACTAAGAGAAAATCTGGAACAAAGGGATCACCACAAGTTGGGTCTCCTTATATAGGCCACGAATTGGGCACTATTCACAAACCCTAAAGCTATAAAATTCCATAAAATGACCGTATGAAGCTTCCAGAATGCATTTGGTTGTTGACAGGCTGTGAGGAGAAATCTTGAGCATTTATTTACTTCTTGGTGACCAAGGAATGAATGTATGCCTTTGATTTATCCGTGTCAGTGATCCTTGCCAAGTGTCGCCATGTGGTTGGTCCTTGTGGGGTCTCTCTGGTAGTGGAGATTGGGGTTTTTGTTGTGGGATGTGATACATGTGAGGTGAATCACACGTGAGTCTAGCAAATTTCAGTTTCCCCTTTGTTTTTTGTCTTTTTTATCCTGGGTAAAAAGGTGTTCTTGGCGTGGTAAAATCGCTACAGTAATTGTTACCCGCGTGTAATTAGGATTTAAACTTTAGGATTGGCAGGATAGGTCCTTGTATTTTAGGAAAGGTTGTATATAAAGTATTTCAGTCGAATCCTTTGTTAATAAAGTTTCATTCTTCATAGTTTGGCCATGAAAACTTTATAAAAAGGGATTTAGGGTTGGCAGGATAGGTCCTTGTATTTTAGGAAAGGTTGTATATAAAGTATTTCAATCGAATCCTTTGTTAATAAAGTTTCATTCTTCATAGTTTGGCCATGAAAACTTTATAAAAAGGGATTTAGGGCTTATCAACTTTGGCATAATTATAACATTAGTCCTTTTGATTTTTATCCATTTTAAAAGGACTAGATGTGTAATTTTCTTGAACTTCAAGGGTCTTCATTGGATGTTTGGTATCTTGGAGGACCATTGTTGACAATTGTGAAATTTTGAGGGACTAAACTTGCCGAATCTTCAAAGTTGTGGGACCTTTTTGTCATTTTGACAAACTTAAGGGACCAAACTTTTAATTATTAATATACAAGGGTATTAAGTGTCGATTCTTCATAAATGAGGGATCATTCTTGTACATCTTCAAGTCTTCAAGGGTTATTCTTTGAGAAGTCCATAACTAGGACCCGGTTCATTGTATGGCTTCGTTTCTCGTGTTCGTTTTTCCTTGTTTCTTGTGATCTTTTGTCTTTTTCATAATATACATACCTAAAATACAAAAGTAAACAAACACAAGCATATACTTGGTATTTTGATGACATTTTATGCATTTAAAGCTTGAAAAGAACGATGAGATCATGTATAAATACCATCTCATCACTCCCCCATACTAAACCATTGTCGCGCCCTCACGCAATGCTAGAATAAAGTATCTAAGCATCTCCAAAATTCAATTTTATTACCCTTTATTGAATAGTAAAACTTGCAACAATACTACGAAGATGTGCAAAGACATAATGTATGATTGTCAACACGAAAGTGACTTTTAGGGTCAATGAATAGAAACAAGTGAATGTCTCATAGAGTAAAGTTCGTCATCCTTGATTGTCATACATTCCATGCTAAGTGCAAAAAGGAGATCATTGTTGGTAGAAGTCACAATGCTAACACTACTCATACGTCTAAATTGTGTAATAGTTTTTCTCCCCGCAATCCTAGTTATTATGAAAGGAAAATGTTTCTAGAATTTTTTAACTATTTGTCATGGATCACAAGTGATTCATATTGACTTATTTGAGTATTTATTAGTCCGAAAATAAAGTAGCACGATTTAATCGATAGTTAGCTAAAGGACAAAATCTTTTAAAACGACTTCTCGTGTATCTCCTTAAGTTCATATATTGGAATAACTCGTTTCACGATTTGAGACCTTTATCGGACCGATATTTGGCATGTACTTCATTCTTCAAATCTCCGAAAGACGTTCTAGAAATTATGGTCTTCTCTTCATATTTTGGAATTTCTTCACTTGACGTTTTTGAGAGATTCTTCATTCTTGGACCACGACTTCATCATTTTTCTTCAATCTTTATTTTGGATTTTGATATACAACGATCTTCCTCCTTTTAGGACTTGGATATATTTATCCTCATACCTTGTAAGGGTCTTTTTGGATAGACTTTCTCCATGATCTTTAGGGCAGTAATTGCTTTTTGTCGTGTGTCTCGATCCTTTATAATGATTTTGGAATAATGATTCTTCACATCATCTTGGATCTTTAGCAACTAAATAGAGCTCCTCATGCCTTGTTAGGGCCTTTTTGGATCTTCACCAATCTTCGCATCCTGCTTCAATAAGTCATGCCTTGGCTATGAACTCTATTCAACCCTGAGCATCTTTTAAACGATCTTAGGCTAGAAGCTAAGTAACCTTTCAAATCGTACGACCTTACTTATTGAAATTAATTTATTCCTAATGCATTGATCTTATGGGAGAAAAAGCCACAATTAAAGACATATGAGTTTTTGAAAGAACATTTTCATGTTTTGCGTTTAGCATGATCACTTGTCTAACTCTATCACTTCTCGTTCTTCACTATTTAAAGACTTCTAATTAAAGAGACTCGTGAATACTTAACCATGCAAGTCGAAATTAAGCCAAATTTGGATTAACTTCATTAAGACTATATAAAATTGAAGTTTTGGGTTTTCAAGCCACCTATAGGATCTTGCACTTTCTTAGACTTTTTTCAAGTTTAGAGAATGCATTTTAAAGTTCCCTTGATAAGTGACTTTCTAGGATCAATTATAGGAACTTGTGAAAAGTTCTTGTTCTTAAACTGTATGAGCTAAGACTTTCGCGTTTTAAAGTTCCCTATATAAAAGTCTAGTAAAACTTGATTCAAGCGGGTTAAGGAATGTAAAGGGCTCCAAATTCCTATCAAGTAGAAAATTAACTCTTATTCTACCCATCAGAAAATATACATTCGTGTCTTAAAAACACTTATGAAAACTAAAAAAAAATTAAAACTGGGCCATTTTTAGCCTTATTAGCAATAAAACAAAACAAAACGTTGAAAGTTGGAAAACGTGAGGGCGTAGCAAGGAAAGTATCTATTCACCCCCATACTAAAATTAAACATTATCCTTAATGTTCCGAGTCTAAAGGTGGAGCACCCACATATTAGAGACGAAGAGTCGAATGCTTAGGATCTAGCATGGAAAGGGTGATCAACAATATTTCTAAAGCCGTTTATGAATTATGCTAAAACATAATTGTTAGAACAATAAAGGATATGTCATGGATTCGTGAAAAACTCTTCAAGCAAAAGATCGAGTCTCACGTAAACGAACACGAGAGTCTTCAATCGTGGCGATGATGATGATCTAGATAACACATTCACAAACAACCACGAGACAACAAGTCGGAAGGGCACAAATCCCCTCTCATTAACTACATTTAGAAAGCGATAATATATACAATGGATAAGCATGGGATCTCCCCCACGAGGCACCTCGTTTTTTATTACCGAGTCATGAGCTTGACTAGAACCCCTCAATTGTGATCATTTAGGGAAAACTTTTGGTATGGTCATTTTTGGTGGGGCTTACATGATAAACAATGCCCAAAAAGCAACCGGTATTAAGGACTAAGTCCTTTGATGATGCAAAATACCGGGATCGAAGATGGCGTCCTCGTTTTCATTGGATAACCAAACCAACGTCACTTCAACACGTGCCAAAAAACCAAAGGGTTTAAAGAAAAGAGATGAGAAGTAGAAGGGTGGGTCAAATGGTGGAACAACATAATGAGCTACTCGAGGTAGACTCACACCAAGCAGACGAAAGTATTTTCCATTTATTCCATCGGTGGAAGACCAAGATTTCCCTTTATAAGCGATTCCAGGATCGAATATCTCGTCCTCGGTGGAGAAAGGTGAGGAAACAAAAGGGGCTTCCCCCACACTAAAACCACACAAAGCATCGTCAAAAGGAGTAGACGAGCTTGTAGCACTCAAAACATGTGGTGATGAAGGAGTTAGATTTGTAGAAAAATCATTTAAATTATTGATTTAGGGTTCGTGTTTTTTTGAGTTATAGGTGGCGGTTTAAATTCCTGATCTAGGGTTTCATCCCTTTGATGGTTTTAATCCTGTTCCATTATTTAATTCATTAAGACTGATCCTGTTGATTAGCCTTTATAGAATGTTTTATTGTTTCTGCTACAAAGTTATTGATTTTGATTTTGTAAGGTTTTGATTCGGATTTTACGTAGTAGGAATTAGGGTTTTTTGTTTCTATTATTTTATGATTACTGGACTCATGGATTGACGTGATTGGTTGCTGGTTTGAAGCTCTAATTGATTTTAGGGTTTCTTGGTGTCGATTGGTTTTATTGTTTTGTTTTTGATGCGCACAGGAGAGATGGAAAATACTGGTGATAAGGGTAATATGGCGGAGGCTACTTCTGCACAGCCGATTGACTGGGAGGCACTGCGTGCACGCATGGCTCGGCTTAAACAGTCGAGTGAAACGGGGGAGTTTATCGCTGACCCTAATAACAGATCGGGCCTGTTTGGTGATGTTTCGCAGACAGATCATGTGCAACGAGATACTGACTCGTCTGTTTTGCATGGGAGCAGAAGTGAGGTTAATGCAATATCTAGGCAAGCTGATGTAAGTACTCGTGTCGCTGATTCTGCTGGTTTGGTTCAGTTACAGGATGGTAGTGTTCAGAATTCGTTGGGTGTGAATGATACAGGTTTGAAGGATGCGGCTGTTGCTGCATGGGGCCCTATTGGTCCTAAAATTAATAGTGTATCACAGCCTGGTTCGCTTGATGATTCTGTTGGTGGTGTATCTATTAAACAGAATGGTATACCTTCTTTTGCATCTTTCTTACAACCTGTACAAAAAGTTAAATCTATTCAAGTTAAGGAATTACATTGTGATGAGCAAGTAGTTGGGGCTGCTGTGGCTCTTCCCTTTGATGTTGTTGAAGAAGTTCGATCTAAATTAACGTATACGTTGTTTGGATATTTCATTGGAAAGCGTCTTGCGTTCCCCGTGGTTGAGAAGTATGTCAAGAATGCTTGGGCTAAATATGGTTTAAAGCGTGTAAAGTTGCATGATGAGTTTTTTCTGTTTCAATTTAAAACTCAAAGTGGTATGGAAGGTGTATTGGAAAATGGACCGTGGCTTATTCGACAGGTTCCCTTGATTCTTAATGTTTGGTCTTCTAACACTGATTTGCAAAAAATGGAGATCAAGAAGGCACCGGTATGGGTTAAACTACATAGGGTACCTATTGTTGCTTACTCGGAAATTGGTCTTAGTTTGATTACTTCTCAGATTGGGAGGCCGATCATGTTAGATTCTTTTACTAGCAATATGTGCATTGATCCATGGGGTAGGAGCACTTTTGCTCGCGCCCTTATTGAGGTTTCAGCGGAAGAATGTCTAAAAAAATCTTTAGTTGTTGCTATACCGGTAGAAAAAGATAAAGGGCATACTTTGGTGACTATTGATATTGAGTATGAGTGGACGCCTCCAAGATGTTCTAATTGCCTTATTTTTGATCATGTGGATTCTAAATGCCCTAAGATTCCTAAACAGGTGGTGGTTGAGAAGGTGCGCAACATGGAGGAAGCTACAACAACTGTGGACGGTTTTGAGGTTGTTAGGAGTAAGAAGAGTAAAAAGAACAAGAAGCAACACGTAGTTGCTGGTATTAAGCTTACTAAGCCTTCATTAAACATTCAGTATCGTCAAGTTGAGAAAGGGGAAAGTTCTAAGGCTTATCAGTCGAAGAAGTCTTCCCAAGGTAACCTCGTGTCACAGAGTGATCCCAAGAAGGATGGCCCACTTCTTAAGAGAGGTTTTTTGAATAATAAAGTGCTCGGATTAGATAGTAAACCGGGTACAAGTAACCAGAATTCGTTTGGTGCTTTAAGTGGTTTAGGAGATGGTGATACTGACTGGGAGGATGGTGGTGGTCGTACAAATGAAGTGATTAATGCTGATAGCGAGACTGACGAAGATATTGAGATTGATGATCGACATGGCTCTCGTCAGCCGGATGTTCGCACTTCTCATTTACCATGATTATTGCTTATTTTTATTGTTTATGCACCTTTAGGTGGTTTTTTCCTATTGGTGTAATATGCTTTGTAATTGGTTGTTAGTGATCATATGGCATGTCATATGATTTAGTGGTTGTTCAAGCTGTATGCTTGAGGTTAATGTAGCATTGCCGCTACATTCCATTGTACTTCAACGCTTTTGGGAATATATTTTACCGGGGATGAGACCCTTTTACCCAAAAAAAAAAAGAAAAATCATTTAAATCAAATTCAAAATATTTTCCTTTTTTATCTTTTAAACTCTCCTTATGAAAACCTGTATTGATTATGTCGAAAACATTTGGTGTCTCTAAGACGATGTTAGGCATACTAAATATTCTCAAATTTAAGTTGCGTTTTGGTGGTGGTAGGTTCTCAAAACGTTTATCAATAAAGAACATCTCCCCATTGGGGTCAACATATTTGTCATCCGAAAGATCTTCCGTAAGAACCGGAAACTTATCAACACTTTTCAAGGACGAATGTTCGAGGTGAGGCGAAAGATTTTTCAATTCAAGTATTTACGGTTCCTTGTTTGTAGCTTTAACACTCATAACCTCCACCGGCAGAGGAAATGGTAAATCATTTTTGTTGACAATTCCTAAAACTCTTTATGAAAATTCCTTGCAAACGACATCGGTTGAATCAACATGGTTCAAAGTTGCAATAGAATAAACATGAGAAAGCTTGGAGTTTTGGGTTGCATTAATGATAAGTTCTTCCTCATTGAAGCGTAGGGTGATTTTTCTAGCATGAACATTAATAAGTGCTCTCGATGTATCCAAAAATGAAAGACCCAAAATGAGAGGAACTTTAGGATCTGTAGGAATGTCCACAACGATAAAGTCCACGGGATAGTAAAACTTTCCAACTTTTACGAAAACGTCTTCGGCTACTCCACATGCGGGAATCGTAGAATGATCGGCCATCTCGATAGACATGGTCGAAGGAGTATGTAAAATCCATGATTTTACCATGATTTCGTGTAATAAGATTCACCCATAAATCCTAAAATAATCACTCATGTGTTGTACATCTATAAGTTGTGTGCGAATTTGATCACTATGTACTTATACTTCTACAACTACTTTGCTATGGAAATATGATGCATAACTAAACTTGGTACATAAGACTAGGATCACAAGTATTGAAAGTTACAACAACTGTATATGCCCAACACTTAAACAAATTACGGGAAAATGTTGTATGAGGTAGTACTACATATATATATGTATGTGTACATTATAAACATATATATACACATTGGACTAGCCCAAAGTCCACTACCTTATGTGCTAGCCCAACACAAGCCCACAACTTGAGCCCATCTCCCCTTTTTGGCTAAGAATGACACGCATTCCCTTAGGTGGAAGGTGAAGAGAGGTCTTGGGAATACAAGTGTCATGCATTGGGAACACAAGTGTCAACACTTGGAACTATTGTTCTTACCAAGGTGTTCACACCCTTACTTGCCTTCTCTCTCCCCTTTTAGCCGAAAACACACACACATACTCTTCACATTCCCTCTCAGCTAGATCTCACCCTCTGTAACACTCTCAATTTTCGTATCGGTACAGCGGAAGGGTCTTTTTGAGTGTTACGGGATAGCACAATAACTCCAATCATAGACAACACATAAAAATGGTTGTTCAAGGTTCAACATACATTCATTCGATAAAAAGTTTTAAAGTGTACAACAGGTCCCAAATTATACAGGTCATTAAGTTTACAAAACATAGATCGAATGAACATTTTTAATATTATGTGGGCCATCAGAGTCGATCTCCATCCGGATTACCTTCAAGCACCTGAGATAAAAACATGCAAAAATCATATCAGCGAATGCCGAGTGAATTCATAGAGTTTAATAAAAACCGTTATATAAAACAATCGTTAAAATCAGAACACAAGTATAATATCGGAAGTAAGTCCTTGTATTGCTAGTCAGGCAATATATAAATCAAGCATACATCTTAAACCGTCCATGAGACCGTAGCCTCAATATTACCATTATAGGTAATATATTCATCGTTATTAGCGTCGTTATTGGATTACATTATGGATTATATAGGATTATTATTAGCCGCATGACATTGTTACCTTACTATGAAAAGAACGGGCCGCGAACCCGACAAATAATTTGCCCATCTAAGTTAGCGTGTCATCACAAAAATCACGTTATGGAATCTTCTCATACATAAATTCGCTTACCAATCAATGTGGTACGACGGGGATCAACCATCAAGGCGCGAACTGGGGTGATCGTCCCCAAATAGTACTATCAAATGCATAAGCTTCTACCAAATCCCGGTAGTTCACAATTCATGCTAATGGGACTTTAAGTGACATAACCTAACTACTAATAATCCTTTTTATCTTGTTTATAGGGTCATAGCATCATTCGGGTCCATATCATTAAGCTTACCATCGGGCCTACTTGTGTTCTATTTTTATCAAAAATCTAGCATGTTATCTCCCTCACGGGTTTACAAATCATTTTATAAAACATTTAAAAGATTGCGAGGCTATGAACTCACGTTGATAATGAAAGGCGGATTATCGGCTACGGGCGTGCTTCGGTCACGGAAACCTATATAAATAATAATCGGTCTTATACTTTTGTCAAATGACTTTATCAAAATAACAATATACATATGATGATTTGTACATATGATGATGATCAGTGGGTTTATATATCCTTGTATACTCATTTTAGTGTTTACGTATTGGTAACTTTTTACTAGTTTACTAGTTTTACCTATTAACATATTTTAAGTCCAATAAGCTTATTATAAGTTCTTTAACTTGTTTTAATCCATTTCATACTTATATTATCAGTATTTACACTTTATATGTTGGGCCCAAATGGTTTAAGCCCAATAAGTTCTTTTTATAAATGTTTAACTTATTTAGTCCAATTATTAGTCCAATATGCTTACTTAGCTCGTTAATGTCCGTATGTCCTATAGTTCGGGTTTTATCAGTTTTTACTTGTATTAGTTACTTATATATCAGTATTTGACTTTTAAAAACTTTACATTAGACGGGTTTGATCGTCTAAGTTTTAATTGGCGAAAAACGTTAATTTTACGGTAATAGGCGAAAAAGTCGTAAAAATCAAGTTTATAGTTTTTATAACTTATAAGTATTATTCCACTACCATTTTTATAATTTATCCATTTATTTAACCTTATACATATTTATATAAATGAAATTCATAAGTTAGTGGGTTTTAAATTTTACATTTTATACAATATAATTTTGAGTGCTTATATAATAGTAATAAACATTAATTCTCAAAATCTGGTTTTTATTTTCATCTTCACCATTTTTATCATATCTAGAGTTATATAATGAATTAGAATCTCATATTTGGATGGCATGATCTTCATATTATGTGCTACATTTAACTAGTTATAGCTACTGCTCATTTTAAGTTTATCTAGCCTTAACAGTCCCTACAAAACAGCTTCTTCAGATTAAAACACTCATCTTGTTTTGATCATATCTCACTCATTACAATGATTCCATTGCATGGCCAACTCTCACATGTGTATGACATCTTGTACTTACTGTAAATGGATTCTACCATGCAAGTTTATCAGTTCAAGTTTTAGTTACATACTATTTTTATACAGCCAACAAATTAATCATGATTTTAGCCTTGTTTCTTATGGTTATTAATCTTTTTAAGCATATTTATCAACACTTGATCCCCACACAACATTTTTATCATCATATATTCATCATATAAATATACAACAAGAAAGAAAATACATTTGATCTTTACAAAAATAAAAAAGAAAATGGAGAGGATGATCTTCTTTACCAACCAAGAGTATATCTTGTTTTTGGAAGATAAGAACTTGATGAACACCAAATATAACTCCAAGATCATCAAACACCAAGAATATAAGTTGAGAAATCAGCCCTAGGACACAAGCAAATCACCTCCTTTGTTGTTAAAATGGCCACCAAGTGATCAAGGCTTCAAGGTAACTCCAAGATAGAGCTAGATAACAAGTATTTTGTGGCTAGAAAAGATCAAAAAGGGGTGTTTGTTCTTTAAAGTGGACGGCAATGGTGGTGATGTTGAGAGGATTTTTGGTTGATTTTGCATGTGTAAATGGTGGTATGTGAAATGGTTGATGGTTTTAGCTAGTTCGGTAGCTTAAAGTGTAAGCTTAACTTACACTTGTAAGTTATAAGCTAACATGATGCCACATCTTTGATGTGGTGTCATGTGTGCCGTCCCATGTATGTTAGTGGGGTGGGATAATTTATTTTGTCCCACCTCACTAATTTACGGGTATTCCTCGATTCTAGTTTCCTCGATTTACGTGCCCTCGGGTCGTTTCACGAAAATCGTTTTTATAAATTATGAATCAACGGCACAAAACGAATCCAATAAAAATTGTCTCATCAAAAACGGAGTTCAAAAACGTAAATACGTAATCCTAAGGTTTCCGGTTTAATGTAAAGGACGCTAAATTATGCACGTAAGCCCAAATTTAAATCCGTAAATTGTGAGTTCATCAACCAACACAAAAATAAGTTTCAAAATATTATAAGAGAAAATAATTCACTACCTGAAAATGTTAGATTGTCACAGCTTTTCCTCCTAAAAGGGATCAACGTCCTCGTGATCCATTTCATTTGGATGTCTGTTTCCTATTGAAATCGAAGAGGTGCGGATATTTCTTCCACATTTCATCCTCTCGTTCCCAAGTATATTCCAGTCCATGCTTTGAATTCCATCGGATCTTGACAATAGGTATCCGACTTTGTTTCAGTTGCTTTACCTCACGATCCATAACCTCTACGGGCTCTTCGATAAAATGCAACTTCCCATCTACTCGAACCTTATCTAACGAAATTTTCTCATCACTCACTGCTAGAAATTTCTTCAGATTAGATACATGGAATGTGTTGTGAACACCATGAAGTTCTGGGGGTAACTCTAGTTTGTAAGCCACCGGACCTACTCTAGATAAAATCTTAAAGGGTCCAATATAACGGGGATTCAATTTTCCTCGCTTTCCAAATCTTATAACGCCTTTCCATGGCGATACTTTCAACATTACTTGGTCACCCACTTTAAACTCCATTGGCTTCCGCCGCACATCCGCGTAACCTTTATGTCTACTACGGGCAGTCAACAACCTATTCTTAATCTGAACTATCATCTCCGTAGTCTCCCGGGTCAATTCCGGTCCCGTGAGCTGGGTATCCCCAACTTCACTCCAACATACAGGAGATCTACACTTCCTTCCATATAAAGCTTCAAACGGTGCAGCCTTAATACTAGAATGGTAATTATTGTTATACGAAAACTCTTCTAACGGAAAATGTTTATCCCAATTCTTACCAAAATCTAACACACAAGCTCTCAACATATCTTCCAGTGTTTGTATCGTCCTTTCACTCTGCCCATCAGTCTGGGGTGATAAGCAGTGCTCATGTCGAGATTCGTTCCCAAAGATCTTTGTAGAGATTTCCAAAAATTCGATGCGAATCTAGGATCTCAATCTGAAATTATCGATACAGTCACTCCATGCTTGCATACAACATTCTCAAGGTATATACGAGGCAGCTTCTCCAGTGAAAACTGCTCTTTAACCGGAATGAAGTGTGCTGATTTGGTCAGTCTGTCGACAATAACCCAAATCGAGTTGTTTCCAGATGATGTTCTAGGAAGCTTGGTGATAAAGTCCATCGTAATTCGCTCCCACTTCCATTCAGGAATCTTTGGCTGTTGAAGTAGTCCTGATGGCTTTTGATGTTCAGCTTTAACTTTAGCACAAGTCAAGCATTGAAGAACATACATAGCAATATCAGCTTTCATATTCGGCCACCAGTACAACTTCTTCAAATCATGGTACATCTTATCAGATCTCGGATGAATGGAATACTTAGATTTATGGGATTCTAACATAATCAAGTCTCTTAAGCCTCCAAACTTAGGTATCCACATACGACCTCTTAAGCATTTCACTTCATCAGCTCTAACCTCTAAAGGACCTCCTTCTCCTTGGAACCCTTCATTAACAAAATTTTCCTTCTTACAAGCTTCTATTTGCGCATTTCTAATTTGCTCAGGCAAATTATTGTGCACGGTCAAGACTAGAGAACGTACCCTGATAGGCTCTCTATCTTTCCTACTTAACGCATCGGCAACAACATTGGTTTTTCCTGGGTGATATTTTATATCAGAATCATAATCACTTAACAACTCTATCCATCTTCGTTGTCTCATGTTCAATTCCTTCTGATCGAGAATATACTGTAGGCTTTTGTGATCGGTGAATACCGTACACTTGGTGCCATACAGATAATGTCTCCACAACCTAAGAGCAAAGACTACAGCTCCTAACTCAAGATCATGATTAGTATAATTCTCCTCATTCTTCCTTAATTGCCTAGAAGCATAAGCTATCACTTTCTCTCGCTGCATCAAAACAACTCCATAGCCTCTAAGAGATGCATCACAATACACTACAAAATCTCCACTCCCGTCGGGTAATGATAAGATTGGCGCACTACATAATTTTTTCTTCAATGTCTGAAATGCTCCATCATCATCACTTCCCCAAACGAAAGGTTTATTCTTCTGTGTTAGCTTAGTCAAGGGTTTAGCTACCAAAGAAAATTCTTGAATGAATCGCCTATAATAGCCAGCCAATCCTAAGAACTGTCGCACTTCCGTTAGCGTTGTTGGTGCAGACCAATTCTTAACGGCTTCAACCTTTGCAGGATCAACATGAATTCAATCTTTGTTAATCACATGACCAAGAAATTTCACAGAATCTAACCAGAAATCACATTTCGAAAACTTAGCATACAACTTTTCATCCTTCAACAAATTCAAAACAATCCTTAAATGTTCTCTATGTTCATCTTCATTCTTATAATAGATTAGAATATCGTCAATAAACACAATCACAAATCTATCCAAGTAGGGCTTGCACACTCGATTCATTAAATCCATGAAAACCGCAGGTGCGTTAGTTAACCCAAATGGCATTACTTGAAATTCATAGTGTCCATAACAAGTTCTAAATGCAGTTAAAGGAATATCTTCTTCACGGACGCGAAGTTGGTGATATCCTGACCGTAAATCTATCTTAGAATACTCACTAGATCCTTGTAGTTGATCAAACAAATCATCAATCCTAGGTAAAGGATATCGATTTTTAATTGTCAACTTATTCAGTTCCATATAATCAATGCACATATGGAAAGATCCATCCTTCTTCTTAACGAACAAGACTGGATCTCCACAAGGCGACGAGCTCGGTTGAATAAAACCTTTATCAGACAACTCGTTAAGTTGTTCAGATAACTCCTTTAATTCAGAAGGGGCTAATCGGTAAGGCGCACGTGCCACCGGTGCAGCACCAGGAATTAAATCGATTTGAAACTCTACATGCCTTATCGGTGGAAGTCCGGGTAAATCTTTAGGAAATACCTTAGGAAATTCAAAAATAATAGGTACATCTTCCAATCGTTTCTCCCTAGACTCATTCCCGGTCACTTGAGCTAAGAATAACTCACAACCGTTCCTGATGTACTTTTGGACTTTAATACATGAAACGATTTTCAAACGGGATTCAGCTCGATTACCATCAATTACTAACGTCCTATTCCTAAGAGGAATCTTAACCTTCTTCTCTCCACATAAAATAGTAGCATTATTCAACGACAACCAATCCATACCAATAATAATATCAAAACTACCTAATTCTATCAACATTAAATCAATCGGAAAGGAATAGTTCAAGAGATTTAGAGAGCATCCTTCTAATAGCTTATTAGTTTTCACTAATTTACCATCAGCCAATTCTACCTCGTAACTGGTATTTATCTCAACAGGTTCAATGTCAATAAGGGCACTAAATTTAGTGGATACAAAGCTCCTATCAGCACCCAAATCAAATAAAGCAACAGCATAATGATTGTTGAGTAAAAATGTACCGATAACGACATTCGGATCCTCTTTCTTCACCTCAGTTGTTCCAAGTTGATAGATACCACCCTGGGGGTTTCTTACAGGTACAATCGCTTTCAACTTGGGGCATTCCGATTTCCTATGACCTTCTTCATTACAGTTGAAGCAAATGGTTCCCTTCTTACACCTTTCAACCTTGTGTCCAAGCTTTCCGCAATTTCGGCACTTCCAGCAGTCGCCAGCATGCCTCTTATTGCCATACTTAGGACATCTATCATCGGTGCACGGTGTGTTGTTGGTAAGAGCATTTGCATTCCCCTTTCTCTGGTTCTGACGGCGATTGAAATTCTTCCTATTATCACCTCTATCTACACGATCACCGTCTCCCTTTCTTTTCTCGCCAACACGGGCTTCATCTTCCCTATCATGAATTATCTGTCCAATGAGTTGGTAAGCCATTCGAACAGCATCATCAATGGTTAGTGGTTTCGATGATGTAACATCCCCCCGGATATTCCTGGTCAACCCTTTAATATATTGCTCAATTCGGATTTCTTCGGTTTCCACCAATCGAGGACATAGCAAGGCCAACTCATGGAATCGGTTTGTGTAACTATCAATGTCCACACCTTTCATTCTCAAATGAATCAACTCTTGTTCTAACCTAATGATCACACTACGAGGACAAAACTCCAAAGTCATCCACTTCTTAATTTCAGCCCAAGGAGTAACATTAGCAGCATCAAGACCCATGAAAGCAATTCTCCCGTTCCACCAAGTCAATGCACAACCTTTAAGAGTAGCCATAGCAAAAGTCACCTTATCTTCCTCCTTACACTTACTAATCCGAAACACCGACTGAATCTTCTCAATCCACTGGCTTAATCCTACAGCACCTTCAATTCCATTAAAAGGTAGAGGTTCACACTTCATGAACGTAACATAAGTACAGCCACCAACTTCAGGTGCATTAGTTCCAAGTCCTCCTACATTTCTTCCAGCATTAGCATTCACATTATTAGCATTCACATTCATAGTAGTACCGCCAATTCCACTACCGCCAGCTCCACTACCGCCAGCTTCATTTCTAGCATTTGCCATAAATTCAGTCATAGATGCGGTAAGTTGCTCCATAATAATCCTACGTACATCATCCTCAGTCACAGCCTTCTTGGGCGGCATAGTTCTATAATTTCACAATATCAAAGTATTAAGCATTCATCCAACAAGGATTCATATAATATGGATTGAATTCATAATCAAGGTACAAATAAGGCACAATATGGAATTCAAGACAAGATACATATTTCATTCGATTTGAAACAAAAGCATTGTCTTAGTTACATCCCATATCAAATTTCTAGCACTATATATACTCAAAATTCGTGCCAAGTCTACTACTAACAAGTCGGTTCAGTCAAAGCTTCAAAAGTACAAAAGATACAAAGGTCACTACTAAATACAGACTGGTCTACTGAGAACCGCCAGATGGTCCATCATCCATCGTCTTCTGTATCTTCGTCGGACGATCACTAGACACATCTTTAGCTGGGCGCTTACGGATCACTCCTCTTTCAACCATGTCAGCATAAAATCTACTATTCCAACCCACAGATATATTCAACTCCTTTTCAGCTTTCTTACACATTGCACGAGCTACACTCAACTGAATCTCCATAGAATCCACCTTTTTCTTCATAGCAGCAAACTCACAACTTTCTAACACCGATAACCTCCTAAAAGCCTCATTCAAACCACGCTCTACATCAGTCAAATCCAAACTAAGCAATTCCCGCTCTTTCTCGCCAACCTTAGTCTTCGACTCTAAATAAGCAACTTGAGTCTGAACAACACCTAATCCAATCTCTGTCATACTACTCTTAACACGGGAAGCATCTAGATCACGTCTCAAGGCCCATGGTGCAAGACCATCAATATGAGTAGCCTCTCGAGTACTAGACGACTCTCCTATCATACGTCTACAAGTAGCAATAACATCAGTACCGTCAGGTGCATTATCATCCTCATCCTCCTGTGATTCAGAATCAGATTCAGATGATCCAGACATTTCATCCCTAGGTAACTCAACCTCAGAATCAGACAAATAAACTGGTGGGGGTAAAGGCTCGCCCTCTGAAACATCATAAGGGTAAATAAGCTCGGCTTCCTCATCATCATTGACCTCGACATCTATACCTACATCCTCCTCGACATCCTCGTCGTCAATCTCATCATCTAAATTATCTAACCCAATCTCATGATCATTCTCTATATCAACATTATCAATCTCATTCTCTACCATATCAACTTGAGGGGCAATCTGATCTCCTAGTCCTAACTCGGGCTCGGGATCCTCAAATGGTTCCTCCTCATCATCCATATCATAATCTACTAAGTCTAAATAAGGATCATCATCTACATTAGGTTCGGGAATAGCATGGTTTTCTACAGGAATATTAGGGTCAGCCATGACAATCTGCATTTATATATATATCTCGTATTAGGATAACATACTAGTTAAACAATTACATACTGAAATCACGATATATACATATATATAAATTATATTATATATATCAAAATATATATCTTCTCAATAGGGCTTGTTGGTAACGTCGGAGATCTCTGGCACCGTTATAGTCAAAAGATTTTTCAAATATTTTCTCAAATTGTTCATTGTTAAAAGATTTTGAAAAGTTTTGTTCAAAACCTTGGTTTTTAAAATCTTTTGTTCTCTATAACGAGAGCTCTGGTACCAAACTGTAACACTCTCAATTTTCGTATCGGTACAGCGGAAGGGTCTTTTAGAGTGTTACGGGATAGAACAATAACTCCAATCATAGACAACACATAAAAATGGTTGTTCAAGGTTCAACATACATTCATTCGATAAAAAGTTTTAAAGTGTACAATAGGTCCCAAATTATACAGGTCATTAAGTTTACAAAACATAGATTCAATGAACATTTTTAATATTATGTGGGCCATCAGAGTCGATCTCCATCCGGATTACATTCAAGCACCTGAGATAAAAACATGCAAAAATCATATCAGCGAATGCCGAGTGAATTCATATAGTTTAATAAAAACCGTTATATAAAACAATCGTTAAAATCAGAACACAAGTATAATATCGGAAGTAAGTCCTCGTATTGCTAGTCAGGCAATATATAAATCAAGCATACATCTTAAACCGTCCATGAGACCGTAGCCTCAATATTACCATTATAGGTAATATATTCATCGTTATTAGCGTCGTTATTGGATTACATTATGGATTATATAGGATTATTATTAGCGGCATGACATTGTTACCTTACTATGAAAAGAACGGGTCGCGAACCCGACAAACAATTTGCCCATCTAAGTTAGCATGTCGTCACAAAAATCATGCTATGGAATCTTCTCATACATAAATTCGCTTACCAATCAATGTGGTACGACGGGGATCAACCGTCAAGGCGCGAACTGGGGTGATCGTCCCCAAATAGTACTATCAAATGCATAAGCGTCTACCAAATCCCGGTAGTTCACAATTCATGCTAATGGGACTTTAAGCGACATAACCTAACTACTAATAATCCTTTTTGTCTTGTTTATAGGGTCATAGCATCATTCGGGTCCATATAATTAAGCGTACCATCGGGACTACTTGTGTTCTATTTTTATCAAAAATATAGCATGTTATCTTCCTCGCGGGTTTACAAATCATTTTATAAAACATTTAAAAGAGTGCGAGGCTATGAACTCACGTTGATAATGAAAGGCGGATTATCGGCTACGGGCGTGCTTCGGTCACGGAAACCTATATAAATAATAATCGGTCTTAGACTTTTGTCCAATGACTTTATCAAAATAACAATATACATATGATGATTTGTACATATGATGATGATCAAGTGGGTTTATATATCCTTGTTTACTCATTTTAGTGTTTACGTATTGGTAACTTTTTACTAGTTTACTAGTTTTACCTATTTACATATTTTAAGTCCAATAAGCTTATTATAAGTTCTTTAACTTGTTTTAATCCATTTCATACTTATATTATCATTATTTACACTTTATATGTTGGGCCCAAATGGGTTAAGCCCAATAAGTTCTTTTTATAAGTGTAACTTATTTAGTCCAATTATTAGTCCAATATGCTTACTTAGCTCGTTAATGTCCGTATGTCCTATAGTTCAGGTTTTATCGGTTTTTACTTGTATTAGTTACTTATATATCAGTATATGACTTTTAAAAACTTTACATTAGACGGGTTTGATCGTCTAAGTTTTAATTGGCGAAAAACGTTAATTTTACGGTAATAGCAGAAAAAGTCGTAAAAATCAAGTTTATAGTTTTTATAACTTATAAGTATTATTCCACTACCATTTTTATAATTTATCCATTTAGTTAACCTTATACATATTTATATAAATGAAATTCATAAGTTAGTGGGTTTTAATTTTACATTTTATACAAATAATTTTGAGTGCTTATATAATAGTAATAAACATTAATTCTCAAAATCTGATTTTTATTTTCATCTTCACCATTTTTATCATATCTAGAGTTCTATAATGAATTAGAAGCTCATATTTGGATGGCATGATCTTCATATTATGTGCTACATCTGTATGACATCTTGTACTTACTGTAAATGTGTATAATGAATTAGAAGCTCAGATTAGCACACTCATCTTGTTTTGATCATATCTCACTCATTATAATGATTCCATTGCATGGCCAACTCTCACATGTGTATGACATCTTGTACTTACTGTAAATGTATTATACCATGCAAGTTTATCAGTTCAAGTTTTAGTTACATACTGTTTTTATACAGCCAACAAATTAATCATGATTTTAGCCTTGTTTCTTGTGGTTATTAATCTTTTTAAGCATATTTATCAACACTTGATCCCCACACAACATTTTTATCATCATATATTCATCATATACATATACAACAAGAAAGAAAATACATTTGATCTTTAAAAAAATAACAAGAGAAAATGGAGAGGATGATCTTCTTTACCAACCAAGAGTATATCTTGTTTTTGGAAGACAAGAACTTGATGAACACCAAATGTAACTCTAAGATCATCAAACACCAAGAATATAAGTTGAGAAATCAGCCCTAGGACACAAGCAAATCACCTCCTTTGTTGTTAAAATGGCCACCAAGTGATCAAGGCTTCAAGGTAACTCCAAGATAGAGCTAGATAACAAGTATTTTGTGGCTAGAAAAGATCAAAAAGGGGTGTTTGTTCTTTAAAGTGGACGGCAATGGTGGTGATGTTGAGAGGATTTTTGGTTGATTTTGCATGTGTAAATGGTGGTATGTGAAATGGTTGATGGTTTTAGCTAGTTTGGTAGCTTAAAGTGTAAGCTTAACTTACACTTGTAAGTTATAAGCTAACATGATGCCACATCTTTGATGTGGTGTCATGTGTGCCGTCCCATGTGTGTTAGTGGGGTGGGATAATGTATTTTGTCCCACCTCACTAATTTACGGGTATTCCTCGATTCTAGTTTCCTCTATTTGCGTGCCCTAGGGTCGTTTCATGAAAAACGTTTTTATAAATTATGAATCAACGTCACAAAACGAATCCAATAAAAGTTGTCTCATAAAAAACGGAGTTCAAAAACGTAAATACGTAATCCTAAGGTTTCCGGTTTAAACGTAAAAGACGCTAAATTATGCACATAAGCCCAAATTTAAATCCGTAAATTATGAGTTTATCAACCAACACAAAAATAAGTTTCAAAATATTATACGACAAAATAATTCACTACCTGAAAATGTTAGATTGTCACACCCTCTCCTCCCTTATTCTCTAAAACAATTCGGCTATAAGCCACCAAAAATCCAAGTTTGTTCACTAGATCTACTAGATCTTTGTCTCATAGTAATCACAAATCAATTGGTAGCATAATCATCATCATTGGATGTATTATACCAAGCCCTAGCCGAACCTAAAAGGTCACGGCTTGGTTGATATTTGGAGTTTCCTTCATCATCTTGAATAGATCTCTAACCTCTTTGTTCACATAGATCTCCCTTAGTAACATTTAGGCAAGAAAGGTATACTCCTTATGTTTCTTCATTTTCACTTGCATGCATCATCATCCATCTATAAACACATGTATATAACTTATTAAAAATAAAGATTTGGTAATGACCATGACCTAGAAGGTCACGGCCTATTTTTGTGTACCATTAAACATGGTTAGAAATCTTTTAGTAAGAAATCTATGATTAGTACTATATGTTTAAACTTGATTTAAAAATCATATGAAAACATTTGATAAACTTAATGTAGCAAGGGTTACAAATCTTACTTTATGGGACTTTGGTTAATAAATAATCATAGATCTCATGAAATAAACATGTGTAACTCAAGAACAATGAAAACCATGACCTAGAAGGTCACGACATATAGAATTAATGAATACGTGATTTATGTGCTAATTTTAAATAATAGAATACGTATCATTACATGTTACATGGACTATTAAAACTCACAAAAATGTTATAAGTGTACTTAGATGATCTTTTAGTATACATGCATGTATATGTGGAACATAGATTTGTGGTTAAATGGTAAGTATGAAATTGGATAAACACCATATCTTGGAAATACCAAGATTATATGACTAACCATAAGCTATATGTGATGTACTGATAGGTGTGTAAACACCCATCCTTTTTACCACTTAATTACAATAATAACCGAACCAAAACGTGTATTTTATGTCATTTATGTCAGAATTATGCATGGTTTGTGTTTTTGTTGTGATTTAGGGCGAAAAGGTGAAAAGTGGAGAAAACACAGGCATTCACGGGCTTTTATTGAAGAAAAATATGAAAGACGAAGTCAAGAAGTCAAGAGTGCAAAAAGAACGGAAGTCCTAGACCAATTCTGAAGATTTATCGAAGAAAAAGTCAATAGACGGAAGTTTACTAAAGCCGAAGAACTCGAGTCTTATTTATTGATTCTTATAGCTTATTTGTGTTTATCTTTAAGTTTCTAAAGTTTTTATAAAAGTTGTTTTTATATAAAGTTTGTTTTCGTATACCTTTTTCATTTTGTGTTTTCAAGAGTCTTTAAATTTTAGCTTATTAGTTTTTTATTATACGGTTTTCATTAAGTTTTTCGTTGTGTGCTTATTTGATTAATAGTTTATTAGTTGTGCTTAATTTGCCTTCTTTGTACTGTATTCCGACCATCCTGGTCGGAAAAGGGTTTCACATTCCGATCATCCTGATCGGAAAGGGGTTTTGATATTCCGACTGGGATTCCGAAGTAACATTCCGATCAAAGGGTTTTGTTGGTATTCCGATTAGGGGTTAGTGACAAGGATTCTGATCCTGATTCCGATCTGGAGTTCCTATCAACATTCTGATTAGGGTGTTTGTGTTGATATTCCGCCATCTTGGGGGTTCACGTATTCCGATTATCATTCCGATTGTACCTCATTCCGACAAGCGTGTTTGTGTTGATATTCCGACAGGTGGGTTAAACATTCCGACCACATTCCGATTTGGGGTATTGTTTGGTTATTCCGATTAGGCAATTGGTGACAGCATTCCGATTGGCAATTCTGACAACATTCTGATCTGAAAGGTGAGTAGGAATTCCGATAAGGGATTCCGACGGTAGGTTTGTTTTATCTTTTGTCTTTGTTAATTTTTAAGTTTACGTTTTAATACTTTGTCATATTTTAATTTTCGTCACGCTTTTAAATTCCCGTCATTTAATCAATTTACTTTTCAAAGTTTTTAATATTGCACCATTTATTTTAAATTAGATTTAGATTTATTTTAAAGTCTTTTACATTAATTGTTTTGCACTTTTAATTACTACAACGACACAATTATTTGTTTCCACCAAAGAACGACTGAGTCGCATAGTTTAACCAGATCAATTCGATTAGACCACTAGAACGATAATTTTCTTACTAGGTAAAATCTCATGTATTAAATGGCGCCGTTGCCGGCTCTTTTCGTAAAGATTAACGGTTTTCTGTGAGAGACGCGTTGCTTTTTGGGATCCGTTCACTTGTGAGCGTTATTTTCTTGCCTAAAAAAATTCAAAAAACCATAAAAATTAAAAATTTAAAAAATCCAAAAAGATTTTATTTTTATTGTGTATATATATTCTCTTTGTGTTTGATTTCTTTTTCTTTTGCCTTTGTAGGTGTATGCGTACTAGATCTTCTAATTATCAAGAGCCCGAGACTCCTGAAGATTTAAGTATGGCAGGTGTTAACAACAACTTTAATCCACCGCACCTCAACAATAACAACAATGTTCTACCACAGCCCGATCTTCGGACAATGGAGGAGCTTTGTCAACCTACCATGTTTGGACGAGGAGGACCGATTACGCCGATGCAAATCACGGCTCCTGAGTTTTTGTTGAAGCACCATATGATTCAGCAAGTGCAAACTAATCCATTCGCCGGAATGCCTGATGATGATGCCAACAAACACCTCGACAAGTTCATTACATTCACCCAAAGCATGAAGTTGCCCGGTGCCACAATGGATGTTCTTCGCCTTCAACTCTTTCCACATACTTTATCACACCACGCCGAGAAATGGTTTAATCGTCTTCCAAAGAATTCTATTCATACATGGGATGACATGACTCAACGCTTTTTGTCGCGCTACATTCCACCATTCATGGTCACGAGCCTTCGCAATCAAATCAGCGGTTTCATGCAAGATCCCGATGAATCTCTTTTTGATGCTTGGGAAAGATATAATGTCTTGATCGATAGATGTCAAACCACAACATGCTCCCTGTCACATTGATTGATACTTTCTACAACGATTTGACTTTTCGTGATTGTGATATGATTAATGCAGCCGCCGGTGGCACATTTATGAAAAGGAGACCCGAGGAGTGTAGAGAGCTTATTGAAAACATGACTACTCATCATAAAAACTGGGATTCCTCCGCTTCTTCAAGGAACAACCCGAGAGTCAATGTTTCTTCTACTTCAGCAAGCCCCGACATGACCGAATTCACCCGCATGATGACTGAAATGAACAAAAGTATCTTGCTTCTCGCTTCAAATCAACAACAACAAGTTAAAGCGGTTGCACCTTCTTGTGAAACATGCGGCGGTCCACACTCATACACCGATTGTCCTTCTACACAAGGAAATCCGGAAAATGTGTATGAAGCTTATGGTAGTTATTCACCGGAAAATTACCAAGCTCGACCTCAAGGGGATCGAAATTTGCTGAGTTACCGATCAAACAACTACCTTTCACCCGGTTTTTCTCCTCAAAACCAAAACCCCGCCAACAACTACAATAGAAGCAACCAAATCCCACCTAGAGCTTCTAATCCTTATCACCCACCCACTCAACAAGCCCCACCCATCAATCAAGATGTTGAAGCCATAATGAGAACCCAAGGTGAACAAATCAAGAATCTGCAGAGCCAAATTATCAATTTGAAAGGAGATATTACCAAGCAAGGAAATGACCTTAGATCCGAGCTTCGAGATAATATCCAATCCTCCTTCAGCAATCAAACGAATGATTTGAAGAATATGCTTGCTAGTTTCTTGCCCACAACTCAACCTTCTACTTCGAGTTCTCTACCTTCAAACACCGTCACCAATCCGCGAGCGAATGTGAGTGCTATCACTACCCGTAGTGGAGTTACCATCGTAGGACCACCTATCCCGCCCCCATCATCTACACCTCCTCCACTACCATTTATCCCTACTCCTCTCACACCTAGTATTAGTGCACCATTACCGTCTCTGCCTCGTCATGACGATGTCCCCAAGAAGAACCCTTCAACATCTCAACCTTCACCAACTACACCTTCACCAACTAAACCCAATATCCCATATCCTTCTCGCTTAGGCAAGACCAACGAGCTAACCAAGAATGACTGTCAAGTGTCGAGCTATGTGAAGATGCTCTCTCAAATGAACATCAACATTAGCCTTGTTGAAGCACTTGTCCACATGCCGAAATTTGTCAAAGCATTCAAGGAATTGCTTAACAAGAAGGAGAAGTTGATTGAGCTCGCCAACACACGCTTAAATGAAAACTGTTCTGCAGTTATTCTTAAAGAACTTCCTGAAAAGCTTGGAGATCCCGGTCGTTTTGTGTTGCCTTGCATTTTTAACAAAACCAAATAATTTACTGCCCTATCTGATCTCGGGGCCAGTATTAATCTTATGCCTTTGAGTGTTTGGAAAACACTATCATTACCCGACCTTACTCCAACAAAGACGACTCTTGAACTTGCAAATCGCACTCTCGCTTACCCCGTTGGTATAGCCGAAGATGTGTTTATTAAAGTTGGCACATTTACTTTCCCGGTCGACTTTGTGGTTGTTCATTATGAAATGGACCCTCGTATTCCTTTAATACTTGGTCGTCCATTCTTGAGAACCGGACGAGCTTTAGTTGATGTTGCCGAAGGTGAGTTAATCTTAAGTGTCGGGGATGATGAACAAGTTCTTAAAATGGGGAAGCTTACAAGCAAATCCTATGGACGAGAATCTGCGAATATGATTAATGTGCTCGATGATTTTGTCATCTACACCAATCCTCTATTCGAGTCTTGCATTGATAATCCACTTTTTCAGGATGATGTGGATGATTCTCTCTCCAATTTGGAACCTTCTCCCATTTATGATTCTCCACCAATCTTTGATGCTTATGATGATGATTCTAGCTCAGATTCGGATGATTATGATTGTACTTCCGAGTATCCCGAGATGCCCACTTTCGATGATTTTGATGAGGCCGATACTATGTCGAGTGATTCTTCACGTGATGCAGATCCACCGCCATCACTTATTCCTACTTTGGATGATTACTCATTTGAGGAAGACTTCTATACTTTTCTTAATACTTACTTCCCTCATGAGAGTGATGCACCTACTTTGGACTTTGAAGATTATCGTCTTGATCCTACATTGGATTTGAAGAGCATTCTTTCAAAGGAGAAGAAACCGGTCGACACCGACATCCGCAGCACATATGATTTAACACCTCTTTTTCCACCTTATGAGGACGAGGTTGTGCATCTTCTTCGCGGATCTTCTTCACACTCTGTTGAGCCTGAGTGCTATTTTCCCTTATAGGAAAAGGTGTTCGACCCCGGTATCAATATTTTTAAGCCATCTCAGTATCCACCTGATGAAATAAAAGGAAAAATCTTTGGAACTATTGAATACATGCTTGCACCTCACCATACTTGCTTCCACCATACTCCATCTTTGCTTAAGGGAACCCTGCCTACTCTTCTTTGGCTTGCCTTGTTCGCCTTAAGCTTGTGCTATTTGATGGATGAAAACTATATCTTTGATCCCGGTGGACATGTTTCATGCTTATTCCTATGATAATCAAGGTCGAGTCAGGCTCACGACTCGGTGAACAAAAATCAAGCGCTTCTTGGGAGGCAACCCATGCATCTATCTTTTAGCTTTCTTTATCCTAAGTGTAGGGGAGACCCGTTGGTTTGCTCTTTCCTCTCTTCTACTATTCAGGGATTCGAGCGCTCAATGATCCACTCTTGATGATTCTTGACGACCCGTGATTCCGTGTTGCCAATTTCCCGGTTCTATCCTAAACTCTTTTCGATTCACTATTTTATATTTCTCAATATTAAAATAGGAATCTCTTTAGTTGTCCTTTCCTTAGCAAGATTTAAACAAAGTGCACAATGTCCTAAGTGTAGGGGAGTTTACTCCCACATGCTTAAACATTGAGGACAATGTTTATATTGAGTGTAGGGAGGACTTCTATCGAAGTTAAGTGGCCTTTTCCATGTATTTGCCCTCATTTTAACCGGAAAATCAATTTTTCGACATTTTTCAAAAATTTTGATCTATTTTGGCCTATTAGTTTTTCCCTTTGTATAGTTATTTTCCTTCTTTACTATAATAAATGTTTAATAAAGTGGTTTTAATTTTCAAACATTTTGAATCTTTTGACTCAACCCGAGTTTACTTATCTAAGTTACTCTAGCTAGTATCCTTAACGTGTTTAAGTCAAGTTTTGCTAGGCTTTTATATAGGGAGCTATAAAATGCGAAAGTCTTAACTCTCACGGGTTAAGAACAAGAACTTTTCGCAAGTTCCTATGATTGATCCTAGAGAGTCGTTTATCAAGGGAACTTTAAAACGTAATTTCTAAACTTGAAAAAGTCTAAGAGATTGCATGATCCTATAGGAGGCTCGAAAACCCAAAACTTTGATTTAATAGGCTAATATCCACGAGTCTCATTCCTTGAGATTTTAAACTGTGGAGAACGAGAGATGATAGAGCCAATTATAAGTTTGGTATTCTTTCGGGAATTTATGTGAGTTAATTATAAGACTATTCTCCCATCGCTTGCTAATAAATTTATCTGCAATAAATAAGGTTGCACGATTTGAAAAGTTACTTAGCTTCTAGCCCAAGATCGTTTAAAAGTTGCTCGGTATGGATTAGAGTTCATAGCCAAGGCATAACTTATTGAAGCGGGATGCGAAGATTGGCGAGTCCGAAAAGGTCCTAACAAGACATGAGGGCTATATTTTGTTGCTAAAGATCCAAAAGTGATGTGAAGAATCATTTATCGCAAATCAATATGAAGGATCGAGACACACAACGAAAAGCAAAAACTCCCCAAAAGTCATGGAGAAGTCTATCCGAAAAGGCCCTAACAAGGTATGAGGATGAATAGATCCAAGTCCAAAACGGAGGCGGATCGTTGTATATCAAAGTCAAAAATAAAGATTGGAGAAAAATGAAGAAGTCGTGGTCCATATATGAAGAATCTCTCAAAATTTCAAGTGAAGAAATTCCTATTATGAAGAGAAGGCCATTATTTCATGAACGTCTCTCAAGGTTTGAAGTATTAATTCGCTGCCAAATATCGGTCCGAGAAAGGTCTCAAATCGCGAAGCGAGTTATGCCAAGATATGAACTTTATGAGGTCCCGAGAAGCAGTTTTAAAAGATTTTGTCCTTTAGCTAACTACTGATTAAATCGTTCACTTTATTTTCAGCCTAAATAACTATCGAAATAAGTCAAAAATGCATCCTCGTGATCATTCAAGACAATAATAAAATATAAGAGATACCCCTAGGAATAAGGGAGTCTAATTGAGTAATTGGCCCACATGAGTTCGTGTTAGTTTGCTAACTTATAATAACAATGATCTCGTTTTTAAGCTTGGTTTGGAGAAAGTGAAAACTTGAGGATGATGATCATTCATGACATTTCCAAAACCCAAGGTATGTTTTTGATTTCTTTACTTTTAATGTTTATAATTTTCTATCTCTTTAATAAAGGCCAACGTGGATTGATTATGATGAAAAGTGTAATCGTGTTTTGTAACTAATGCATTGCATGAGGACATTACAATGATCAGGTGTAGGGGATTTGATAGGTGTGTAAACACCCATCCTTTTTACCACTTATTTACAATAATAATCGATGCAAAACGTGTATTTTATGTCATTTATGTCGGAATTATGCGTGGTTTGTGTTTTTGTTGTGATTTAGGGCGAAAAGGTGAAAAGTGGAGAAAACACGGGCATTCACGGGCTTTTATTGAAGAAAAAGATGAAAGACGAAGTCAAGAAGTCAAGAGTGCAAAAAGAACGGAAGTCCTAGACCAATTCTGAAGATTTATCGAAGAAAAAGTCAAAAGACGGATGTTTACTAAAGCCGAAGAACTCGAGTCTTATTTATGAAAAAAATTAAAGACGAGTTTAAAGAAATCCCGAGCCAAAAGTCATTAAGGTCCAAGATTAACAAAAGATTAGGAAGAGAAGGACTTAAGTGTGCAATTAAGGAAAAGAGGAAAGAGGAAGGAAGCTTCCTAAGCACTCCTTAATCTCCCCTATATATAGTTTAGGATCATTTCATTTTACTCTTGTTGGATAGTTTGACACACTATTTCTTCCATTTTATTTACTTGCACATTTACCTTATTGCACTTTAATTACCTTGTCTTACACTTTAATTTCCAAGTAAGTTACTTTTATTTTTATTGAATCTTTACTTTTATTTGTTTATCTCTCATTCTACCTTTCTTTCTTTGCTTGATCTTTATGTTTATGTGTTTATTATCATGCTTATTTGATTAAAGGTTATGTTTTTATGCTTTTGATTATTTTGGATTATTGATTCTTATAGCTTATTTGTGTTTATCTTTAAGTTTCTAAAGTTTTTATAAAAGTTATTTTTATATAAAGTTTGTTTTCGTATACCTTTTCCATTTTGTGTTTTCAAAAGTCTTTAAAATTTAGCTTATTAGTTTTTTCTTATACGGTTTTCATTAAGTTTTTCGTTGTGTGCTTATTTGATTAATAGCTTATTAGTTGTGCTTAATTTGCCTTCTTTGTACTGTATTCCGACCATCCTGGTCGGAAAAGGGTTTCACATTCCGATCATCCTGATCGGAAAGGGGTTTTGATATTCCGACTGGGATTCCGAAGTAACATTCCGATCAAAGGGTTTTGTTGGTATTCCGATTAGGGGTTAGTGACAAGGATTCCGATCCTGATTCCGATCTGGAGTTCCGATCAACATTCCGATTAGGGTGTTTGTGTTGATATTCCGACAGCTTGGGGGTTCACGTATTCCGATTATCATTCCGACAAGGGTGTTTGTGTTGATATTCCGATAGGTGGGTTAAACATTCCGACCACATTCCGATTTGGGGTATTGTTTGGTTATTCTGATTAGGCAATTGGTGACAGCATTCCGATTGGCAATTCCGACAATATTCTGATCTGAAAGGTGAGTAGGAATTCCGATAAGGGATTCTGACGGTAGGTTTGTTTTATCTTTTGTCTTTGTTAATTTTTAAGTTTACGTTTTAATACTTTGTCATATTTTAATTTTCGTCACGCTTTTAAATTCCCGTCATTTAATCAATTTACTTTTCAAAGTTTTTAATATTGCACCATTTATTTTAAATTAGATTCAGATTTACTTTAAAGTCTTTTACGTTAATTGTTTTGCACTTTTAATTACTACAACGACACAATTATTTGTTTCCACCAAAGAACGACTGAGTCGCATAGTTTAACCAGATCAATTCGATTAGACCACTAGAACGATAAGTCTTAAATCTCACGCGCCATTTAATACAAGGTTTTTACCCAAAGTATAAAATCTTATCGTCTGAATCTCTTCGAATTGACTATTGGTTCAAAGTGTGACTCAATTGTTCTTGGTGGAATAATAAATGGTTTGGTTGATTATCTATTTTAAACTAATAGCAAATATGTAAATGTCGTTGAGTAAAGAAAAAGCTTTAATGATTAAACTAAAATAACGAGTTAAAAATAAATGCTTGAAAACTTAAAGAAAAGATTAGAAAAATGCTTCAACACTTAATAAATCTAAAACTTGAAACTTTGTAAGAACAAGAAATTAAACAATCGGAAAACGATTGGAATACAGCCAAATCGGAATATCTAAAATGCCACAATCAGAATGTTTGGTCGGAACCAGGCCAGATCGGAATGTCAACAATACTCTGGTCGGAATACTGCAATCGGAATATGGGACTAAGAAGCTAATCGGAATACCACACAATGAATCAAATCGGAATGTTAAAGAAATGCTTCAATCGGAATAAGGCAAAAGGAAGCAGTCGGAATAATGGGAAACAGCTCTAATCGGAATGTATTAAACACAAAGCTAATCGGAATGTTGGAAAACAGTGCCAATCGGAATAGCATAAAAAGGACATAATCGGAATACCACCACAATCGGAATATGCAAGAATCTCCTAGATCGGAATCCTAACTTCCTAATCCGATCAACATGATCGGAATACTGAGGTTGCCAATCGGAATACTAATACCCTAATCCGATCAGATAGATCGGAATACTGGAGAAGTGAAAATCGGAATACCACAATAGGAAAAGGGTTTAGACCTTTTCCGATTTCCCTATTGATTCGAAAATAAGCAAGCTATAAGCTATTAGGAATAAGCTCACAACAAAACTTGAACGAATCTATAGTGAAAAGGACAAAATAAGCACGAATAACAACTTATCCAAACTTAAAATAAGCAATCTTTTAAATCAAACTATAAAAAGATTACCTTTTTAAGAAAACTTTTAAAAAGTAAATAAGCTAAACATATAAATAAGCCAATAAGCACAAAGATCTTAAAGCTTATTCGTATGAAAACTTAAGTAGGAATAAAAAGATTAACTTTCAAACACGAAAACATTAAGAACAACACGGATCAAATAGCTTTCGCAGCAAAAGTAAACTAAAATCAAAGAAAGGTAGAAAGAGATGAAAGATTAAAAGCTTAACTTGAACTTGATTAATGGAATCCAAATACACAAAGTTTTAATCTTGAAAGATTAAAAGAAAGAAAAGATAAAAACTTAGTGAGAGAAAGTTGAGAACTTTCTCTCCCTAAAACTAGAAAAAATGAAAAATAAAACTAACTACTAAAAACTAACCAACCCTCCTAATGTGTATTAGGAGGGTATTTATAGGGAAAATGGGAAGGAGTGCATGTGTTGCCTCTTCTTTCTTTCTTCACGTCTTCTTGACTCGATTTAATTCTTTGTCTTTTCTCGACGTCGTCTCGGGATTTGAACTTGTCTTAATAATTTTCTTCTTTAATTTAGACTTGAGTTCTTCGACTTCATTAAGCTTCCGTCTTTAGACTTTTTCTTCGATAAATCTTCAGAATAGACCTTGGACTTCCGTTCTTTTTGCACTCTTGATCTTTTGACTTCGTCTTTTCCCGTTTTCTTCGATAAAAGCCCATGAAAGCCCATGTTTTCTTCCTTTTTCATCTTTTGGTCCTAAAACACAATAAAAACACAAACCACGCATAATTCCGACATTTACGACATAAATCACACGTTTTGGTCTTGCTATTATTGGAAATAAGTGGTAAAAGGATAAGTGTTTTCACACTTATTAAATTCCCTACACTTGACCATTGCAATGCCCTCATGCAATGCATTAATTTTAAAGCTCGGTTTACATTCTTCATCATAAATAACCCACCTTTGCCTTTATTAAATACTACACATAAAAAGATAGAAACAAGTAAAGAAATTATAGACTTACATTGTCTTTGGCTGCCATGAACGTTTATCATCCTCAAGTTTCACGTTCCCCATAACAAACTTAAAAACGAGATCATTGTTATTATAAGTTAGCAAACTAACACGAATTCATGTGGGCCAATTATTCACTTAGACTCCCTTATTCCTAGGTGTATCTCTTATATTTTATTTTTGTCTTGAATGATCACGAGGATGCATTGTTTGACTTATTTCGATAGTTATTTAGGCCAAAAATAAAGTGAACGATTTAATCAATAGTCAGCTAAAGGACAAAATCTTTTAAAACTGCTTCTCGGGACCTCATAAAGTTCATATCTTGGCATAACTCGCTTCACGATTTGAGACCTTTCTCGGACCGATATTTGGCAACGACTTCATACTTCAAATCTTTGAGAGACGTTCTTAAAATAATGGTCTTCTCTTCATAATAGGAATTTCTTCACTTGAACTTTTTGAGAGATTCTTCATATTTGGACCACGACTTCTTCATTTTTCTCCAATCTTTATTTTGGACTTTGATATACGACGATCCGCCTCCTTTTAGGACTTTGATCTATTTATACCTTGCTAGGGCCTTTTTGGATAGACTTCTCCATGATCTTTTGGGGAGTTTTTGCTTTTCGTCGTGTGTCTCGATCCTTCATATTGATTTTCGATAAATTATTCTTCACGTCACTTTTGGATCTTTAGCAACAAAATGTAGCCCTCATGCCTTGTTAGGGCCTTTTCGGACTCGCCAATATTCGCATCCCGCTTCAATAAGTTATGCCTTGGCTATGAACTCTAATTCGTACCGATCAACTTTTAAACGATCTTGGGCTAGAAGCTAAGTAACCTTTTAAATCATACAACCTTATTTATTGCAGATAAATTTATTAACAAGCGAAGGGAGAATAGGCTTATAATTAACTCACATAAATTCACGAAATAATACAAAACTTATAATTGACTCTATCATCTCTCGTCCTCCACAGTTTAAAATCTCAAGGAATGAGACTCGTGGATGCTTAGCCTATTAAATCAAAGTTTTGGGTTTTCGAGTCATCTATAGGATCTTGCAAATTCTTAGACTTTTTCAAGTTTAGAAATCGCATTTTAAAGTTCCCTTGATAAACGACTCTCTAGGGTCAATTATAGGAACTTGCGAAAAGTTCTTGTTCTTAACCCGTGAGAGTTTAGACTTTCGCGTTTTAAAGCTCCCTACATAAAAGCCTAGCAAAACTTGACTTAAACACGTTAAGGATACTAGCTATGGTAAACTTAGATAAGTAAACTCGGGTTGAGTCAAAATATTCATGACTAAGAAAAATTTAAAAACCACTTTATTTTAGCAAGGAAAGAAAATAATCATAACAAAGGAAAATACAACTATACAACTAGGCCAAAATAGATTAAAAATTTTGAAAGATGTCGAAAAATCAAATTTTCCGGTTAAAATGAGGGCAAATTCGTGGAAAAGACCACTTACTTCGATAGAAGTCCCCCCTACACTTGATATAAACATTGTCCTCAATGTTTAAGCATGTGGGAGTAAACTCCCCTACACTTAGGACATTGTGCACTTTGTTTAAATCTTGCTAAGGAAAGGACAACTAAAGTGATTTCAATGTGAACATATAAGATATGAAATATTGAATCACAAGAGTTTAGGATAGAACCGGGAAGATGGGAACACGGTATCACGGTTCGTCAAAAGTCATCAAGGTGCTCTTTGAAGCTTGAATCCTTGCACAAGATAAGAAACAAGACAACAAACACATACGGGGCTCCCCCTACACTTATTATGAAAGCAGTAAAGGATAGATCACGGGTTGCCTCCCGAGAAGCGCTTGTTTTTGTTCACTGAGTCACGAGCCTGACTCGACCCAAGTTTAGTTCATGGGAAACGTGGTGAGGGATGGAATCATCTCATGAGAGATGTCCTCACCAAAGTACAGCTTCAAATGCTGGCCATTAACCTTAAAATTAGGCCCAGTTGGCTGAGAAAGCTCAATGGTGCCATATGGAAAGACTTTGGTGACGGTGAATGGACCAGACCAGCGGCTCTTCAACTTGCCAGAGAAGATCTTCAACCGAGAGATAAAAAGTAAGACTTGATCACCAACGTGGAACTCTCGGTTCTTAATTTTTGCGTCATGAATGATCTTGGTCTTCTCCTTGTAGATCAGTGAGTTCTCGTAAGCTTCATTCCTCAGTTCGTTGAGCTCGTTGAGTTGAATCTTGCGAAGATCACCGGCTTTGTTGATGTCGAAGTTAGCCCACTTCAAGGCCCAGTACGCCTTATGTTCCAGCTCGATGGGGAGGTGGCATGCTTTCCCGTACACAAGACGATACGGTGTACAACCAATCGGGGTCTTATAAGTTGTACAGAAAGCTACAGAGCGTCATCTAACTTATCGGCCCACGCGGCACGATGCTCTCCCACAGTACGTTCCAGAATTCGCTTCAATCCACGGTTGGAAATCTCGGCTTGCCCATTGGTTTGGGGATGATAGGCGGTGGAAAGATGATGATTAACACCATACTTATCCATGACTCTTGCAAATTTATCATTGCAAAAATGAGTCCCGCGGTCACTAATTATAGCATGAGGAACACCGAATCGAGCAAACAACTGCTTCAAAAAGTTCACAACCACCCTCGCATCGTTCATTGGGAGAGCCTTAGCTTCAACCCATTTAGAAACGTAGTCAACGACTACGAGGATGTACTTGTTCCCTTTGGATGATGGAAATGGCCCCATAACGTCGATGCCCCATACGTCAAAGATTTCACATTCTTGTATGAAATTTTGAGGCATCTCATCTTTATGTATGATCTTGTCTTGGCGTTGGCAAGCATCACAATGCTTAACCATTTCGTGAGCGTCACGATAAATGGTGGGCCAATAGAATCCAGATTCAAACACTTTCTTAGCAGTGTAGTTGGGACCAAAGTGACCACCAGTGGGTCCTATATGGCACGCATCAAGGATTTGCAAAGCTGTCGGTCGATCAACACATCGACGAATGATCATATCAGCACATTGTTTGAATAGATAAGGGTCATCCCAGAAGTAAGTCTTAACGTCTTTAAAGAACTTCTTCTTTTCTTAGGATGTTAACCCTTTGATGAGAATACCACCCGCTAAGTAGTTTGCAATGTCTGCAAACCACGGGGTGTCATCAAGATTGGAGTGCATAGACATCAAGGTCTCAAGGGGAAAAGAGTCATTGATCTCTTGGTTCGGATGATCCCCTTGATATGGATCCTCAAGTCTACTCAGATGATCCGCTGCTAGGTTTTCGGCTCCCTTTTTGTCACGAATTTTAATGTTGAATTCTCGAAGGAGTAAAACGCAGCGAAGAAGTCTTGGCTTAGAGTCGTGCTTAGTCATCAAGTACTTCAACGCGGAATGGTCCGTGTATACGATTGTGGTGGATAAAACAAGATAGGGGCGAAATTTTTCAAAAGCATAGACAACAGCTAAAAGCTCTTTTTCGGTTGTCGTATAATGCAATTGAGCCCCCGTCATTGTCTTGCTAGCATAATGGATTGGTTGGAAATGTTTGTTGATCCTTTGTCCTAAAACCACACCAATAGAAAAGTCGCTAGCATCGCACATCAATTCAAAGGGTAGCTCCCAATTAGGGGTAACCAAGACCGGTGCCTTAGTTAGCTTATCCTTAAGAAGATTGAAGGCTTCAATACACTCTTTGGAAACGATAAAAGGAGTATCTTTTTCCAAGAGGTGGGTCATCGGGCGAGCGATTTTAGAAAAATCCCGAATGAAACGACGATAGAAGCCCGCGTGACCCAGAAAACTTCTCACATCCTTCACGGTTGTAGGTGGAGGTAATTTGGCTATGACATCCACTTTAGCACGGTCGACTTCAAGACCGGCTTTAGAGATTTTGTGTCCTAGCACAATACCTTCTTTTACCATAAAATGGCATTTTTCCCAATTCAGAACAAGGCGAGTGTCTTCGCACCGCTTAAGCATACGTTCCAAATTGGCAAGGCAAGAAGAGAAGGAATCACCATAGACCGAGAAATCATCCATGAAGAGTTCCATGGTTTCTTCAACCATGTCATGGAAGATAGCCATCATACACCTTTGGAATGTCCCAGGAGCATTGCACAAGCCGAAAGGCATTCTTTTGTATGCAAATGTTCCATAAGGACAAGTGAATGTGGTTTTTTCTTGGTCATGGGGATCGATGGGTATTTGAAAATACCCGGAGAAACCGTCTAAGAAGCAGTAATAATCATTACCCGCTAGACGTTCAAGCATTTAGTCCATGAAAGGAAGGGGAAAGTGATCCTTTCTCGTATCATCATTGAGTTTGCGATAGTCTATACAAACTCTCCACCCTGTAACGAGAAGAGTAGGAATCAACTCGTTGTTTTCGTTGGGAACAACGATGATTCCGCCTTTCTTAGGCACACAATGGACGGGACTCACCCACGGTGAATCTGAGATAGGATAGATCAAGCCCGCATCAAGAAGTTTGATAACCTCTTTTTTGATTACGTCATGGATCTTAGGATTTACCCTTCTTTGGCTTTGAATAGTGGTTTTAAAGTCGTCCTCCATGAGAATATTGTGTGTGCAGAAGTGAGGATCAATTCCACGAATATCGGAGATTTTCCATGCAATAGCTTTCTTGTGATTCTTCAGCACGGCGATAAGTCGGGATTTTTCTTCTTCTTTCAGGTCCTTTGCGATGATGACCGGTAACATCTTGTTGTCTTCAAGGAAAACGTACTCGAGATGAGACGGTAGGTCCTTAAGCTCAATAGTAGGAGGATCCTCAATAGATGGTGTAACTAACGATGGATCATCATTAGTCACCTCTTTAGGAGAAGGAGGAGAAAACGGGTCTTCATTGAGAAGTTTCTCAATAGTATGAATGTCTTCATCCCAATTGGTGGAAGAATTATCATACTTAATATCGAGAGGACCCAAGCTAGCTTCGAAATCATCCAAGTCACTTTCTCCAAAAGGAGTCAATGACGGAGCAATTGAGGCAACGGTCTCAACATTAAGTAGAGAAGAGAGAGTACTTTTGCAAGCATCATGAAAGTGTTCTTCACAAGCCTCATCGAGAACATCAACAGCATTAACATTCTCATATGAATAAGGTTGCTTAAAAATCTTACCCATGTTGAAGACAATTTTATCGTCACCAACTCTCATGATTATTTCGCCCACGACTACATCAATGAGAGTGCGACCGGTCCTCAAGAAGGGACGTCCAACGATTAATGGAACACGAGGATCAATCTAGTAGTCAACGACAACAAAATCCGCCGGGAAGGTGAATTTGTCAACGCCAACGAAGACGTCTTCGGCTATCCCCACTGGATAAGCAACCGTACGGTTGGTTAATTCCAAAGGCATTTTGGTGGGGACTAGCTCGGGGAGAGATAATTGCTTCCAGACACTTAAAGGCATTAAGTTTATACTGGCACCTAGATCGGCTAGGGCCATGAATTCTCTACTCCCGGGAAGTTGCAAGGAATCAAGAAGCGACCCGGATCACCAAGTTTGGTGGGCAATTTCCTTAAGAGAACGACAGAGCAATTCTCATTAAGTTGGGTCTGAGCAATGTCAAGAAGCTTCTCCTTGTCACTAAGAAGATCTTTAAACATCTTCGCGTAATTAGGCATGTGAGCGAGAGCCTCGGCAAAGGAGATGTTAAAATTCAATTGTTTAAACATTTTGAGAAAGTTTGAAACTTGAATATCATCCTTACGCTTTTGCTTCTCTTTCCTCAACCTTGACGGATAAGGTATATTGGATGAAGAGGAAGGCTTTAGGGGGGTAGGATCACTCACAACCGCGGGTGGTGGGGGAATGGGGGTAGAAGGCAAAGGAGGTGAGGAAAGTTGCTCTTTTTCCTTGTTCACAATCACGGGTGAAGGTGTAGGAAGCTCGGGTTCCGTATAACCTTTTCCACTACGAGTGGTGATTGCTTTCATCTCCCCTCTTGGATTCGCAACGGTGTTACTCGGAAGAGTACCCGAAGAAGAGGGTTGATTACCTTGGAAGAACGAACCGATCATATCACGTATGTTAAGCACTTCAGTGCTGAAAGAGTCTCTCATGTCTGCACGAATATCATTGCTTTGTTTCGCCATGTCATTCCTTAGCTTGGCTCGAATATCGTTCCCTTGTTTCGCCAATTCTCCCTTCAAGTTGACGAATTGACTCTGAAGATTCGTCACCATCTCTCTATTAGTCTTCATGAACGTCTCGACGTCTTCATTCAATACCATCGGTTGATTGAGAGGTGGAGCTTGGTAAGCTTGAGAATTTCCTTGAGGTGGGTATAGGTTTCTTTGGGATTGATATTGATTGTTAGCACGAGGTTGAGATTAGTTGTTTTGGTTATAGCTTTGTTGTTCGTTTTGGTTTGGAGGAGGGAAACCGGGTGGTGCAAGATAGTTGGTTGAACGATAACTTAGCAAGTTACGGTCTCCTTGAGGACGAGCTTGATAGCCTCCTGTGGGATAAGTACCGTATGCCGCGTTAACGTTTTCACAAAAATTGCCTTGAGTGGAAAGACAATCATTGTAAGAATGAGGACCACCACATGTGTCATAAGAAATAGAAACGGCTTTAGCTTGTTGAAAGTGGTTTGTGGCCATGGTCATGAAATTCTTGTTCATCTCTGCGATTTGTTGGGTAAGTTCGGTTATCTCGGGATTGGAAGTAGTAGAAGAAACATTGACTCTCGAGTTAGAACTTGAGGATGCGGATGAATCCCAATTCTTGTGGTGAGTAGTCATGTTTTCAATCAACTCTCTACACTCCTCTGGTCTCCTTTTCATAAAAAAACCACCGGCGGCGGCATTGATCGTGTCACGATCACGAAAAGTGAGACCATTGTAGAAAGTATCAATGAGAGTGGCGGGGAGCATGTTATGGTTCAGACAACGGTCGATCAAGTCATAGTATCGTTCCCAAGCATCAAAGAGCGATTCGTCATTGTCTTGCATGAATCCACTAATTTGGTTACGAAGGCTTATGACCATGGATGGTGGGAAGTAGCGCGACAAAAAGCATTGAGTCATGTCATTCCATGTATGAATAGAATTCTTTGGGAGACGGTCAAACCATTTTTCGGCATGGTGAGAAAGCGAGTGGGGAAATAGTTGAAGGCGAAGTTCATCCATAGAAACACCGGGGGACTTCATGCTTTGGGTGATGGTAATGAATTTGTCGAGGTGTTTGATGGCATCATCATCCGGAATTCCGTGAAATGGGTTAGTTTGAACTTGTTGGATCATGTGATGCTTCAACGAAAACTCCTGAGCCGTGATGTGCATCGACGCAATCGGGCCTCCGCGTCCGTTAATGGTGGGTTGACACAATTCCTCCATTGTTCGTAAATCAGGTAGGGGACATTGTTGTTGTTGTTATTATTATTCAAATTGGGTAGAGGTGGGTTATTATTGTTGTTATGAACACCAACCATATCTAAATCTTCACGAGTCTCGGGCTCAGAATAGTTTAAAGATCTAGTACGCATACACCTGCAGAAGAAAAATACACAAAGAGAATATATATATAATCTTTTTGGTGCAAACCTTTGGAAAAGAATTGCTTTTTATGATTTTTCAATGTTTTTGTATTTTTGAAGAATTTTATATTTTTTAGGGTTTTTGAAAATTTTTAAAGCAAGGAAAATAACGTTCAAAGAACGGATCCCAAAATTCAATGCATCTCTCACTAGAAACCGTTAATTTTAACGAAAAGAGCCGGCAGCGACGCCATTTAATACAAGGATTTTACCCCAAGTATAAAATCTTATCGTCCCAATCTCTTCGAATTGACTATTGGTTCAAAGTGTGACTCAATTGTTCTTGGTGGAATAATAAATGGTTTGGTTGATTATCTATTTTAAACTAATAGCAAATATGTAAATGTCGTTGAGTAAAGAAAAAGCTTTAAAGATTAAACTAAAATAACGAGTTAAAAATAAATGCTTGAAAACTTAAAGAAAAGATTAGAAAAATACTTCAACACTTAATAAATCTAAAACTTGAAACTTTGTAAAAACAAGAAATTAAACAATCGGAAAACGATCGGAATACAGCCAAATCAGAATATCTAAAATGCCACAATCGGAATGTTTGGTCGGAACCAGGCCAGATCGGAATGTCAACAATACTCGGGTCAGAATACTGCAATCGGAATATGGGACTAAGAAGCTAATCGGAATACCACACAATGAATCAAATCGGAATGTTAAAGAAATGCTTCAATCGGAATAAGGCAAAAGGAAGCAGTCGGAATAATGGGAAAACAGCTCTAATCGGAATGTATTAAACACAAAGCTAATCGGAATGTTGGAAAACAATGACAATCAGAATAGCATAAAAAGGACACAATCGGAATACCACCACAATCGGAATATGCAAGAATCTCCTAGATCGGAATCCTAACTCCCTAATCCGATCAACATGATCGGAATACTGAGGTTGCCAATCGGAATACTAATACCCTAATCCGATCAGATAGATCGGAATACTGGAGCAGTGCAAATCGGAATACCACAATCGGAAAAGGGTTTAGACCTTTTCCGATATCCCTATTGATTCGAAAATAAGCAAAGCTATAAGCTATTAGGAATAAGCTCACACCAAAACTTGAACGAATCTATAGTGAAAAGGACAAAATAAGCACGAATAACAACTTATCCAAACTTAAAATAAGCAATCTTTTAAATCAAACTATAAAAAGATGAACTTTTTAAGAAAACTTTTAAAAAGTAAATAAGCTAAACATATAAATAAGACAATAAGCACAAAGATTTTAAAGCTTCTTCGTATGAAAACTTAAGTAGGAATAAAAAGATTAACTTTCAAGCACGAAAACATTAAGAACAACACGGATCAAATAGCTTTCGCACCAAAAGTAAACTAAAATCAAAGAAAGGTAGAAAGAGATGAAAGATTAAAAGCTTAACTTGAACTTGATTAATGGAATCCAAATACACAAAGGTTTTGTTAGCCCTATATTTTGTATAGCCGAACAAGAATGTAATAGGTCATCTTAGTCGTTAAAAGGTCTTGTATTGTAATAGGTTAGTCGGGAAAGCCGGGCTTGGACTTTAAGCAAATATTGTATAAGTTAGGGGCGTAAGCCCAAAGCAAAGCCAAGCCCGGCCCAAGGAAACAAAGCCCACGGCCCAAAAGGCCAAGGGTATATAAACCCTCTTCCATTTGTGGAAGAGGGTGTTGGTTCATTTCATAAAACACATAGTTTTAGTGTAAACCTTCCACTTCTCTCTCTACTTTCTCTTTCTACTTTTCTTCTCTTTCTCTCTCTAAGAATCTTGTGTTATGGATTGAAGGGAAAAACATTTGGTATCAGAGCCTATAGTGGATAGGTGATTGAAGATTCGTGTGTTGTGTTCTTCATTTTTTCGTGCCTATTTTGATCTAAAAAACTCACGTACCAAAAAATTTCTTGTGTTTTTATGGCTTATTCTTGATACAAATCATCTACTTACTATTGGTAGTGATTTGGTATTGTTCTTGTTAAAAACACAAAATTTTTGGGTGCTTGATTCATTTTTAGGCTAAAAATCACGAATTTGGTGTGTTCTAGTACTATCCGAGAAAAGGGGTATTTTGATTCCTTGGTACGATCTGACTTTGTGTTTGCATAAACCCTGGGGGTTTCTACTTGCGATCCATAGTCACGATCTAAGACTACGATCTAACTGCGATCACTAGTACGATCCAAAGTACGATCCAGACTACGATTGCTTAGTACGATTGCTCAGTACGATCACAATACGATCTGGGAATACGATCTAGCAGAGTACGATCACGGCTTCGATCAGGTTACGATCACTCAGTAAGATCTATAGTGTGATCCCTCACTGCGATCACTCATCACGATCATAGAGTACGATCACCAAGTACGATCAGAGTACGATCCGACTGCGATCTTGGAGTACGATCATAGTGCGATCAGGCCACGATCATAGAGTACGATCAGAGTGCGATCTAAGAGTGCGATGGGTCACATTACGATGGACAGATAAATTTTGTTTGAGCAATTTTTAGATTTAGCCACTATCTAGACTAGTCTCGGAACATAGTTTACACGAAGATTAAAAAAGAAAAAAAAAAGAGTTAAAAAAATTTTAGGTCAAGTAAATTCAAATTTTTTCCCTACTGGTTTTTGGCTATTTCTAACTCAATTTCAAAATTTGGCGATACAAAATTTTTGGGCTTACCGTTTTGTCGGACTGAGGAATTTATTGTCGGACTGAAGATTCTCGGAACTCTACGAAATTTCAACCACACCTCATCACAACAAATCCACTAAGATCTGCAATTCATTCACAAGTATTCACAATGTCTAACAACAACATCAACATTGCAACTGCTAATCAAATTCGTTTGGAACAAGGTGGCAACGGTAATCCACCTGTGCTCACTGCCGGTTGTTACGTTCAATGGAGATCTCGTTTTCTCAGATTTCTCGACGGAAAAGAAAACCGAACTGCTCTTCGTCACTGCCTTGAGAATCCACCTCCAGTTTTTGAATTCAGACCAATTACCACACAGGCAGAGGATGGTACTTCATCAACTATACGAGCTATGGAGGATTTTGACACATGTTCTGCTGAGAAAAAGAAACTCCTCCAAGCTGAAGCTGATGCTGTAAATTTCATACTCACTGGAATTGATAACGATATCTATTCCACAGTTGATGCATGTCCTAATGCTATGGAAATGTGGAATGCAATTCATCGATTGAAGCAAGGTGAGTCAATCAATGTTCAAGATCTCGAGACTAATCTACTTTGGGAGTTTGGAAAATTCACATCGGAAGATGGTGAATCCATTGACTCATATTACTCGAGATTCTACAAAATGATGAATGAGCTTGTCAGAAATCAGTGCACCATCTCCAATCATCATGCCAATGTTCAGTTTCTACTTCAACTCAAACCGGAATGGCAAAGGTTTGTGACTTTGGTCAAACAAAGGGAGGATATCAAGACTATATCTTACCACAAACTTTATGACATATTGAAACAACATCAGAATGAAGTGAATGAACTTAGGGCTGAAAAGGCAGAACGATCTGTGAACTCTATTGCTTTTGTGGCTGCTACTTCAACAAAACCCGTTCCCCGTCAACAACCACCTATTCATTCCTCAAAGTCATCTAGCTCATCCACCAAACCTCCAGCTGCTGCTAAACACAAAGCAAAAGCAATTGTCCCCACTCCACCTCCAAAATATGACACCGAGTCAGATGGAGACAGTGATGATGAACAAACTTCAAGGGACAAGAAGATTGAAGAACTCATGTCTTTACTCACCACAACTTATAAGAAGATCTACAAACCTACCAACAACAACCTCAGATCATCATCCAATGCAAGATATAAGGAAGTTGATCATGCACCTCGGTATGATCGTGATGCTAGGTATGATAATCAGAGGATGCCGAATCAAGTTGGGGCTAGAGACACTGTAGGCACTCCGGTTGTGCAAAAGACTGGGATTCAATGCTTCAACTGCAAGGGATTTGGGCACATGGCTAGGGAATGCAAGAAGCCAAAACGGGTTAAGGACTCAGGATATCATAAGGAAAAGATGCTGTTTTTTAAGAAAGAAGAAGCAGGAATTCCACTCACAGCAAATGAAGTTGACTGGCGTGATGACACTGATGATGAAGCCGATGATCAAGAGTTGGAGGCACATTATGCGTACATGGCAAAGATTCAAGAAGTGATCCCAGAGACTGATGATACTTCTGGACCCATCTATGATTCTGAGCCACTTGAAAAGGTACCATCACATGATAACTATAATGTGTTTGCTAATGAACGACGGCATCCTGAGCAACCCGAAAGCATCAATGATACATATGTAATGGACACGGAGGATAGCAATATCTCTACGGATTCACAGCATATGTGTAATGATGACGGAAAAGCTGTTCAGGATACTGACTCGGATGAGGACCGTGATCTGCTTGCGTCTATTATTAATTCTTTAAAACGTGAAATTGATGAAAACAAAGAAGCTAATAAACGTTTGAAGCAAGCAAACACATCCTTAGCCAAGGAGATAGACAGGCTTAAAGAGTGTGATTATGTAAAAGAAGCTGATCGACGGGTTGCAATAGCTAATGGTTTCGTATATGAACGTAAGGTGCTCAACGAACAATATTGTTCTGAAGTAACACACGAAATTCATATGTCAAAACAGAAGATATCGGAACTTGAAGAACAACTGCTGCTACATAAACTCCAAATTACTGAATTAGAGTCGGTTAAAGAAGAACAAACTGAGCTTTATAAAACTCGTGAAGAAAAGGATATTGAAAAAATTCTTGCTTTGGAAAAGAGAGTCGACACGTTAAACAACATTGTTTACAAAACGGGTCAGTCTATTCAAACTATGACTATGCTCAATAGAAATATGAAAACGAGTTTTGTCAAGCCTGAATATCTCAAGAAAGTTCAAAGTACCAAGCCTGCTCTTTATGATATCGGTTGCTATGTTGATAATCTTGCTCTTATGCTTTCCCCTGACTGTGACGAAATCATTCGTCAACAAGAAGAAAGTCGATCAAACTTAAGTGATTTAATAAACCTTTCTGATTCTAACAATAATATTAAGTTTGTCCCTCAAAAAGAACTTTCAAAAGAACAAAAGATGTATAATAGTGTTCCTCCACCAAGTGATGAACCACAAAAGAAAGTTTCTTTAAAAAGGAGTTTCAAAAAGCAATCAATTTTGTTAGAAAAGCGAATTTTGGATGAAAAACGTAAATGGGATGAGAAAAGCAAAAGTGTTCAGCAATTTGAGTTTATAAAACAAGGGGTTTTAAATTTGTACAAAGGTGTCGTCGACTATGAAAAAGTTTCTAGGGATCCCATTTGGAATATTAAACCTAACCCACAAGTAGAAGTCGTCATTCAACAATGTATTGTTCCAACCATTGATGATCTTTCAAAAAATGTGGAAATGTTTTATACAGCTCTCACTGAGGAAATGTTAACTGATTTAAGTTATGTTAAATCTCTTGAAGATGAAGTTGATTTTCTTCAAACTAAATTAAAGACCCAAGAACACCAACTTTCTAACGAAATTGATCGACTTTCTAAGGAATACTTTTATGCTGACCATATGAATGCTATACTTGGTGTGTATACCGATCTTGATCAATATTGTCAGGTAGCATGTCTAGCGTCAGAATCGGACGAGAAATGTCGCAATCTTGAAGTAGAGCTTTCAAAACAAATTCAGTCATACAACAAACTTTCGAAAAGCTTTTCTCAACTTGAGAAACACTCCATTTCTCTTGAACTTGCTTTACAAAAAGGTGAAAAATCTCATAATCATAAAAAGTGTCAAGAAATGTCAGCTTCTTCGTTTCGTCTACTAAATGAAAAAGATTTCGAAATTAATGATTTTAAAGCTCAGCTAAAAGAAAGGGACATTGCCATAAGTGAGTTACAGAAACTCATTGAGAAAATGAAAGGAAAGTCTGTTTTGGGTAAACCATCCGCTATTCGTCAACCGAATGCGGTTAAATGCCCTAAATCATCTATTTTGGGACAATCCCCACAGACTTTGCCTAAGATAGGAAATGATAAGAGCACTAATGTGATAGCACCTGGAATGTATAAGATGAACACTAGGTCCACTCAAATTAGAACAACGCAGTTACCTCAGAATACTAGGAAAACTAATCAACGTGTGTCTTCTTCTACAGGAGTAAATCCCACTACTAGTGTTAGCGGACCACAGCTTAAGAGCACTAGAATTGAAGATAGAGTCATGCATAACAATAGTCAAGGGAAGAAGAAGGAAATAGAAGATCACCGTAGGAATTTTAAGTTTTCTAAGAATAAAACGTCTGTAACTGCTTGTAATGACAGTTTAAATGCTAAGACCTCGAATGTTGAAGTTGTTTGTGTTGAATGTGGAAAATGTGTTCGTACTTTCAATCATGATGCTTGTGCACTTAATCATAATGGCGTGAATACTAGAACTAGGAAGCCTATTACTGTGCCCACTAGTACTAGAGAACCCACAAGAACTTTGAACCAATCCACTGATCAACCACTTAAGAAACTAAGTGCGTTAGACTCCACTACTCTGCGTATACAAAACAGATTAAAGAAGCTATATGAGAACATGATTAGGACATGTACACGGGGGTATTCAAGATTTACACCACCCGGATACAAATGGGTACCTAAGTTAACCACTTTAGTGATTGGGTCTAGGAATATCAGCTTGCCTGTAGACTTTGCATCTAGGCCCACTACTATTTTGGAACCCGTTTCTATCAAGGGCTCCCATTTGTCAAATGCTACATTGTCTTCTAATTCTTCTGCAGCTCGTCGAAATCATCCTATTCATAATGGACTCCGGGTGCACAAAGCACATGACGGGCAATCTCAAGCTTCTCATTAACTTCGTGGAGAAGTTTCTGGGTACAGTACGGTTTGGAAATGATCAATTTTCACCGATACTCGGATATGGAGACTTGGTTCAAGGGAATATCACTATAAAACGGGTTTATTACGTCGAGGGACTGAATCACAATTTATTCTCGGTTGGTCAATTCTGTGATGCGGATTTGGAAGTGGCTTTTCGGAAATCTACTTGCTATGTTAGAGACTACGATGGGAATGACCTTCTTAAAGGTTCTCGTGGTTCTGATCTCTACACAGTAACTCTTCAAGACACATCTTCAAAAAATCCAATTTTCTTAATGGCTAAAGCGTCATCATCTCAAGCATGGTTATGGCATCAACGATTGTCACATCTCAACTTTGACACCATCAACTTGCTTTCGAAGAATGATATTGTGACCGGTCTTCCTAAGTTGAAATTCGTCAAAGATCATCTTTGTTCTTCTTGTGAGTTGGGGAAAGAAAAACGGAAGTCTTTCAAAACAAAGACTACCCCAAGCTCAAAAGGACGATTGGAACTTCTACACATGGATTTATGTGGTCCCATGCGTGTAGAGAGTATTAACGGGAAAAAGTATATTCTCGTGATTGTTGATGATTACTCTAGATACACATGGACTTTCTTCTTAAGGTCCAAAGATGAAACACCAGAGGTTCTCAAAAACTTTCTCAAGATGATACAACGCAATCTTCAAGCTCAAGTCTTAACCGTAAGAACGGATAGGGGTACTGAATTTTTGAACAAGAACTTGCAATCTTACTTTCAAGAAGAAGGCATCGAACATCAAACGTCTATTGCTAGAACTCCTGAACAAAACGGCGTTGTCGAAAGACGGAACAGTACTTTGGTTGAGACTGCTCGAACAATGCTTTCTGCTTCAAAATTACCGCTATTCTTCTGGGCTGAAGCAATTGCAACTGCCTGTTATACTCAGAATCGTTCTCTCGTTATCCCTAGACATGAAAAGACACCTTACCACATCATCAATGACAGGAAACCTACTGTCAAATTCTTTCACGTATTTGGATCTTTATGCTACATTCTTAAAGACGGTGAGAATCTCGACAAGATGAAAGAAAAAGGTGATGCATGTATTTTTGTGGGGTATGCGACATTGTCGAAAGGATATCGGGTCTATAACAAGAGAACAAAGATTATTGTTGAAACAATTCATGTGAACTTTGACGAATTGCCACTAATGGTACTTGATCACAACAGCTCAAGTCCCGCTCCTAAATGTCCAACAATGGCACCTACACACAACAGTGTACGTCCCGTGCAAGAATGTCAAGAAAGTACTCCTACAGCAGACTCAACGGATACGACACATATGAATGAGTTGGTTGATTTATATGATCCAATTTTTGATGAATATTACTATGGAAACAATCAAGTTGTGTCAAAGCCTTCCGCTGTCACCACTACTGATGCACCATCACAAAGTCAACAAGACACAACTGCATCTACTTCAGCAACCGTTGCTCAAGAGACAATTCCAGTGGATACTCAACAAACTCAAGAAACTGTCATACAACCAACATCACCAACCGTCAATGCTGAAAGAGAAAACAACAATCAAGCAGTCGATGCACAACCTGACAATGAAGAATTTATCAATCCGTTCGGTACATCGGTACACGAAGTCGGAGAGTCTTCTACTCAACATGTTGATCCGTCCAACATTCATACATTCTACCAACCATATCCATCCACTCACCATTGGACGCGTGATCATCCATTGGAGCAAGTCATTGGAAATCCTTCACAACCGGTTCGAACACGCAGACAACTCGAAACTGATGGCGATGTCTGTATGTATGCACTCACCGTGAGTTCAACTGTACCTACAAACATCAAACAAGCCATGACTGATCATGCGTGGATTGAATCAATGCAAGACGAAATTCATCAGTTTGAACGCCTAAATGTTTGGGAACTTGTTGACCGACCCTATGGAATGTCAATTTTAGATTTCAAATGGATCTGGAAAAACAAACTGGATGAAGAACAAACCATCATCAAAAACAAATCTCGTCTTGTGGTAAAGGGGTATCGTCAACAAGAAGGCATAGACTACGATGAATCATTCGCTCCAGTCGCTCGTTTGGAAGCAGTCAGGATATTCCTTGCTTATGCTGCACATAAGGGCTTCACAGTTTTTCAGATGGACGTTAAAACTGCTTTTCTCAACGGTCATTTGAAGGAAGAAGTGTATGTGAATCAGCCGGAAGGATTCATCGATCCTCATCATGATGACAAAGTCTATCGTCTCAAGAAGGCTGTATATGGACTTAAACAAGCTCCAAGGGCATGGTACGAATTACTATCCAACTTCTTGGTTTCCAAAGGATTCTCCAAAGGTTCTATTGATCCTACTCTCTTTATTAATATATATGGGGATGACATACTGCTGGTGCAAGTTTATGTTGCTGACATTATTTTTGGTTCTACGAACCCAAAACTTTCAAAACGTTTTGAAAAATTAATGCACAGCAGATTCGAAATGTCAATGATGGGGGAGCTAAAATTCTTTTTAGGCCTCCAGATTCATCAATCCCCACGTGGTATCTTTATAAACCAAGCTAAGTATGCTCAAGAGATACTTAAAAAGCATGGTATGACCTCATGTGCTCGCGTTGGTACACCATTGTCGACCACATCCCTAGACGCTGACTTGTACTCATATCCCGTAGATCAAACGCGATATCGCAGTATGATCGGGTCACTTATGTACCTTACAGCCAGCAGGCCTGATATTCATCATGCCACATGCTATTGTGCACGATATCAAGCCAGAACTACTCAAAAGCACCTCAAAGAGGTTAAACGGATCTTTCGGTACCTTAAGAATACCATTCACATGGGACTCTGGTATCCGAGGGAAACCGGTTTTCATCTAACAGCTTTTTCAGATTCTGATCACGCAGGTTGTCTTGATAGTCGAAAAAGCACTTCTGGTAGCATACAATTTCTAGGGGAAGACAAGCTTGTCAGCTGGTCGTCAAAGAAGCAGGATTGCACCTCGCTCTCATCAGCTGAAGCAGAATATGTGGCTCTATCCGCGTGTTGTGCTCAAGTCCTCTGGATGAGAACTCAACTCACGGATTATGGATTCCACTTTGATAAAATACCTATGTATTGTGACTCAAAGTCGGCCATAGCCATATCTTGCAATCCGGTTCAGAACTCCCGCACCAAGCACATCGATGTCAGATATCACTTCATCAAGGAACAAGTAGAACGCGGCATCGTGGAATTATACTTTGTCAAAACTGAGTACCAGCTGGCAGACTTGTTTACAAAAGCTCTATCGAAAGATAGGTTTGCGTATCTCGTTGGCCGTCTTGGTATGAAGTATATGACTCCAGAAGACTTGGAGGTTTTGGCAAATGAAGCTGCTTGATATTCTCTCATAATGACTTCTAGGCGCATCACAGCTTAGAACTCGGACCTCAACTAAGGAAAGTTTATCTCGGACGATAACTTATCCTTCTCAACGAGAATTTCATATTTCTCGGTCATGAGCTTCTCATAAAAACATTCAAAGTTTTTAAGTTCATGAAAAACGATTTCTAAGTAACTGTCAGCTTAGAACTCGAACTTCAACTTAAGGAAAGTTTATCACGGATGAAAACTTATCCTTCATAACGGGAAATTTATTTTTCTCGGTCATGAGCTTGTCACAAAACAATCAAAGTTTTGAGATCATGAAAAACGGACCCGAAAGGGAAGTGTACGTTTCAGTGCGCTTTCCCTAATCAATAGAAGAGAAGTCTTCTATCCTGATTATTTTAAAACCGTTGAACACAATTTTTCAAGAATTTCTCAAAAGGTTTTTCTAAATATTTCAAAATTGTGTGTTCAACACTCCCTTCCTCATAAGTGGTTTTTATATCTCAAAATTGTCATATGTTATTTTGATCAATTTTTGAGGGGGAGCGTTTTAAAATCAAGCCTTTTAATGTTGTTGGGTACATCTCTAAAATTGTCATATTTTATGTATCCAACACATTCCGAAAATGATATGAAATTGTCACATGTAATATATTATATCGGAAAAGGCATCTCAACTCCGTACCTCAACATATTTTGTGGTGTCGTTTTTCTAAAATTTTGTCAAATTTTATCTCAAGACACACATATATTGTTGAGGGGGAGCGACCCGACTGAAAATGTTCCATGATTCATGCGTGCACACATGTTTCTCTCCCAATCGGTTTTCAAAAATTGTCATATTTTAATCAATTAATATCTCTAATATGATGTTTTTATATTAGAGATAGGGGAGAAAATGTGATTAAAATGTAATATATCGCAACATGTGATCTAAAAGACTCAAGTGCAACTCTTTCCTTCACATGCCAAACTATTTCGTATATCGATGCATGTGTGTAGGGGGAGCTTTTCGAAAAGATAAAACTTTCAAAGTGTTAAAAGTTTTGATTTTTATCAAGCACTTTGAATGGTTTTCAATGGTTTTATGGTTACGATCTTTACCCAAAACAACCTACTATCCACGACGGAACGATGGAGTAAAAAGGTGGTTTAGGATAGGAAACTAAGTCCTATGATCCAACCAAAACTGGAGGGACCTACCCAAGGACATTCCATAGCTAGAAATAGTTGTCCTTAGGAAAGATGGAGTGGAATGAAGCTGAATGCGGACCAAGTACTTAAGTTAGCACTGGAACAATCACAACAAGGTGCTAATGATGACGTATTGGTAAGCATTGAAGGAGTTGAATACTCTATGCAACTTAGGCAGAAACCGGGTCAATACATCTATTGAAGACAAGTCATCATGGACCCAGTGATGCAATGCACAACTCTTCCCAGCCATTCGGGTTTCTCTCAAAAGAAACTTGTCTCATTGTCACGGAGATCAACACGTATCTATTGACTTTCTCACTCCGAGTCAGTTAATATTGAAAAGGTGGCAGTCTGCTCCAGCCTCCGATTACCAAAATGCACTTATTGAGTCTAGAGCCAAAAGAGATCAATTTATCATCTCATTAGGACACAATCGAGTCCTACGCATTATCCTTGTGATATTGCCAGAACATCTGAGTGATACGATTCACAATGAAGATGGAAATCCTGCTTGAGCTAGCATCAAACAAGCTCATGGTAGGTAACTTGTGCGATTCTACACGAATCAAACTTGTGAGAACTGGAAAGCAACTAAGTTTGGATTCTTAATTGATTCAAACTTGATTCCAGGTTTCTTCGCAAAATCCATGTGATCTTGCCAGAACATTCAGAGTGACACTCATTAGTGTTCACAGTGACGAATGGAAATCCTTCCAGTGTCAACATCAAACAGCACTGCGGTAGGTAACTCGCAAGATTCTCTATGAATCAAGCTTGTGACAAACTGGAAAGCAACAATGGTGCGATTCTTTTAGAATCAAACTTGTTCCAGGAAATCTGAATTGACGACTCTAATCAGACGGATAATTTATCCTTATGATTCACTCTTTACGTTCCCAGTCTGCTTTGAGACGGTCGAGTAAAGAGAACTGGCTACTACCACCGGGAAACCCTGTCAAGGAGGTTTTTAATCGAATCTATCTGATCACAGGTACGGTATTTAATACCGTTTAACGGTCTTCACCGACCGGAGGTAAAAAGCTACCGAGTTAGGGTGAAATGTTCAAAGCCATTTCATCCGTGTCTATATATGTTGCTGCATATCAAGAAGGTGGCGTAGCTGTGCAACCGATGTCGATTCAGAAGTCACAAGAGCACAAGATGGCGATAATCAAGATACCTAAGAATGTAAGAATGTAATAGGTCATCTTAGTCACAAGGAGTACAGATGAAGATCTCAAGCACTCAAAGTCAAATGACAAAGGCTCAAGATAAAGATCACGAAAGCATGAAGGAACAAAGCTGTTACAAACAAGATCAAGACCAAGATTCAAGACCACAGGAAGATCTCCTCTACAAGAATGTATTCACTCAATCATCTTATGCTTTTTAAGATTTTTAAGATGACCGATACATTGGGGGAGATTGTTAGCCCTATATTTTATATAGCCGAACAAGAATGTAATAGGTCATCTTAGTCGTTAACAGGTCTTGTATTGTAATAGGTTAGTCGGGAAAACCGGGCTTGGACTTTAAGCAAATATTGTATAAGTTAGAGGCGTAAGCCCAAAGCAAAGCCAAGCCCGGCCCAAGGAAACAAAGCCCACGGCCCAAAAGGCCAAGGGTATATAAACCCTCTTCCATGTGTTGAAGAGGGTGTTGGTTCATTTCATAAAACACATAGTTTTAGTGTAAACCTTCTACTTCTCTCTCTACTTTCTCTTTCTACTTTTCTTCTCTTTATCTCGCTAAGAATCTTGTGTTATGGATTGAAGGGAAAAACAGGTTTAATCTTGAAAGATTAAAAGAAAGAAAAGATGAAAACTTAGTGAGAGAAAGTTGAGAACTTTCTCTCTCTAAAACTAGAAAAAAATGAAAAATAAAACTAACTACTAAAAACTAACCAACCCTCCTAATGTGTATTAGGAGGGTATTTATAGGGAAAATGGGAAGGAGTGCATGTGTTGCCTCTTCTTTCTTTCTTCACGTCTTCTCGACTCGATTTAATTATTTGTCTTTTCTCGACGTCGTCTCGGGATTTGAACTTGTCTTAATAATTTTCTTCTTTAATTTAGACTTGAGTTCTTCGACTTCATTATACTTCCGCCTTTAGACTTTTTCTTCGATAAATCTTCAAAATAGACCTTGGACTTCCGTTCTTTTTGCACTCTTGATCTTTTGACTTCGTTTTTTCCCGTTTTCTTAGATAAAAGCCCGTGAAAGCCCGTGTTTTCTTCCTTTTTCATCTTTTGGTCCTAAAACACAATAAAAACACCAACCACGCATAATTCCGACTTTTACGACATAAATCACACGTTTTGGTCTTGTTATTATTGGAAATAAGTAGTAAAAGGATAAGTGTTTTCACACTTATTAAATCCCCTACACTTGACCATTGCAATGCCCTCATGCAATGCATTAATTTTAAAGCACGATTTACATTCTTCATCATAAATAACCCACCTTGGCCTTTATTAAATACTACATATAAATAGATAGAAACAAGTAAAGAAATTAAAGACTTACATTGGGTTTTGGCTGCCATGAACGTTTATCATCCTCAAGTTTCACGTTCCCCATACCAAGCTTAAAAACGAGATCATTGTTATTATAAGTTAGCAAACTAACACGAATTCATGTGGGCCAATTATTCACTTAGACTCCCTTATTCCTAGGTGTATCTCTTATATTTTATTTTTGTCTTGAATGATCATGAGGATGCATTGTTTGACTTATTTCGATAGTTATTTAGGCCGAAAATAAAGTGAACGATTTAATCAATAGTTAGCTAAAGGACAAAATCTTTTAAAACTGCTTCTCGGGACCTCATAAAGTTCATATCTTGGCATAACTCGCTTCACGATTTGAGACCTTTCTCGGACCGATATTTGGCAGCGACTTCATACTTCAAATCTGTGAGAGACGTTCTTGAAATAATGGTCTTCTCTTCATAATAGGAATTTCTTCACTTGAACTTTTTGAGAGATTCTTCATATTTTGACCACGACTTCTTCATTTTTCTCCAATCTTTATTTTGGACTTTGATATACAACGATCCGCCTCCTTTTAGGACTTGGATCTATTTATCCTCATACCTTGCTAGGGCCTTTTTGGATAGACTTCTCCATGATCTTTTGGGGAGTTTTTGCTTTTCGTCGTGTGTCTCGATCCTTCATATTGATTTTCGATAAATGATTCTTCACATCACTTTTGGATCTTGAGCAACAAAATGTAGCCCTCATGCCTTGTTAGGGCCTTTTTGGACTCGCCAATCTTCGCATCCCGCTTCAATAAGTTATGCCTTGGCTATAAACTCTAATCCGTACCGAGCAACTTTTAAATGATCTTAGGCTAGAAGCTAAGTAACCTTTTAAATCGTAAAACCTTATTTATTGCAGATAAATTTATTAACAAGCGAAGGGAGAATAGGCTAATCGAAAAACCTTGGGATAATTATTTTTCATTTTTTATTTTTCACCACGTTTCCCATGAACTAAATTTGGGTCTAGTCAGGCTCGTGACTCGGTGAACAAAAACAAGCGCTTCTCGGGAGGCAACCCGTGATCTATCCTTTACTGCTTTCATAATAAGTGTAGGGGGAGCCCCGTATGTGTTTGTTGTCTTGTTTCTTATCTTGTGCAGGGATTCAAGCTTCAAAGAGCACCTTGATGACTTTTGACGAACCGTGATACCGTGTTCCCATCTTCCCGGTTCTATCCTAAACTCTTGTGATTCAAAGTTTCGTATCTTATATGTTCACATTGAAATCACTTTAGTTGTCCTTTCCTTAGAAAGATTTAAACAAAGTGCACAATGTCCTAAGTGTAGGGGAGTTTACTCCCACATGCTTAAACATTGAGGACAATGTTTATATCAAGTGTAGGGGGGACTTCTATCGAAGTAAGTGGTCTTTTCCATGAATTTGCCCTCATTTTAACCGGAAAATTTGATTTTTCGACATCTTTCAAAATTTTTAATCTATTTTGGCCTAGTTGTATAGTTGTATTTTCCTTTGTTATGATTATTTTCTTTCCTTGCTAAAATAAAGTGGTTTTTAAATTTTTCTTAGTCATGAATATTTTGACTCAACCAAAGTTTACTTATCTAAGTTTACTATAGCTAGTATCCTTAACGTGTTTAAGTCAAGTTTTGCTAGGCTTTTATGTAGGGAGCTTTAAAACACGAAAGTCTTAACTCTCACTAGTTAAGAACAAGAACTTTTCGCAAGTTCCTATAATTGACCCTAGAGAGTCGTTTATCAAAGGAACTTTAGTACAACACATAATAAACTATGAATAGCTAGAACTTATGAATAGTTAGATCTTAATATTGAAACACTTGCAAGTACATGCAATCTTAAAACAAGACTTGACACACCATAATAAACTATGGTAATTATAGCCGTGGGTCTTAAGCTCATGGTTAGAACTTATGACTTGTATAAAACCTTATAACATACCTAGATCTAATTTAGTACAACACATAAAACAAACTATAAGTTTATTCTTCTATTCTAGATTCAAAACTAAATATGAATAAACTAAAGACAAGCTTATAAGAATATCCTAAGTTAAAGCTTACATAAAATGTAAAGTAGTGTGAATGGATTATTTAAGCCCATGAAATGTTAATTCAAAACTTAATGGACTTAAGATTACACTTAGGCCCATCTAACTAATTAAAAGGGACTTAAAAATGTATTAAGCCCAATAAATTATTTAAAGGCCCATTTAAAATAAATTAGTGAACTTGAAATATATTTTAGCCCACTAAAATAGCACATTAGATGTTTAGCCCATTTAATGAGCCCATATAAAGTTTAAATGTTAAAATAAAAGTTTTTATAATAAAATACAACTTATAAAAACTTTTTGGATGAAAATGACAATTTACAAAACATAAGGACTAAAACCGTAACCTATAAATCTTGTTTTGATAAACTTGTAAGCACAAGGACTGGAAATGTAAATATCCAAATTTCTAGGGTTTAATAATTACTATCCGTGGCGAATTAAACCCTAGGGACCATTTTGGGTAGTTTCTAAAAGTTATTTTGTCATTTTAAAACCCTAAGGACCATTTGGCAATACTCCGAAACTTAAAGAAGCCCTAGGGGCTGTTTTGTCACTTTAGTAAAGTTACGAAACCTAGATAATACTAGAGGGACCAAATCTCCCATAAGCCGAAACTATAACAAGCCCTAGGTACTAAATATGTAAAATCCGTAAGTTTACTTGTTTAAAAATATGGAGGGACTAGTTTTGCCATATCCCAAAACATTTCCAAGCCCTAACCCTAAAATCTATTTTAATTATAATAAAACATAATCAAAATACTAGACCATAAGAATTAAGGTATAAATTCTTAAGATTAAATTATTTTATAAACATTAAAATGATTTATCGAAACTTTAAAGTTAAAATATTATGTTTTATTTTCGAAATAAAATTTTATATTTTTACTTTAAGAAATAATTGTATAACAAATAGGGGTATATAATACTCATACATAAACTCATATACTCTTAGAAAATAAAAACTATATGAACGATGAACAAATTGAAAACTAATATTTTAAGTAGAACATTTTATGTCTACTTAACCAAGAAGCTTAATTGTAAGACTGCATGATTATTATAAATACTTGTATGCTAACTGATATTAATAGCTAAACGTTTTATGTTTACCTAGAGTTGAATATTGATGTTTCATGAACTATGGTTATTTAGATAAACACCGTGGCATAAATGAACTGACTAAAATCGGTATAAGCATACGTATATGTTCTTTGTACAATCTATTAAGACTGTACTATTAGATTAGGCATAACTTTGTGAGCTTTAATTGGATATCCGTGTTAAACAAGCAATTTCCTACTCCCAGGTGAGTTTACAGCCCCGTTTAAACATTGATTAAATTTCCCTTTTGGGAAAGAAAATATGCAAACATATATTGGACATAACTGGATTATATAAACTGGATTATGATTGCTTACTATTGAAACTGTTAAATTGTTGTAAATCGCCCGAATGTTATAAATAGATCTATTAGGGATTGACCATCCCCGTCTGGGTGAATCATGCTTACTGTGCCTTTGCCGGGACAACAGACGTATACCATGTTGGAACTGGAATGGGTGTCTTTTTGTAAGACACTACGTCCTCATCTGTTGAGCTCTATGGGGTTAAGCTTCAGTTTCTAATAATAAACAAATGTTACTTACATTTTAGTAAGAATGCTTTGTGCATTATTACTTCTATGATTATTGTATGTCCAAACTAATTAATTGTTAAAATCTATAAATTCACCAACTTTATGTTGACCCCGTTAGTATGTTTTGCACATGAATAGGAAGTTAATACGTGGTGTGTGCATGGTCTCCAGCATCTTAGTAATCTTCATTGTAGGACTCGTCTGGGGTTCTATTTGGGAAACTCAAACAAACACTCTTCACCATGTTTAAGACAATTTTTATTTATTTGTTTAAATAAACATGTAATATGTTTTGACTAACTCTTTATCTTATGCTCTATGGACTATATGCTATCGATCCACCATTGTGACATCTCCGTGGATATATTCCGCATATTTTGACCCTACCCGGGGTGTCACAGAGAATGGTATCAGAGCATTAGTTATACAGAAGCAGATAAATTTTTAAATAAAATAAAAATAAAAATGATTTTTCTTTTATTTAAAAATGGACTATAACTTATAAAAATCTTTTTTGGGATTCTATTTTGGGACCGTATAAGTTAAGCATATAGATCTTAGGGCATTTTATGCTATGTGAACTAAATATATATATATATATATATATATATATATATATATATATATATATATATATATATATATATATATATATATATATATATATATATATATATATATATATATATATATATATATATATATATATATATATATATATATATATATATATATATATATATATATATATGTATGTATGTTTACTGAACTTGATTATAAATACTATTTAGTAAGATATTGCTATATATTAGATGTGCTAAACTGGAAAAACATTTCACTACATAGTAAAATACGGAAATGAGAATATGAGTAATATTAAACTAAACTTCACACTTACTAATTGATAAATGAACTACTTACATGATAATACATATATATGTATAAGTATAAATATTTATAACCTTAAACATTATAATAACTGTTTAAAAGGGATATATTTCATAAAACATGTAATCTAAATAATATTGTTCTTTGTTTGTAAGCTTATACTCACTTCAAACTTAAAATAATACTATTTCAGAGCATCATGACTTCGCCTACTACATCTACGACTCTTCTACCCAGAGTAACTCCTACCCCAGATGTTTGTTCATCTCCACGATCGGCGCAGTATGGATGGTTGTCAGCCTCGGATTTAGAGGATGACCCAACTATCATGGTTGTACTCCCAAAGGACCCATTTCCTACCTCTGCATCAGCTATACTGACCCCGACCTCTATGGAAGAGGACCAGGTTCTTCCTAGCCTAGCACCTTCTGTGCCTCCATTCTTATCATCGGGCTATTTCTCTGGGTCCGTACCGGTCTCTACTTATGAGACCGAGGAAGCCTCCAGAGCGGGACATGTCGATCCCGTTTAGGCTCAGATTGCCGCACTGGCTGCACGCCAGGAGAAAGAGATATCAGACCTCCGCAATCTACTGATAGCCAGCCAACAAGGCCACTTCGTCATCCATGATCGTATTGACACTTTCTCCCGCACCATGAGAAGAGAAGCCCGAGCCACTAAGGGTGTCTAGGCTAAGACTAATAAAGCATTGAAATGGCTCGTAGAGGAGAACCGTCGTCTTCACCAACGTATCCAGGTCATGGAGGGTCCTCAGCATCAGACCCATACAGACCTATCTGCTCAGGAGCAATCGTTGTCTATCTTTTGTGATCTCGCCACCGTCCGACATGATGGGATTACAGCAGAGATTACTCATCTCCAGGGAGCCACCAATAGGCTCTGGACCCATTTGCTGACAGCATTCCATGTGCTCAAGGAGACTCGAGCGACGATTCGAGCATTATAGGGTTCCCGAAGAGCATTTGTAGCTCCACCAGCTTTATCAACACCATCAGCACCAGCCATACCTAGTGGATCATCTAGGGAAGACTAGTATAGATGTACCAGATTTCTTGTACATCATGACAAGCTTACGGGTTGTATCCCAGCTATCATGATATGAGACCTTCATACTTTTATTTCTTTTCAAGCTTTTGTTGATGCATTCTTGTGTTGTACCTCTCTTTTCTGGCATGTATTTTTGGGATTTGATGTACTTAAGACTATGTGTACCACTACCCAAGACGAGCCTAGCTAAGTCTCTGTCCCGGATTTGATATGCTCGATGAATGTTTAATTCCTTATGGAAATTTGCATGCAATCATTCTCTTATGTTATATCTTTTGTGCAAAGTATTATATTATGAAATCCTGATAGGTTATCCAAATTTGTTATGAATTTTACGCATGAAATCATCTCTTGCAAATAATATAAAAATTGCACTAACGTTTGAACTAATAGTCTCATTTTGTGTATGATTATAGACAAATGGTGATTACGCGATCAAACCCCAATAATGCAATCGCTCCCAACACCGCTAACACCGAGACTCCTGAAGCTACTCATAATGTTACCGCTGCTCAACTCAAAGAGATGATTGGTGAAGGCATTACGGCAGCTATGGCAGCCAGAGAATTTAATATGAGCAATGAACCAAACCACAGCATGCACAGAAACAACTTCAACAGGGGTTGTTCCTACCCCGACTTCTTGAAATGCAAACCCTCATACTACCGAGGAAAAGAAGGAGTTGTTGAATTTATGCGATGGTTTGAAAGACTAGAGACAGTCTTCCACATCAGCGGTTGTCCTGACGAGAACAGAGTTAAGTTTGCGACAGACACTCTGCTTGAGAGCGCCCTTACTTGGTGGAACTCTGTGGTCGCCATCATTGGACAAGACAATGCCTATACTCTCACTTGGGCCAACCTCAAGGAAAGAATGACTGAAAAGTATTGTCCTAGAGGAGAAATGAAGAAGTTGGAAGTCGAGCTGTGGGATCTCAAGTGTGAGAACAATGATATCCTTCGGTACAACCAAAGATTTCAAGAGTTAAGCTTGATGTGCACCAGAATGTTCCCTCTAAGGAGTGACAAGGTTGAGAAGTATGTCAGCGGACTCCCTGACAACATTCATGACAGTGTGCTAGCTTCACAACCCACTACCATAGAAGGTGCAATGGAATTCACGACAGAGCTGATCAACAAGCGAGCTCACAACCTGTCCGAAAGACAAACGGACAACAAGCGGAAGTCGAGTAGAACTACTCGTAGTTAGCCCTGGCGATCTTCCAAAAGACAAAACATTGAGCAAACTGATGATACTACTCCCACAACCCGCAACAAGAAATACTTAGAATCCAAACCTAAGTGTTTAAAATGCGACTACCATCATGATGCTGGAAAGCAATGTAAAGGGAACCAAAACCCCGCAAGTGAAAGTCATCATGAGCCAAAGAAAGTTGTAGTATGTTACGAGTGTGGGACCTCTTGACATGTAAGAATTGATTGTCCCAAGTTGGCCAACTGGAAAGAGGACAACAAAGGAACCACATCACAATTATACATGACTGGCGATGCCCAAGCCAATCCAAATTCCAACATCATCACCGGTACATTTCTACTAAACCAACGATACGCATCTGTCCTATTTGACACCGGGGCAGATCGAAGCTTTATCTCAACAGAATTTAGTAGAGTATTGGAAATTACTCCATCAGTCTTAGACTCCTACTATACAGTAGAACTAGCTGACGGAAAAATTGTGACGGTTGACACCATTATTCGAGGTTGTACTTTAAACCTATCCAACCACCCGTTCAACATCGATTTGATCCCAGTAAGTCTTGGTAGCTTTGATGTCATCATTAGCATGGATTCGCTGTCGAAGTACCATGTAGTCATCTTATGTGATCAAAAACTGGTCCGTATACCATGGGGAGATGAAACCTTGATTATACGAGGGGATGGTAACCCTGATATAATCAACACTAGACTTAGTGTCATTTCCTGCATCAAAGCACAAAGGTACTTGACCAGAGGATGGCCTATCTTCCTAGCACACATCTCCAAAACTGAGGAAGAAGACAAACCTGAGGAGACCAAAATCGAGGACGTGCCAATTGTCCGAGATTTTCCCGAGGTATTTCCTGAAGAACTGTCGGGTATGCCCCCAGTGCGACAGATAGAATTCCAAATCGATTTGATTCTTGGGGCTGCACCTGTGGCTAAGGCTCCATACCGGCTAGCACAATCAGAATTGAAGGAACTAGCCAAACAACTACAGGAACTATCAGAAAAAGGATTCATTAGGCCTATCTCTCTCCATGGGGAGCCCCTGTTCTATTTGTCAAGAAGAAAGACGGCTCTTTTCAAATGTGCATCGATTACCGAGAATTGAACAAACTAACGATAAAGAATCGCTATCCTTTGCCTCGCATTGACGACTTGTTTGATAAACTCCAGGGATCAAGCATGTATTCTAAGATTGATCTGAGCTCTGGATACCATCAACTGAGAGTCCGGGAAGAAGATATCCCTAAGACAGCTTTCAGAACTCGTTTTGGTCATTTCAAATTTAGAGTTATGCCTTTTGGGTTGACAAACGCACCAACAATATTCATGGATCTCATGAACCGAGTGTATAAACCCTATTTGGATAAATTCGTAATAGTCTTCATCGACAACATACTTGTTTACTCCAAGAACAAGTAGGACCATGCTGAGCATGTGGCCCAAGTACTGAAAATACTCAAGGAAGAACAACTATACGCAAAATTTTCCAAATGCGAGTTCTGGATACCCAGAGTCCATTTCTTAAGACACATCATTGACATCGATGGTATTCATGTAGATCCTGCAAAGGTTGAATCCATCAAGAGTTAGGCATCTCCCAAATCACCAACGGAGATCCGCCAATTCCTAGGCCTCGCCGGATATTATCGCTGTTTCATTGAAGACTTCTCCAAAATAGCCAAACCAATGACAAAGCTCACTCAGAAAGGAGTAAAATTTAATTGGGGAGAAAAGGAGGAATCAGCTTTCCAATTGATACAACAGAAGTTGTGTAGTGCGCCTCTCTTATCCTTACCCGAGGGCAATGATGACTTTGAGGTATATTGTGACGCCTCATATAAAGGATTGAGAGCAGTATTGATGCAAAGAAAGAAAGTGATTGCCTACGCTTCTAGACAATTAAAGAAGCATGAGAAAAACCACACCACCCACAACTTAGAACTTGGAGCGGTTGTCTTTTCCTTAAAAATTTGGAGGCATTATCTTAACAGAATAAAATGTACAGTGTACACCGACCACAAGAGTCTGCAACATATATTAGATCAAAAAGAGCTTAATATGAGGCAGCGCCGTTGGATCGAACTGTTAAGCAATTACGATTGTGAAATCAAATACCATCCAGGTAAAGCAAACGTAATTGCTGATGCACTAAGCCGTAAAGATAAAGACGCACCCATGAGGGTTCGAGCCCTAACCATGACCATCAACCTGGATCTGCCCAAGCAAATCCTTGAAGCACAAACCCAAACACAGAAACCCAAAAACCTCTGGAAAGAAGATATAGGAGGAATGCTTCGAACTGACCTCTCTAAAGAGAAATTGGAACCAAGGGCGGACGGAACATTTTGCTTACACGGGAGGAGTTGGTTACCCCTTTACGGGAATTTAAGGGACATAATCATGCATGAGTCACATAAATCCAAATACTTAATACATCCGGGATCGGAAAAGATGTACCAAGATATGAGGAAATAGTATTGGTGGCCAAACATGAAGGCTGACATCGCCACTTATGTTCAGAAATGTTTGACATGTGCACGTGTCAAAACAGAACACCAAAGGCCATCCGGTCTACTGGTGCAGTCTAAGATACCTGAATGGAAGTAGGAAAATATCACGATGGATTTCGTGACCAAACTCCCGAAGTCATCTCGTGGATATGATGCCATTTGGGTGATAGTCGACCGACTCACCAAGTCTGCTCATTCCATACCCATTAAGGAATCCAACTCCTTATCCAAGTTGGCAAGGACCTACCTTAAGGAAATTGTAACCAAACATGGGGTACCAGTCTCAATAATCTGTGACTAGGACAACAGATTCACCTCCAACTTCTAGAAGGCTCTCCAACGAGCCCTGGGTACCCAACTGGATATGAGCACCGCCTATCATCCCCAAACGGATGGTCAGAGTGAGCGAACCATCCAAACTCTAGAAGACATGTTAAGAGCGTGTGTGATTGATTTTGGAAATAGTTGGATCGAGCATATACCTTTGGTTGAGTTCTCCTATAACAATAGCTACCACGCCAGTATCAAGGCCGCCCCTTTTGAAGCTCTTTATGGAAGGAAATGTCTCTCCCATGTATGTTGAGAAGAGGTAGGCGAGTTCCAACTCATTGGGCCTGAATTGATTCAGGAGACTATAGACCAAATTGTCCTTATAAAGAAAAGATTGCAAGCTGCTCGTGATCGACAAAAGAACTACGCGGATCAGAAACGTAGACCGTGGATTTTAAAGTAGGAGATCACGTCATGTTAAAAGTATCACCATGGAAGGGATTTATAAGATTTTGAAAGCGGGGAAAGTTGAATCCACGATATGTGGGTCCTTTCAAAGTGATAGCCAAGGTCGGGGAAGTGGCTTACCGTTTAGAATTGCCGCCACAGTTAAGTCGGAAACACCCCACCTTCCATGTGTCAAACCTGAAAAAGTGCTACACAGAGGAACCTTTGGTTATGCCCTTAGAGGGGGTCCATATCGATGACCAACTCCAATACACCGAGACACCAGTGGAAACCATGGAGATAATGACCAAGAAGTTGAAACGTAGCCGCATCCTGTTAATCAAAGTACGATGGGACTCTAAGAGAGGCCCCGAGTCACATGGGAACGAGAAGACATCTTCAAAGCCAAATACCCTCATCTTTTCACTTAAAAGATAACTACGTTTTTAGTAGCTTTGAGGACAAAGCTAAAATAACGGGGTGGTGCTGTAAAATCCATGATTTTACCATGATTTCATGTAATAAGATTCACCCATAAATCCTAGAATAATCACTCATGTGTTGTACATTTATAAGTTGTGTGTGAATTTGATCACTATGTACTTATACTTATACAACTACTTTGCTATGGAAATATGATGCATAACTAAACTTGGTACATAAGACTAGGATCACAAGTATTGAAAGTTACAACAACTGTATATGCCCAACACTTAAACAAATTACAGGAAAATGTTGTATGAGGTAGTACTACATATATATATGTATGTGTACATTATAAACATATATACACTTTGGACTAGCCCAAAGTCCACTACCTTGTGGGCTATCCCAACATAAGCCCACAACTTGAGCCCATCTCCCCTTTTTGGCTAAGAATGACACGCATTCCCTTAGGTGGAAGGTGAAGAGAGGTCTTGGGAATACAAGTGTCATGCATTGGGAACACAAGTGTCAACACTTGGCACTATTGTTCTTACCAAGGTGTTCACACCCTTACTTGCCTTCTCTCTCCCCTTTTAGCCGAAAACACACACACATACTCTTCACATTCCCTGTCAACTAGATCTCACCCTCTCCTCCCTTATTCTCTCAAACAATTCAGCTATAAGCCACCAAAAATCCAAGTTTGTTCACTGGATCTACTAGATCTTTGTCTCATAGTAATCACAAATCAATTGGTAGCATAATCATCATCATTGGAAGTATTATACCAAGCCCTAGTCGAACCTAAAAGGTCATGGCTTGGTTGATATTTGGAGTTTCCTTCATCATCTTGAATAGATCTCTAACCTCTTTGTTCACATAGATCTCCCTTAGTAACATTTAGGCAAGAAAGGTATACTCCTTATGTTTCTTCATTTTCACTTGCATGCATCATCATCCATCTATAAACACATGTATATAACTTATTAAAAATCAAGATTTGGTAATGACCATTACCTAAAGGTCACGGCCTATTTTTGTGTACCATTAAACATGGTTAGAAATCTTTTAATAAGAAATCTATGATTAGTACTATATGTTTAAACTTGATTAAAAAATCATATGAAACTATTTGATAAACTTAATGTAGCAAGGGTTACAAATCTTACGTTATGGGACTTTGGTTAATAAATAATCATAGATCTCGTGAAATAAACATGTGTAACTCAAGAACCATGAAAACCATGACCTAGAAGGTCACGACATATAGAATTAATGAATACGTGATTTATGTGCTAAGTTTAAATAATAGAATACGTATCATTACATGTTACATGGACTATTAAAAATCACAAAAATGTTATAAGTGTACTTAGATGATCTTTAGTATACATGCATGTATATGTGGAACATAGATTTGTGGTTAAATGGTAAGTATGAAATTGGCTAAACACCATATCTTGGAAATACCAAGATTAGATGACTAACCATAAGCTATATGTGATGTACATGGACCTTGACTTGTTTTCTTATTATATGAATAGCTAGATCTTAATATTGAAACACTTGCAAGTACATGCAATCTTAAAACAAGACTTGACACACCATAATAAACTATGGTAATCATAGCCGTGGGTCTTAAGCTCATGGTTAGAACTTATGACTTGTATAAAACCCTGTAACATACCTAGATCTAATTTAGTACAACACATAAAACAAACTATAAGTTTTATTTTTCTATTTTAGATTCAAAACTAAATATGAATATACTAAAGACAAGCTTATAAGAATATCTTAAGTTAAAGCTTACATAAAATGTAAAGTAGTGTGAATGGATTATAAGCCCATGAAATGTTAATTCAAAACTTAATGGACTTAAGATTACACTTAGTCCCATCTAACTAATTAAAAGGGACTTAAAAATGTATTAAGCCCAATAAATGATTTAAAGGCCCATTTAAAATAAATTAGTGAACTTGAAATATATTTTAGCCCACTAAAATAGCCCATTAGATGTTTAGCCCATTTAATGAGCCCATATAAAGTTTAAATGTTAAAATAAAAGTTTTTATAATAAAATACAACTTATAAAAACTTTTTGGATGAAAATAACAATTTACAAAACTTAAGGACTAAAACCGTAACCTATAAAACTTGTTTTGATAAACTAGTAAGCACAAGGACTGGAAATGTAAATATCCAAAAGTCTAGGGTTTAATAATTACTATCCATGGCGAATTAAACCCTAGGGACCATTTTGGGAAGTTTCTAAAAGTTATTTTGTCATTTTAAAACCCTAAGGACCATTTTTGCATTAGTCCGAAACTTATAGAAGCCCTAGGGGCTGTTTTGTTACTTTAATAAAGTTACGACACCTAGATAATACTAGAGGGACCAAATCTTCCATAAGCCGAAACTATAACAAGCCCTAGGTACTAAATATGTAAAATCTGTAAGTTTACTTGTTTAAAAATATGGAGGGACTAGTTTTACCATATCCCGAAACATTTCCAAGCCCTAACCCTAAAATCTATTTTAATTATAATAAAACATAATTAAAATACTAGACCATAAGAATTAAGGTATAAATTCTTAAGATTAAATTATTTTATAAACTTTAAAATGATTTATGGAAACTTTAAAGTTAAAATATTATGTTTTATTTTCGAAATAAAATATTTATATTTTTACTTTAAGAAATAATTGTATAACAAATAGGGGTATATACTACTCATACATAAACTCATATACTCTTAGAAAATAAAAACTATATGAATGATGAACAAATTGAAAACTAATATTTTAAGTAGAACATTTTATGTCTACTTAACCAAGAAGCTTAATTGTAAGACTGCATGATTATTATAAATACTTGTATGCAAACTGATATTAATAGCTAAACATTTTATGTTTACCTAGAGATGAATATTGATGTTACATGAACTACGGTTATTTAGATAAACACCGTGGCATAAATGAACTAACTAAAATCGGCATAAGCATACATATATGTTCTTTGTACTATCTATTAAGACTGTACTATCTGATTAGGCATAACTTTGGTGTGAGCTTTAATTGGATATCCGTGTTAAACAAGCAATTGCCTACTCCCAGCTGAGTTTACAGCCCTGTTTAAACTTTGATAAAACATTCCCTTTTGGGAAAGAAAATATGCAAACATATATTGGACATAACTGGATTGTATAAACTGGATTATGATTGCTTACTATTGAAACTGTTAAATTGTTGTAAATCGACCGAATGTTATAAATAGATCTATTAGGGATTGACCATCCCCGTCTGGGTGAGTCATGCTCACTGTGCCTTGGCCGGGACAACAGACGTATACCATGTTTTTTTTTTTTTTTTTTGGGTAAAGGAGCATTCCCCGGTAAAATATATTAATCCCAAAAACAATGAAGTACAATGGAATGTGACTGAATGTCACATTAACCTCAAGCCAAGCTTGAACAACTATCTACTCATACGACAACTCATATGAAAATCCTATCGTACAAAAACAATAACACCAATAGGAAAGAACCACTTAACAAACAACATTAAGAAATAAAACTAGAATCGGGCAGCTTCCAAAGTTGAGCAAACATAAGCGCATCCACCGACCGCTTAAACTTACAAGAAAGAAGCTTCAGCCGCACCTCGTTCCAAATGGCTTGAACTAGCTCTGGCACTTGCCTCTTGACCTTGGTAAATAATCGAACATTGCGCTCTTGCCAAATGAAGTAGGCACACGCAGCCAGGATCAGCTTAGAAGCAATACTTTTAAATAACCTCCGCTTGGCAAATGGCTGAACAAATGAAGTAATATGACTAAATACTGGATCAATAGAATCCATACCAGCAAATTTCTTCAATCGGTTCCAAATCTGCCGAGAGAATGAACATTCAAAAAAAAGGTGATCATGGGAATCTGGGACCAATTCACACAACGAACATACTTGAACCATGTTCTGATTAACTTCTGAAACGCGAATTCTGTCTTGCGTCTTCAATCTTCGCCAAAAAATTAGCCATAAATTAGTAGCATGTTTGGGAATACAAGTAGGAAACCAAACAATATCACTCCATGGAACAATCTGACTGCTGTACCGAATTGTACTCCAGACCAAAGTAACTGAAAACTCCGAGCACTTACCATCAACATCACGCCAAACAACTTTATCCGGAACATCAGACAACGTAGGCATATTTAACGCAGCAATAAAAGGGTACTTCGTAATAATAGAATGCGGCCAGTTCCACGCATCATTCTGATATAAGTCACGAATGCAAGAATTAGTGTTCAAACCTGCAGCATGGATATCACGTGAAGAGACCATGTTAGACAACGGGCATTCCACGTGCCAATTGTCCGCCCACAGAAACGTAGACAGACCATTACCTACCTTATTCCAAACAAAATTACGAATTAGGGGGCGAAGTTGAAGAATCTTGCGCCAACCCCAAGACATGTTACCACGAGACGGGATGTCCCAAAAGCTTCTGCCTTTGAGCTTATAAGCTTGAACCCAGCGGACCCACAACGAATTCTTCCCAGCCAACAGCTTCCATATATGCGAGATCATTAACGCTTGGTTAAACACTTCAAGTCTACGGATGCCAAGACCACCTTCTTTCTTAGGTAAACAAACAATTTCCCAAGCAATTTTAGATTTTCTTTTCCGCATATCTTGGCTCCATAAAAACAATCGCATCATCTGTTCTAAATCATGAAGGACACGAGTAGGAAGAATAAACACGGACGCCCAATAAATATGCAAAGCACTAATCACCGATTTTATAAGTTGCAAACGACCAGCAAACGAAAGCGCTTTATGCTTCCATTTCAAGAGCCGATCTTCAATTTTCTCCTTCAACTCCTTACAATCATTAAAAACAAGCCTTGTAGAAATTAAAGGAACTCCAAGGTATTTAACCGGAAACCTTCCTTCAGCGAAAGGAAGAATATCAAGAATAGCAAGCTTTACATTGTTAAGAACATTACAGAAGTAAGCGGTGCTCTTAGGGATACTCGGAGTTAATCCTGACGCTATTTTAAATTCCTCCAAAGAGTTTTTAATGACGGTCACAGAATGCACATCACCATGCGCAAAGAGGAAAAGGTCATCCGCAAAGCACAGGTTAATCAAATCAAGCTTAGAACAGTAGCGATGATAAGTAAATGAAGAACTCAACATCACCTTTCGCTTAAGCATGAGCGTCAGAATCTCCATAACCATAGTAAATAAATAAGGCGACAACGGGTCACCTTGACGAAGACCACGCTGCCCTTTAAAGAACCCATGAAGCTCACCATTTATACATATCGAGTATGACGCCGTAGAAACACACTCCATGATCCAATGAACCACACGAGGATGAAATCCAAAACCCACCAGAATTGTTCGTAAAAAGTTCCAATCAACCGTATCATAAGCCTTTTGAATGTCGACTTTAAACGCACATCTAGGAATGCCACGGTCCAAATGATAGTTATGCATTAATTCTTGAGTAAGGAGTATATTATCAGAAATACTTCGTTCGGGAACAAATGCAGATTGATTAGGGCTAATAATTGTCTTCAAACTCTCCTTAATGCGGTTAGCAATGATCTTGCTAATGCATTTAAAAAGAACATTGCAACATGAAATCGGCCGATAGTCATTGATACGAGCAGGATTTCGAACTTTAGGAATAAGCGTAATGATGGTGTGATTTAACTCTTTGAGGAGATTACCATTAGTGAAGAATTCCGAAACCGCTTTAGTAACATCATCCGCAATAATATCCCAAGCTTCTTTAAAAAACGCCGCTGTATACCCATCCGGACCCGGAGCCTTATCATTGCCCATAGAAAAAATCGCCTCCTTTACTTCTTGTCTAGTGACCATACGAGACATATGAAGAGCATCTTCTACCGAAACAGATGATACAAATAAATTGCTAGTATCAAAACTAATGGGATCACCTTACTCACACTGAACAGCGACAAGGTAAGAACAAGCGATTTGAAATAGATAAAACCGTTAATCAATGAGTGGAAAAGCACCAGGGATGATCTAGGCAGCGGAATGGTTTAGGGTTGCTGAAATCGCCATAGAGAGAGAATTAGGGTTATCTTTTGGTATTGATTATTCTTCGCTTATTAGAATAGGAGCATCATCATGTGTGTAGATAACATATGATTTTATGGTAAAAATTGATCAAGAGTGGTGTTTGATGGTGGTTTTTGGACGACACAAGGAGAGAGGAAGGAGAGAGTTGTGTGTGGTATTGCATGGATGACGTATACCATGTTGGAACCTGAATGGGTGTCTTTTTGTAAGACACTATGTCCTCATCTGTTGAGGACTATGGGGTTAAGCTTCAGTTTCTAATAATAAACAAATGTTATTTACATTTTAGTAAGAATGCTTTGTGCATTATTACTTCTATGATTATTGTATGTCCAAACTAATTAATTGTTGAAATCTATAAATTCACCAACTTTATGTTGACCTCGTTAGTATGTTTTGCACAGGAATAGGAAGTTAGTACGTGGTGTGTGCATGGTCTCCAGCATCTTAGTAATCTGCATTGTAGGACTCGTTCGGGTTCTATTTGGTAAACTCAAACAAACACTCTTCACCATGTTTAAGGCAATTTTTATTATTTGTTTAAATAAACATGTAATATGTTTTGACTAACTCTTTATCTTATGCTCTATGGACTATATGCTATCGATCCACCCTTGTGACATCTCCGTGGATATATTCCGCATATTTTGACCCTACCCGGGTGTCACAGAGTAAGAGCTGGAAGTGATAGCCATTTAAATATCTCAAGAGGCGTCAAATTAATACTAGAACCAAGATTTGCTAAGGCGTAGGATTCCTCCATATCTTGAATACCACACGGAATCAAAAATTTACCAGGATCACCGAATTTTTGAGGTATGCGATTGAGAAAAAATGATGAACAGTTAGACACTTGTTGCAATTTCTCTTTGTTATTCAACATACTTTTTAAGTTTTAGCAAATCTAGGCATCATGATTAAAACGTCGGCAAAACTTATGTTAAAATGCAAATCACGAAAAGTTTTCATAAAAAGCTCAAATTGATTTTGGTTACGATCTTATGATTTTTCCTTGTTTCGTCTTGATGGGTAAGGCAAGGGTGGTGTGTGTTGGGGCATAGGAAACGACCTTGGAATATCGGGTTCCACAATTCGTATTGGCTTCAATCGCAGGTGTGGTATGAGAGGTACTTCGTGGGCTTGTGATATGCTCCTTTTTGATCATCACCTCGGGCTCTTTCTCGATTTCCTTCTCCGTAGAAGTACTAGGACGAGAGATTGGTTCCTTGAAATTTTTACCACTACGAGTAGTAATAACCTTCATTTCTCCCTTCGGGTTTGCAATGGTATCACTAGGAAGACCACTCGAGGAAGAGGGTTTACACATGATTGCTTCAAACATTTTAGCCATTCGATCTTCAAATTTTGATTGCCTTATATCCGCTTTTAACAACTCTTGCTTAATCTCATGTTGACCTTGTTCCATCTTTTGTTGATTTTGTTGAAGACGTTGAACGTTTCCTTCCATTTTATTAGAATGAGTTTTCAATTCATTAGCAAGTTCGTTTTTAATCTCGTTTTTCAACTCGGATCTTAAGCTAATCATCTCACGTTGCATGTTATCAAACTTAGCATCGTTTGTGTAAGGCCCACATGCTTTTACCATGAATAGTACCCTTTTTATCGTACATACATGATTAGAACTTTCCTTATTTAGCACGTTTACGTTTCACGATAGGAAATTACAAGTATTACGTACGTGTTATAACACGACAAGTATTTAATACGTATTAAGACACAATAACTATTTCAATAATAATTATAATCACAAACATACGAACATGAAATCATGAACATAAATAAACAAGAACCCATTAATATGTATTTACGTAATTATTATTACGACTACGTACAAGTATATAATACGACATGAACGATAACTAAATAAATGACGTAAAACACGACATGATAACACGTATAATATTAGACACGAGAAAACATTCGGGATACCCTTGTGGGCCCCATCTACCCGCGGACAAGACAATGGAAAGGGCCAAGCCCATGCAATTTTTACTAAAAGAAGAATTTGGGTAAAGATATTTTCATTATAACAAGAATTAGAAAACAAGAAAAACCCTAATCTCTCTTTTGCTCTCTCTCTTGGCCGCCGGGTAGAACACACACAAAGGGTGTGTTTGTTGATTTTTTGTGATTGATTTCTTGCAAGATTGTTAGTGTTATCGTTCTCCATTGTTTAACGTAATCGGTAAATCCTTAAACCCTTTTTCTTTTTATGTTCTTATTTAATTGAACACATGAAATCATGAGTGATATAAAAACAAGAAATCATTATGTAAATAAATCACGGGGGTAAAATCATCATGGTTTTAGGGGTGTTTGTTTTGGGCCGACGCAAGAAACCGAGACCAAAAGGTCTTGGCTTGTTTTGTTTCACACCAACCGAGACCTCAAGGTCTCGGTATGGTGTTGTTGGTCTCGACCGCAGGAAAAAAGGGAACCCCGACCTATGTTAAGGGTGCGTTTGTTGACCGGTTCTCGGGTCCGGTTCACGGGCACGGTTCACGACTTAATAAATTTACAAGTTTAGTTATTTTACAAGATTACTTATTTACAAGAATAATTAAATTAATTTAAAATGTTACTTAATTAATTTAATTACATCATGACTTAGGTTACAATTATTATTATTAATAGTACATGGATTTTTAACCTAAGTATCTATTAATAAAATTAGACTATATAATTAATTAATTATTAAACATGCCTTATAACTAATTAATTTACATTGACTTAGGTTATATTAATAATAAATATTAATACATGTTTTAACCTAAGTATTATTACCTTTTATTTAATTAAATCATGTTACATTCAATTAAATACTTTAACATATAGTTTATTTAATTTACATGAATAATTAATCACATGACTTATAATATTAATCAGTAAACACTTAAGCTTATATTATTAGCTTAATAATCCGGCTTATTTGTATTTTTAGAAACTTATTTAATTAACGAAGCTAATCTATTTATTGAAACTTTCTATTTTAGAAACTTATCTACTTTTAAGCAGTAAATCAATTTTTGGAAACTTTCTATTTTTGGAACTTTTTATTTTAGTAAACCTACTATTTTTAGAAAGTTACTTATTATTACACAACAAGTATAATAATACAAGAAATACAAGTAATACTTAATCAGTATAGACAAAATACATGATAAACACATCATAACGTTAAAATCAGTAAAACAAGACATGCACATACAAAACAAGCTAAGACATGATATAAAACCAGTTACGTAGTTAGTGATCAGATACTTATATACATATATTATTTATGTAGCATTAGTGATATCGAGGTAGGACTCTCTTCCGTTCGTCTTCTTCGTTCACTGGACACAAGGTACGGATTCTCCGTCCTTTCAGTATGGACATTCTTCCTTATTAGGATTCCCCGTATGCAGCCAACTGTTTTCCCCAGTATATGTTTTATATGTTTTTGAATTGCTTATGTTTAATTAGATACCTAAAGCCATATACATGCATGACCAGTTTCACCTAGTTATGGAGGTACCATAACCATAACACTGGAGGTACTAGTGTTATGACTCCACCACGACGGAGTGATAGCTCGTGGCGTCCCTTCAGCTTTTTTCCATATTATTAATATTATCATGTGGGGCGTATGGGTGCATCCTAGGTTACATGTTTTCAGCAGATTATTCAGGTGAATGTGGTGTGTGCCTTGCATTCTTCACAAGGAGCTGATCCCTCCTACCCAAAATTTATAAATAAATTAGAGGCAGCCCCTCTAATTTGCATGATGAGGTCACCCCTCCAAGTATTCATGCACGTGGATATTTCATGACCTATATTGGCTAAATGGTAAACATGTTAAACAGTTTTTATAAGATAAACATAAGGTTTTTTAAACTACAAAACCAGTTTTATTAAGATATACCAGGTTATCCAGGACATAGTCTTTTTCGCTGCTTTAGGCTTATATGATTATATCATTCATGCTATACATGTATATCCGTGCACTGAGCGTTATGCTCAGCCGTTTTTCCTTTCATGTTCTTAAAACGGCAGGTACTTAGGGACGCTTGTAGACTTTAAGTGTACGTGCATATGGGTTGGAAGCTTCCTAGCCTTCATTACTTTATGCATTTCTTATTACTTTGGATACTCATTTCCATGGACATTGTTTAGTCCTTTTTCATTTATAGTACTTATGTTTGTGTGTGATGAGTTCTACTTTTGGGGTACCGATGTTTGTTTCCAGTATTTCCTTTATGGTCATGTGATGTTTTATACATTTATCCTTGTATGCTTTGATGACACGCCATAACCATGCGTGACATTCCATTTACCAAAATGAGGTGTTACAATTATGGTATCAAAGCCAAGGCTTCGACCTGTAGGCTCTCAAAACACGACCTGTGATTAGTGGGTAGTCACTATGGTCTTCCTAGAACTGACAGTCGGTTTTCATGCATTCCTCATTTTCATGCATACATATATATGTCATTGTCGCAGGTTTATGACTAAGTAATGGTTGGTACAGGACTGGCCCTATTTAGTCGCATGTGTTTTATCGAAATTTTTAACTTTGGGACCGACCCATTGGCGTCCCCTCTCCATGTCTATTGTTTTGAGTGAACTGACCATAGGCGTTCTCTCTCACGCATACAAAACTTTTCATAAAACTGCATCATGGATTCATGTATAAATTTTCTTGCATAAAATTTTTCTCATGATTTATTGGTATAATTTTTTTTCATGAATATAGTTTATGTTTTGATCAGTTTAATCATGTATTTTATGTTATACTGTCAGATGGTTCTCACACGCGAGCAGGAACAACTCAATGAAGCAATCCAAGCTGCAAGCAAGCTATGCTTTCTCAGCTGAGGAACGAAATCAGGGCTGAGGTTCAGGCTGCCAACAATCAGCAGCAACACCCAGTACCTCCTCCTGCTCCTCCAGCAACATTGGTCACATGGTTGGAGAGATTCAATAAGCTACGCCCTCGAGCTTTCGAGAGAACAGATAGCCCCAGTGAAGCTGAAAGCTGGTTGGCTCACATTGATAAGATCTTCGATGCTATGGGCTGTGACCCCGTCTTCAAGTCGAGGTTGGCCTGCTACCAGTGCGAAGGTGATGTGCTATCATGGTGGACGGCACTGAAGCAGTCTGAGGGAGGTGATAATTGGGTGGCTGGTTTGACTTGGGCTCAGTTCAGGGATTTGGTGATGGGACAGTTCTTTCCCAAGGCTGAGCAAGACAAGCTGAAGAGAGAGTACCATGAAATCCGACAGAGAGCTGGGGAGAATAGCAACGAGTTCATGCAGCGCTTTCTTCGCTTGGCTGGTTTCCTTGGTGCAGTAGCAGGAACTCCCGAAGAGCAAGCACACCACTTCTGGTGGTCTCTTCGTACATTGGTCGCAAACAACTTGGTGTGTGCTACGTTCAACACAGTGGCACAAGTGGCCGATGCAGCACGTAAGCTGGAGATGCTGCAAGAAAGAGAAGAGTTCGGGGAAGCAGAAAGACCCGAGAAGAGGTACACATTCGTATTCAACGGTGACCAATCCGTATTATTTCAGTATATGTCAATATTTACATCTCTTTAAACTGTATCTTCCAGGCAGAAGACTGGGGACCGGTCTCAGCCAGCTACTCAGCAACAGCCTACTCAGCCCAAGGGAAACGATCAGACTCACGACCGCTCAGCTACGGATAGGCGTGGCGGTAATGATAATTACCGTAACAACGTTCGACACTGCAACAGCAGCATGTCCTTTTACTTTACTCATTTTTTTATTACATGCTATAAATTCTTAATTTTGACACATTAGGGAATCTTTACCAAGAATCATGGTAACGGGAGGGACCAGAACCAGAGAGGTTTACAGTCTAACCGTCCAGCTATCACTGGTATTCCATCTTACGATTATCCGTATTGTCCTTTTACCTTCTATCATGTCTCCTATGTATGTTGTTCTTATCAGGCTCATAGCCAGTCAGGACACCTGCTGGAGGATATACTCATCCTCTTTGCACTACCTGCAATCATAGGCACCTAGGGCCATGTCGCCGTGACAGCGACGCATGCTTCAAATGTGGTCTTCCTGGCCATCGCATGAAGGACTGCCGCAAGGGCGAGATGGAGGGCACATCAGGACATGCTGATACCAAGCGTTTACATGACATCTCGCGATCAGGCCAACAAGTCTGCAGGTACCATCACTGGTATCTTGTATATGTATGGTCATGCTGCATGTGTTCTTTTTGACACGGGTTCTACTCACTCGGTCATTTCTACAGCTTATGACAAGAATGTTAGGATACTCCCGATGCTACTAGAGAATATACTGAGTATTTCCACACCTTTGAGAGACTCTGTACGCGTAACCCATGTGTACAAGAGCCTTCCCCTAGAGTTTGATGACAAGATTCGTCTTGTTAACGCACTTCCGCTGGATACGAATGATTTCGACATGATTTTGGGCATGGATTTGCTATCCAAGCATCATGCCACCATAGACTGCCATTCATATCGAGTCATCTTCGGTGGTGTTAATGCTACAGAGTACATTCACAACAGGTTCGTACCCGGAAGGTCTGTACAAATCATATGAACCCTGCAAGCACGTGCATTACATTCACATGGTTGCAAGGGCTATCTAGCTACTGTTCATGACATGGATGCTGAATCCCCATCAAGTCAGAATCAGCTAATAGTGTAAGAATTTCCAGATGTATTTGTAGAAGAACTTCCGAGAATACCACCTGCACGTGAAGTAGAATTTAATATCGAGCTCATCCCAGGAGCTGAGCCGATTTCCAAGGCTCCTTATCGCATGGCTCCCATAGATTTGAAGGAGCTGAAGGATCAATTACAAGAACTTCTGGAACGAGGCTTTATTCGACCGAGCGCATCTCTATGGGGCGTACCGGTCTTATTCGTTAAGAAGAAGGACGACAGTATGCGTCTTTGCATAGACTATCACGAGCTCAACAAGATTACCATCAGGAATAGGTATCCACTACCGCGTATAGACGATCTGTTTGACCAACTCCAAGGGGCAAACATTTCTCCAAGATTGATCTAAGGTCGGGCTATCATCAGCTATGGGTTAAGGAGAAGGACATCGCCAAGACTGCTTTCCGTACACGCTATGGCCACTACGAATTTGTAGTCATGCCATTTGGCCTTACCAATGCTCCAGCAGTGTTCATGGATTTGATGAACAGAATCTTCCATGCAATTCTGGACAAGTTCATCATTGTCTTCATTGATGAAATTTCTAATATTCTCTAAGTCCAAGGAGGCACACGAAGACCATCTTCGTACAATACTACAGATTCTTCGCCAGAAGCAGTTGTATGTTAAATTCTCCAAGTGTAAGTTCTGGTTAGACAAGGTGGCATTGTTAGGTCACATTGTATCAGCAGAAAGAATAACGATGGATCCAGCAAAGCTTGAGGCTATCACCAAGTGGCCAAGACCGACATCAGCAACCGAAGTCCGCAGTTTCCTAGGCTTAGCTGGTTATTACCGTAGGTTCGTGGAGAACTTTTCCTGTTTAGCACTACCATTGACAAAACTGATGCGGAAAGGAGAGAAATTCGTCTGCACTAAAGAAAGAGATAAGAGCTTTGAAGACCTAAAGAAGAAGTTAGTATCTGCACCGGTTCATACTCTCCCATCCGGTACAGGTGGATTTCAGATCTACAGTGATGCATCGGTGAAGGGACTTGGTTGTGTTCTCATGCAACATGGGAAAGTGATCGCGTACGCTTCACGGCAGCTTAAGCCTTATGAGTAAAATTACCCTACGCATGACTTGGAACTTGCAGCAGTCGTGTTTGTCACTACTTGTATGGAGAATCATGTGACATTTTCATGGACCACAAGAGCTTGAAGTATATCTTCACTCAACGTGAATTGAACATGAGACAGAGGAGATGGTTAGAGCTGTTGAAGGATTATGACATTAATCTGCAGTATTATCCCGGCAAGGCGAATGTAGTGGCAGATGCACTTAGCAGAAAGTCCGAAATGATCAATGGCATTGAGATAAAAGAGGAAATCATTAGAGAATTAGAGCGACTAGACATGGAGATCATGGTACGTGGACAACACGGTTACTGGGCTAATCTTAGAGTGGAACCCTAGTTACTCTCTAGGATCAAGGAAGCTCAAAAAGATGATGGAGAAATATGGGCGATAATTCAGAATTTAGAGAAGCAGACAGAATTTCAAGTAGACGCAGATGGTATCTTATGGCAGGGCACGAGACTTTGTGTTCCTGATGATCAAGAACTCCAGGAAGCATTGTTAGCTGAGGCTCATAACTCCCTATTCTCTATTCATCTTGGTTCGACCAAGATGTACCATGACATCAAACAATACTTTTGGTGGAGTGGTATGAAACAGGATATTGCGACTTACGTCTCCAAATGTCTTACATGCCTGCAGGTTAAGATCGAGCATCAGCGATCTGGCGGTCTTCTTCAACCGCTAGATATGCCAGAGTGAAAGTGGGACAAGATCACCATGGATTTTGTTACCGGTCTTCCGCAGACAAAGAGGAAGCACGATGCGATTTGGGTTATCGTTGATCGACTTACCAAATCAGCTCATTTCTTACCGATCCACAAGGAAGATTCGGTCAGTAAACTCGCCGATACTTACAAGAAGGAGATCATGAGACTTCATGGTGCTGCATCCAGCATCGTCTCAGACATAGATCCTCGTTTCACTTCGCAATTTTGGAGAAGTCTGCAGAAAGCTTAGGGTACAAAACTTAAGCGTAGCACGGCTTTTCATCCTCAAACAGACGGGAAGTCGGAACGAACGATTCAGACATTAGAAGACATGCTGAGGTCATGTGCGTTGGAGTGGACGGGTGATTGGGACGATTATATCTGCTTGGTGGAGTTTTCATACAACAACAGTTGGCACGCAAGTATCAAATGTGCTCCTTTCGAGATGTTGTATGGCAGGAAGTGTCGCGCCCCAATCTGCTGGGATCAGGTTGGTGAGCGAACACTTGAAAGACCAGATATGATAGAGTTGACTAACGAGAAGGTCGCAGTAGCTAAGTAGAAACTGCAAGAAGCACGGTCACGTCAGAAGATTTATGCATACAAGCATCGTAAGGACTTACATTTTAACGTAGGAGATCACGTTTTCCTTAAGGTTTCGTCGGCACGTGGTGTTAGACGTTTTGGAATCAAAGGGAAGCTCAGTCCTCGATTCATTGGACCGTTTGATGTCATTGAACGAGTCGGTGAAGTATCGTACCGTTTAACGTTACCTCCGCAGCTTTCTCATGTTCACGATGTTTTCCATGTGTCCTTACTCAGAGGGTACAAGTATCACCCCCTTCACATGGTTCAGTATCCACTAGAACAGATTCGTGAAGATCTCACTTTCATAGAAGAACCCAAACGATTTCTTGACAGACAAGAACGAGTCATGAGAAGGAAGACGATTCCATTCGTGAAAATCCTTTGGAGGGATCATACCGAGCGGGAAGCCACTTGGGAAACAGAGGAGTCTATCCGGGCTTCTTACCCTCATTTCATATTTTGAATTCGGGTATATTCTTCTTTTTCCAGTTTACATTATCTATAATTCAGGGACAACTTATTCTTTTTAGGGGGGAAGAGTTGTAAAACCCGCATGCTTTTACCATGAATAGTACCCTTTTTATCGTACGTACATGATTAGAACTTTCCTTATTAAGGACGTTTACGTTTCACGATAGGAAATTACAAGTATTACGTACGTGTTATAACACGACAAGTATTTAAAACGTATTAAGACACAATAATTATTTCAATAATAATTATAATCACGAACATTCGAACATGAAATCATGAACATAAATAAACACGAACCCAGTAATATGTATTTACGTAATTATTATTACGACTACGTACAAGTATATAATACGACACGAACGATAACTAAATAAATCACATAAAACACGACACGAGAACACGTATAATATTAGACACGAGAAAACATTCGAGTTACCCTTGTGGGTCCCATCTACCCACGGACAAGACAAGGGAAAGGGCCAAGCCCATGCAATTTTTACTAAAACAAGAATTTGGGAAAAGATATTTTCATTATAACAAAAAATTAGAGAACAAGAAAAACCCTTATCTCTCTTTTGCTCTCTCTCTCTTGGCCGCCAGGTAGAACACACACAAAGGGTGTGTTTGTTGATTTTTGGTGATTGATTTCTTGCAAGATTGTTAGTGTTATCGTTCTCCATTGTTTCACGTAATCGGTAAATCCTTAAACCTTTTTTCTTTTTATGTTCTTATTTAATTGAACACATGAAATCATGAGTGATATAAAAACAAGAAATCATTATGTAAATAAATCATGGGGGTAAAATAATCATGGTTTTAGGGGTGTTTGTTTTGGGCCGACGCAAGAAACCGAGACCAAAAGGTCTCGGCTTGTTTTGTTTCACACCAACCGAGACCTCAAGGTCTCGGTGTGGTGGTGTTGGTCTCAACCGCATGAATAAAGGGAACCCCGACCTCGGTCGGGGTGTGGTTCGGTTGTGTGGGGGTCTCGGCAAAAACAAGTACCACCACCGGCTTAAGCCGGTGGGTAATTATGGAAAGCAGGGGGAAACCGCCGCATGGCAGTGGCTAGCTAAGACCAAGGGAACCACCGGCTCAGCCGGTGGCACCTTTACGCAAGTAGTGGCAACCGGCCAAGCCGGTTTGCCACTGTTAAGGGTGCGTTTGTTGACCGGTTCACGGGTCCGGTTCACGGATTCACGGGCACGGTTCACGACTTAATAATTTTACAAGTTTAGTTATATTACAAGATTATTTATTTACAAGAATAATTAAATTAATTTAACATGTTACTTAATTAATTTAATTACATCATGACTTAGGTTACTATTATTATTATTAATAATACATGGACTTTTAACCTAAGTATTTATTATTTAAATTAGACTATATAATTAACTAATTATTAAACATTCCTTATAAGTAATTAATTTACATGACTTAGGTTATATTAATAATAAATATTAATACATGTTTTAACCTAAGTAATATTACCTTTTATTTAATTAAATCATGTTACATTTAATTAAATACTTTAACCTATAGTTTATTTAATTTACATGAATAATTAATAAACTATACTAATTAATCATATGACTTAGAATATTAATCAGTAAACACTTAAGCTTATATTATTAGCTTAATAATCCAGCTTATTTCAATTTTTAGAAACTTATTTAATTAAGGAAGCTAATCTATTTATGGAAACTTTCTATTTTTAGAAACTTATCTATTTTAAGCAGTAAAACTATTTTTGGAAACTTTCTACTTTGGAACCTTTCTATTTTAGGAAACCTGCTATTTTTAGAAAGTTACTTATTAAGACACAACAAGTATAATAATACAAGAAATACAAGTAATACTTAAACAGAATAGACATAATACATGATAAACACAGCATAACGTTAGAATCAGTAAAACAAGACATGAATATACAAAACAAGCTAAGACATGATATTAAACCAGTTACGTAGTCACTGATCAGATACTTTTATACGTATATTATTTATGTAGCATTAGTGATATCGAGGTAGGACTATCTTCCGTTCGTCTTCTTCGTTCACTGGACACAAGGTACGGATTCTCCGTCCTTTCAGTATGGACATTCTTCCTTATTAGGATTCCCCGTATGCAGCCAACTGTTTTCTCCAATATATGTTTTTGAATTGCTTATGTTTATCTAGATACCTACAGCCATATACATGCATGACCAGTTTCAACTAGTTATGGAGGTACCATAACCATAACACTAGAGGTACCAGTGTTATAACTCCACCACGACAGAGTGATAGCTCGTGGCGTCCCTTCAGCTTTTGGCCATATTATTATTATTATCATGTAGGGCGTATGGGTGCATCCTAGGTTACATGTTTTCAGCAGATTATTCAGGTGAATGTGGTGTGTGCCTTGCATCCTTCACAAGGAGCTGATCCCTCCTCCCCAAAAATTATAAATAAATTAGAGACAGCCCCTCTAATTTGCATGACGAGGTCACCCCTCCAAGTATTCATGCACGTGGATATTTCATGACCTATATTGGCTAAATGGTAAACATGTTAAACAGTTTTTATAGGATAAACATAAGGCTTTTCAAACTATAAAACCAGTTTTATTAAGATATACCAGGTTATACAGGACTTAGTCTTTTCCGCTGCTTTATGCTTATATGCTTATATCATTCATGCTATACTTGTATATCCGTGCACTGAGTGTTATGCTCAGCCGTTTTTCCTTTCATGTTCTTAAAACGGCAGGTACTCAGGGACGCTCGTAGACTTTAAGCATACATGCATATGGATTGGAAGCTTCCTATCCTTCATTAATTTATGCATTTCTTATTACTTTTGATACTCATTTCCATGGACATTGTTTAGTCATTTTTCATTTACATTACTTATGTTTGTGTGTGATGAGTTCTACTTTTAGGGTACCGATGTTTGTTTCCGGTATTTCCTTTATGGTCATGTGATGTTTTATACATTTATCCTTGTATGCTTTGATGACACGTCATAATCACGCGTGACATTCCATTTACCAAAATGGGGTGTTACAGTTTGCCTTTGCATAATCCAAAAACTCTCCATTAAGATTTTTAGTGTGAGCATTTTGAAAACCTTGTGTAGTGTTTTGAAAAACACGGTTTTTGTTTTGATTTTGAACTTGCACATTCCCACTGTGGTAATTACCCTTGTTGTAGTTACGTGAATTGCCTTGATAACCACCATTTTGATTGTTGTTTCGATAGTTGTTAGCATTTTGATTTTCGGGAGCTTGATTTGGGCGGGAACCTTGGCCGTTTTGGTTGTAAGTTCTCGTTGCTACGTAAGCACTCGAAGTGTTACCACCGGTGGTAAGGCACTCGGAAAAATCATGAGCTCCTCCACAAGATATACAACTCTTTTCAACCGCTTTAACCGATGCGGAATTCAAAGCATCTTGTTCTTTCCAGTGTGTCATAAGCGTAAAAAATCTATCGAAAAACCGATTTTCCTCATTAGCTTCATCATGTATGGCGTTCATGTTACGAGACGATGACGATGATGATGAACCCATATTGGCAACACTCGGTGTGTTACGAGGGTTATAAACCTTAGATCTATTCTCGATAATCTTTAAAGCCTCATCGGTCGTTTTGCACAAAAATTTACCACCCGCGGTTGCATTCAAATAATCTCGTTCATGATCATTTAACCCATTGTAAAAAGTATCAATTTGATGCAATTCCAAAAAATCATGTTGTGGACATTCATGTAACATTTCCTTAAATCGTTCCTATGCCATTGAAAAACTTTCATTATTACGTTGTGTAAACCTTGAAATCTTATTTTTCAAATGTGTTGTTTTAGATGGTGCAAAAAAATGGTTCACAAACTTAGAAACGAGATCACCCCATGTAAAAATCGAATTTGGCTGTTCTTTCTCGAGCCATATCTTGGCGGGTCCATCCAACGAGTATGGAAAAAACATCATCTTAATGGCGTCATGCGGAACATCCTTAAACTTGCTTGTTGCGGTGAGACGATGGAAATTTCTTATGTGATAATGCGGGTTGTCTTTTTCATGACCTCGAAACTTGTTTGCTTGTAACATCGACATTAAACCCGTCTTAATCTCGAAATTCTCTGCAAGGATGGCAGGAATCATAATAGCTTCTCTAAAACCCTCGGTGGGTGCTTGAAGTAACTCCATCATAGTACGATTAGCCATAGTGACTATTGGTTCTACAACGGGTTCGACAATTGGAGTTTCTTCTTCAATCAAATTTCCTTGGTTTTGACGACGTTTGCGAGTTTGTTTTGCTTGATTACGAGTTTGCATAAACGTGAAGTAGAATATGGAGGTGAGCAAAGAAGATTCTTTTGGGTGTTTTGTGGATTTTCAATTTTTTTTGTGTTTTTTATTGTTTTAAATTTTTTGGGATTTTGTGTGTATTCGTAGACAACAATCTACCAAATCTCTCCTCGAATCAAAATCTTGATTAAAGAAGCCTCAAAAGAATGAAAACGATCACGTGGAGTGAACACATTCAATTGACTTCAGAACTTTGGTGAAATTCAAATTGTTCAAAAGGGTTTAATCACATAGAAACCAAGCAAATATATATGATACGTAATTATACTTTGGGCGGCAAAACCCTCGATTAGCCTTCAATCTCAAATACTCACAAGTGAACGGGGGGAATGAGGTGGCGCGAAGCACTTAAGTACCTATCTTCCCTTTAACGGCCTTTTATAGCATGTTGCATATCTTTTCACCTTATAGTTCGTATTTTTCAAAATCGAGCTTCACGAAAGTATTTATCTATTTTTTCCTTTTTCTTTTTGTCTGAGATTCGAATACAATAATTAGGAGATCAAATCTCAATTAAGGTTGTGTTTTCACACTTTTTGAGATATTTTGAATTTGTTGTGATACTTATACAATATAGTAATACTATTTCACAAGAAAAAGAAAATAACCGATAATACGTATTAGTAGAGTTCTACTAATACAAATACTATTTATGGTTAATACTAAAAACAAAATGAACAAATTAATCACAACACACCTCCCTAGCAGTGGCGCCAAAATGCTTGTGGTAAAATACGACCTTTTAGGGAAAAGGCGTAAAAGCGGTAAGTATTAAACAAATGATTTAGGAAAATCAAGTGTTAATGACCCAAATAAGTTCGTTTCCCAAGGAGGTATATGTGTGTTAAAAACTAGTTAAATTTTTGAGATTCATATTGAGAGAAAGAAAAAATGGGAAAAGAGAATGACGGATACGTTAAAATTACACTACGACGACAAAACAAAAAACCGTAAAAAGTGACAAAATAAAAATTAATTTTAAAAATTCCCAAAAAATTTACCAAAAATAGCTAAAAATAAACTAAGTGTAAAACCCGCATTCTTTTACCATGAACAGTACACTTATGATTGTACGTACAGGATTAAAACTTTCCTTATATAACATGAACACGTATCACGAATATTAATTACAAGAATTACGTATGTGTTATTACACGATAAGTATTAAATACGTGTTGGTATACGATAATTATTAACAATAATAATTATAGTCACGATCATAAAATCATGAACATGAAATCACGAACAGATAATTGTGTACTTACGTAATTGTTAATACGGTGAATGTCGTTACGTACTAGTAATTATAATAACATGAATAATTAATAATTACGTAACACGTAAACACAAATAATTAACACGATTACGTACATTAAATCAAACCCGGTAAGTCATTACATACGTAATATTTACGTCTAATAAATATTAAGATAAACAAGAAAATTACGACGCGTAATCACGAATACACGTAACTTTATTAGACGCGAGTTAGTTATATATGAAAGGGTTTTGGTCCACTTAGACAAGAAAGAGGACAAGAAAAACATGGGCTCTAGGCCCAATTGAAGCCTATGCCGAATTTATAAAATATACAGGGGGGGGGGGGTATATTTTATTTTTCGACAACTTAAAGATTCACACATAAAACCCTAAAAACATATAACAGCCGTAGGTTTGTTTTTCTTTCTTTCTGTGTTCTCTGCCGCCGACTAACACCAAGATCCAAGTGAAGACGAAGGTTGGTGATATTCGTTTGATGTCCCAAAACTTAACACACAAAAAACTAGGTAAACCCTAATCACGTTTTTAATTCCTTTCTTTTATTTGATTGGCCAAGAATCTTGAATTTATAATAAAAACATGTTAAAAACAAAGTATGTCATGGGGAATCGATTTTAGGGTTGGCTGTGGGTAGTTACACGCAAACCGAGACCACACTTGGTCTCGGAGGTGATTAAAAACCACCAGCCGCTAGGCCAGTGGCTGTGATAGTCTGTCGGTGGTGGTTATGTGCCATCAGCCACAAGCCCAGGGTGGGTTTTTGCCTAACAGTGGAAACCCGACAAGGGCCGCAGTGGCTGCTGTGTGCAGGTCAGTGGCAGCCGGCGCAGAAGCAGCTGCTACTGCAAGTGGGGAAACCACCACTGTCGGTGTGAATTTTACATGCGACAGGGGGTGGGTTGAACTCGCAGGTGAAACCAAACAGGTTAGGGACTGTTTGGTTTATGGTTTAATAAAAGTTAAAGGGCTGTTTGGTTCGGCTTATATGTAAAAACAACACGGTTTTCACGGGATTTCACGGGTTCGGTTTACGACACGTTTTCATAAAATAAAACACAGGTTCGGGTGATTATTTTTACAAGTTTAATTAGCTTTATATGTATATTAATTACAAGGTAATTAAATTAATAAATCATGACTTATTATTACAATATTAATTAAATTAATTTAACATGCTATATAATTAATTTAATTAAAACATGGACTTAGGTTTATTATTATTAATTAATAATACATGATTTTAACCTAAGTATTTTATTATTTAATTTAGACTATAGTAACTAATTAATTATTAAACATGACTTATAATTATTTAATTATCATGACTTAGGTTATATTAATATTAATATTAATACATGGTTTAACCTAAGTATATTATACACTTAATTTAATTAAATCATGTTTATATTTAATTAAATCTTATAACCTATAGTTTATGTCATTTACATGTTATAATTAATAAACTATACTATTTAATCACATGACTTAGAATATTAATCAGTAAACTTAAGCTTATCTTATTAGCTTAATAATCCAGCTTATTTCTAAATATGGGAACTTTCTAATTTTTGGAAACTTATTTATTTTAAGCAGCTAATCTATTTATGGAAACTTTCTATTTTTTAGAAACTTATCTATTTTAAGAAGTAAATCTATTTTTGGAAACTTTCTATTTTAGGAAACCTGCTATTTTTGGAAAGTTGCTTATTATTACACAACAAGTATAGTAATACGAGAAATACAAGTAATATTTAATCAGAATATCCAGAATACATGATAAACACAACATAACGATAGAATCAGTAAAACAAGACATGAACATACAAAACAAGCTAAAACATGACATAAAACCAGTTACGTACTCAGTAATCAGAATACTTATACATGTATCCTATGTATGTAGCATTAGTGAGATCGAAGTAGGACTCTCTTTCGTTCGTCTTCTTCGTTCACTAGACTTAAGGTACGGATTCTCCGTCCTTTCAGTATGGACATTCTTCCTTATTAACATTTCCCGTATGCAGCCAACTGTTTTCCCTAGTATATGTTTTATATGTTTTTGAATTGCTTATGTTTAATTAGAATACCTAAAGCCATATACATGCATGACCAGTTTCACCTAGTTATGGAGGTACCATAACCATAACACTAGAGGCACCAGTGTTATGACTTCACCATGACAGAGTGATAGCTCGTGGCGTCCCTTTCAGCTTTTGGCCATATTATTATTATTATCAGGTGGGGCGTATGGGTGCATCCTATTTTACATGTTTTCAGCAGATTATTCAGTGTGAATGTGGTGTGTGCCTTGCATCCTTCACAAGGAGTTGATCCCTCCTACCCAAAACCAGTATATTAAATTAGAGACAGCCCCTCTAATTTGCATGACGAGATCACCCCTCCAAGTATTCATGCACGTTGATACTTCATGACCTATATTGGCTAATGGTAAACATGTTAAATAGTTTTTACAAGATAAACATAAGGCTTTTCAAACTATAAAACCAGTTTTACTAAGATATACCAGGTTTTCCAGGACATATACATTTCCGCTGCTATATGTTTTACATGCTTATATTATTCTTTCCATGCTTGTATATCCGTGCACTGAGCATTTTGCTCAGCCGTTACTTTCCTTTCCAAGTCCCAAAACGGCAGGTACCTAAAGTTAGACTGGAGCATTTGGAGGACAAGCATAGGATGGGAGCTACCTTAGACTTCTTCTCCTCATGCCTTCATATATTTATGCTTGTTTATTCTTCCTTTTGTTCATTTACTTTACATATGTTTTGGGCTTATGTTTCGGAACCGATGTTTGATTCTGGTTTTCCCTATGGTCATGTATGTTTAGTACATATTACCTTGCATGCTTTGATGACACGTCATAATTACGCGTAATGGTCCACTTATCAAAGTGGGGTGTTACAATTATGGTATCAGAGCCAAGGCTTTGACCTGTAGGCTCTAAAACTTGACCTGTGACTAGTGGGTAGTCATCAGGAGCTTCCTAAGCCAACAATTGTTATTCCACGAATTGATGTTTTCAGCACATTGTTGTTTTAACCATGATGATTTCAGCACCTTGATGTTTTAACCTTGATGTTTTCATCAATACTGTTTTACTAATATGGATGGACAACCGTCATTCATATTTAGTTATGTGTCGTTGTTTCATGCATGATGTTCTTCGTGAACTGTGAGTATGTGGACTGAACCCCATTAGTTCATAATTAGTCACATAAAGTTTTTCTGATAAGTTTTGATAGATGAGTTTCATTTATTTATGTTTCATGTATTATTGTTGCAGGAATTATGACTAAGTAATGGTTGGTACAAGACTGGCCCTATTTAGTCGCATGTGCTTTTATCAAAACTTTTAACCTTGGGACCGACCCATAGGCGTCCTCTCGCCATGTCTTTTGTTTTGGGACCGACCCATAGGCGTCCCCTCGCGCATATAAAATTTTTATAAACTGCATCATGCATTCATGTAGTGCTTTTCATGCATAAAATTTTTCTCATGATTTATTTGCATAAAACTTTTTTCATGTCCCCTTATAAGTTACTATGTTTTTATGTCAGGTATGTTTTCATACTGTAATGGTTAACTTCAGTTTCATGCTGATTATGTTATACACTCCTTCATGTTGGGTTGTTTCATGTTCTTCTTGATGATTTCATCTTCATGTGATTACGTCTTACGTCTCTTGTGTCATTTATACTTTCATGCAAGACACTGTTTGAATTCATTTAAATCCTACTTTCATGATAGTCATGGTTGGTTTTCATTAATCATGCTTTCAGGAAAATCATCGTTCAAATTCGTTTAACCACACGTTAGTGTTTCTCTATGCAACCAGAAAGAGATATATACTGGCATTGCCAGGTTATCATGATGGTCTTTCTAACCGTTTAACCAACTATTTCCTTTAAAATCATGTCAGCTGATCGACCCATATCGATCATTTCATATACATTCCATGTGTATTACACGTACCATAATCCATGTGTACTTCACTTACAATACTCCATGAGTATTCACTAGGCGATTCTAAATCATCTCATGCGTATTTCACTTGTTGATGTTCTACAAGATGCTGATGCCACTCATAACTTGGAGTTGTTATTAAAGGTTGATGCTGCTGATTAGTTGAAGACGCTAGGAGATGCTGATGATATTCACAACCTGGAGATCCTACCCGACGAAGACAAAGGCGTTAGAGCAAAGAAATTGGACGAGAAGATGCCTCACCACCAAAAGATTTCCATCAATCATTGTCCCTAATGCTTAGTTACATGTCACACGTCATTCAGTTATCGTTTCAGTCATATGAGTGAGAACCGGTACCAGTCGGCCACTCAGCTTAATAGTTACATGAATCACAGTCATGAAAATAACCTTCATAGAACTGACACGCAGGACGATAGTAACCACTACTATGACAGTAACTATCCTAGCAATTGCAACCGTAGCTTCGGCGATGGACGTGACCAGATATACAAAGGACTGGTAGTCCAGCCGATATGCCAATTCTGGCAGAATAACCAAATATTTGTAGTTCTATTCGTTTCACATCTAGAGACACATGTCAAGACATTAGTCAAGGCACATGTCTCACGTATACTTTCTGAAGACACATGTTAAGACACCAGTCAAGACACATGTAATGCTTATATTTCCAAGACAGGAGTCAAGACACATGACTCACGTCCAATTCTGGAACATCCCTAAGAAATTTAGGGTACCCTCCAAAGGGTATATCCATTTTGTTGTGCCATGTATTAATCAGGCCACAACAATTTCAGTACCATCAGCGGCGTATTAGTGAGATCTATCACGTTTACTCGATGACACTTTCATTTCTTGCACCATATTCCATATATTTACATTACCATAAAGGACGTCATTCGTATTCCCCGTATATACGAAGGTTTTCCTTCAGTCTAATGATGAGATCCAAGTTGCTAATGCATTACCTCAGACAGATGCGAGTTGAATTCAATCCTAATTTTGGACTACGAGCAGCACACCCTACTACGATTCATGACTTGGTACAGTAATATTCAGGCTCCTGAATACATTCAGCACGGTTTTTCCATCAGGAAAATATGTATAATGATCTATGCTTCCCAAGCACGTTCTTTGTTATCCATCACTGCTAAAATTTTCTAGCTGTCAGTTAAGACACGACCACTGAAGTTCCTTTTACGCATAACCAGGCGATTATACCAAAATCTTCCCATACATTCCAGAAGAACCTTCAAGGAGAAGGACGGTAACATGAGATTATGTGTCGACTACCGTCGAGTTAAAACAAATCACCATCCATAACCGTTTTTCTCCTCCACGTATTGACAGCATGTCCAATCGACTTTATGGTGTTAATCACTTTTCCAAGATCGAACTCATGATCATGCTTCCAACAGTGATGAGTGAAAGAGCAGGACATGTCCATGACTGCTATTCGTGCACGACTCAGTCATGCTAGATTCATGATTTAGTATTAGTCTCATAAGTGCTCCAGCAGCATTAGGAACTTAATAAAATTGAGTTTCCATGAACTCATGAACAAATTCATCAGTGTTTTCATTTATGACAACCTAACCTTCTCTAAAGACTAGAGAAAAGCAGGAAGACCATATTTGCTCTATGTTGCAAATTCTACGACAGGAGAAATTTTACCTTGAAATTTTTCAATATAAATTCTGGTTGATTACAGTGACACGCTGAATCACACGGATTCTCACGGTTAATCTTAACATGTCTAAGCTTATACGAAAAGGTGAGAACCCTACACTACATTAGTTGTTCCAAGAAAATCCTTCTCTAAAGGGTAATTTCGGAGACTCCGAATTTCGCAAACTTCTATGTATCAAGTTTCTACGAAGCAAAATACAGTTACGTTCATATCTAGGTACCTGACATACCAACAGATTAAGATAGAACACCAACAGACTAGGATGTTTATCGACCATCAGAAAATTGTAATCAGAAATGGGACAAGATCTCCATGGATTTTGGTTACCAAATTACAGCAAACTCATAAGAAGCATGATGCTATCTAGGTTATTGTCAACAGTTTGACCAAGTCTGCAGAATCCTTACATTCGCAAGGATTTCAGAGCCAGAGGATTGATCGTACATGTTCTAGCCAAGGCTCATCCGATCACTTGGTAATCCCTAAGCTATTGGGCCAGACAAAGGTTCGCATTTTATGCTCCTTATTTACGTCCACGTCCTTGTTCTAATTTCACGACTTGCTTTCACGCTCACGTTCATGACACTATTCACGTTCATGATCGTATATTGGCTTACGATTTTACGTTCATCTTCGTTCTGGGAGGTTTTGCAAGAACTTGAGAGACCAGGCTCAAGTTAAGTTTAACTCTCTATCCTTAGATAGACGTTTCACGTCTCACCTTGTAGCGTTGACGTTACCGCAGTTGTATTACATGTTCACGATATGTTTCACATGTCATGTTCATTCCATGTTCCTCATATCATGTTCACGATATGTTACACGTATCATGGATCATGATATGTTTGCTCATACTACACTCACCATATCTCCACGTATCACGTTCAAAATTTTTCACGTAACACGTTTAAAAATTTTCACGTACTACGTTTCAATATGTCTTGCGCATAGTTGCTAATTATCAGTTAGGTTAGATTATTTTGCATCGTAATGTTTCAGTTCCCCTTGCATGTTATTTCTGTTTATCTTACGTAGATGACAATGAACTCTTCGTGTTTTCAAGTCAAGGTCAGGAGGACCAAGATTTATCATTTGTGTCAAGATCTTGTGGAGGAACCATTCAAAGCGGGAAGCCACATGGAAACGGACAAGTTCATCCGGACTTCTTATCCGTTTTTCTCTTATCGATTAGATATGTCCTTTCAGTCACGTCACGTTCCATGTCTTCTCAAGATATGTCACGTTTCACGTCCTTTTTAGCATGTCACTTTTATGTCCTTTATCTTGCATACCCTTCTAGTTTGTGTCGGGTATGTTACGCTTCCAGTTACGATATCTATAATTCCGGGACGAATTATTCTTTTTAGGGGGGAAGATTTATAAAACCCGTATGCTTTTACCATGAACAGAACACTTATGATCGTACGTACAGGATTAAAACTTTCCTTATATAACATGAACACGTATCACGAATATTAATTACAAGAATTACGTACGTGTTATTACACGGTAAGTATTAAATACGTGTTGGTACACGATAACTATTAACAATAATAATTATAGTCACGAGCATAAAATCATGAACATGAATCCCGAACAGATAATTATATACTTACGTAATTGTTAATACGGTGAATGTCGTTACGTACAAGTAATTATAATAACATGAATAATTAATAATTACGTAACACGTAAACACGAATAATTAACACGATTACGTATATTAAATCAAACCCGGTAAGTCATTACGTACGTAATATTTACGTCTAATAAATATTAAGATAACCAAGGAAATTACGACGCGTAATCACGAATACACGTAACTTTATTAGACGCGAGTTAGTTATATAAGAAAGTGGTTTGGGCCGTTTAGACAAGAAAGAGGACAAGAAAAACATGGGCTCTATGCCCAATGGAAGCCTATGACGAATTTATAAAATATACGGGGGGGGGGGGGGGGGGGGTATATTTTATTTTTGGACAACTTAAAGATTCACACATAAAACCCTAAAAACATATAACAACTGTAGGTTTGTTTTTCTTTCTTTCTGTGTTCTCTGCCGCCGACCAACACCAAGATCCATGTGAAGACGAAGGTTGGTGATATTCGTTTGATGTCCCAAACCTTAACACACAAAAAACTAGGTAAACCCTAATCACGTTTTTAATTCCTTTCTTTTATTTGATTGGACAAAAATCTTAAATTTATAATAAAAACATGTTAAAAACAAAGTATGTCATGGGGAATCGATTTTGGGGTTGGCTGTGGGTAGTTACACGCAAACCGAGTGCACACTTGGTCTCGGTGGTGATTAGAAACCACCAGCCGCTAGGCCAGTGGCTGTGAAGGTCTGTCGGTGGTGGTTATGTGCCATCAGCCGCAAGCCCAGTGTGGGTTTTTGCCTAACAGTGGCAACCCGACAAGGGTCGTAGTCGCTATTGTGTGTAGGTCAGTGGCAGCCGGCACAGCAGCAGCTGCTGCTGCCAGTGGGGAAACCACCACTGTTGGTGGGAATTTTACATGCGGCAGGGGGTGGGTTGAACTGGCAGGTGAAACCAAACAGGTTAGGGACTGTTTGGTTTATGGTTTAATAAAAGTTAAAGGGCTGTTTGGTTCGGCTTATATGTAAAAACAACACGGTTTTCACAGGATTTCACGGGTTCGATTTACGACACGTTTTCATAAAATAATACACGGGTTCGGGTGATTATTTTTACAAGTTTAATTAGCATTATATGTATATTAATTACAAGGTAATTAAATTAATAAATCATGACTTATTATTACAAGATTAATTAAATTAATTTAACATGCTATATAATTAATTTAATTAAAAAATGGACTTAGGTTTATTATTATTAATTAATAATACATGATTTTAACCTAAGTATTTTATTATTTAATTTAGACTACAGTAATTAATTAATTATTAAACATGAGTTATAATTAATTAAATATCATGACTTAGGTTATATTAATATTAATATTAATACATGTTTTAACCTAAGTATATTATACACTTAATTTAATTAAATCATGTTTATATTTAATTAAATCTTATAACCTATAGTTTATGTAATTTACATGTTATAATTAATAAACTATACTATTTAATCACATGACTTAGAATATTAATCAGTAAAACTTAAGCTTATCTTATTAGCTTAATAATCCAGCTTATTTCTAATTATGGGAACTTTCTATTTTTTGGAAACTTATTTATTTTAAGCAGCTAATCTATTTATGGAAACTTTCTATTTTTTAGAAACTTATCTATTTTAAGCATTAAATCTATTTTTTGAAACTTTCAATTTTAGGAAACCTGCTATTTTTGGAAAGTTGCTTATTCTTACACAACAAGTATAGTAATACGAGAAATACAAGTAATATTTAATCAAAATATCCAAAATACATGATAAACACAACATAACGATAAAATCAGTAAAAACAAGACATGAACATATAAATCAAGCTAAAACATGACATAAAACCAGTTACGTACTCAGTAATCAGAATACTTATACATGTATCCTATGTATGTAGCATTAGTGAGATCGAAGTAGGACTCTTTTCCGTTCGTCTTCTTCGTTCACTGGACTTAAGGTACGGATTCTCCGTCCTTTCAGTATGGACATTCTTCCTTATTAGGATTTCCCGTATACAGCCAACTGTTTTCCCCAGTATATGTTTTATATGTTTTTGAATTGCTTATGTTTAATTAGAATACCTAAATCCATATACATGCATGACCAGTTTCACCTAGTTATGGAGGTACCATAACCATAACACTGGAGGCACCAGTGTTATGACTTCACCACGACATAGTAATAGCTCGTGGCGTCCCTTTCAGCTTTTGGCCATATTATTATTATCGGGTGGGGCGTATGGGTTCATCCTATTTTACATGTTTTCAGCAGAATATTCAGTGTGAATGTGGTGTGTGCCTTGCATCCTTCACAAGGAGTTGATCCCTCCTACCCAAAACCAGTATATTAAATTAGAGGCAGCCCCTGTAATTTGCATGACGAGGTCACCCCTCCAAGTATTCATGCACGTTGATATTTCATGACCTATATTGGCTAATGGTAAACATGTTAAATATTTTTACAAGATAAACATAAGGCTTTTCAAACTATAAAACTAGTTTTACTAAGATATACCAGGTTTTCCAGGACATATACATTTCCGCTGCTATATGTTTTACATGCTTATATTATTCTTTCCATGCTTGTATATCCGTGCACTGAGCGTTTTGCTCAGCCGTTACTTTCCTTTCCATGTCCCAAAACGGCAGGTACCTAAAGTTAGACTGGAGCATTTGGAGGACACGCATAGGATGGGAGCTACCTTAGACTTCTTCTCCTCATGCCTTCATATATTTATGCTTGTTTAGTCTTCCTTTTGTTCATTTACTTTATTTATGTTTTGGGCTTATGTTTGGGAACCGATGTTTGATTCCGGTTTTCCTATGGTCATGTATGTTTAGTACATATTACCTTGCATGCTTTGATGACACGCCATAATTATGCGTAATGGTCCACTTATCAAAGTGGGGTGTTACACTAAGAGTTTACAAATGATCAAAACTTTTTCAAACCTTTTAATTAATTAAATATTAATTTTTAAATGCTAATTAAAGTCCTAAAAATCCAGATAATTAATAAAAAGCCCAAATAAATATTTTCACTTTGTAAAACTCTAAAATGACTTAATAAGAACAAAAACTATTTTTATGAAATTTTAAACTAATGTAAACTATTTTAAAATGATTAAAAACTATTAAAATATGAAAATAATTTTTAAAATTAAATAAATGATGAGAATATTAATCTAAGAGTTTTAAAAATCCTAATTTAATGTATTTTACCTAGAAAAAAATGTAAAAGTTGCAAAAATATTAAAAACAAAATTTAATAATAAAATAATATTAAAATAATATTAAAAATAAAAAAATTAAAAAAATTTCTAAAAACATGCAAACTAGTTTATTTTAACCTAACTAAACAGAAAATGAAAGTGAAATTACCAAAATACCCGTATTGGGCCCCCAAATGGGCTAAAAACAAAAACAATGCACTTAAATGGGCTTTTTGGCCCAATAAGATCGAACTCAACCAAATAAGCTGAAAATCACCAGTCTAGCTTAAATTTTAATTCTAAGCACAAAACTCTGAAGGCCCAAAAGCTGAATATGAGCTTATCACAGCTTAAATGTAAAACAGCTTATTCTTAATGGGCTTTTTGGCCCATTAAGCTATAAGCTAATGCCATAAGCTCTAATTTGACACATAAACTTCTTTTGGGATGCTTAAGAGATATGTGAAAAGAAATTTTGAAAAAGCACAACGAATAAGCCAGAAATAAGCCATGTACAAATCTACTAAACGAGAAATAGTCGACTTAGAGTTTTAGACCACCTCAGGACTTGATTCAACTTGCAAAAGACTCTAAATGACTTAAATAAGCCAAATCAATCAAGAAAAGTCCAATAAGCCAAGCCAAATAAGCTGAATAAGTCAATAAGCACTTATGTAAAAGTCAAACAAGATGGTTTTCTAGTCAAACCTTAAGGTCAAAGGCTCAAATGATCCAGAATGAACAAATGGGTCAAATGATGAAGACCTATTACCAAATTAAAGTTGTTGCACGTTTTAATAAGCTAGAATAGCTTATTGATAAGTTGAACCAAAAATAACACTAGCAGTGGCTAGCAGTAGTGGGAAAGGGTTCCCACTGCTTTGACTATTTGACTTGAATATTTAGAGAGTTTTACTTGGATTCAGTGAACAACAAGGGAACCCTTATAACCAGTGGTTTATAAGGAGTCAATAACAAGCAAGAAATCACAAATTCACCAAGCCAAATAGTGTAGTTAATTCAAACAAGCTATAATAAACTCAAATAAGCATACATAAACTTGTTTCATACAATGATTCAAAGATTAGACCAAGATTAGAGCTTATGCTACTTACTGATGAACAAATGAAGAACACAAAACCTTTTGCTGAGCTAGATGACCACAGATCCAATTTCAAAACCCTAAATCTGCTACTCAGGTTGTATTAACTTAGATTTAGCACTTGTTAACCCTAGTATAGCATGTATTCTAGGTGTCCCCAAAACCTCAGTCCAAAACAACAAGAAATTTAGATTTTATGGCTAATATTTGGATTATGGTGATACAAACCTCAAAACTTGAAGATAAACAACTAAAAGCACAATAAAAACAAGAACAAACACAAAACACTAAATAACACCTACTTAATTTGACCCAAACCTAGATTATGCAGTAAACCCAAACACCCCTTATATTACTGATTTCATAATTTTTCAAAGGAAATGTTTGATTCAAACCACAACCAAGATCAAATCAACTCAATAACAACAAGTAACCACAAATTAACAAGAATCAACAGATAAAACACATAATCATGCAACAAAACTCAGATTCATCACATAATAAGAACATATGCATAAAAGTAAAAGGGTTTAGAGATGTGCACCTCCAAAACATACATCCATGCTTTGGATTGTGTGAGCTCAAGTGGTAGCAGAACAACCACTAGCTTCCACCCTGCTAGGATGAACAAAGTTAACAACAAATAATATAAAACTGATTTTTATACTTTTCTAAAAAACTTTTATGAAACCTTTGCAAACTCAACAACACAAGATCAAAACATTCAAAATATGGAACTCGTATTACTCTTAGCCTAATACCAAATTTTAAACAACAAAAAGGAAGGAGAATTTTCAGAAAACTAAATCAAATTTTATTAAAATTTAAAAAGAGATTACAAAGCACTAAGAGAAAATCTGGAACAAAGGGATCACCACAAGTTGGGTCTTCTTATATAGGCCACGAATTGGGCACTATTCACAAACACTAAAGCTATAAAATTCCCTAAAATGACCCTATGAAGCTTCCAGAATGTATTTGGTTATTGACAGACTATGAGGAGAAATCTTGGGCGTTTACTTACTTTTTGGTGACCAAGGAATGAATGTATGCCTTTGATTTGTCCATGTTAGTGATCCTTGCCAAGTGTCGCCATGTGGTTGGTCCTTGTGGGGTCTCTCTAGTAGTGGAGATTGAGGTTTGGTGTGGGATGTGATTCATGTGAGGTGAATCACACGTAAGTCTAGCCAATTTCAGTTTCCCCTTTGTTTTGTGTCTTTTTGATCCTGGGTAAAAAGGTGTTCTTGGCGTGGTAAAATCGCTACAGTAATTGTTACTCGTGTGTAATTAGGATTTAAACTTTGGGATTGGCAGGATAGGTCCTTATATTTTGGGAAATGTTGTATATAAAGTATTTCAGTCGAATCCTTTGTTAATAAAATTTCATTCTTCATGGTTTGGCCACGAAAACTTTATAAAAAGGGATTTAGGGCTTATACAACTTTGGCATAATTACAACATCAGTCCTTTTGATTTTTATCCATTTTAAAAGGACTAGATGTGTAATTTTCTTGAACTTCAAGGGTCTTCATTGGATGTTTGGTATCTTGGAGGACCACTGTTGACAATTCTGAAATTTTGAGGGACTAAACTTGCCAAATCTTCAAAGTTGAGGGACCTTTTTGTCATTTTGACAAACTTAAGGGGCCGAACTTTTAATTATGAATATGCAAGGGTATTTAGTGTCAATTATTCATAAATGAGGGATCATTCTTGTACATCTTCAAGTCTTCAAGGGTGATTCTTTGAGAAATCCATAACTAGGGCCCAGTTCATTGTGCGGCTTCGTTTCTCGTGTTCGTTTTCCTTGTTTCTTGTGATCTTTTGTCTTTTTCACGATATCCATACCTAAAATACAAAAGTAAACAAACGCATATATATGGTATTTTGATGACATTTTATGCATTTAAAGCCTAAAATAACGATGACATCATGTATAAATGCCATCTCATCAGTACCTTAAGAATACCGTTCACATGGGACTTTGGTATCCGAGGGAAACTGCTTTTAATCTAACATCTTTTTCAGATTCTAATCACATAGTTTGCCATGATACTCGGAAAAGAACTTTAGGTGGTGTACAATTTATAGGGGAAGACAAACTTGTGAGTTGGTCATGAAATAAGTAGGATTGCACTTCACTATCATCAGCGGAAGCAGAGTATGTGTCTCTATCCAGTGTTGTGCTCAAGTCCTTTGGATGCAAAATCAACTCACGGATTATGGCTTCCACTTTGATAAAATACCTATGTTTTGTGACTCAAAGTCGACCATAACATCTCTTGCAATCCGGTTCAGCACTCTCGCACCAAGCACATCGATGTCAGATATCACATCATCAAGGAACAAGTGGAACGTGGTATCGTAGAACTATACTTTGTCAGAACTAAGTACCAGATAGAGGACTTGTTTACAAAAGCTCGATCGAAAGATAGGTTTAAGTACCTCGTTAGTCGTCTTGGTATGAAGTATTTGACTCCAGATGAACTTAAGGCTATGGCAAATGAATCTGCTTGATATTCTCTCACTATGACTTCTAAGTAGGGGTGTGCACGGTTCAGTTTAGGTCGGTTTTTGGCTAAACCGAAATCGAACCGACATATTCGGTTTTTTAAAAACCAAAAATCGAAACCGTTCGGTTTTGGGCGGTTTGGTTTTTCCGGTTTTTAATCGGTTTCGGTTCGGTTTTTCGGTTTTAAAGCCGTTTATATTTGAGTACGTCCGGTTTAGATTAAAAAACTTGTTTTGCGTGAAAAAAAATATTTTTTCTTTATATTCAGTATAAGCCTAATAATATTTATCTCAAATTTTTAATCTATAAGTACACACATATTAATAAGATAAACACACATGCAAGTAAACATGCATACAAACGATTATTGTCACATATGTAATGATATATTGTCAAGTAAGCATAGATATATATCAAACACGCATATAAACAATAAGATAAATATATTACTCATATTTCCCTAAAAAATGAATATTAATTTATAATTCTATATTACTTATTTATTTATATTATGTTATATTATATTATTTATATTTTTTGATATAATAAAATGGTTTGGTACGGTTCGGTTTTTACGATTCGGTTTTTGGATGAAAACCGAAATCGAACCAAAACTTTTCGGTTTTTGAAAATGTAAAATCGAACCATCGGTTTCATCGGTTCGGTTTTTTCAGTTTTTTGGTTCGGTTTCGGTTTTTCGGTTTTTTTTCTCACTCCTACTTCTAAGCATATTAAAACTTAGGACTCGGACCTCAAAATAAGGAAAGTTTATCACAGACGATAACTTGTCCTTCACAAGGAAAAATTAATATTTCTCGGTCATGAACTTCCTATAAAAACATTCCAAGTTTTTAAGTTCATAAAGAACGACTTCTAAGTAAATGTTAGCTTAGAACTCGGACTTCACTTTAAGAAAAGTTTATCACGGATGATAGCTTATCCTTCACAATGGGAAATTAATTTTTTTTTGGTCATGAGCTAGTCACAAAACAATCAAAGTTTTGAGCTCGTAAAAAATGGACCCAAAAGGGAAGTGTATGTTTTAGTGCGCTTTCCCTAATCAATTGAAGAGAAGTCTTCTATCATGATTATTTTACAACCGTTGAACACAATTTTTCAAGAATATCTCAAAAGGTTTTTCTAAATCTTTTAAATTTGTATGTTCAACACTCCCTTCCTCATAATGTGGTTTTTATATCTTATAAATGTCATATGTTATTTGGATCAATTTTTGAGGGGGTACGTTTTAAAATCAAGCCTTTAATGTTGTTGGATACATCTCAGAAATTTTCATATTTTATGTATCCAACACATTCCGAAAATGATATAAAATTGTCAAATGTAATATATTATATCGGATAAGGCATTGTAACTCCGTACCTCAACATATTTTGTGGTGTCAATTTTCCATGATATTGTCAAATTTTGTTTCATGACACACATATTGTTTTGAGGGGGAGCAAATCGACAAAAAGTTCCATGAATCATGCGTGACACATCTTTCCCTCCCAACGATTTTAAGAAATTGTCATATTTTAATCAATTTGTATCTCTAATATTAAGTTTTTATATTAGAGATAGGAGGAGAAAATGTGATTAAAATGTAATATATCGAAACATGTGATCTTAAAGACTCAAGTGCAACTCTTTTCTTCACATGCTAAACAATTTTGAATATCGATGCATGTGTGTAGGTTGAGTATTTTAGAAATATAAAACTTTCAAAGTGTTAAAAGTTTTAATCAAGCACTTCAGTTGGTTTTTCAATGGTTTTATGGTTACTATCTATACCAAACAACCTACTATCCACGACAGGACGATGGAGTCAAATGGTGGTTTAGGATAGGAAACTAAGTCCTATGATCCAACTTGAACCGGAGGGATCTACCCAAGGACATTCCATAGCTAGAAATTGTTGTCCTTAGGAAAGATGCAGTTGAATGTGAATGAAGCTGAATGCATACTAATGACTTATGGTATCACCAGAACAATCACAACAAGGTGTTAGTGATGAAGTCTTGGTAAACATTGAAGGAGTTGAATATTCTTTACAACCTAGGTAGAAACAGGGTCAATACATCTATAGAATACAAGCATCATGGACCCAGTGATGCAATGCACAACCCTTCCCAGCCATTCGAGTTTCTCTAAAAAGAAACTTGTCTCATTGTCACGGAGTTTAACACGTTATCTATTTACTTTCTCACTCCGAGTTAGTTGGTATTGAAAAGGTTGAAATCTGCTCCTGTCTTCGATTACTAAAACCAAAATGCACTATCGAGTCTAGAGCCAAAAGAGATCAATCTATCATCTCATTAGGACACAATCGAGTCCTACGCATTATCCATGTGATATTGCAAGAACATCTAAGTAAAACGATTCACGATGAAGATGGAAATCCTGCTTGAGTCAACATTCAACAAGCTCATGGTATGTAACTTGTGCGATTCTACACGAATCAAACTTGTGATAACTGGAATGCAACTAAGTTTGGATTCTTAATTGATTCAAACTTGATTACAGGTCTCTTCATAATATCCGTGTGATCTTTCCAGAACATTCAGAGTGACACTCTTTAGTGCTCACTGTGACGAATGAAAATCCTTCCAGTGTCAACCTCAAACAACACTACAGTAGGTGACTCGTAAGATTCTTTACGAATCGAGCTTTTGTCAAACTGGAAAGCAAAAATGGTGTGATTCTTATTTGAATCTGTTAGGACCATTGTAATAGTTATATGTAATAGGTAGACTAGGAGGTATGTAGTTCCTCCTGGTCCTAGTAGTAGTAGGAGCATGTCCTGCTCCTGGTCCTAGTCGAAGTCAAACTGTTAGAAGTATTTAAAGTGATGGTCAAAGAAGTGAAGCCACATATTATATGACCACCCCTTAGGGGGAGATTGTTAGAAGTATTTAAAGTGATGGTCATATAATATACCGTTGCGAAGCTCGTGGAAAATGCTATTCAACAGTGTCGAGAGTTCTATGTCATTATTATGCATGAAACGGGAATTAGTCCCGAACACACAAATGAGGAAGGCCTCCTATTCATGTAAGCCTTAGTATAAAAGGCATGTCCTGCTCCTGGTCCTAGTCGAAGTCAAACATTATTATTTACTTAATATTCTGTTAGGATATGCATGAGATATGTTAGGAAAGGATATGCATATCAGTTTTACACGTTTTCTTTAATGATGTATTAGGGTTTCCTTGTAGTATAAAAGGAACCTTAGGCAGAAGGGTTAGACACACCTTCACCAAACGTAGTTCTAGTCATTATCAATATTAGAAATCCTTAGAAAGGATCAAGTCTTTATAGTTATTATGTTCTTCTTGATTACATTTATATTTTACATTCATATTGTGTATAGAGTCTCTTTGTGATTTGACTTGTGATTACAGAAGTCATTCACCGGTCCTGACAGGCTGCAAGATCTACATCTAGTAGACCCAACAAGTGGTATCAGAGCCTGGGAGGGTCTCTATACAAGAAGAATCAAGTTTTTTTTATTACTGACATTTTGTTTATTATGTCTGCCTCAACTTCTACTCAAACAGGAGAAGACAGCACCCCTAAAATTGTGCAACCTCAGCAGATCCTGGCTACGGTCTCTAACACGAATGGTAAATTCCCTCTTCTGAAAAAGGGTGAATATGATAACTGGGCAATGAAGATGGAATGGTGGATCACCAACACTGATCAAGATCTTTGGAAGATCATTCTGAATGGGAATAGCAGGAAGCTTACTGGACGAGACAAGAATGGTAATATTACCCTTCTTGACCCTAAATCTCATGAGGAAATCATAGCTATTCAGAAGGAGGTAAAAGCAAAAACGATTTTGCTTCAATCTCTTCCTGAAGATCACATGGGTGACTTCTACCATTTGGATGATGCTAGAGAGATCTGGAAAGGCATAAAAGCAAGGTTCGGTGGGAATGAGGAATCACAGAAAATACGAAGGTCCATGCTGAGAGATGAATTTACCGAATTCAAAATCTCAGAAACTGAAGGTCTAAATCAAGGGTATGATAGGTTCCAGAAGATATTGAGCCAGTTGAATAACCTTCAGTCAAAGCCTGATGATGGTGATATTAATGCAAGGTTTCTTAAAGCCTTACCCTACTCATGGAATCAGGTGGCGATCTCTCTCAAAGCCAAAGGTGGGCTTGACTATCTCACCTTTGATGATCTGTTTCATAAGCTCAGAACTTTCGAACCCCATGTGAGAGGATTTCCTAGTGACTCTTTTCCCACTCCTGCTAATACAGCCTTTGTGAGCTCTATGGCATCTAGTCCCATGTCATATGCAAGTAGCCCAAGCAATACTGTCTCCTCTCAGCATACTGTTCAGCATACTTCTGCTCCTGATCCTGCTGCCAAGTCTGGTAGTATGGTAGAAGCTGTTCTTCATTCTTTTGTGGCTGATGTTAATGCTGAACAACAACTTGCTTTTGATGACTTCAAACAGGTCGATAAACTTGACCTGGATGAAATGGATCTTAAATGGCAGATGGCCATGCTTACTCTTAGGGTACACAAGTTTGAGAAGAAAGCAGGAAGGAAATCTAATTACAACCCTCGGGAGCCAGCAAGATTCGATAGAAGCAAGGTGCGATGCTATAACTGCCAGCAACAGGGTCACTTTGCAAGGGAGTGCCCTAGCAAGAATGATCAGGAGAAGAGCAGGTACTCCGCTTTCAAGGTTCAGGAGATAAAAGATGACAAGAAGGCATTGGTATCTGTTGACTCTATGGTCAACTGGAATGATCATCAGGCTTCTACTCTGGAGTCAGCTGAGTCCTCAACTGACGTGTTTGTAATGATTGTTAGGAATCTCTCTGATGCAGAAGAAGCAGACGAGTTTGCTCTTATGGGCATCTCACCTCAGGTACAACATTGTCCTCTTGGTTGTCATGATAAATACTCAGAATTGTTGTCCCAATTTAATGAAGTAAATGATCAAAATGATAAGTATTTTTTAGAGGTTCAAGCCTATAAGGCTTCATTAAACACATTGGAACAACAAAAGAGGTGGTTACAAGATACACAACGTGCGTATGAGGATAAAATCAGGATACTAAGCATTGATTTCGAAAACACTACAAATATGCTTAAATATACAGAAACTGAAAGAGATGCTAGTATCAAAGAAAAAGAGGAGATGCAAGCTAAATTAGATGCTACAATGCTAAGATTTGACAAATGGCAAAAGGCACCTAAAAATCTTTCAAAATTAATTGATAGTAGCATGTCTGGCAGAACTAAAAGAGGCTTAGGATTTGAAAAATATATTGATTCAGAAGATGTATTTGATTTATCTTTCTCAAGTGTCTTTGATGCCGACAAAGAGGATGAGGGCAAACCTAGTTACAATAGGTTTAAACAAGCAGCAGAAATGCATGCTGTCCCTCCTCCTCTTACTGGAACTTTTATGCCCACCACATGGCATAATGACTCGGATGGATCACAGATGCTTGAGTCCCCAACAAGTTCTACTAATACTAATGACTTTGTCTCATGTACTTTCAGTGACAAAGCCGGTGACTCTGCATCCAGTGGTTCAAATGAAGAGTCAAGACCTACAAGTTCCAAGTTGAATGAACATGCTGCTACTGGTGCTAGGAAGTGTGAAGAAAAAGTTGCTGTCAAGTCAAGTGTGTCTGGTCCTTGTTTATTGAGTCCTAGGAAGAATGTTTTTCCTAGAAATGTGTGTAATAAAGTAGGCAGTATGAAACAATCTCATTCTAATAAAAGGTCTTTCAAAACATGTTTTGTTTGTGGCAGTGCCTTTCATTTAATTAAAGATTGTGATTATTATGACACACATGCATCTGTTAATCATGCTTTTCCTGCTCCTGGTTCACCAGGAGCTGCTTCATATGCTTTTAGAAGACTTAATCCTAGTGCTCCAACGTTTAATACTTCTAGAGTATCCTCTCCTTTCGCTTCTGATTATTGGAGAGATAGTGGATTCCAAACAACCAGTAATTATTTTCAAAATTTTAATCCAATTTATCCACATAATTTAGACCACACGTATTTTGGTTTGGGAAATTTGGGAACTGCTGTTAAGCCCTCAGCAGGTTGTTCTTGGTCAAATAATAATACCCATATGATGCATAGGCAACCAAGGAACAACGGTGGATCTCATCAATCTTCTTGGCACTCTTCTAATGATCCACAAGGCAGGCTCAAACCTGAAAAGGTTTGGGTCCCCTTAAGACACTAACTTTTGCATTTTTATTATCTTGTTGTTGTAGGTTACTCCATACCAGGATCCTAGTCTAGGTATTGTTGATAGTGGTTGCTCCAGGAGCATGACTGGCAATAAGAGTCTTCTCTCTAACTTTGTACCATTTCATGGTGGCAAGGTCTATTTTGGTGGGGGTGAAGGCAGAATCACTGGCAAAGGAACGATAAAGACTCCAAATCTAAATTTTGAGCAGGTCTACTATATGGAAGCACTTCAACACTTCAACTTGATATCGTTCTCTCAGATTTGTGACAAGAAGCAGTTTGTTCTCTTCACCGATACTGATGCACTTGTGCTTTCCAAAGACTTTCAGCTTTCGGATGACTCACAAGTTTTACTCAGAATCCCTAGAAGACACAATCTCTATAGCATCAAGTTGAATGAAGTCAACCCTACTGGTCAACTAGCATGTCTTGTTGCTAAAGCCTCGGAAGATGAAGCCACTAAATGGCACCGAAGGATGGGGCATGTGAACTTCAAGACCATTCACAAACTTGCAAATCTGAATCTGGTCTCTGGTTTACCTCCCAAGACGTTTAGAAATGATATAAATTGTGTTGCCTGCAACAAAGGCAAACAGCACAAAGCATCCTTCAAGGCCATTACTGCTCTAAGTCTTATTACTGAACCATTGCAGCTTCTACACATGGACTTATTTGGTCCTACTTCCATCAGGAGCATTGACCACAAGCAATTCTGTTTGGTGGTAACTGATGGATATAGCAGGTTTACGTGGGTGTTCTTCATGGCTGCCAAGAGTGAGACCTACTCAATTCTTAGAGATTTTCTTACCTTGATCGAGAACCAGTTGTCTAAGAAAGTTAAAGGTATTTGTTGCGACAATGGAACCGAGTTTAAAAATAAAGACCTCATCACACTTTGCAATGCTAAGGGCATCAAAAGAGATTATAGTGCTGCTAGGACTCCTCAACAGAATGGTGTGGCAGAAAGAAAGAACAGGACACTAATAGAAGCAGCAAGAACTATGCTTGCCGATTCCAAGCTTCCAACCATGTTCTGGACAGAAGCTGTTAATACTGCAAGTTATGTTTTGAATAGGGTTTCTATTACCAATCCTTACAAGAAGACTCCTTATGAGCTGCTCACGGGCAAAGTTCCAAATATTGCTCATTTGAAGCCTTTTGGGTGTCCAGTCACCATTCTGAATACTAGTGACTATTTGGGGAAGTTTGATGGCAAGGCAGATGAAGGATACATTGTGGGATATTCAGCTCATTCTTGGGCGTATCGTGTCTACAATCTTCAAGCCAAACGGATCATTGAAACTATTAATCTCAGGTATTTTGAGGAGAAGTCAAACATCCAAGGCAAGGGTCCAGAATGGTATTTTGATCTTGATTATCTTAGTGATTCGTTAGGATATTTTCGTTTCAAAACTAACCATGATGCAGGACCACAAGTGTTTGCAACTTCTAGTACTGGTGTTCCTTCTAGTCTTTCTGATTCAGATGATGAGGATGACATTTTTGTGGTTCCATCCTATTCCACCACAGTTTCTCCTACTCCTCCTAGTGATGCAACTCCATTGGATGTACAGGATTCCCAAGCAGCTCTTGACACTCTTCTCAAACAACAACAAGAAGCTACTAAAGCAGCTGCTCAAGGTAGTTTTGAGTTTCCCTTGGTTGAGCCTACTGACAAAGTTGCTCCTGGTACTCCAGCTTCTGCTCCTAGTGCTAGCTTATCACCTACTGGTACTCCGGCTAGTGAGTTTGCTTCCAATACTCGTTTCTCCAATCCTTCTGATTTGGGGAACCATGAAAAGAAGTCTTCTACCAAGCTGGATGATATTCATAAACAACCGGTAGATGGGATTTTCCAAAATGCTTCATATGATGCTGACTTTGTTGGTGATCTCAATAACTTGGCACCAGAAGTGGAGGTTTCTTCCAATCCAGTCTTGCAATCACATAAAGATCATCCTACCACTCAAATTATTGGAGATCCTGGTTCTACTGTCAAGACACGCAGAATGCAGCAGAAGGCCTCGTCTGATCATCATGCTCTTGTGGGCTATATTGAGGATTAAAAGCGTAATAATCATACGGACTTTCAACACTGTTTGTTTGCTTGTTTTCTTTCACAGGTGGAACCTAGGTCTGTTTCTCATGCTCTTGAGGATCAAAGTTGGGTGGAGGCTATGCAGGAGGAAATGCAACAATTCTTGTTTCAGAATGTTTGGATTCTGGTTGACTTACCAGATGGAAAGACAGCTATCAATACCAAATGGATTCTCAAGAACATCAAGGATGCACGGGAAATTGTCGTAAGGAATAAAGCTAGGCTTGTCGCACAAGGACACACTCAAATTGAGGGCATTGACTATACTGACGTCTTTGCGCCGGTTGCAAGGATCGAGGCCATTCGTCTGTTTTTGGCCTTTGTTTCTTATGTTGGCTTTACGGTGTTCCAGATGGATGTCAAGAGTGCATTTCTCTATGGCAAAATTGACGAGGAAGTGTATGTTACTCAACCTAAGGGGTTTGTAGATCCACTTCATCCCAAGAAAGTCTACAAGGTGGTCAAGGATCTTTATGGGTTACATCAGGCTCCTAGAGCTTGGTATGAGCGTCTTTCAACTTTCTTGTTAAAGAATGGCTATAGAAGAGGTACTATTGACAAAACACTATTTCTTCGGCGGAATTCCAAGGATATTATCCTTGTTCAGGTTTATGTGGACGACATTATCTTTGGTTCTACAAGGAAGGAGTGGTGTGATGAGTTTGAACACTTGATGAAAGGCGAATTTCAGATGAGTGAAATGGGAGAACTGTCATTCTTCCTTGGTCTTCAGGTCAAGCAACAATCGGATGGGATTTTCATCAGTCAAGATAAATATGTCCATGAGATTCTTCAGAAGTTTGACATGGATCCTCTTAGACCAGCAGCAACTCCTTATGAAGTTGCTAAAATCAAACTTCAGAATGAGCCAGACCCCCCGGTAAATGTTCACATGTACAGGTCTATGATTGGCTCCCACATGTATTTGACTGCATCACGTCCGGACATTATGTTTGCAGTAAGTGCTTGTTCTAGACACCAGGTGACTCCAACGGTTTCGAACTTAAATGCAGTGAAGAAGATTTTCAAGTATATCAAGGCTCAACCTAAATTTGGTCTATGGTATCCTAGAGAATCTCCTTTTGTTCTAGAAGCCTATAGTGATAGTGACTATGCTGGTGCTAATAATGATAGGAAGTCTACTACTGGTGGTTGTCAATTTTTGGGTCGTCGACTTATTTCATGGCAATGCATGAAACAGACAATCGTAGCTACTTCTTCGACAGAAGCAGAATACGTTGCGGCTGCTAGTTGTTGTGGACAAGTTTTGTGGATCCAAAATCAGATGTTGGATTATGGTTTCAATTTTATGAATACCAAAATTTTTATTGACAATCAAAGCACTATTTGCATTGTGAAGAATCCTGTTTTTCATCAGCGGACGAAGCATACTGAAATTCGGCATCATTTTATACGGGATGCCAATGAGAAGAAGCTGATACAGGTTCTTAAAGTTCATACGGATGACAATGTTGCTGATTTGCTGACTAAAGCTTTTGATGGTCCTCGGTTTAACCACTTGGTGGTTCATATTGGGATGGTCAATCCTTGAGGTCTAGGATTGAGGGGAGGCAAAGCCTAAGGGGAGGCTTTGTGTACATATTAAGACAACCTAACATATTCATAGATTTTAACAACATATTTTATTGGTTCTGATGGTGTGTGGTGCTTCTGATGGAGGATTTTGCTCTCTTCTGGTGAATATGGCCTTACATGACTGGCTTTTGGTCCTCTTTGGTCAGCTTCTAGTTATAATTGGTTGGCTTCTGGGGGTTTAAAATCCTTCCATGTCAAGTGGTGTTTGGCTCCTGGTACTGGTCTGACCATTGTGTGCTTTGACTTTTGGTCAACGCTCCCAATCCTGGTATTTACAAGTTTAAATCAAGCATGTTAATTGGGAGTTGGTTATTATGTTAAAAAGGGCAAGTGGTTACTATGCAAATATGGTTTAATTTGAAAGGGTAACCCCCCATTAATAGGGGTCAATGAACAGTTACCACTTTCTTTATATATGGTCAACATACACCCTTGACTCACTCATTACACTTAACACACACACAAAACCGCTTCTACTCTCTACACCCTAATCATAATCCTTCTTCCTTCCATTAATCAAGATCCATGGCTGCTCTTGCTTATCAACCTGCTCACAACCGAGTTGCTTATCTGGGTGATGGTCCCCATCGTGAACATTTTGCTGACATCCTAGATTACATTGAAGCATCCAACCTAAGGTTTGCATTTACTGTATGTCCCACCATATATGATAGTGTGATTAGACAATTTTGGGCGTCTGCTCAACTTGTGAATGTGGCTGGTCGTCCACGTCCACTCCATGCTACCATAGATGGACGTGCATATGTGGTGACTGAGGCTTCTATTCACTCTTCTCTTCATCTTCAGGATGAGGGTGGTGTTGAGTCCATCCCCAATTCGGAAGTATCGGAGGGGATGGCTGCTTTAGGTTATGAACATGGGGGGAAGTTTAACTTCCAGAAAAATCGGTTTTCCCCCCAATGGAAGCTTCTGGTTTACTTTTTAATCCATTGTATGAGTCCCAAGTCTGGGAGTTGGGATGCTTTCCCTACTCCTTTGGCTACTGGTCTTATTTGCTTAGCCCAGGGTAGAGTGTTTAATTTTTCTCATTATCTATTTGAGGGGATGGTTAGTAATTTGTCTACTGCTGGTTCGAGAAAGAAGTTTCTCATGTACCCTAGGTTTCTTCAGCAAATCCTTGTTTGCATTCCTCGTGATAGGACTGAGCATGTGCCGTCTAAACTTACAGCTAAAGTGTATTACAATATGGTCAATGGGTTTACTGGGGAATGGAGGCCCCTGACTGAAGCCATGTTGGGATTGGCTCAGGGTCCTATAGGTGAGGAGGAGGAGGCTCCTGAGTTTGTTGTGCTTGATGATGACCCCATGGAGGAGGAGGCTCCTACTGTTGGTGCCACTCCTGTGGTTGAGGAGGAGCTGGTTGAAGAGGTGGTGGTTGAAAACCCATCCCCTTTCAAGGCTGGTCCTTCTTCAGTCCGACACAGGTCTCCATTTGTGGAGACTCCACCTCCTAGTCCTGCCCCACACTCGACTGATAAACCGTTTGATGCTAGTACTCCACAGGTTGACCCACATGTTGCTTCGGGCTCCAGTGATGCTTTCCTTGATCCAAGTTCTCTTGGTGGGCAGGCGGAGGAGCCTACTACACTGATATCTTTGCTTGATCTTATGCGCAGGTACCATGAGCGGATGATTTGTTTGGAAGCTGATTTAAACCAACATCGGAAGCTTACAAGGGAGTTTGTTCTTCCTCTGGCTGATCGCATCAAGGCGTTGGAAACTCAGCAACGGCGTCGCAAGAAGCATGTGGTCCAATCAGATTCTGATGAGGAGGGTACGGAGAATGTTGAGGATGGTTTGACGTTATTGGCCAAGGCTGCCTTTGCTGATAAAGATTATGATGATTTGCCGGTTCCTCCAACGTCCTCCAGTGTTCCTTCTCCTGGTGCTATTCCCCCTTCTATGGGTGGTGATTCTGTTCCTGCTGATGGTTCTAATGCTGGTCCCTCTCATGATACGAAGGGCAAGGCCCCAATGACTGATGCTCCATCCCCATCTCGCAAGCGTACTCGTCGCCAGATTGAAGAGGAAAGGCTTGGTGAGGAGGCTGCTCGTCGGGTTTAAGCTGAGATTGATGAAGGTGAAAGGGCTGCTGAGGAAGATCTTCGAAAGCGCAGGCGTGAACAGATTCAGCATGATGCCATGCATTGGATTGATAGTGAATGGATGCAAGTTTTGACTGTTCTCACTCGGGATTATGCTCAGTTTAAAGATCTTTTGGGTGATGATGTTGATGAACACAATTGTATTCCGCGTGCTATGGTCTTGATGCGTAAGCACCAGTTGGCTCTTGCTGCCGAACTTAAGAAACAGAGAAGGAACAGACCTTTATCTCGGGCTGAGGAGCGCCAGCAGATGCAACGTTATGTGAAATATCAGTCTGCTGCACATTTTAATGCTCCTTGGACGTGGGCACGGGTGCGGGCTTTGACTTTTGATGAGCTAAAGGCCCTTTATGAAAAGATGGTTAAGCGTCAGAGTCAACCTATTCCGGAAAGATTTATTTACCATCCTCGTGGTATGACTTCTTCTACGCCTACTGATTCTACTGGTCCTTCGGCTGCACCCACTCCTGGTTCTGCTGCTAGTCCTTTTGGTTTTGTTGCTACTTCTGTTGGTCCTTCTACTTCACCTTTGGTGGCTCCTATGGGTTCTACTGCTGGTCCTGCTACCACCATCTTTGCTGCTACCACCACCACTCATGCTTCTACCACCACACCTGTTACTACCACCTCCACACATGTTCCTACAACCACCTTTGTTACCACCACCATACCTACTACATCTGATGTGCCATCTCCTTCACCACCAATTCCTGGAACTCAACCTAATCCTACTTCTGATGCAGCTCCTAGTGGTGCATTGGGTGGACACATTCATGAGTCTACTTCTACTGCTTCCCCTGCTACTGCTGAGGTTAGGGTAAAGGTTGAACCCACACCTACTGATCCCACACCAAGACGTTCCCTTCGCCAGAAACAGGCTCGTCGTGTTCGCCGTGGTAAGACAGTTCCTTTTGAGAATCGTGATCCTGAGAATTTAATTGATGCAGCTTCAGACAGCGATTCTGACTTACCCTTGGGAAATGGGACCATTACTAGTTATACGGCTGAGCGTTCTACAACACTTCCTGGTGGCGTATCCCATCGGATTACTTTGAGTGATGGGTCTGTGCGATTGGCAACGGGTTTGCAGGGTGTGTTGTCTTGGGCTGACCGTATGGATCTTATGACATTGTATAGGCTTGTTGATTCTAGTATGCCGTTTGACCCAATGGCTGTGTCTTCATGGCCTGGTCTGCGTATCTAGGCTGATCTCAAGCTGATGTTGGATGCTCCTCCTAATACTCCTGTTTCGGGCATATGGAAGGATCAAATGCAATGGGAGATTCTGCGCTGGAAGCTATATGCTGGATGTGGTGTTCATCTATTAGAATTAGCATCTGGTCATATGGTGTTTATGCTGACGGATGTGGAGTATCCTTTGACTATTTCTTCGATGGAGGCGATGTTGGCAAGTCACTTAGAAATTTCTACTGCTCCATCTGGAGGCCACGGCATTGGTAGAAGGTATTCAGGCGCGGTTGATAGCAGATAAGAAGGCTGCTTCTGGTATGTAAGGTGATTGGGTTGTAAGTGTTTATGTTTTGTCTTTTTGTTCATTTGTTCTTATTTTCATTCTTTTCACCAATATGTACAGTGATTGGTGAACTTCATTCTTTATAATTAAAAAAAAAAAAACAAAAAATTATACTTTTTATATAATATTTGCTTATACTTTTAACACAGTTTAGATTTTATACTTGTGAATAATATCCCTTGGCTTCTTCACAATGTGGGTTCTGGTTACTGACTTGAGATTGTTCTGGTCCTTGGTTTCACTTGGTGTTGGACGTGGTCCACACAACACATGGTTCTCAACTTACCATGTCTAATCGACAAGAAAAAGTTGATTCACCTTGAGGGTACGGCTTCTGGTGCGATTCTCAAATCCGTTGATGGTTGCCAGGTTACCCAAAACTGGATGGTTTTCACTTGCCATAGTCCTGGACTGAAAAGTGGCTAATCCAAGGGGGTACGGCTCTTGGTAAAGATCTTATCAAATCCGTTGATAGCTGTAATAGCTTGCTTAAAGCTATAGGGTGTTCAACTCACCGATGCTTCATTGCTAAGAGTTGGCGAGTCCAGAGGGGTACGGCTTCTGGTAAAGACGCATCAAATCCGTTGACGGCTGTGATGGTTTGCCTAAAATCATCAGGGTACTCCCACTCACCATTGATTCACGTTCTAAGAGTTGGGTTGGGTTCTAGTCTCCCAGGGTGATGCTTATTCCACCAGAATGACTAGCTAGCCCAAGAGCGAGCAGCTACTTGGTAAAGGCTCATCAAATCTGCTCATGTTGCTGCGAAGATTCAACACGATGCTGATTTGTTCCAAGCTTTGGAGAAGCTTCTAGTGTTTTATGTTGCGGCGGTTACTCTGATTCGTATATTGTTGATGCTGCTCTTTGTTTTGCTGATACAATCATCGGGCTTTCTTTGCACGTTTTCCAGGAAACTTGAACTCAACAGGTCAAATTCAAGTTTAGGGGAGGATTGTTAGGACCATTGTAATAGTTATATGTAATAGGTAGACTAGGAGGTATGTAGTTCCTCCTGGTCCTAGTAGTAGTAGGAGCAAGTCCTGCTCCTGGTCCTAGTCGAAGTCAAACTTTATTATTTACTTAATATTCTGTTAGGATATGCATGAGATATGTTAGGAAAGGATATGCATATCAGTTTTACACGTTTTCTTTAATGATGTATTAGGGTTTCCTTGTAGTATAAAAGGAACCTTAGGCAGAAGGGTTAGACACACCTTCACCAAACGTAGTTCTAGTCATTATCAATATTAGAAATCCTTAGAAAGGATCAAGTCTTTATAGTTATTCTGTTCTTCTTGATTACATTTATATTTTACATTCATATTGTGTATAGAGTCTCTTTGTGATTTGACTTGTGATTACAAAAGTCATTCACCGATCCTGACAGGCTGCAAGATCTACATCTAGTAGACCCAACAGAATCAAACTTGTTCCATGAATCTGAATTGACATCTCTATCAGATGGATAATGTATCCAACTTATTCACTCTTTACGTTAGCAGTCTGCTTTGAGACGGTCGAGTAAAGAGAACTATCTAGCACCTCCGGAAAACCGTATCAAGGAGGTTCTTAATTGAATCTACTTGATCACAAGTATGATATCTAATACCGTCTAACGATCTTCACCGACCGGAGGTAAAACGCTACCGAATTAGGATGAAATCTTCAAATCCATATTGTTCGTGTCTATATATGTTGTTGCATATCAAGAAAGTGGCGTAGCAATGTACTAACCGAATTCGTCTTCACCTATTCATATTAAAAGTTAAAGACTTTTGCTACTCTGATAATCAATGGATACTTCAAGGTCTAACTACAACTACATATGTATGGGATATTGTTAGCCTTTTGAAATCAACAAAGTATGAACATGTCGATTCAGAAGTCACGAGAGCACAAGATGGCGATAATCAAGATACTCACGAATGTAATAGGTTATCTTAGTCACAAGAGTACAAGATGAAGACTATCAAGGATAGATTGAAGATCTCCAGTAATCAAAGTCAAATGACAAAGGCTCAAGATAAAGATCACAAAAGCATGAAGGAACAAAGCCATTACAAACAAGATAAAGACCAAGATACAAGACCTAAGAAGGAAGATCACCTCCACAAGAATGTATTCACTCAATCATCTTATGTGTTTAAAGATGACCGATACATTAGGGGAGATCGTTAGTCCTATATTTTATATAGTCGAACAAGAATGTAATAGGTCATCTTAGTCGTTAAAGGTCTTGTATAGTAATAGGCTAGTCGGGATAACCGGGCTTGGACTTTAAGCTAATATTGTCTAAGTTAGGGGCTTTAAGCCTAAGATAAGCCAAGCTTGGCCCAAGGACAAAGCCCATGGGCCCACCAAGCTCGTGGGTATATAAACCCTCTTCCATGTGTGGAAGAGGGTGTCGGTTCATTTACTTCTCTCTCTAGTTTATTAACCTTCCATCATTCTCTCTCTTTTCTCTTTCTACTTTCTCTCTCTAACTTCTCTCTATTTTCTATACTTTGATATATGATATGGATTGATATTGGATTAACAACTTATACCTTGGAAACGCCATCATCATCTTGTAATTCATCTTTTATAATGTGGCGGTTGATTGGAATACTATTTTACTAGTATAAACTTTTATCATCCTCTTTCATTAAATTTTCCGCTCCAGGAGTGCGACTCGTTAAAGATTCAATCTTTTCTCGGTATATTTTATATTATGGAGGATCGTTCCGCCAAGGATATTTGTCTACCTTACATTTTGAAATCTAAGTCATAGACGTCATGCACCATTTTGTTTCCTAGCTTTCTCGTTGGTGTTCATGAAGCATTTTTATGCTATATATTCTTTTATATAATTTATATATCTTCGTTATGGGAATCCACAAGGTATCTGTATATATAAGGTTTACTTCATTAGAAGGTGTTGGAAAAATGTATTAGCTGATGGAGAAAAGAATTTGTGTAAAACCGACTTAAAATACCATTAAATTAAACCTTTTATTATTTAATTTACTTACGACAAATAACTACGTATATTAAATACGGCACGACAAGGTGTGACACGCAATTAAAAATCATTAATTCACGATTAGTAATAATGTATAGTTTATTTACAACATGAAAAGTATATGATAAACTCACGACAAGTGATTACGTATAATAATTGCGACAAGGCAATTTATTTTACGAACTTAATAAGTTCACGACACATTACGGGAATACAAGATTAAGTCATGAACTAAAACCTTACAAGTAAATAGGCCCAAGGCCCAGTCCACTAAGGAATCTAAAATAAACCATACGTATCATTTACTGCTCATTTTACTACAACCAAGAAAACAAACATAAACCCTAAAAGGGATCTTGTGGCCGCCTGCCTAAACGAAAATAAAAGGGAGAGAAAACAATTACTTTGATCTTAATTGTTAAGGTGGTGTGTTCGTGTTCTAATTTTCCAAATCGTTCATCACACGGTAAACATTCAAATCTTGTTTCTTATTTTTATTTCTCAAGGAATCATGAATTTAATCATTTAGTAATCATTTAACAATGAATGAGCATGTGTTTTATTAATTAAATCAAGAATGAAACAGGTTTGTTTGGTTTGAATTTCACGGAAACCGAGAGCACCATGCTCTCGGTGGGTTATTATGACCACCAGCCGAGAGGTCTCAAACCTCGGTGGCTGTTTTGTTCAGTCAGCCGCAAACCCTAAGGGGCCGCAGCACGAAGCTTAGACGCAGCAGTGGCAACCGAGACCTTAAGGTCTCACTGGGTAGGCTGTTGCTGCCGGTGGGGATCAATGTGCTGCCGTGGCAGTTTTTGGCTCAGCAGTCGCAAACTGTAAGGCCACAGTGGGTAGATCCTATTGGGCAGCAGGAAGCCCAAATAGGGGTGTTTGTTTTGTGTGTTTAGCTCGGATAACCGAGAGGCCAAAGGGGTGTTTGGGTTATTTATTTTGACCTAATTATGATTTATTTAAATTAGTTTATTAATTAAATTACGACTTAATTAATCGGCTTAATTATCACGACTTATTTAAATTGATGTATAATTATTATTATTTCGGGCTTATTAAAAGAAATTAGACTAATTAAATATGGGCATGATTAAATCACGGCTTGTATACATGAACTTGTAACCCGACTTATTACGACTTATTTAACTTAATTAACACGGGCTTATTTTATTTAACTTAATTAGAGATTATTTATTAGGATTCAAGACTTAAGTTATAATTAATTATAATCCAAGAACTATTATTATTTATAATTAATTATGATTCATGACATAATATTATTTAATTATTTAAATAAACCAAGACATAGTATTAATAAATAATTAATTATTAATTTCATGACATATGAAAGTTATTATTAAAATGGACTTTATTAATAAACCATGACTTATTAATATAATATTTATAATTAACCATGACTTATAAAAATTTTCTTATTTAATATGCTTATTAAAACATGACTTATATAATCAGATTAGTCAATGAACGAGGTAAATTATTTAAGTATATTAAACGAGCTTATTACTATTTATGGAAACATACTATTTATGGAAACTTATTATTTTTGGAAACTAACTACTTATGGAAACTTACTATTTTGGAAACTTACTATTTTTTGGAAAATTACTATTTAAGGAAACTTACTACTTTTAGAAAGTTACTATATATAGAAACCTGCTATTTTTAGAAAGTTACTATATATAGAAACCTGCTATTTTTGGAAAGTTACTATATATGGAAGCCTGATATTTATGGAAAGTACTAATTATGGAAATACCAAGTATAATAACATAAGAAACATGTAATACACCAATCAAGAAAACATGAAACGTACGATATTGAGGAAATACATGATAAACCATGAACAAGTAACACAAACTAAGAACACATAACTTATACCATGCACAAGCAACTCATACACGTCCTTTATCATTTAGCTCACGTGAAGCAGGAGTAGTACTTTTCCGCTTTTCATCTCTTGCACTGCTTGCTGGACATAAGGTATGGATATTTCGTCCTTTAATAAGGACATCTCTTCTATGCATGATTAGGATTCCCCGTTTGCTATGCCATTTGTTTTCCCCAGTTTTCAAATCATAAAAACTTTTCATTGTTTATCATGCCATCATTTTAAATTCCTGAGCTATATATATATATATATATATATATATATATATATATATATATATATATATATATATATATATATATATATATATATATATATATATATATATATATATATATATATATATATATATATATATATATATATATATATATATATATATATATATATATATATATATATATATATATATATATATATATATATATATATATATATATATATATATATATATATGCATGATCGTGACTTACATGACCACCTAGTTATGGAGGTACCATAACCATGACATATGAGGCACCTATGTCATACTCTTTCGCGACGAGAGTAATTTCTCGTGGAGTCCCTCCACGTTCATGTTGGACATTATTATTATTATGTGGGGCGTATGGGTGCATCCTAGTTTACATGTTTTCAGGTTTACACGTACAGGGTGATTGGTCAGTGCGTGCTCTACACTCAATCACATTAGAGTTGATCCCTCCACCCAGATTATTTTATTAGAGGTCACCCCTCTAATAGCATGACGAGGTTACCCCTCTATGTATTCATGTACACGTTGATAATATGTTATGACTTATATGACCTCGTAGGCATTTAGTTATATTGCATGTAAAACGTATGACATTTTTAGTTATCTTTCATATTCATAAATTATCTTCCAAGTTTTCCTCAGGACATAGATATTCATTTCTGCTGCTTTCATTGTTTATTACACATTTTAGTTATTCTTATCATGTCATTATATCCGTTCAATGAGCGTATTGCTCAGTCGTATTTTCTTTTCATTTCCCATACGACAGGTACCCAAGGACAGGATTGAGCATGGATGAGAGCTACCTTAGTCTCCTTTTTTTTATGAATTTTAATACTTATGATTTGGTTGTACATATGTTTTGTCCTATAGTCTTCCTTTATTTTCATTTATGTTGAGCTTATGTTGGAAGCCGATGTTTGATTTCGGCTTTCCTGTTGGTCTTTTATGTCTTTATGACGTTATGCCTTTATTATGATTTGATGACATGCCATGATTATGACATAACGACGACCTTGTCAAAGTGGGTCATTACAATTATGGTATCAGAGCCAAGGCTTCGACCTGTAGGATCTAAAACTTGACCTGTGACTAGTGGGTAGTCACCAGGTTCTTCCTAAACTAACGTATGTATTTTCCATGTATTGATATTTTCAGAACTTTGTTGGTTCTTAATCATGATGTTTTCACTTGAAATTTTTACTAGTATGGATTGAGCCATAATCGTCCATACTGTGACAATCCGTCAATTTATGGTCGATATTTTATTCTCAAGTATTATTTAAAACCATTACTTTAATTTTATATTATGAACTCACTCATTTTTGGGACGAAATTTGGGTTTACATCTTAAAGTAGCATCGACTACGTCTAAAACCGAAGAACTCTACATTACGTGCTTACGTTTACATACACTGTTTTTGTGACAGTCCGACATTTCAGGAAATAAATTTATTCTCGAATATTATTTTGGAATTTTAATTTGTGTTGGTTCATAAACTCACAAATTTACGAGAAGAGATTAGGACTTACGTGCATAATTTAGCGTCTTTTACGATTAAACCGGAAAACCTAGTTTAGGTATTTACGTTTTTGAACTCCGTTTTTGATGAGACAATTTTTATTAGATTCGTTTTGTGTCGTTGATTCATAATTTATAAAAACGTTTTTTGTAAAACGACCCGAGGGCACGTAAATCGAGGAAACTAGAATCGAGGATACCATAAATTAATGGGGATGAGACAAGTTTACACCTTCCCACCCCCAATACATGTGGCGACCAAGCCTCTCCAACACACCCTTGGTGTCATTTTTTTAGCAAAGATAATGGACACATGTCCTTCCCATTTGACCAAAACCATCCAAACCATAAAACTAGCTAAGTAAACCATTCTCTCATTTCCTTACATGCAAAACCACCTAAACTCTCTCTCTTGGCTCCGTCTTGCCGTCCCATATCCACCCATAAACACCACCATAGATAAAAAATTTACACCATAAATCTTGTGTTTAACTTGCACAAGATGATAACCCTTTGAAGACTTGTTGATTTGAGATAATATTAACATCTAAAAAGAAGTTTTCCTTGGAGCTTAGGGCTGATTTCAAAAGTATGTTCATCTACTTGGAGGTTTCTAAAAAGTGATCTTGCCAAGATTAAAGATTTGGTGACAAGAACCAAGCCTTGTTCATCCAAAATCTCACCCTTTCTATCAACTTTGGTGGTATAGAGATTGTTTCTTCCTATCCTCTTGTTATTTTGTAAAATTAATCATGTATTTTCTTTATAAATGTATATGTATATGATGATGAATGATGATTAAAATATTATGTGGGGATTTCGTGTTAATAGATTTGGTTAAAAAGACTAAAATCTACATATAAAGATGTTAAAATCTTGATTAAATTATAGGCTGCATAAAATAGTAAGTAACCATATGATCACTTGATAAAATGACTTGGATTATTGAATATACAGTTAGATATATGATTTTTACATATGTGGAGAGTTGGCCACTCAATGGAATCAATAAAATGAGCAAGATATGATCAAAATACTATTAAGGTACAAATCTGTATAGTCTGTTTTGGACGAATTATTAGGGATACTTAGAGGATGATTAAGCAGTAGCTAAACTGGAGTTATTTGTAGCACATATTATGTAGTTTGTGCTGCCCAAATTTGAGCTTATATCTCCTTGTATAACTCAAGATATGGCAAAAATGGTAAAAGTAACTTTGATAATCAGATTTAGAAATAAAAGTATATAATATAAAATGAGCACTCAAGTAATATTATTATAAAATACATATATAAAACCCACTGACTTATGATAATACTTATAAAATAAGTTGTATACTATGATAAATAAGTATGACATTTTTTTAATGTTACAAATTCAAATGTTTTCTAAAGTTATAAAACTATATATAAGTTTTACGTCTTTTCGGCTAAAACCGAAAGATTAGCTTTTTCGCCAATAAAACTTAGACGGTCGGACCCGTCTAATGTAACATTCTTATAACTCATCCACTGATATGTAAGTACATTTGACAAGTAAAAACAGATAAACTCGAGCTTTATAACTTATGGACATTAACGGGCCAAAGTAGCCTTATTGGACCATTAGCCCAACTAGTGTGGCTAAACACTAATGGACTTACTCATGGGCTTAACCCACTGGGTCCCAACATATGAGTATAGGCCTGGTATTAAAAGTATAAATGGGCTAAGATAATGTATTAGACTTTTAATGAGCTTATTGGGCCTTAAAATATAAATAAGTTGAAACTAGTGTAACTACTATAAAATTTACTAACACATAACAACTATAATGTTATATGAAGAGATAAAATCCACTTGATCATCATCATACTTATGATATCATCATCTATACATAACCATTATTTTTATAAAGTCATTGGACAAAAGTCTAAGACCGAGTATTATTTGTCTAGGTTTCCGTGATTGAAGCACGTACCGTACATCCAAAACGCCGATAGCCCGCCTTTCCCAATCAACGTGAGTTCATAGCCTCGCACTCATTTAAATGTTTTATGAAATGTTTTATAAACCCGCGAGGGAGATAACATGTTAGTTTTAATAAAATAGGACACCAGTTGTCCCGATTGTTTGCTTATTGATATGGATCCGAATGATTATATGACCCGATGAATGATTATATGACCCAATGAATGAAATGAAATTGATTATTATTAGTTAGGTTATGTCACTAAAAGTCCCATTAGCATGAATTGTGAACTACCAGGATTTGGTAGACGCTTATGCATATAATGGTACTATTTGGGGAAGATCACCCCAGTTCGCGCCGTGATGACTGATCCCCGTCGTGCCACCTTGAGTGGTAAGCAAATTTAAGTATGAGAAGATTTATATAAGCGTAACTATTGTGACGACACGCTATTTTAGATGGGCAAAGGAATTACATGTTAGCTACCCGTTGTTTGTTATAGTAAGGTAGCAATGTCATGTGACTTATAATAATCCAATATTGAAACTACTGATGTACGATTTGAATTATAATATATTGCCTGACTAGCAATATGGGGTCTTATTAGTATTATGTTCGTGTTTTGGTTTTACATAACCATTTTCATATAACAGTTTTTATTATACTTTATACAACGTTATAAAACTTATTGTATGATGTTTTTACGACAATGGTTCGTATAATGGTTTTGAAGGCAAAAGCCGATATTATAATTTATGACAAAGATTTGTATAAAATATCTTTGGCCTATTTTATGGCCTACGACAAAGAATTGTATAAAATGATTTTCGGTAACGATTATATATACCGTTGATATATTAATGGTTTTTATTAAACTCTATGAATTCACTCGGCGTTTTCGCTGACTTTTTAACATGTTTTATCTCAGGTACTTGAAGGTAATTCTCGGGAAGACGACAAGAATATATGGCCCGCATTTAAATAAAATTTCCATTCAAATGTTTTGTAAATTTGTATGACATACTATGACCTGAGGACCTATGTAATTTGATGTTTATGAATGGAAAATGCTTTATTATTAAACGACGCGATTTTTAAGCGTTGTCTATGATTTGAGTAATGTGCTATCCCGTAACACCAACGACTCTTCTGCTGAACTAAAGTATGAATATTTGGGGGTGTTACAGTTTGGTATCAGAGCTCTTGTTATAGAGAACGAAAGATTTTTAAAACCAAGGTTTTGAATAAACATTTAAAAATCTTTTAACCATAAATATTTTAAATAGATATTTTGAGTAAAATGTTTAAAAATCTTTTGACTATAACGGTGTCGAAGAAATTCTCGAGTTACCGACAAGGCCAGACTGAGAAGTGTTATTTTAATAATATATAACTTGGATTATATATATATATATATATATATATATATATATATATATATATATATATATATATATATATATATATATATATATATATATATATATATATATATATATATATATATATATATATATATATATATATATATATATATATATATATATATATATATATATATATATATATATATATATATATATATATATATATATATATATATATATATATATATATATATATATATATATATATATATATATATATATATATATATATATATATATATATATATATATATATATATATATATATATATATATATATATATATATATATATATATATATATGTTGATTACACGATAGTTTGATGATTATTTTAATACTTATACGAGATATTTATACGACGTAGATTGTCACAAGGAACCTGATACACTAGTTTTACTTGGGTTCTTGATTTACGTTCTCGGTATCTCCTCGAATTGATCTCGGCTCTAAGTGGAATGATTTGTTCTTGGTTAATGAAAAGGTGTTGATTTGTTTATCTATTTTAAACTAATAACAAGTAATTAAGTGTCGAAGAGTAAACTTAAAGCTTTAAAAGGTTTAAACTAAAAAAAGGACAAGTTTAAAAGTAAATGCTTGAAAACTTAAAGATTGTATTAGAAAAACAAATGAGCACTCAATAAAAACTAATACTTGGAAAACTTTGTGAAAAATATGAACTTACTTGGAAAATACTAAAAGAAAGTAAGATCGGAATATATCAAAACAAGTCAATCGGAATAATTGAAAATAGCGTGCAATCGGAATATTACTCCAGTCGGAATGTTTAACGAGAAGCCTAGATCGGAATATATATTCCGATCCGTCTGATCAGAATGTTGAGGAATTCTTGATCGGAAAGAGGGACAAAGAGGACTAATCGGAATATAAAAAGAAATGCAATCGGAATACTCATAAAATCCACAATCGAAATAAGTCAAAACTTACCAATCGGAATGTTTCAAAAGGGCAAATCGGAATCTGTTAAAACCCTTTTCCGATCTATCAATCGGAATGAAGGGATGGTGCCTGGTCGGAATACAAGGTCGGAAAAGGGCTTTGCCCTTTCCGAAAATAATGCTAATCCGAAACTTGGGCTAGGGAATAAGCTATTGAATAAGCTCCTCCAAAGCTAGCTCGAATCCAACAATAAGCTGAGCAAATAAGCACTAGGAACACGTTATATAAGCTTCAAATAAGCAAAAACATAAATCAAATGATAAGAAGATGAACTTTTTATAAAAACTTTAAAAAGTAAATAAGCTAAATCAACAAATAAGCCAATAAGAACAAGGATCTTAAAGCTTATTCGTGTATAAACTTAAGGAAACATAAAAAGAAATCAACTTTTTAAGCACAAATCATTGATGAACAACACGAATCATACGAGATTTGTACCAAAATCATTCAAAACCAAAGAAAGGAAGGATGAGATTAAAGATTAAAAGATAAAAACTTGAACTTGATTAATGAAAAAGATAATACAAATGTTTGATCTTGAAAGAGAAAAAGATGAAATCTAGTGAGAGAAAGTTTAGAACTTTCTCTCTCTAAAACTAGAGAGAATGAAAGAACTAAAAACTACCTAAAACTAAGTGTTGAATTTTTGTGAAGTAAGGTCCTATTTATAGGCAAGTCTTGTGGTGGTGGGCTTGTGATTGGGCTTTGGTTTGGGCTTCTTTTTCTTCTTTCTTCTTTAGTCTTCACGCTTCTTTAAATAAACGTTTCCGACTTGGATTTGAAAAGTGTCGGTGAATAATTCCAACTCGTCTTATAATCTTTTGTTTAATAGACTCGAGTTCTTCGACATATGTGAATCTTCCATCTTTGGCTCTATTCTTCGATAAATCTTCAAATAGGCACAATGACTTCAAATCTTTTGCGTCTCTTGGACAATAGACTTCGCCTTGAGTCTTTTTCCTCGATAAAACCCGTGCAATCCCATGTTTTCTTCAATATTCATTCGGTTAACTCTGAAAACACAATAACACAAAAACCACGCATAATTCCAAACAAATGATATCAAATACGTGTTTTGGTCTTGTTTTAGCCAGAAATAAGTGGTAAAAGGATAGGTGTTTACACACCTATCAAATACCCTACACTTAACCATTGCCATGCCCTCATGCAATGCTTAGTGACAAAGCACATTTACACCTTTCTCATAATCAATCAACCTTGGCCTTATTAATATACTACTAAACAAAAATGATAGTACTAAGAGAAATTAAAACTTTAAAGTAAACAAAAGGGTGGAAATAGCTTGCAAAGAGATCAAGGACTTAGATTAGGGCTTTGGTGCTGCGGCGATTCATCACCCTCAAGTTTCACGTTCCCCAAACTAAGCTTAAAAACGAGATCATTGTTATTATAAGTTGGCAATTCAAACACTTACCACATGGCTTAATTATATGCTTAAACTCCCTTATTCCTAGGTGTATCTCTTATATTTTATTTTTGTCTTAGAATGATCATGAAGATGCATTTTTGGACTTATTTCGATAGTTATTTAGGCTGAAAGCAAAGTAGGACGATTTGATCAATAGTTAGCTAAAGGACAAAATCTCTTAAAACTGCTTCTCGGGATATCAAAAAGTTCATATCTTGGCATAACTTGGTTCACGATTTGAGACCTTTCTCGGGCCGATATTTGGCATGTACTTCATACTTCATATCTTGAGAGACGTTCTTGAGATAATGGTCTTCTCATCGTTAATAGAGTTTCTTCACTTGGAGACTTTTGAGAGGTACTCCAACTTTGTTGACCACGACTTCATGATTATTCTTCAATCTCTAATTGGGATTTTGAGATACAACGATCCGCCTCCTTTTCGGACTTGGATCTATTTATCCTCATACCTTGTTAGGGTCTTTTCGGATAGACTTCTCCATGATCTTTATGGGAGTTGATTGCATTTCGTCGTGAGTCTTGATCCTTCATATTGATTTTGGGAATAATGCTTTTCACATCACTTTGGATCTTCAGCAATAAAATTGAATCCTCATGCCTTGTTAGGGCCTTTTCGGACTCGCCAATCTTCGCGCCCCGCTTCATAAGTTATGCCTTGGCTATGAACTCTTCTCATTATCGAGCAACTTTTAAACGATCTTGGGATAGAAGCTAAGTAACTTTTCAAATCGTACGGCCTTACTTATTGCAGATAATATATTAGCAAGTGGTGGGAGAATAGGCAAATAATTACACCAAGTGAGCTTGCGCAAGAGTACCGACTTATAATTGACTCTATCATTTCTCGTTCTCCACAATTTAAAATCTCAAGTAATGAGACTCGTGGATGCTTAGCCTAATAAACCAATTAAGGTCTACATGGTTAAGGATACTAGCTAGAATAAACTTGAATAAGTCTATTCGGGTTGAGTCAAAATAATCGCAACGGGCCTAATATGTCAAAGACTTCTAAACTAGCTACACCACTTTATTAATATTTTTGACTTTAATTACGGAATATATACATATGAAAGCAATGATAAAAATTTAAAAATTACGACTATATGGCCAAAGTTAATTAAAAATTTGACAAATGTTGAAAAAGTTGATTTTCCGGTTAAATGAAGGCATTTTCATGGGAAAGTCCACTTAAAACTTCGATAGAAGTCCCCCCTACACTTAAGATAAACATTGTCCTCAATGTTTAAGCATGTGGGAAAAATCTCCCCTACACTTATGACATTGTGCACGTTGGTTAAATCAAGTTAAGGAAGAGACGAATAAAGTGATCAATTTCAATTGTGAGTATGAAGAAAATTGAATCACGATAGTTGAGAGATAGAACCAGATTTCGGATAACACGGGAGCAAGATTCTACAAAGGTTCCAAGAGTGCATTCATCCCTGTAATCACATCACCACACAAAAACAAACACCTATACAGGTCCCCCTACACTTAGGAGGTAAAAACATAAAAGGATAGATACTCGGGTTGCCTCCCGAGGAGCGCTTGTTTTTGATAACCGAGTCACGAGCCTGACTCGACCCAAAATTAGTTCATGGGGAACGTGGTGAGGGATGGAATCATCTCCTGAGAGATGTCCTCACCAAAGTACAGCTTCAGACGCTGGCCATTCACCTTGAAATTGGGCCCATTTGGCTGAGAAAGCTCAATGGTCCCATATGGAAAGACTTTGGCGACGGTGAATGGACCAGACCAGCGGCTCTTCAACTTGCCAGAGAAGATCTTCAATCGAGAGTTAAAAAGTAAGACTTGATCACCAACGTGGAACTCTAGGTTCTTGATTTTTGCATCATGAAGGATCTTCGTCTTCTCTTTGTAGATCAGCGAGTTCTCATAAGCTTCATTCCTCAGTTCGTTGAGCTCGTTGAGTTGAATCTTGCGATGATCACCAGCTTTGTTGATGTCGAAGTTAGCCCACTTCAAGGCCCAGTGCGCCTTATGTTCCAGCTCGATGGGAAGGTGGTATGCTTTCCCGTACACAAGACGATAAGGTGTACAACCGATCGGGGTCTTATAAGCAGTACGGAAAGCCCACAGAGCATCATCTAACTTATCGGCCCACGCGGCACGATGCTCTCCCACAGTACGCTCCAAAATTCGCTTCAATCCACGGTTGGATATCTCGGCTTGCCCATTGGTTTGGGGATGATAGGCGGTGGAAAGACGGTGATTGACACCATACTTTGCCATGACTCTTGCAAATTGATCGTTGCAAAAATGAGTCCCGCGGTCACTGATAATAGCACGAGGAACACCGAATCTAGCGAACAGCGATTTCAAAAAGTTACAAACCACCCTTGCGTCATTAGTAGGTAAAGCTTTGGCTTCAACCCACTTTGAAACGTAGTCAACGACTACAAGGATGTATTTGTTTCCTTTAGATGAAGGGAATGGCCCCATAAAGTCGATACCCCAAACATCAAAGATTTCACATTCTTGTATGAAATTTTGAGGCATCTCATCTTTATGAGTGATCTTGCCTTGTTTTTGGCAGGCATCACAACGTTTAACCATCTCATGAGCATCACGATAGATGGTGGGCCAATAAAATCCCGAGTCAAACACTTTTTTGGCGGTTTAGTTGGGACCAAAGTGACCACCGGTGGGTACTTTGTGGCAAGCGTCAAGGATTTCTAAAGCTGCCGGTCCATCAACACATCGGCGAATAATCAGGTCAGCACATTGTTTGAATAGATACGGGTCATCCCAAAATTAAGTCTTAATGTCGTTAAAGAACTTCTTCTTTTTCTGGGATGTTAACCCGTCAACGAGAATTCCACCCGCCAAGTAGTTTGAAATGTCCGCAAACCACGGGGTTTCATCAGCAGTCGAGTTGATAGACATTAAGGTCTCCAAGGGAAAAGAATCATTGATTTCTTTGTTCGGATGATCCCCCTAGTAAGGATCCTCAAGTCTACTGAGATGATCTGCGGCTAGGTTTTCAGCTCCTTTTTTATCGCGAATTTCGATTTTAAATTCTTGGAGTAGCAAAACCCAGCGAAGAAGTCTTGGTTTGGAATCTTGCTTTGTCAACAAGTACTTCAGCGCGGAATGATCGATGTAAACGATTGTTGTGGAAAGGACAAGATAGGGGCGGAACTTTTCAAAGGCATAGACAACAGCTAAAAGCTCTTTTTCGGTTGTCGTATAATGCAATTGGGCCCCTTGCTAGCGTAATGGATTGGTTGGAAGTGTTTGTTCACTCTTTGGCCCAAAACCGCACCAATAGCAAAGTCACTAGCATCGCACATCAACTCAAAGGGAAGCTCCCAATTAGGGGTGACTAAGACGGGTGCCTTAGTTAGCTTATCCTTAAGCGAGTTGAAGGCTTCAAGACACTCTTTGGAAAAGATAAAAGGAGTATCTCTTTCCAAGAGGTGGGTCATCGGGCGAGCGATTTGAGAAAAATCTTTGATGAATCGACGGTAGAAGCCCGCATGACCAAGGAAACTTCTCACACCCTTCACTGTTGAAGGTGGAGGAAACTTATCGATAACATCGACTTTAGCACGGTCCACTTCAAGATCGGCTTCGGAAATTTTGTGTCCTAGCACGATGCCCTCTTTTACCATGAAATGGCATTTTTCCCAATTAAGAACAAGGCGAGTGTCTTCACACCGCTTCAGCATACGTTCTAAATTGGCAAGGCAAGCAGAGAAAGAATCGCCATAAACTGAGAAATCATCCATGAATACTTCCATAGTGTCTTCCACCATGTCATGGAAGATAGCCATCATACACCTTTGGAATGTCCCAGGAGCATTACATAAACCAAAAGGCATGCGTTTGTAAGCAAGTGTTCCATAGGGACAAGTGAATGTGGTCTTTTCTTGGTCCTTGGGATCGATGGGAATTTGGAAATACCCGGAGAAACCGTCTAAGAAGCAGTAATAGTCATTACCCGCAAGACGTTCGAGCATTTGATCCATGAAGGGAAGAAGAAAGTGATCTTTTCTCGTGGCATCATTGAGCTTGCGATAATCAATACAAACTCTCCACCCAGTAATGAGACGAGTGGGAATCAACTCGTTGTGTTCATTGGAAACAACGGTTATTCCGCCCTTCTTGGGCACACAATGGACGGGACTTACCCACGGCGAATCCGAAATAGGGTAGATGAAGCCGGCATCTAGAAGTTTGATAACCTCTTGTTTGATGACGTCATGAATTTTAGGATTAACCCTTCTTTGGCTCTGGATTGCGGGTTTAAAGTCATCTTCCATGAGAATCTTGTGAGTACAAAAGTTCGGATCAATTCCGCGGATATCGGAAATTTTCCAAGCAATTGCCTTCTTATGAGCTTTAAGCACGGCGATGAGGCGAGATGTCTCTTCGTCTTTCAAGTCCTTCGCAATGATGACGGGTGACTTCTTCTCTTCTTCAAGGAACACGTACTCGAGATGGGGCGACAACTCCTTAAGTTCTAAATCCAGAGGATTTTCGATGGGAGGCGTTTGCAAAGTCGGAGCATCGATAGCAATAACCGTGGAAGATGATGGAGACAGATTGTCCTCTTTGAGAAGGTTTTCAAAGAAACTCATGTCGTCAGCCAAATCGGTGGGAGACTCGTCATTAGTTAAGTTCACATCTCCCATGGTGGTTTCAAGATCTTTCCAAAAGAAATCACTTTCTCCAAACAGAGACACTGATGAATCAATAGAGGATACGGTCTCAACATTGGGAAGAGAAGTAGGAATACTTTTGCAAGCATTTTGGAAGTGTTCTTCACAAGCCTCATCAAGAACGTCAATACAATTAACACTCTCGTTGGAATAAGGTTGTTTAGACAACTTTCCCATGTTGAAGACGATTTTATCGTCACCCACTCTCATGATAAGATCACCGGCTTCAACATCGATGAGAGTGTGACCGGTCCTCAGGAATGGACGACCAACAATTAATGGCACACGAGGGTCCATCTCGTAGTCGACGACGACGAAATCGGCAGGAAAAGTGAATTTGTCGACTCCTACAAAGACGTCTTCGGCTATCTCCACTGGATAAGCAACCGTACGGTTAGCTAATTCCAAAGTCATTTTGGTGGGGACTAGCTCAGGGAGAGATAATTGCTTCCACACACTTAAAGGCATTAAGTTTATACTGGCACCTAGATCGGCTATGGCCATGCAATTCTCTACTCCCGGGAAGTTGCAAGGGATTAAGAAACGACCCGGATCACCAAGCTTGGTTGGCAATTTCCTTAAGAGTACTGCAGAGCAATTCTCATTAAGTTGGGTGTTAGCAATATCAAGAAGCTTCTCCTTGTCACTCAGAAGATCTTTGAACATTTTCGCATACTTTGGCATGTGAGCGAGAGCCTCAGCGAAGGAGATGTTAAAATTCAATTGTTTGAACATTTTAAGAAAGTTCAAAACCTGAATATCGTCCTTGCTTTTGAGCTTCTCTTTCCTCAACCTAGATGGATAAGGTATATCGGAAGAAGAGGAGGGCTTTGGGAGAATAGGATCACTCACATCCTTGGGTGGAGGAGGGGTAGAAGTAAGAGGTGGAGAAATTGGGGAAGTAGAAGGATGAGGAATAGGAGCAGGTGACTCGTTCCCCTTTGTCACAACCACCGGTGGAGGTATAGGAAGCTCGGGTTCCTTGGTACCTTTGCCACTACGAGTGGTGATTGCTTTCATCTCCCTTCTTGGATTCGCAACGGTGTTACTCGGAAGAGTACCCGAAGAAGAGGGTTGATTACCGTGGAAGAAACTAGCCATCATGTTCCTTAAGTCATTCGTTTGACTATCCATAGTGTTTCTCATATCAGCTCTCAGATCGATCCCTTGTTTCATCAGGTCTGCTTTCAAGTTGCGCACTTCCTGTTGAAGATTTTCCACAATCACATCGTTAGTCCTCATGTAGGTTTCCACTTCTTGGTGTAAAGCGGTGGGTTGGTTGGGAGGAGCATTGTATGCGGGTGGTTGATAAGCAGGTTGCTGGTAAACTTGGTTGTTTCTTTGAGGTGGATGTTGTTGTTTGTGAGGTGGTATGTATGGTCCATGAGATTGTTGTTGTTGAGGAGGGCGGTTGAGGTTTTGTTGTTGGTTTGGGTTGTTATGAGTAGGACCAGGTGGTGAGAGATAGTTGTTGGAGCGGTAGCTAAGCAGGTTGCGGTCGCCTTGAGGTCGAGCTTGATAAGCAGGTTGAGGATAGGTACCGTATGCTGCATTCACGTTCTTAGAAGGGTAGTTTTGGGTGGCAGTACAAGTGGTGTAAGAATGAGGACCCCCGCAGATTTCACATGTTTGGCTAACAGCATTGACTTGAGCGTCTTTAGCGTTTCTAGCGTTGATGCTGTTGGTGTTGCTGGCGGTTTGGGTAGCAAGCGATTCAAGAAGCGCAGTGATTTTGTCAATTCGCTTGTCGCTGTCACTAGTACTAGCACTAGCGACATTGGTCCGCACACTCTTGGTTTGCACACGAGACTTATTCTCAATGATATCCCAAGCAGCATTGGAAGTCTTAGCCAAAAGATTACCCCCCGAGGCACTGTTTAGTGAATCTTGGTCATTCATGTTTAAACCATTATATAAAGTATTAATTTGGTGCACTTTGGTAAAACCATGTTGTGGGCATTTTCTCAAAAGGTCTTTGAAACGGTCCCAAGATTCACTAAACGACTCATCGTACTTTTGTTCAAAATTGATAATTTCATTCCGCAAAGCGGTAGTACGAGAGGGTGGGAAAAAGTAGTTGTTAAACTTGGTCTCCAAATCCGTCCACGAAAGAATACTCTGTGGCGGTTCCTTAGCAAGCCAATGCCGAGATTGTCCCTCTAAAGAAAAGGGAAAAAGTTGTAAACGGATTACCTCTTGTGGAACACCATTGTATTTGACCGTATTAGTGAGTTGTAGAAATCTCTTGATGTGGTCATGTGGATCATCAATGGTACGCCCCAAGAATGGTTGAGTAGAGACCATCTGGATAAAGCCGGATTTGAGCTCAAAGTTGTTGGCTGCAAACGCGGGTATGACGATTGGATCATTGTTACCATCTACGTGTGCTTGCAGAAGTTCAATCATCGGGCGATTATCCGGTAGAGGCTCATTGTTGTTGTTATTATTGTTGTTGAAAGGTGGGTTGTTATTGTTATTATTATTGTTTTGAGGTGGGTTATTGTTGTTGTTTTGTACACCGACCATGTCTAAGTCTTCGAGAGGCCCGGGCTCTTGATAAGACGTGGATCGTGTACGCATGCACCTGCAAAAGAACTAACAAAGAAGAACAAGAAATATTTTTGGTTTTTATGGTTTTTCTAATTTTTTTGTATTTTTGAAAATTTTATATTTTTTAGGGTTTTTGAAATTTTTTATGAAAAAGTAACGTTCACGGGGAACGGATCCCAAAATCCAAATTCTCACAAAAAACTGTTGATCTTAACGAGAAGAGCCGGCAGCGGCGCCATTTGATACACTGGTTTTACTTGGGTTCTTGATTTACGTTCTCGGTATCTCCTCGAATTGATCTCGTCTCTAAGTGGAATGATTTGTTCTTGGTTAATGAAAAGGTGTTGATTTGTTTATCTATTTTAAACTAATAACAAGTAATTAAGTGTCGAAGAGTAAACTTAAAGCTTTAAAAGGTTTAAACTAAAAAAAGGACAAGTTTAAAAGTAAATGCTTGAAAACTTAAAGATTGTATTAGAAAAACAAATGAGCACTCAATAAAAACTAACACTTGGAAAACTTTGTGAAAAATATGAACTTAGTTGGAAAATACTAAAAGAAAGTAAGATCGGAATATATCAAAACAAGTCAATCGGAATAATTGAAAATAGCGTGCAATCGGAATATTACTCCAGTCGGAATGTTTAACGAGAAGCCTAGATCGGAATATATATTCCGATCTGTCTGATCGGAATGTTGAGGAATTCTTGATCGGAAAGAGGGACAAAGAGGACTAATCGGAATATAAAAAGAAATGCAATCGGAATACTCATAAAATCCACAATCTGAATAAGTCAAAACTTACCAATCGGAATGTTTCAAAAGGGCAAATCGGAATCTGTTAAAACCTTTTTCCGATCTATCGATCGAATTGAAGGGATGGTGCCTGGTCGGAATACAAGGTCGGAAAAAGGCTTTGCCCTTTCCGAAAATAATGCTAATCCGAAACTTGGGCTAGGGAATAAGCTATTGAATAAGCTCCTCCAAAGCTAGCTCGAATCCAACAATAAGCTGAGCAAATAAGGACTAGGAACCCGTTATCTAAGCTTCAAATAAGCAAAAACATAAATCAAATGATAAGAAGATGAACTTTTTATAAAAACTTTAAAAAGTAAATAAGCTAAATCAACAAATAAGCCAATAAGAACAAGAATCTTAAAGCTTATTCGTGTATAAACTTAAGGAAACATAAAAAGAAATCAACTTTTTAAGCACAAATCATTGATGAACAACACGGATCATACGAGATTTGTACCAAAATCATTCAAAACCAAAGAAAGGAAGGATGAGATTAAAGATTAAAAGATAAAAACTTGAACTTGATTAATGAAAAAGATAATACAAATGTTTGATCTTGAAAGAGAAAAAGATGAAATCTAGTGAGAGAAAGTTTAGAACTTTCTCTCTCTAAAACTAGAGAGAATGAAAGAACTAAAAACTACCTAAAACTAAGTGTTGAATTTTTGTGAAGTAAGGTCCTATTTATAGGCAAGTCTTGTGGTGGTGGGCTTGTGATTGGGCTTTGGTTTGGGCTTCTTTTTCTTCTTTCTTCTTTAGTCTTCACGCTTCTTTAAATAAACGTTTCCGACTTGGATTTGAGAAGTATCGGTGAATAATTCCAACTCGTCTTATAATCTTTTGTTTAATAGACTCGAGTTCTTCGACATATGTGAATCTTCCATCTTTGGCTCTATTCTTCGATAAATCTTCAAATAGGCACAATGACTTCAAATCTTTTGCGTCTCTTGGACAATAGACTTCGCCTTGAGTCTTTTTCCTCGATAAAACCCGTGCAATCCCATGTTTTCTTCAATATTCATCCGGTTAACTCTGAAAACACAATAACACAAAAACCACGCATAATTCCAAACAAATGATATTAAATACGTGTTTTGGTCTTGTTTTAGCCAGAAATAAGTGGTAAAAGGATAGGTGTTTACACACCTATCAGAACCCTAACTCCCCTAGCAAATCAATCGAAGCTATTTCCGTAGGAATTCTAGCTATTCCAGATCTAAGCCAAGTTGTGGATATTTATGATCCCAACAAAATGGTTGATATTTGTAAAAATATTGATATTAGTTGATTATGATCTTGAAGAAGAATTGGCGAGATTAAATCTGATATCGGTGTCATGACGATCTTTCCTTATAGAGTGGAGTTTGACAAATCCTGACCACCTAGAAAGGTGTCATCTGATTCGGTGTCACCCAATTCTTAATTTGAAATCGAAAAGGTAAGTGTTGCACCTGAGTCTATCATTGGAACCATTACCTAAAATCCTCATGCCACTAGTATATTTCCGATAAGTCTAATTGAATGTGTGAGTCATTTCATACTAGTGACTCATTTGATAACTATTGTTGTAAGAGCTATAGGATTGGAAATTAAGTGTTGTTCATATCGAGATTTTATTTCCCTTTCAAGTTCTAAGATTAAGGTTGAAAGTATTGGAGAATGAGGTAGGATGTCGCATTGAGTATAAGTTGACTAAAACTTGAATAAAGTAAAATTTAACGCGTATGGAATATGAGATTGTTAAGAGGAAGTCGTTAAGTCCTGTGATTGAATTATAAGGTTTTAAATGATTGTTGGTTCGTGTTAAGGGTTGTTCCTAGACCATTGTCCAATGACGAGGATGCCCAGTGTCCAAGAAATAAATTGAAGAAATCTTCTTCTAAATTGGGACCGATGGATCTTCCGGGACAGGTGGAACACCTAATGACTCTTGTAGATTAGTATTCATTGAGGTATCTTTTGAAATACCTAGCTTAACTGAGACATCAGTTGGTAGGATGAGTTCTTGGAATTGTATGACATGGCGACACGTAATGTGTTACGGTACAATTTTGACTTGTTTGTGATTAATGAAAAGACTACCTTTGATTGCTAAATCCTACATGTATCGATGTTATCTATCTTTTCTTGCTTCTTCCTAATGTTCGCATTAGTGATGCAACCATTGAACAAGTACACATCTCGAATTGAGTTACGTTGTGGATTATTCTCTTTGTATTCCTGAGCGCAATCGAGGTCATGAACCTCATGATTAATTGGCTAAGCTCATTTCCTATTATATTGTAGTTAGTTCTTGGTGAACAACTTTTCATCACTCCTTTGTAGATCACTCATTGTTTTTATAAAGTTAAAACAATATCTCTTGATAAAAATTGAATTTTCGTCACCATATGGATTATTCAAAGTAAGATTTATGAGTAATCGTTATCGAAATAAAGTTGTTTATGAAAAACTTTGGAAAACTTAATTGTTTCTATAACAAAGAAAATCTCTATAAATTCATTTTGATTCTTATTCCAGAATTAAGCATGAAAATATTTTTATTTTAAAAATGATGACAAAATTTTGACGAACTGAGTATTGCATCGTTAATCCTAAAATTGTATATAGTTGTGCGCCTACGTAAAATTTGGAAGGGACCATGCAAGGCTGATTAGTAGTCACCGTAAATTTGTTACTAAACATTACATTCTTTTTGTAATTGTGAAAGATTAATTTTTTATGAGATCTGAAAGAAGTGCAAAATAGGGACATATTGTTAGGAACACCTACATATGTGCCCGTACCATTTATTTTTCTGAATTGGATTTACTCATCTGTGGATATTTTCTTATTTGGCAATTGACCTCCCCTTCTTGTCCAATTCTCTCATGGTGAGATTCTTTGGAAACTTCACTAATTATCGAGTGTTAATACCCGACTGGGTGTATCGACATTCCTATCATTTATTTTGATTAGATTCCATTAGAATGACATGGGTAACGATCCGAGGTGCTTTCGAATGCGTACTCAATTCATGAAAACATGGGATATATTCATATTTGTTAGTGTTTTTGTCTGTATCTGATTTGAAATTCTCTCGCGTAAATCATGCGTTGACCTTACTCTTTTGATGTTAGCTATGTCTCCATATATCCTTGAATCTGTGAAGGATTATGAGTTATTATTAGTCTTTTGAGAAGTTAACGTCTTATCAACGGCAATAAAACTAAAAAGTTGGTAGTGACATTATAATGGATTGGTTGATTATGACATCATGTCATTGTCTAAATTGATGGGAACTTGAGTAGAATCCCCTAAAAGATAAGATGTTGATTATCAAAAGTGATCAAAATAATTCTTGATGGATGACCATATCCTGCATTTAGACTTGAAATTATATCATGAATGGTTATGAACTAGTCATAGATCTTGTAATCTAGAAATAACTTAAAGTAAATTATTAAAAGATGTTTCTGTTATCTGAAAAATTTTGGAGGTATTTGCTGGTGAATTACCTAGACTTTCGCCATTAAGGAAAGTTGAATTTGGTATTGATTATATTCCCAATGTTGCACCTGTAGCACGTGCACCATACGTCAGCATCATCTGAATCAAAAGAGTTGCCGTACAACTAAGAAAGTTGTTGGAAAAAGCTTTTATTCTACCGAGCTCGTCATCATGAAGAGCTATGGTGTTATTATTCCTTATATTTATTGATTACCATGAGCTGAATGTATTGACGATCAAAGTCTATACCCATTACCCAAGATGGAAGACTTGTTCGATCATTTACAAGGTTCTAGCGTATATTCAAAAGTTTGATCCACGGCATGGTTGTCATCAACTTCGCGTCTGCAAAAAAGATTATCTATTCCAATCACTACATCCAGAACTTGTAATGAACATTATGAGTTTCATGTTATGTCGTTTGGATTGACCAATGCACATGTAGCATCCATAAATTTGGTGAATCACGTGTGTAGGCTGTAATTTGATAAATTCATGCTTGTGATCATTAAGGACCATCTATTTGTTTCTAAGAATAAGAAGGAGTTAGTAATCATTTATAGACTGCCCTGAGTTGGCCAAGTAGTAAAAACCTGTACCTTGAATATTTAACAGTTGATTTAAGGCTTAATCCTTTACAATATTTGACCGTGTGATTAATAGATAATGGAATCTATATTGACTCTTCAAAGATTAGAGCCATTAAGGGATTATTCCCTCATACCCAGATCATTTAACTAAACTCCTTTAGGAGTAAATGTTTGTGCATACCTCAAGACAACCTAAGAGGGATTGAGGAAACCATTTAAACCATGACTTGAAATTTGAAACGACAATTTTTGCTTTTCAACTAAGAAAATTTTGACCAAAGTATAAACAAAGATTTTTCGAACATTTACAGATCTTATTAATTATTTTCGATAAATCAACAAAAATCGTCTTAACTAAATTCAAATTTATTTTGAACATTTTTTTATAACTGGACGAACTAAGAAATTTAAAAAATTTTACTTTTACGTTTCATAAAAATTAAATATTTATTATTTAATTACTTGTAATAATTATCGACGCTCTAAACGTCGGATTAAGAAAAACTGTTAAAGATAATAGTTGAGATGGAACTAAAACTTAGAAAATATGAAGAAAGATTTTTTGAGTGAATTGTGGTCATGATAATTATTTCATCAGGGAAGGTGAAGGTAGATACTGACACATTATGTAGAAAGAATAAAGAACCAATTAGGGTGTGTTCCTTAGTATTGGCGATACACAATAAATTGCCGAGAAATTTAGTAATAGCCGATGCTTATAAAAAGGATAATATAAATAATAAAGAGTTTCGCGGCTAACGAAAACCATTAGAAATGAGAGCCGATGGCGTTAAATGTATAAAAGGCCGCTTGTGGTTGCCTAAATATGGAGGATTTTGAGTTTTGGTTATGTTGGAATCTCATAAGTTTAATTATTCTATTCATGCCATTTCTGATTAAATGTATCTTATCTGAAGAACTTGTACTGATGACCAAATATGAAAGCAGACATCGCAACATACGTTGGCAAATGTCTAACTTTTGCGAAGGTCAAGGCTGAGCACCAAAATCTATAAGGATTGCTTCTACAACTTATAATTCTTGCTTGGAAGTGAGATAGAACCACCATGGATTTATATCACAAATCTTCAAAGGTCATCATCTGAATTTGATTCGATTTGGGTCACTGTCGACAGACTGACCAAATCTTCTAATATTATTCCCGTCAATGATAGATTCTCGATGAAGAAATTGACTCTTTTGTATTTAAAGGAGTTGTGTAAGCATGGTGTGCCTGTATCGATCATCTATATCAAGATCCTCGCTTCGCATCGAAATTCTTGAGATTTCCTCAGAAATCATTGGGAACGAATCTTGATGAAAGTACTGTTTACCACCCCAATCGAAGGGACAGGGTAAAGTAACGATACAAACACTAGAAGTCATGTTTTATGTTTGAATAATTGAGCTTTGGTATGGAACGAGATAATCGTTTTCCTTCGGAGAGATTATCATTGATAATTATTGTATTAGGATCGAGATCGAACCTTGTGAGGATATATATAAAGAGCATCTGTAGGCAGGAGTTGGGACGAAGGTACCCGACATACACCCATTGTGAGTTGGGCATGTCTTTTAGGTTTAAGGTTGCCTATGATGAAAAACCTAACCTTACTAAATACCCGACCCGCGAGACCTGAAATGATTGTTGAAATTAGGATATGATTATTGACTGCCTGTAGTGGGCAGGAGGTTATGTGAATATGAAATGTAGATCTTGAAGTGTAGGATGGGTAGCGAAGTTATGCCAAAACATTTCACCATGGAAAGATGAACGGATGATCTGAAGGATCATGGGAAATAAGTCCCCGTTGTATGGGACCATTGAGATAATGTAAAAGGTTGGTTTGAAAGGCATATAAGTTGGATCTACCCTAGGACTTCAAAGGCTGCGCGAATTATGTTTCGTATATGGAACTTGATAAAATGTCTATCAAGTGAAAATCAGATTATTTCTTAATGAAGTTTGGATCTGCGAAAAGTGGCATTCATCAAAAATCCGTGAACGTTCTAGATAGAGAAAGTAAGTCAACTTAAGCCTGATCGTATTCCAGTACTTATGTTTGATGAAACTTACGTATTGTATTGAATTACACTTGAGAGAAAGGACCGAATGTGGAGGAAATACCCACATGGCTTTGACTCTATAAGAATCGAGTATTAAGATAAATCGATCTCTGAGGACAAAGATCCTCTTTAGGGGTAACTGTTGTGACAATCCGTCAATTTATGGTCGATATTTTATTCTCAAGTATTAGTTAAGACCATTATTTTAACGTTATATTATGAACTCACTCATTTTAGGGAAGAAATTTGGGTTTACATCTTAACGTAGCATCAACTACGTCTAAAATCGGAGAACTCTATGTTACGTGCTTACGTTTACATACACTGTTTTGTGACAGTCCGACATTTCAGGAAATAAATATATTATCGAATATTATTTTGGAATTTTAATTTGTGTTGGTTCATAAACTCAAAAATTTACGAGAAGAGATTAGGACTTACGTGCAGAATTTAGCGTCTTTTACGATTAAACCAGAAACCTTAGGTTTACGTATTTACGTTTTTGAACTCCATTTTTGATGAGACAATTTTTATTAGATTCTTTTTGTGTCGTTGATTCATAATTTATAAAAACGTTTTTCGTAAAACGACCCGAGGGCACGTAAATCGAGGAAACTAGAATCCAGGAGTACCCGTAAATTAATGGGGATGAGACAAGTTTACACTTGCCCACCCCCAATACATGTGGCGGCCAAGCCTCACCAACACACCCTTGGTGTCATTTTTTAGCAAAGATAATGGACACATGTCCTTCCCATTTGACCAAAACCATCCAAACCATAAAACTAGCTAAGTTGAACCATTCTCTCATTTCCATACATGACCACCTAAACTCTCTCTCTTGGCTCCATCTTTCCGTCCCATATCCACCCATAAACACCACCAAAGATAAAAAATTTACACCATAAATCTTGTGTTTAACTTGCACAAGATGATACTTTGAAGACTTGTTGATTGAGGTGATCTTAACATCTAAAAAGAAGTTTTCCTTGGAGTTTACGGCTGATTTCAAGAGTATGATCATCTACTTGGAGGTTTCTAAAAAGTGATCTTTCCAAGATTAAAGATTTGGTGACAAGAACCAAGCCTTGTTCATCCAAAATCTCACCCTTTCTATCAACTTTGGTGGTATAGAGATTGTTTCTTCCTATCCTCTTGTTATTTTGTAAAAGTAATCATGTATTTTCTTTATAAATGTATATGTATATGATTATGAATGATGATCAAAATATTGTGTGGGGATTTTGTGTTAATAGATTTGGTTAAAAAGACTAAAATCTACATATAAAGATGTTAAAATCTTGATTAAATTTATAGGCTGTATAAAACAGTAAGTAACCATATGATCACTTGATACAATGACGTGGATTATTGAATATATAGTTATATATATGATTTTTACATATGTGGAGAGTTGGCCACTCAATGGAATAAATAAAATGAGCAAGATATGATCAAAATACTATTAAGGTACAAATATGTATATTTTGTTTTGGACGAATTATTAAGGATAATTAGAGGATGATTGAGCAGTATCTAAAAGGTAGTTATTTGTGTCACATATTATGTAGTTTGTGCTGCCTAAATTTGAGCTTCTATCTCCTTGTAGAACTTAAGATATGGCAAAAATGGTGAAAGTAACTTTGATAATCAGATTTGGAAATAAAAGTATATAATATAAAATGAGCACTCAAGTAATATTATTATAAAATACATATATAAAACCCACTAACTTATGATAATACTTATAAAATAAGTTGTATACTATGATAAATAAGTATTACATTTTTTATAAAATTACAAATTTAAATGTTTTCTAAAGTTATAAAACTATATATAAGTTTTACGTCTTTTCGGCTAAAACCGAAAGATTAGCGTTTTCACCAAATAAAACTTAGACGGTTGGACCCGTCTAATGTAACATTCTTATAACTCAATCACTAATATGTAAGTACATTTGATAAGTAAAAACCGATAAACTCGAGCTTTATAACTTATGGACATTAACGGGCCAAAGTAGCCTTATTGGACCATTAGCCCAACTAGTGTGGCTAAACACTAATGGACTTAGTCATGGGCATAACCCAATTGGGACCAACATATGAGTATAGGCCTGGTATTAAAAGTATAAATGGGCTAATATAATGTATTGGACTTTTAATGGGCTTATTGGGCCTTAATATATAAATAAATTGAAACTAGTGTAACTAGTCTAAAATTTACTAACACATAACAACTATAATGTTGTATGAAGAGATAAAATCCTACTTGGTCATCATCATACTTATGATATCATCATCTATACATAACCATTATTTTTATAAAGTCATTAGACAAGAGTCTAAGACTGAGTATTATTTGTCTTGGTTTTCGTGATTGAAGCACGTACCGTACATCCAAAACGCCGATAGCCCGCCTTTCTCAATCAACATGAGTTCATAGCCTCGCACTCTTTTATATGTTTTATGAAATGTTTTATAAACCCGCGAGGGAGATAACATGTTACTTTTAATAAAATAGGACACTAGTTTTCCCGATTGATTGCTTATTGATATGGACCTGAATGATTATATGACCCGATGAATGATTATATGACCCGATGAATGAAATGAAATGGATTATTATTAGTTAGGTTATGTCACTAAAAGTCCCATTAGCATGAATTGTGATCTACCGGGATTTGGTATATGCTTTTGCATATAATAGTACTATTTGGGGAAGATCACCCCAGTTCGCGCCGTGACGGCTGATCCCCGTCGTGTCACCTTGAGTGGTAAGAGAATTTATGTATGAGAAGATTTATATAAGCGTGACTATTGTGACGACACGCTATTTTAGATGGGCAAAAGAATTACGGGTTAGCTACCCTTTGTTTGTTATAGTAAGGTAGCAATGTCATGTGGCTTATAATAATACAATATTGAAACTACTAATGTACGAATTGAATTATAATATATTGCCTGACTAGCAATACGGGGTCTTATTATTGATATTATGTTCGTGTTTTGGTTTTACATAGCCATTTTCATATAACGGTTTTTATTAAACTTTATACAACCTTAAAAAACGTATTGTATGATGTTTTACGACAATGGTTCGTATAATGGTTTTGAAGGCAAAAGCCTATATTATGATTTATGACAAAGATTTGTATAAAATGCCTTTGGCCTATTTTATGGCCTGTGACAAAGAATTGTATAAAATGATTTTTGGTAACGATTATATATACCGGTGATATATTAATGGTTTTTATTAAACTCTATGAATTCACTCGGCGTTTTCGCTGACTTTTTAACATGTTTTATCTCATGTACTTGAAGGTAATTCTCGGGAAGACGACAATAATTTATGGCCCGCATTCAAATAAAATTTCCATTCAAATGTTTTGTAAATTTGTATGACATACTATGACCTGAGGACCTATGTAATTTGATGTTTATGAATGGAAAATGCTTTATTATTAAACGACACGATTTTTAAGCGTTGTCTATGATTTGAGTCATGTGTTATCCCGTAACACTAACGACTCTTCCGCTGAACTAAAGTATGAATATTTGGGGGTGTTACACATACTTAATCACATGTTTCTTCTTTTCACATTTTAGACTGGTATGGATTGAACAATAGTCGTCCATACTTAGTCACATGTTCTTCTTTCACATTTTAGACTGGTATGGGTTGAACCATAGTAGTCCATGCTTAGTCACATTTTTATATCTTTTGAAAATTTTGACTAGTACGGGTTGAACCATAGTCGTCCACACTAGTCAATGGTAAATCTCTGTTGATTATGCTTTCATGTCGATTATGTTTTCATATTTTTTATGTTGATTATGTTTTCATGTTGTTTATGTTTTATGTTTCCTTATGTTGATTTTTGCGTTCACGCTTCTTCATGTTGATTATGCTTTCATGCTAGTCATTGATGAATTTCATTTAATCATGCTCTCATGATAGTTATTGATGGATTCCATTAATCATGCTTTTATGCTGGTCATTGGTGGATTTCATTTAATCCTGCTTTCATACTAATCATTGTTCGATTTCGTTAATTATGTTTTCGTGCTTCTTTATGCAAGTCGGGTTATGTCTACACTAGATTAGCTAGGCTAGCATGTTGTTCCTTTTAGTGTAGTCTTTTAACCGTTTAATCATTTACCTTCCTTTGATCATGTCAGATGGTTGACACCCGTATCGATCATCTCATGTGTATTCCATGTGTACTCCATGTACCGTATTCCATGTATACTCCATGTACCATAATCTATGTGTACTCCATTTACCGTATTCCATGTGTAATCGCTAGTCGATCCTCTATCATCTCAGGCGTATTCCACTTACCAATGTTGCTCAAGTTGATGATGTTGCTCGCGGCTTAGAGATTCTACAGAACATAGATGAGTACGATGGACCAGAGCGGCATAAGAGAAATATACTTCATCCACCAGACGTTTCCATCCCATCCCATGTCCTTACCTTCTTAGTTATATGTCACGCGTCACTAAGTTGTCTTTTCAGGCATAAGAATGGGAACCGGTACCCGCCGACCACTTAGCTGAATAGTTACATGAATCACGCTCTGAATAATGACCGTCATGGAGCTGACAGGTAAGGCAAAAGTGACAACTACCGTGACAACAACTACTAATAACGACAAAAACTCTGGTAACGGACGTGACCAGAAATACAAAGGGTCAGCAGTCCAACCAATCCGCCAATTTTGGTATTTGATTGTGGTAAAATTACGTTTGTTTAGGAAAACAAAGCGTAAAAGCGGTAAGTATTAATCAAATCGATTTAGGAAAACCAATTGCTAATGACCCTTTGTAAGTTCGTTTCCCAAGGAGGTTGATTGTGTGTGAAAAACTTGTAAGTTTTGGATTAGTATTTGTAGAAAGAAAAGGGGAAGAAAAGAAAATGACGGTTACGATTAAATTACACTAAGACGTAAAAACGTAAAACCGTAAAAATTGACAAAATTAAAACTTGCTCTAAAAATTCCCAAAAACTTACCAAAAATTCCTAAAAATCGAACTAAGGTTTACAAATGATCAAACCTTTTTCAAACCTTTTAATTAATTAATATTTACTTTTTTAATGCTAATTAAAACCCTAAAAATCAAATAAATTAGTAAAAATCCCAAATAAAAATTTTTCTACTTGTAAACCACAAAAATAACTTAATAAAACTAAAAAGTATTTTTCCACATTGTTTAAACCTATTAAATCAATTAAAAATAATTAAAAACTAAAATTAAATATTAAAATAATATTAAAAATCAAAAATTTATAAAAAAATTCTAAAAACTTAAAACAAGTTTATTTTAACCTAAATAATCAGAAAATAAGGTTGAAATTACCAAAATACCCCTATTGGGCCTCCAAATGGGCTAAAAGTAAAAACAGTCCAAAACAAATGGGCTTTTCAACCCAATAATCCAAAGTGCTCAAAAAGCTCTGAAAAAGCCCAGTCTAACTCAAAATTCAATTTTAAACACAAAATTCTAAAGGCCCAAAAGCTGAAAATGAGCTTATCACAACTTATAAGTCAATAAGCTTATCTTTATTGGGCCAATAAGCCCATTAAGCAATAAGCTGATGCCATAAGCTCTGCTTAAACACACAACCTTCTTATGAGATTTTAAACCTTTTTGCAAAAAGAAATTCTAAAAAAAGACCAAGTAATAAGCCAGAATTAAGCAAAGTACTTTTTCACTAAAATACAAAATCGTCGGGTTTGAGTTCTAGGGGGTTTCAAAAGCTGATTCTTTTTGCAAAATCTCACAAATAGCTTAACTAAGAATAATCAACAAATAAAATCCCAAAAAGTCCAGTGAAATAAGCTGTAGAAGCAAATAAGCACTCTAAAAAAGCCAAATAAGTTGGTTTTCTAGCAAAACCTAAACCAAATAAGCTGAAACCTTCTAGAAATGATATTAAGCTGAGAAAAGTGACATATATTACAAAATCTAAGTTATTGCATACACCAATAAGCTGGAATGAAAAATAAGCCAATTTGAGCTTAAGTCAACAAAAGTCAACGTTTTCCAAATTCAACCAAGCTTTTAGCAAATGATTATGAGGTGATATTAAGCTTGTTTTGAAGCTTTTTGGATGAGGTCTTGAGGTTAAGACCTATGAATCAAGCAAACCAGTTGGCCTACTTGACTTGATTTTTGGCAGATAAAAGCTTATAAGCCAGTGAGCTTATCAGCCTTCAAATAAGCAATCCAAATATTAAAACAAGTTCACAAGCAGCCAAATAAGAGATAACAAGCACTGGTATAGCAGGGCAATCACTAGATAAACAAATGCAAGTCCAAATCAAGTGGTCACTTTTGTTGATGCAAATGACTACTTCAGCCAACTTCAATAAGCTATAACCCTCTCAATAAGCCACCTAAGTAAACAACCAAATATTGCACAGATATGAAACCACAAAAGCTCTTCACAAACCAAAATTCAGCCTCTCAATCCAACAAATGAAGATTTGAGAACAGGTGATGTGTTTGACCAATTTCAAGTCACTTAGGCAGATTTTATGAAAACTTGCAAAATACTTTTCCAAACCTTTTGAAACTTAACCATTTATCAAACCTTACTTAGAAACATGTGTTGAGTAAAAACCAACACTAAGAACCAAGGGCACAAGGCCTTTTGATCCCAAAAATCCCAAACAGCCTTGTTTTAGTACTTTTTCAAAGAAACTTTTTATTTATCCAAATAACCTACTGGTTTTATGGTTCAAATACGTCCACTAGGTGACAATAAGCTTACTTAAACAAAGAAACAAGCAACACAAACACCAAAGCACAAAATCACATAGCAACTTATCATAACAGATTTTTAACCAAAAATTTATAAAGAGAAATGTAAGAGAGAGTGAACCTCTTCCCCACAACTTCCTAGGGGAAGTCAGCAAAGCTCCTTGGACCTTGTTCAACTACTAGAACAAGACCAAGGTCCTTGAACAAAAGAGAAGGTCTGATGATGGTTCAACAGCTGAACCAAGACCTTCTTATGATTAGATCTTCAACACAAGCAACAAACAAACCAACCAACGGTTGATAAACCTTCACAAGCTTGGTGTCAACAAGATTGAAAGAGCTTATAGCTTTTGGAAGGGGTTACCACAAGTAAATAAGCAAATTAGAAACCTAGTTTTGAAAATTTTCCAAACCTTGAAAACCTTTTCAAAACAAAACGTGGCTTAACCAAACCACCAAAACACATTCAAAACACTAAATGGAAGTCAGAATTTGCTTCTCCTTACAAACTTCAAACAAAAAAAGGAATTACACTAACTTAGAAAATACCAACTTTTATTAATTTTAAAGAAAATTACAAGGGAGAAAGCAAAAATTGGAACAAGGGATCATCACATTTTGATGTCTCCTTATATAGAGCTCTAAGGATCATTCTAGCATGGAAAATACATGTAAACCCTAGCCTAGAAATCCCAGAAATGCCCTTGAGTGCGTTTGATATGAATGAGCTGTCCAAATTGATCCAAGTCTTTCTTTTTGCCTTTGGGACCAAGTAATGAGTGTGGGACGTTGATCTTGCCACGTGGGATGCCTTGCAGGTTAAGGAGTGATTTGATAGGTGGAAGAGGTTGATGGGTGGGGTCCATTGGGTGATGGGATTGGTGAGTTGAGTGTGTGAGGTGAAGCGTGGGAGGGTTAATCACTTTTGGGTGTGGGTAATTGAGATTAACCCTTTCTTTTGTAAAAAGTAATTCTGGGTGGGATAAAGGGTGAATAGTGCCACGTTTAATCCTATTTTTCTGGATTGGAAATATTGGCGCGTGTTTGTAAGATTCAAACTTTGGAAACGGTAGAATAAGTCCTTAGTCTTTGGGAAAACTTGTAAACAAAGTATTTTCAGCATACAAAACGTATTCCTTTGTTAGTAAAGTTTTGTTTTTCACACTTTTGCCACAAAAAACTTTACAGAAGGGATTTCAAGGGCTTGTTTTGTCATTTCTTGATGTTTGAAGGGAAAATCTTGTACATTCTTGGATCTTGAAGGTCTTCTTAGTATGTTTGACTCTGAGAAGGACTAATAAAGAGAAATCTATATTTTTTAGGGACTGCCAATTCTTCAAAGTTGAGGGACCTTTTTGTAACTTTGACAAACTTTATGGACCAAAATGGTAATTATGAAAACACAAGGGTATAAATTGTCATTTCTTCATTGATGAGGGACTTTTCTTGGACATCTTCAATTCTTCAAGGTCTTTTTCTTATAAAATCACAACTAGGGCCCGGTTCATTGTGCAGCTTCGTTTCTCGTGTTCGTTTTTCTTTGTTTCTTGTGATCTTTTGTCTTTTTTCACGATATCCGTACCTAAAATACACAAGTAACAAACACAAGCATAATATATTGTAACACCCCATTTTGATAATGGAATGTCACGCGTAATTACGGTGTGTCATCAAAGCATACAAGGATAAATGTATAAAACATTACATGACCATAGGGATAACCGAAATCAAACATCGGTTCCCAAACATAAGCCCAAAACATAATAAAGCCAAAAGAAATGAATGAAAGACTAAACAAGCATAAGTATATGAAGGCAAAAAGGAAAAGAAGTCTCTAGCAGCTTCCATCCTATGCACGTCCTCCAAATGCTCGAGTCTTTCCTAGGGTACCTGCCGTTTTGGGACATGGAAAGGAAAGTAACGGCTGAGCAAAACGCTCAGTGCACGGATACAGACATAGTATGAATGACTAAAACATAATAAAGACTTAATAGCAGCGGAATTGTATAAGTCCTGGAAAACCTGGGACATGTTCATAAAACGGGTTTTATAGTTTGAAAAGCCTTATGTTTATCTTATGAAAACTGTTTAACATATTTTACCATTAGCCAATATAGGTCATGAAAGTCCACCGTGCATGAATACTTGGAGGGGTGACCTCATCATGCAAATTAGAGGGGCTGCCTCTAATTTAATATACTGGTTTTTGGGTAGGAGGGATCAGCTCCTTGTGAAGGATGCAAGGCACACACCACATTCACCATGAAATCCTGAATAAAAACATATAACTAGGATGCACCCATACGCCCCACATGATAAATATAAATAAATGGCCAAAAGCTGAAGGGACGCCATGAGCAATCACTCCGCCGTGGTGAAGTCATAACATCAGTGCCTCTAATGTTATGGTTATGGTACCTCCATAACTAGGTGAAACTGGTCATGCATGTATATGGCTATAGGTAATCTGAATTAAACATAAGCAATCAAACACGTAACTTATACTACGGGAAAACAGTTGGCTGCATACGGGGAATCCTAATAAGGAAAGAATGTCCATACTGAAAGGACGGGAATCCGTACCTTATGTCCAGTGAACAAAGAAGACGAACGGAAAAGAGTCCTACTCCGGTATCACTAATGCTACATAAATACATACGTGTATAAGTATATGATCACTAAGTACGTAACTGGTTAAATGTTATGTCTTAGCTTATTTTATATGTTCATGTCATGTTTTACTGATTTTAACGTTATACTGTATTTATCGTGTATTTTGGATATTCTGTTTAAGTATTACTTGCATTTTTTGTATTATTATACTCGCTGTGTAATAATAAGTAACTTTCAAAAAAATAGCAGGTTTCCTAAAATAGAAATTTTCCAAAAATAGAAAGTTACCAAAAATAGAAAGTTTCCAAAAATATCATTACTGCTTAAAATAGATAAGTTTCGAAAAATAGAAAGTTTCCATAAATAGATTAGCTGCCTTAATTAATTTAGTTTCTAAAAATAGAAAGTTTCCATAAGTAGAAATAAGCTGGTTAATTAAGCTAATAATATAAGCTAAGTGTTTTCCGGATTATTTTCTAAGTCATAATGATATAATGTATAGTTTATTAATTATGACATGTAATTTAAATAAACTATAGGTTAAAACTATTTAATTAAATATAATGTGATTTAATTAAATAAGATACAATTACTTAGGTTAAAATATGTATCATTAATTATATTAATATAACCTAAGTCATGAGAATTAACTAATTATAAGTCATGGTTTTAATAATTAATTAATTACTTAGTCTAATTTAAATAAATAATTACTTAGGTTAAAATCATGTATTATTAATTAATAATAATAACCTAAGTCCATGTTTTAATTAAATAAATTATCTAGCATGTTAAATTAATTTAATTAACTTGTAGATAATTAAACATGTAAAGCTAATTAACTTGTAAAAATAATAACATGTACTCTAGTATTATTTTATTAAAATGCGTCGAAAACCGAACCCGTGTCTTATTAATTTAAACGTGAAACTCGTGTTATGTATTATAAATAGCCGAACCAAACAGCCCCTTAAAGTTAATAAACTGTTAACCAAACACACCCTTAAACCTATTAAAAACCCACAGCCAAACGCACCCTTAACTCTGCCAGTTGCCCCTGGCAGCTTTGCGTTTCCCATGATTGTTTACAACTCCCACCGACTGGCTAATCCTGCCAGCCGTGGGTTCCCACTGTTAGTACAAACACCCCTGCGGGGTTCCCACTGGTAGCACAATCCAGCCCAAAACCCTAATTAGGGTTGCGGATGGTGCAATTTATTCATCACCGAGACTCATATGAGTCTCGGTTTGTGTGCCTTTCGAATCCAACAAACAGACAAACGGAAACCCCCATTAATTTATTGTCTGAACACGTTTAAACGCCCATGAAATCGGATTGAAAGAAAAGAAAATAGAATGAATTAGGGTTTTCACTTACATGTCATTTAGGGTTTAGAAAACACACATATCATCTCGATCACTTGCATCCAAACACGTCTGCCTTTGATCCCTGGTGTTTAACCGTCGGCAGAAAAGGAGGCAAGGAGAAAACACACGGTTGCATTTAGTTTTAGGGTTTCTGTGTATGTGTTATTTGTGTCGACCAAAGCAAAAACAAAACCCCTCCGTCTGTTTTATTTACACGCATTATAACACAATTGGGCTTTGAGCCCAAGTCCTCCCTCTTCTCTTGTTTGTCTAAAACAACCCTTGTGCCTTATTCTTATGTGTTTGTATTAATCGCTTAATAAAACGTACGCGTTTAATTAGTCACGTATTCGGTTTCTTGTATAAATTATGTCGTGAACTATCTTGTAATAACTTCATGTGTTAAGAGTAATATTAATTTGCGTAGTACTTGTCGTATTAAATTAATTATACGTAATAAGAATAAACATGTCTAATATTCATGTTTACGCGTTATGTAGTTTACGTGATTAATTTTAGTTATCGAACGTGACATATAATATTTATTCGTCTTCGTAATAAATATATATACGTAAATAATATTAGCTCGTGATTAAATTACGTTCATGATTTTATGATCGCATGTTCGTGCGTAATAAATACTTATCGTGTTCTAACACGTACGTAATACGTAAAATCCTAACACGTAATCGTAATCATGCTATATTAGGAATGTTTTAAACTAGTACGTACGGTCTTAAGGGTACTATTCATGGTAAAAGCATGCGGGTTTTACAACTCTTCCCCCCTAAAAAGAATAATTCGTCCCCGAATTATAGATAACGTAACTGGAAGCGAAATATACCCGAATCAGACTGGAAAGGTATGCAAAATAACGGAAATGAAGGTGACATGGTAGAAGGGAACGTGGAACGTGACTTGTCTTGAAAAGACATGGAACGTGACGTGACGTAAAGGACATATCTAATCAATAAGAGAAAACGGATAAGAAGTCCGGATGAACTTGTCCGTTTCCAAGTGGCTTCCCTCTTGGAGTGGTTCCTTCATAAGATCTTGACACGAATGATAAGTCTTGGTCCTCCTGAACTTGACTTGGAATACGAAGAAGTTCTTGGTTAACAACGGAAGGTAGATCCCCTAAATTCGATCGAGGAAAAAGAGTTAACGTGCTAGGTTAACTGAACCGTTACGATGCAAGACAATCTGTCTTAACTGATAACTAGAAACGATGCGCGAGACATAAAGAAACGTAGTACGTGAAAATTTTTGAACCTAATACGTGAAAAATTTTGAACGTGCTACGTGGGGATATGGAGAGTGTAGTATGAGTAAACATATCGTGATCCATGATACGTGTAACATATCTTGATCCTGATATGAGGAACGTGGAATGAACACGACATGTGAAACATATCGTGAACATAGAGTATAATGGCGGTAACGCCAAACGCTACAAGGTGAGACGTGGAATATGACGAGAAACGTCTATCTGAGGATAGGGAGTTATACTAAACTTAGGTCTGGTCTCTCAAGTTCTTGCAAAACTTCCCAGAACAAAATGAACGTAAAATCGTAAGCCCAGATACGATCATGAACGTGAATAGTGTCATGAACGCGAGCGCGAAAGCAAGTCGTGGAATCAGAATGAAGACGTGAAGTAATTTAGGAGTACAATTGCGAATCTTTGTCTGACCCGATAGCTGCGGGATTACCAAGTGGTCGGATAAGCCTTGGCTGGAACATGTCCGATCAATCTGTTGGTTCTATAATCCTTGCGGATGTAAGGATTCTGCAGACTTGATCAAACTGTTAGCAATAACCCTGATAGCATCATGCTTCTTCTGAGTTTGCGTTTATCTAGTAACCAAAATCTGTGGAGATCTTGTCACATTTCGATTCACAATTTCAGATGATGAAAACATCCCAGTTTGTTGGTGTCCTATCTTAACCTGTTGGTATGTCAGGTACTTAGATATGAACGTAACTGTATCCTGCTTCGTAGAAACTTGATACATAGAAGGTTGCGAAACTCTGAGTCTCTGAATCTAGACTTCTCCTAGCGTAGGATTTTATAGAACACCTAATCTAGTGTAGGGTTCTCTCTTTTACGCATAAGCAGATTCATGGTAAGAATAACCGTAGAAACCTATGTGATTCAGCGTATCACTGTAATCAAACAGAATTGATATTGGAAAAAATTTCTAGGGTAAAATTTCTCTTGTCAAGAATTTGCAACATAGTGTAGATATGGTCTTCCTGTTCTTCTCTAAACTTAGAGGAAATCAGGTTATCCTCAATGAAAACGCTGATTAATTTGCTTATGAGTTTATGGAACTCAGTTTATTAAGTCCATAATGCTGTGGAAGCATTTATGAGATTAATACAGAATCATGAATTTAGCATGACCAAGTCGTGTACGAATAGCAGTCATAGACATGTCCTGCTCTTTCACTCGTCACTATTGGCAGCATGATCATGAGTTCGATCTTGGGAACGTAATGAACACTATAAGGTCGATTGGACATGTTTTTAATACGTGGAGGAGAATAATGGTCATGAATGGTGATTTGTTTAAGTCGACGGTAGTCGACACATAATCTCATGGTACCGTTCTTCCCCTTGTAAGTTCTCCTGGAATGTATGAGAAGATTTTGAAATAATCAACTGGCTATGCGTAAAAGACTTAAGTGGTCGTGTCTTACTGACAGCTAGAAAATTTTAGCGACCATGGCTAACAACGCACATGCTTGTAAGCATAGATAATTTGTACCGATTTTCCCGATGGAAAATCAAGCTGAATGTATTCAGGAGCCTGAACATTTCTATACATAATTATGAATCGTAGCATGGTGTGCTGTTCATAGTACATAAAAATTCATCTCGTGTCTGTCTGAGGAAATGCGTTAGCAGCTTGGATCTCATCACTAAGCTGAAGGAAAACCTTCGTATACGTGTGAATACGAAAGGCGTCCTTCATGGTCATGAATCAATGATTTATGGTTACAAGAATGAAAGTGACATCGGCAACGTGACAGTTCTCACTGATGCGCCGGTAATGGTATTGAAATTCTTATGGCCTGATTAATACATGGCACAACAAAATGGATATACCCTTGGAGGGTACCTTGAATTTCTTAGAAAAGTTCCATAGTTGGACATGAGTCATGTGTCTTGACACATTTCTTGAAACTATAAGCATGACATATGTCTTGACTGGTGTCTTGACATGTGTCTTCAGAAAGTATACGTAAGACATGTGTCTTGACTGATGTCTTGACATGTGTCTCGAGATGTGAAACAAATATAACCACAATATAAGGTTATTATGCTGAATTGGCGGATCGGTTGGACTACTAATCCTTGTATTTCTGATCACGTCCGTGGCCAGAGTTTCGGTTCCGATTTCTAGGATAGTTGTTGTCATAGTAGTGGTTACTATCGTCCTGTCTGTCAGTTCCATGATGGTCATTCTCATGACCGTGATTCATGTAACTATTCAGCTGAGTGGCCGGCTGGTACCGGTTTGCACTCATATGGCTGAAATGACAGCCGAATGACGTGTGACATGTAACAAAGAATTAGGGACAATGATTGATGGGAATCATCTGATGGTGAAGCATCTTCTCGTCAAATTGCTTTGCTCGAACGCCTTTGTCTTCGTCTTGTAGGATCTCCAGGTTGTGAACAGCATCAGCATCTAGTAGCGTCTCCGAACGTCAGCAGCATCAACTTTAGTAACATCTCCAAGTTATGAGCGGTATCAGCAACCTTGTAGAATATCAGCAATTGAACATACGCCTGAGATGATTTAGAATCAACTAGCGAATACTCGAGAAGTATTGCAAGCGAAATACACATGGATTAAGGTATGTGAAATACACATGGAATACGGTACATAGAGTACACACGAAATGCACATGAAATGATCGGTATGCGGTCGACCATTTGTCATGATTTAAGGAAAGTATATCGGTTAAACGGTTAGGAAAACCATTATGATAACTTGGCAATATTAGCATAGACATCATTCTGGTTATAACGGAAACGTTAAGGTGTGGTTACACAACATTCAACGATGATTTTCCTGACAGCATGATCAATGAAAACCAACCATGACTATCATGAAAGCATGATTCAATGAAATCTAACCATGTCTTGCAGGACAAAACAAAAGAGGCGTAAAACATAATCAACATGAAGACGGAATTATGAAGAAACATGAAACCATCTATCACGAAGTGTATAACATAATCAGCATGAAACTGAAGGTAACCATGACAGTATGAAAACATACTTGACAAAAAAACATAATACTTATGAGGGGACATGAAAAAAAATAAAAAATTTATGCCAATTTAAATCATAAGAAAAATTTTATGCATGAAAAACAGTGCATGAATGCGTAATGTAGTTTATAAAACCTTTATGTGTGCGAGGGAACGCCTATGGGTCGGTTCCAAAACAAAAGACATGGCGAGGGGACGCCTATGGGTCGGTCCCAAAGTTAAAAGTTTCGATAAAAGCACATGCGACTAAATAGGGCCAGTCCTGTACCAACCATTACTTAGTCATAATCCCTGCAACAATGATACATGAAACATAATTAAATGAAACTCATCCGTCAAAACTTATCAGAAAAAATTTATGTGACTAATTATGAACTACTGGGGTTCAGTCCATATAGCCACAGTTCACGAGGAACATTATGCACGAAACAATGACACATAACTAAATATGAATGACGGTTGTCCATCCATATTAGTAAAACAATCTCGATGAAAACGTCAAGGTTAAAACCTCAAGGTGCTGAAAATGTAACACCCCCAAATTTATACAACTCAATACAGCGGATGACTCGTTGGTGTTACGGGATAGCACATTACTCACATCATAGACAACGCATAAAAATCGCGTCGTTTAATAATAAATCATTTCCATTCATAAAGATCGAAGTTACATCGGTCCCAAGTCATATTATTTCATACAAAGTTTTACAAAGTATTTGAATGGAAAATATTGTTTAAGTGCGGGCCATGAAATCTTGTCGTCTTCCCGAGAATTACCTTCAAGTACCTGAGATAAAACATGTTAAAAGAAAAGGTCAGCGATAACGCCGAGTGAATTCATAGAGTTTAATAAATTCCATCAATATAACTTTGGTATAAAATATTACCAAAAATCATTTTGTACAAATCTTTTTAATAGGCCTTAAAATAGCCAAAGTCATTTTATACAAATCCTTATCGAAAATCATAATATAGGCATTTGCCTTAAAAATCATTATACGAGCCAATGTCGTAAAAACATCATACAATACGTCTTATGACGTTGTATAAAATCAAATAAAAACCGTTATATGAATATGGTTATGAAAACCAAAACACAAACATAATATCATTAGTATGACCCTGTATTGCTAGTCAGGCAATACATCGTAATTCGAAGCGTCTAATAGTATTTCGTTAGTTTGGATTATTATAAGCCGCATGACATTGTTACCTTACTAAACCAAAACGGGTAGCTAACCCGATACCAATTTTGCCCATCTAAAGTAGCGTGTCGTCACAAAGGTCACGCTATGGAAATCTTCTCATACATAAATTCGCTTACCAATCAATGTGGCACGACGGGGATCAACCGTCAAGGCGCGAACTGGGGTGATCGTCCCCAAATAGTACTATTAAATGCATAAGCGTCTACCAACTCCCGGTAGTTCACAATTCATGCTAATGGGACTTTTAGTGACATAACCTAACTTTAATAATCCATTTTATTTCATCTATCGGGTCCATTAATCATTTATCGGGTCATACAATCGGGTCATTCAATCATTCGGGTCCAAAATCAATAAACCAACAATCAGGACAAATGGTGTCCTATTTTATAAAAACTAACATGTTATCGCCCTCGCGGGTTTATAAAACATTTATAAAAACATTTAAAAGAGTGCGAGGCTACGAACTCACGTTGATGTGGGAAAGCGGGTTATCGGCAATTCGGACGTACGGTACGTGCTTCAATCACGGAAACCTAGACAAATAATACTTGTCTTAGACTCTTGTCCAATGACTTTATAAAAATAACGATTATGTATACATATGATGATTTTATATATATGATGATCAAGTGGGTTTATATATTCTCCTTCACTCATTTTTGTGTTTATGTGTCGATAACTTATATACTAGTTTACTAGTTTTACCTATTTACATATTTTAAGTCCAATAAACTTATTATAAGTTCTTTAACTTGTATTAATCCATTTTATACTTGTATTTTCAGTATTTACCCTTTACATGTTGGGCCTAAATGGGTTAAGCCCAATAAATAAGTTTATAAGTGTTTTAGCCCATTTTGTTGTATTATTAGTCCAATAACGTTAACTTAGCCCGTTAATGTCCATATGTTTTATAGTTCGGTTTTTATCGGTTTTTACTTGTTATATATGTTTATATATCAGTATATGAGTTTATAAAAGTTTACATTAGACGGGTCCAACCGTCTAAGTTTTATTTAACAAAAACGTTAATTTTACGGTAATAGCCGAAAAAGTCGTAAAAATCATGTTTATAGTTTTATAACTTATAAAACTTATTAAACTACCATTTTTATAAAATGTCCATTTATTTATCCTTATAAATATTTATATAAATGTATTATATAAGTTAGTGGGTTTTAATTCACATTTTATACTATTTTTATTTGAGTGCTTATATAATACTATTATACTTTAATTTCCCAAAATCTGATTTTTACTTTCATGTTCACCAAAACAGCCATATCTAGAGCTATATATGGAGATAGAAGCTCAACTTTTTATGACATAAACTAAATGATATATGATCCATTTAACTCTCTTATAGCTACTGTTGAATCAGCCTCTAAGTATTTTCTAAAAATCGTCCAAAACAGTAAACTCAGATTTGTACTCTAAACTTGTTTTGATCATATCTCAATCATCCTAATGATTCCATTGCATGGCCAACTCTCACATGTGTAAAAGACATATTACTTACTGTATATCCATTAATCTATGCCATTTTATCAGTCTAACATGTGGTTAGTTACTGTTGTTATACAGCCATCATTTTAAGCATGATTTTAACCTTTTTACATATAGTTTTTCATCTTTTTACCCATGATTATCAACACCAAATCCCCACACAATACTTTTATCATCATATACATATACAATAGGAAAGAAAATACATGATTACATAATCAAAATAACAAGAGGATGAGGAGAACAATCTTTATACCACCAAAGTGATGAAAAGATGAGGTTGATGATGAACAAGACTTGGTTTTGGGTAACCAATCTTATGAGATATCAATACCACTTCTAGGATCACCAAATACTTGTAGACTCCTCCAAAAATCATTCCTTGTTTTTCATGAAAAATCATTGAGAAATCAGCCCCAAAACTCCATAGAAAACCTCTTTTTAGGTGTTAGAATCACCTCAAATCAACAAGTCTTCAATGGGTTTTCATCTTATGTAACTTATACATAAGATTCATGGTTAAAACTTTTGATCAAATGGGTGTTTTTTTGGTGATATGGGATGGACTCAAAGCTAGAGAGAGAGAGAGTTTTGGTGGTTTTGCATGTAAGAAATGAGTGTGAATGGTATGAGTATCTTGTTTTTGTGGTTTGGTGGTTTTGAATGAAAACTAAGGACAAGTGTCCTTAGTTTTGTTAATAAATGGACAAATCAAAGTGTGTTGGCTAAGCTTGGATGCCACATGTATTGGGGGTGGGCAAGTGTAAACTTGTCTCATCCCCAATAATTTACGGGTACTCCTCGATTCTAGTTTCCTTGATTTGCGTGCCCTCGGGTCGTTTTACGAAAAATGTTTTTATAAATTATGAATCAACGGCACAAAACGAATCTAATAAAAATTGTCTCATCAAAAACGGAGTTCAAAAACTTAAATATGTAATCCTAAGGTTTCCGGTTTAGTCGTAAAGGACGTTAAATTATTCACGTAAGTCCTAATCTCTTCTCGTAAATTTGTGAGTTTATGAACTAACTCAAATTTAAAATCCTAAAATAATATTCACGGATAAATTTATTTTTTGAAATGTCAGACTGTCACCAAAACGGTGTATGTAAACGTAAGCACGTAACGTAGAATCCTCCGGTTTAGATGTAGTCGATGCTACTTCAAGACGTAAATCCAAATTTCTTCCCAAAAATAAGTGAGTTCATAATATAACATTTAAAATAATGTTTTTAAATAATATTTGAGAATAAAATATCAACAATAAATTGACGGATTGTCACAGCATTTACCCCTAAACAGGATCTTTGTCCTCAAAGATCATCTTACTACTCGCTTCTTATAGAGTTAAAGCCATGTGGGTATTTCCTCCACATTCGGTCTTTTCTCACAAGTGTAACCTATTATAATACGCGAGTTTCATCAAACATAACTACGGGAATAAGATCAGGCTTAATGTTGACTTATTTTCTCTATCCATGATGTTCACGGGTTTTTGATGAATGCAACTCTCCGCCGATCTAAACTTCATTAAGGAATAGTCAGATTTTCACTTGATAGGCATTTTATCAAGTTCGATATACGAAACATAATTCACGCAGCTCTTTAAGTCCTAGGGTAGATCCAGCTTATATGCCTTTCAAACCAATCTTTTACATCATCTCAATGGTCCCATATAACAGGGACTTAATTCCCATGATCCTTCAGATCATCAATTCATTTTTACATGGTTAAATTTTTTGGCATAACTTCGCTACCCATCTGGCACTTCAAGATCTACATTTCATATTCACATAACCTCATGCCCACTACCGGCAGTCAATAATCAGATCCTAATTTCAACAATCATTTCGGGTCTCGCGGGTCGAGTATTTTGTAAGGTTAGGTTCGCCACCATAGGAAACCTTATACCTAAAAGACATGTCCAACTCACAATGGGTGTATGTCGGGTGTCTTCATCCGAACTCCTGCTTACAGATGCTCTAATATATATCCTTACAAGATTCGATCTTGATCCTAATACAATAATTATCAAGTATAATCTCTCCAAAGGAAAACGATTTTACAGTTTATTACCAAAGGTCAATCATTCAAACATAAAACAACACTTATAGTATTTTGTATCGTTACTTTACCTCGTCCCTTCGATTGGGGTGGTATAGTACTCTCATCAAGATTCGTTCTCAATGACTTTTGAGCAAATCTCTAGAAATTCGATGCGAAGCGAGGATCTTGATAGAGATGATCGATACATGCACACCATATTTACATAACTCCTTTAAATACAAAAGAGTCAATTTCTTCATCAAGAATCTATCATTAACAGGAATGATATTAGCAGATTTGGTCAGTCTGTCGACAATGACCCAAATCGAATCAAATTCAGATGATGACCTTTGCAATTGCTAGACGTTTACTAATGTATGAGGCGATCTCTGCCTTCATAATTGCCATCAGTACAACTTCTTCAGACAAAGATACTTTTAGTCATAAATGACATAAATAGAATACTTATACTTACAAATTCTAACATAACTATATCTCACAATCCTCTATATTTAGGCAACCACCAGTGGCCTTTTATAAATCTAACGCCATCGGCTTCTCAATTCTAATGGTTCACATTAGCCGCGAACCCCTTTTATTATCTATATTATCCCTCTTACAAACATTAGTTATTTTTAAATTGTTCGGCAATTTATTTTGCACATTCATTATTAAGAAATACATCGTAATTGATTCTTCATATTTTCTACATAATGTGTCAGTATTTATATTCATTTTTCCTGATGATATAATTATCATGTCCATAATTCACTCATAATTTCTTTCTTCATATTTCTAAGTTTTAGTTTCTTCTCAACTATCATCTTTATCCGTTTTACTCAATCCGTCGTCTAAAGCGTCAATAATTATTATAATTAATTAAATAATTATTAGTTAATTTTTATGAAGCGTAAACGTAAAAGTTTTAAATTTCTTAGTTCGACCAATTATATAAAATGTTCAAAAATAAATTTGAATTTAATTAACACGATTTTTGTTGATTTATCGAAAATAATTAATAGGATTTGTAGATGTTCAAAAAATCTTTGTTTATATTTTGGTCAGAATTTTCTTAGTTGACAAGCAAAAATTGTCATTTCAAATTTTAAGTCATGGTTTAATGGTTTCCTCAATCCCTCTTAGGTTGTCTTGAGGTATACACAAACATTTACCCCTAAACAGGAGTTTAGTTAAATGATTTGTGCATAAGGGAATAATCCCTTAAAAATCCTTTGTTAAAACATTTGTCAAAACACATTTGCACTTTCTTTTTGGTAAAACCCAAAATCTTAAAAGGGCTCTTAATTTTTGAAGAGTCAATATAGATTCCATTATCTTTTAATCACACGGTCAAATAATGTAAAGGATTAAGTCTTTAATCTCATGTTATTTATTCAAGGTACATGTTTTTATTGTTCGGCCAATTCAGGGCAATCTATAAATACTTATTAACTCATTCTTATTCTTATAAACAAACAAATGGTCCTTAATGATCGCAAGCATGAATTTATCAAATTACAGCCTTCACACGTGATTCACCAAATTTATGAATGCTACCTGTGTATTAGTCAATCCAAACGACATCATGTGAAACTCATGATGTTCATTACAAGTTCTGGATGTAATGATTGGAATAGATAATCTTTTTCGCGGACGCGAAGTTGATGATAACCATGCCATGGATCAAATCTTTAAAACATACGCTAGAACCTTGTAAATGATCGAACAAATCTTCTGTTTCGAGTTATGGATATCGTTTTCGATTGTCAATTTACTCAGTTCACAGTAATCTATAAATATAAGGAATGATAATACCATAGCTCTTCATGATGACAAGCTTGGTAGAACAAAAGCTTTCTCCGACAACTCTCTCAGTTGTACGGTAATTCATTTAATTCAGATGGTGTTGAAGTACAGTGCACATGTCACAGGTGCAGCACAGAGAATATTATCAATACCAATTTCAACTTGCCTTAATGGCGAAAGTCTAGGTAATTCACCAATAAATACCTCCTAAAGTTTCAGATAACAGAAACATCTTTTAATAAATTCATATTAGGTTCCTTCTAGATTATAATATCTATGACTAATTCACAACCATTCATGGTATAATTTCAAGTCTAAATGCAGGATATGGTCATCCATCAAGAATTATTTAGATCACTTTTGATAATCAACATCTTATCTTTTAAGGGAATTCTACTCGAGTTCCCATCAATTAAGACAATGTCGTCATGTCATAATCAATCAATCCATTCCACTGGCACTATCAACTTCCAGTTTCATTATCGTTGATAAGATGTGAACTTCTCAAAAGACTAATAATAACTCATAATCTTTCGCAAATTCAAGGATATATGGAGACACAACTATCATCTAAAGAGTAAAATGCATAATCTACGCGAGAGAATTTCAATTCGGATACAGACGAAAACATTAACGAATATGAATATATACCATGTTTTCATGAATTGAGTACGCATTCGAAAGCTCCTCGGATCGTTACCTAGGTCATTCAAATGAAATCTAAATCAAAAGAAATGATAGGAACGTCGATACATCCAGTCGGGTATCAACACTCGGTAATCAAATACTTTTCCTAAGAATCTCACTACGGGAGAATTGGACAAGAAACAAATGTCAATTGTCAAATAAGACAATTTCCACAGATGAGTAAATTCGACTCAGAAGAATAGATGCTACAGGCACATATGTAGGTGTCCCTAATAATATGTCCCTATTTTGCACTTTTTGCAGATCTCATAAAATTTTAATCCTTCACAATCTTCAAAGAAAATTTAGTGTTTATAATAATTTCATGGTGACTACTAATCAGTCTTGCATGGTCCCTTCCAAATTGTATGTAGGCGCGCAACTATATACAATTTCAAGATTAACGATGCAATACTCAGTTCGTCAAAATTTTATCATCGTGTTGATAATAAAAACATTTTCATGCTTAATTCTTAAATAAGAATCAAAAATAAATTTACAAAGATTTTCTTTGTTATGAAAACAATTAAGTTTCCCAAGGTACTTTATAAACAACCTCATTTCGATAACAATCACTTATAAATCTTACTTTGAATAATCCTTATAGTGATGAAAATTCAATTTTTCTCAAGGGATACTGCTTTTATCTTATAAAAACAATGAGTGATCTGCAAAGGAGTGATGAAAAGTCGTTCACCAAGAACTAACTACAATATAATAGGAAATGAGCTTAGCCAAATAATCATGAGGTTCATGACCTCGATGGCACTCACGAAGAATAATACACAACGTAACTCAATTCAAGATGAGTACTTGTTCAATGGTTGCATCACTAATGCGAACATTAGGATGAAGAAATAAGAGATAGATAACATCGATACATGTAGGATTTAGCAATCAAAGGTAGTCTTTTTCATTAATCACAAACAAGTCAAAATTGTACTGTAACACATTACGCGTCACTATGTCATACAATTCTCAGAACTCATCCTATCAACTGATATATCAGTTAAGTTAGGGATTTTTAACAGATACCACAATGAATACTAATCTACAAGAGTCATTAGGTGTCCCACCTGTCCCGGAAGATCCATCGGTCCCAATTCAGAAGAAGATTTCTTCGATTTATTTCTTGGACACTGGGCATCCTCGTCATTGGACAATGGCCTAGGAACAACCCTTAACACGAACCAACAATCAATTAAAACCTTATAATTCAATCACAGGACTTAACGACTTCCTCTTAACAATCTAATATTCTATACAAGTTAAATTCTTACTTCATTCAAGTTTTTAATCAACTTATACTCAATTCGATATCCTACCTCATTCTCCAATATTTTCAACCTTATTTTTAGACCTTAATAGGGCAGTAAAAGCTCGATATGAACAACACTTAATTTCCAATCATATAGCTCGTACAAAAACAATTTTCAAATGAGTCACTATTATGAAATGAATCACACATTCAATTAGACTTCTCGGAAAGGTACTAGTGGCATGAGGCTTTTGGGTAATGGTTCCAATGACAGCCTTAAGTGCAACATTCACCCCTTTCGATTTCAAATTTAAGAATTGGATGACAACGAATCAGATGACATCTTTCTAGGTGGTATCGTTTTGTCAAACTAGGTGGTATCGTTTTGTCAAACTCCACTCTATAAGGAAAGATTGTCATGACATTGATATCAAATTTAATCTCGCCAATTCTTCTTCAATATCACAATCAACTAATATCTACATTTCTACGAATATCAACAATTTGTTGGGATTATAAATATCCACAACTTGGTTTAGATCTAGGATAGCTAGAATTCCTACGAGAATAGCTTCGATTAATTTACTAGGGGAGTTAGGGTTACTTGTGACAATCTACGTCGTATAAATATAGAAATAATCATCAAACAATCATGTAATCAAATTACATAATATATATATATATATATATATATATATATATATATATATATATATATATATATATATATATATATATATATATATATATATATATATATATATATATATATATATATATATATATATATATATATATATATATATATATATATATATATATATATATATATATATATATATATATATATATATATATATATATATATATATATATATATATATATATATATATATATATAATCCAAGTATATATATATATTAAAATAACACTTCTCAGTCTGGCCTTGTCGGTAACTCGGGAATTCTTCGGCACCGTTATAGTCAAAAGATTTTTAGACATTTTTAGAAAAATGTTTTTAGTAAAAAGATTTTGAAAAGTTTTATTCAAAACCTTAGTTTTAAAAATCTTTCGTTCTCTATAACGAGAGCTCTGATACCAAACTGTAACACCCCCAAATTTATACAACTCAATACAGCGGATGACTCGTTGGTGTTACGGGATAGCACATTACTCACATTATAGAAAACGCATAAAAATCGCGTCGTTTAATAATAAATCATTTCCATTCATAAAGATCGAAGTTACATCGGTCCCAAGTCATATTATTTCATACAAAGTTTTACAAAGTATTTGAATGGAAAATATTGTTTAAGTGCGGGCCATGAAATCTTGTCGTCTTCCCGAGAATTACCTTCAAGTACCTGAGATAAAACATGTTAAAAGAAAAGGTCAGCGATAACGCTGAGTGAATTCATAGAGTTTAATAAATTCCATCAATATAACTTTGGTATAAAATATTACCAAAAATCATTTTGTACAAATCTTTGTAATAGGCCTTAAAATAGCCAAAGTCATTTTATACAAATCCTTATCGAAAATCATAATATAGGCATTTGCCTTAAAAATCATTATACGAGCCAATGTCGTAAAAACATCATACAATACGTCTTATGACGTTGTATAAAATCAAATAAAAACTGTTATATGAATATGGTTATGAAAACCAAAACACAAACATAATATCATTAGTATGACCCTGTATTGCTAGTCAGGCAATACATCGTAATTCGAAGCGTCTAGTAGTATTTCGTTAGTTTGGATTATTATAAGCCGCATGACATTGTTACCTTACTAAACCAAAACGGGTAGCTAACCCGATACCAATTTTCCCCATCTAAAGTAGCGTGTCGTCACAAAGGTCACGCTATGGAAATCTTCTCATACATAAATTCGCTTACCAATCAATGTGGCACGACGGGGATCAACCGTCAAGGCGCGAACTGGGGTGATCGTCCCCAAATAGTACTATTAAATGCATAAGCGTCTACCAACTCCCGGTAGTTCACAATTCATGCTAATGGGACTTTTAGTGACATAACCTAACTTTAATAATCCATTTTATTTCATCTATCGGGTCCATTAATCATTTATCAGGTCATACAATCGGGTCATTCAATCATTCGGGTCCAAAATCAATAAACCAACAATCGGGACAAATGGTGTCCTATTTTATAAAAACTAACATGTTATCTCCCTCGCGGGTTTATAAAACATTTATAAAAACATTTAAAAGAGTGCGAGGCTATGAACTCATGTTGATGTGGGAAAGCGGGTTATCGGCAATTCGGACGTACGGTACGTGCTTCAATCACGGAAACCTAGAAAACTAATACTTGTCTTAGACTCTTGTCCAATGATTTTATAAAAATAACGATTATGTATACATATGATGATTTTATATATATGATGATCAAGTGGGTTTATATATTCTCCTTCACTCATTTTTGTGTTTATGTGTCGATAACTTTTATACTAGTTTACTAGTTTTACCTATTTACATATTTTAAGTCCAATAAACTTATTATAAGTTCTTTAACTTGTGTTAATCCATTTTATACTTGTATTGTCAGTATTTACCCTTTACATGTTGGGCCTAAATTGGTTAAGCCCAATAAATAAGTTTATAAGTGTTTTAGCCCATTTTGTTGTATTATTAGTCCAATAACGTTAACTTAGCCCGTTAATGTCCGTATGTTTTATAGTTCGGGTTTTATCGGTTTTTACTTGTCATATATGTTTATATATCAGTATATGAGTTTATAAAAGTTTACATTAGACGGTTCCAACCGTCTATGTTTTATTTAACAAAAACGTTAATTTTACGGTAATAGCCGAAAAAGTCGTAAAAATCATGTTTATAGTTTTATAACTTATAAAACTTATTAAACTACCATTTTTATAAAATGTCAATTTATTTATCCTTATAAATATTTATATAAATGTATTATATAAGTTAGTGGGTTTTAATTCACATTTTATACTATTTTTATTTGAGTGCTTATATAATACTATTATACTTTAATTTCCTAAAATCTGATTTTTACTTTCATGTTCACCAAAACAGCCATATCTAGAGTTATATATGGAGATAGAAGCTCAAATTTTTATGCCATAAACTACATGATGTGTGCTCCATTTAACTCTCTTATAGCTACTGTTGAATCAGCCTCTAAGTATTTTCTAAAAATCGTCCAAAACAGTAAACTCAGATTTGTACTCTAAACTTGTTTTGATCATATCTCACTCATCCTAATGATTCCATTGCATGGACAACTCTCACATGTGTACAAGACATATTACTTACTGTATATCTATTAATCTATGCCATTTTATCAGTCTAAAATGTGGTTAGTTACTGTTTTTATACAGCCATCATTTTAAGCATGATTTTAACCTTTTTACATATAGTTTTTCATCTTTTTACCCATGATTATCAACACCAAATCCCCACACAATACTTTTATCATCATATACATATACAATAGGAAATAAAATACATGATTACATAGTCAAAATAACAAGAGGATGAGGAGAACAATCTTTATACCACCAAAGTGATGAAAAGATGAGGTTGATGATGAACAAGACTTGGTTTTGGGTAACCAATCTTATGAGATATCAATACCACTTCTAGGATCACCAAATACTTGTAGACTCCTCCAAAAATCATTCCTTGTTCTTCATGAAAAATCCTTGAGAAATCAGCCCCAAAACTCCATAGAAAACCTCTTTTTAGGTGTTAGAATCACCTCAAATCAACAAGTCTTCAATGGGTTTTCATCTTATGTAACTTATACATACGATTCATGGTTAAAACTTTTGATCAAATGGGTGTTTTTTTGGTGATATGGGACGGACTCAAAGCTAGAGAGAGAGAGTTTTGGTGGTTTTGCATGTAACAAATGAGTGTGAATGGTATGAGTATCTTGTTTTTGTGGTTTGGTGGTTTTGAATGAAAACTAAGGACAAGTGTCCTTAGTTTTGTTAATAAATGGACAAATCAAAGTGTGTTGGCTAAGCTTGGATGCCACGTGTATTGGGGGTGGGCAAGTGTAAACTTGTCTCATCCCCAATAATTTACGGGTACTCCTCGATTCTAGTTTCCTCGATTTGCGTGCCCTCAGGTCGTTTTTCGAAAAACGTTTTTATAAATATGAATCAACGGCACAAAACGAATCTAATAAAAATTGTCTCATCAAAAACGGAGTTCAAAAACTTAAATATGTAATCCTAAGGTTTCCGGTTTAGTCGTAAAGGACGTTAAATTATTCACGTAAGTCCTAATCTCTTCTCATAAATTTGTGAGTTTATGAACTAACTCAAATTTAAAATCCCAAAATAATATTCACGGATAAATTTATTTTTTGAAATGTCAGACTGTCACCAAAACGGTGTATGTAAACGTAAGCACGTAACGTAGAATCCTCCGGTTTAGATGTAGTCGATGCTACTTCAAGACGTAAATCCAAATTTCTTCCCAAAAATAAGTGAGTTCATAATATAACATTTAAAATAATGTTTTTAAATAATATTTGAGAATAACATATCAACAATAAATTGACGGATTGTCACAGAAAACATCATGGTTAAAACAACAATGCGCTGAAAACATCAATACGTAGAATAACAAACATTGGCTTTGGAAGCTTCTGGTGACTACCCACTAGTCATAGGTCGAGTTTTAGAGCCTACAGGTCGAAGCCTTGGCTCTGATACCATAATTGTAACACCCCATTTTGATAATGGAATGTCAAGCGTAATTAAGGCGTGTCACCAAAGCATACAAGTATAAATGTATAAAACATTACATGACCATAGGGACAACCGGAATCAAACATCGGTTCCCAAACATAAGCCCAAAACATAATAAAGCCAAAAGAAATGAATGAAAGACTAAACAAGCATAAGTATATGAAGGCAAAAAGGAAAAGAAGTCTCTAGCAGCTTCCATCCTATGCACGTCCTCCAAATGCTCGAGTCTTTCCTAGGTACCTGCCGTTTTGGGACATGGAAAGGAAAGTAACGGCTGAGCAAAACGCTCAGTGCACGGATATAGACATAGTATGAATGACTAAAACATAATAAAGACTTAATAGCAGTGGAATTGTATAAGTCCTGGAAAACCTGGGACATGTTCATAAAACGGGTTTTATAGTTTGGAAAGCCTTATGTTTATCTTATGAAAACTGTTTAACATATTTTACCATTAGCCAATATAGGTCATGAAAGTCCACCGTGCATGAATACTTGGAGGGGTGACCTCATCATGCAAATTAGAGGGGCTGTCTCTAATTTAATATACTGGTTTTTGGGTAGGAGGGATCAGCTCCTTGTGAAGGATGCAAGGCACACAACACATTCACCATGAAATCCTGAATAAAAACATGTAACTAGGATGCACCCATACGCCCCACATGATAAATATAAATAAATAGCCAAAAGCTGAAGAAACGCCACGAGCAATCACTCCGCCGTGGTGAAGTCATAACATCAGTGCCTCTAATGTTATGGTTATGGTACCTCCATAACTAGGTGAAACTGGTCATGCATGTATATGGCTATAGGTAATCTTAATTAAACATAAGCAATCAAACACGTAACTTATACTACGGGAAAACAGTTGGTTGCATACGGGGAATCCTAATAAGGAAATAATGTCCATACTGAAAGGACGGGAATCTGTACCTTATGTCCAGTGAACGAAGAAGACGAACGGAAAAGAGTCCTACTCCGGTATCACTAATGCTACATAAATACATACGTGTATAAGTATATGATCACTGAGTACGTAACTGGTTAAATGTTATGTCTTAGCTTATTTTATATGTTCATGTCATGTTTTACTGATTTTAACGTTATACTGTATTTATCGTGTATTATGGATATTCTGTTTAAGTATTACTTGCATTTCTTGTATTATTATACTCGCTATGTAATAATAAGTAACTTTAAAAAAAATAGCAGGTTTCCTAAAATAGAAAGTTTCCAAAAAATAGAAAGTTACCAAAAATAGAAAGTTTCCAAAAATAGAATTACTGCTTAAAATAGATAAGTTTCTAAAAATAGAAAGTTTCCATAAATAGATTAGCTGCCTTAATTAATTAAGTTTCTAAAAATAGAAAGTTTCCATAAATAGAAATAAGCTGGTTAATTAAGCTAATAATATAAGCTGAGTGTTCTCTGGATTATTTTCTAAGTCATAATGATATAATGTATAGTTTATTAATTATGACATGTAATTTAAATAAACTATAGGTTAAAAGTATTTAATTAAATATAATGTGATTTAATTAAATAAGATACAATTACTTAGGTTAAAACATGTATCATTAATAATATTAATATAACCTAAGTCATGAGAATTAACTAATTATAAGTGATGGTTTTAATAATTAATTAGTTACGTAGTCTAATTTAAATAAATAATTACGTAGGTTAAAATCATGTATTATTAATTAATAATAATAACCTAAGTCCATGTTTAAATTAAATAAATTATCTAGCATGTTAAATTAATTTAATTAACTTGTAGATAAATAAACATGTAAAGCTAATTAACTTGTAAAAATAATAACATGTACTCTTGTATTATTTTATTAAAATGCATCGAAAACCGAACCCGTGTCTTATTAATTTAAACGTGAAACTCGTGTTATGTATTATAAATAGCCGAACCAAACAACCCCTTAAAGTTAATAAACTGTTAACCAAACACACCCTTAAACCTATTAAAAACCCACTGCCAAACGCACCCTTAACTCTGCCAGTTGCCCTTGGCAGCTTTGCGTTTCCCCTGATTGTTTACAACTCCCACCGACTGGCTAATCCTGCCAGCTGTAGGTTCCCACTGTTGGCTCAAAAAGTTGATGTGGTAGAAACTCAAAAATGAAGAAAACATGAAGTTATTGTCTAAGCGTTGTCAAGAGCAATTTAGGCGTTGACAAGAACAAAAGAAGCGTTGTTGGCTCAAGAGTTGTCGTGTGCAATCCAAGCATTGTCACATGCAATTTAAGAGTTGATAGAAAACGTAGACAAGAAGCTTTTAGAAGATTCTATTTGGATATATGTGCAGGATATATTCTGTATATGTTTATCTAAATAGAAGATTTACTTGTTTATTTGTTATTATCTCTTGTAAACCCTAATCCTTACACTATAAAAGGAACCAAGGGTCTTAGGTTTTATTCACATCAATTCATTCACAATGTAAACCTAAAAGCGTGTGTGCACTAGACGTGGGATTCAATGTATACACGTCTAGTGGATGTTTGTTATTAATATAATGAACATCCTTTTTGTTTTAATTCATGTTATTCGTGCCTAAACACCTTGTTAATGTGTCATGTTCTAATTCCGCTTTGATTGTATAATCATATGAATATGATGCATTCCTAGTAGCTTCAAAGATCCGGAAACCAAGGTTTCCACAATTGGTATCAGGGCCTCGTGGCTCGTGATGCTAGGACCAACAAGGTGTTCGTGTATGGTGAAAAGAAGAAAAATCCGTCTAGGGTTTTTCTGGACGTTTTTGTGTGCGCAGCAGTATTCAGAAGGTCATAACTTTCGATTGAACCGATGGATCGTCACGAAATTTTATATGTGTGTTCTAGATACATATATCTAAACATCCACCGGAGGGATTGTCCTGATTAGCCCTTAATCAAAATTTATTAGGCGTCAAAGTTGGCAGCAGTGATGATTTTCAGATTTTCTGGTTTACATAAAATCATGATTTAGGGTTTTTCTACAAACCCTAGATCATATCTATACAGGAAGGAAGACGTGCTCTTGTCCATTATTATCAAGTATACTAGCTTTGGTGAGTGATTTTCTAAAAATCATGATGAATCCTAGTTCCCTATTCATGGATGTTGTAATTTTCGTTTAGGGTTTACTTGATAAACCCTAGATCCATGAGGTTTAGCAGCAGATCATGATGATGACAAGCAGTAGAAGATACACTGTTATGCTATGTGTTTGTATCACGTGGGATACAAAAGGAAGTGTTGAACATACGTGGGTTATTATTGAGATAACAAAGGTTTTTAGTATAAACCCTAGATCTACTTACATGAGATAATAACAGCAGGTATGTTTCAGTCTGTGGTGTTCATGTCGTATGAAGATATTGAGTTTGGATGACTGGAGCTGTGAAGGTAACGTTTGTGGTTATCTAATTCTAATTATGTCAAGTTTGCTAAAGTAACGTTGGATTAGTTTCTGTGATTACGTGGGAAAGGTTTTTGCATGTGTAATATATGGAGATAATTATGGGATTGATACAACAAGTTCTTTTGGTGAACGGTCATACAAGCAAAAGTCAAGAAGAGTTCCTATTTTTCAGGGGTGTAAAACGTGTGAGGAGTATATCTCCTTAAATATCTTATTCTAATTACCTGCATGATTTTTGGGGATCCTACTTTGTAGGGAATATGGTCAGAATGTATGTAAGGAAAAAGATAAAGTATACACGTTTGGGATTTCATACGACATAGATAATGTCAGCTGACAGGGAATATTGACGCTGACAAGACTTATGGTAGACGCTGACAGATAGTATTTTGACGCTGACAGAATAAATCAATGCTGATAGCATTGACAGTGTCGTCCGATATATGAATTCCAACGCTGATAGGTATTGTCCGATATCGGACAATACAACTGATAGAGATCTTGGATAAAGATGATATTGGACAACACAAGGAAGGCTGCTGTTTGAGAAAATTGGTACGTTTTAAGCACACAAAAAGGAGGTAATTACACACGAAGGTACATGGAATCTCCGTTTTTATTCAGAATATCATGGTGATATTTATGGCTCGGATATTTTTAAAAGGGATTAATGATTTTAAAACGAGTTAGCAATTGTTCATGAGAATTTGATGGATATTTAAACTATGTAATCGGGATAGCCTTGTAAAAGAGTTATCCGTTGCGAAACTTTTACATATGGTATGAAGATGTTATTCCATTAAATTCATCATGAAGAGGTGTTAGCTTAAGGGGAAGAATTCTTATGGTAAGTTTGATGGTTGAAGAAGATTTTCGCGAGTTTGTGTTCTATCATATCTTAAAGTCGTGCACTCCCAGTCATAGACTTTAAAGATAACTTTTTTATGCTTACATGGTTACTGATGAAGTGATACAAGGTCTAGGAATATGTGATTTTTCTTATGGTTCTCTATGCACATATTTTCTATCACTTGAAGGAGTTACATTATAGTTCTCAGTGTCTCACAAAGGATGAGGATTTTTGTATCAGCAACATACTTCATCACATCATCGTACAAGATATGGAACATAGGTTTGGGTTACTTTACTTCTACATCAAAAATATTATATTAATTGTTCTTCAAGATCATTACATAGAGCTACATTTGGAGAATCTTCAAAGATTGCATACATTGTTTACTTCCCTGTTGATGTGACAAAAAGGGGAAGAAATACATGCTACACTTGAGGGGAAGCAATTTGAAGATCATGTACAACTTACAAGAGATACACATAGAGTTTTGCCGACATCAACTAGGGGAAGATTGTTGGGTCAAAAAGTTGATGTGGCAGAAACTCAAAAATGAAGAAAACATGAAGTTATTGTCTAAGCGTTGTCAAGAGCAATTTAGGCGTTGACAAGAACAACAGAAGCGTTGTTGGCTCAAGAGTTGTCGTGTGCAATCCAAGCATTGTCACATGCAATTTAAGAGTTGATAGAAAACGTAGACAAGAAGCTTTTAGAAGATTCTATTTGGATATATGTGCAGGATATATTCTGTATATGTTTATCTAAATAGAAGATTTACTTGTTTATTTGTTATTATCTCTTATAAACCCTAATCCTTACACTATAAAAGGAACCAATGGTCTTAGGTTTTATTCACATCAATTCATTCACAATGTAAACCTAAAAGCGTGTGTGCACTAGACGTGAGATTCAATGTATACACGTCTAGTGGATGTTTGTTATTAATATAATGAACATCCCTTTTGTTTTAATTCATGTTATTCGTGCCTAAACACCTTGTTAATGTGTCATGTTCTAATTCCGCTTTGATTGTATAATCATATGAATATGATGCAATCCTAGTAGCTTCAAAGATCCGGAAACCAAGGTTTCCACACCCACTGTTAGTATAAACACCCCTGCGGCGTTCCCACTGGTAGCACAATCCAGCCCAAAACCCTAATTAGGGTTGCGGCTGGTGCAATTTATTCATCACCGAGACTCATATGAGTCTCGGTTTGTGTGCCTTTCGAATCCAACAAACAGACAAACGAAACCCCCCATCAATTTATTGTCTGAACACGTTTAGGGTTTAGAAAACACACATATCATCTCTATCACTTGCATCCAAACACGTCTGCCTTTGATCCCTGGTGTTTAACCGTCGGCAGAAAAGGAGGCAAGGAGAAAACACACGGCTGCATTTAGTTTTAGGGTTTCTGTGTTTGTGTTATTTGTGTCGACCAAAGCAAAAACAAAACCCCTCCGTCTGTTTTATTTACACACATTATAACACACTTGGGCTTTGAGCCCAAGTCCTCCCTCTTCTCTTGTTTGTCTAAAACAGCCCTTGTACCTTATTCTTATGTGTTTGTATTAATCGCTTAATAAAAAGTACGTGTTTAATTAGTCACGTATTCGGTTTCTTGTATAAATTATGTCGTAAACTATCTTGTAATAACTTCATGTGTTAAGAGTAATATTAATTTGCGTAGTACTTGTCGTATTAATTTAATTATACGTAATAAGAATAAACGTGTCTAATATTCATGTTTACGCGTTATGTAGTTTACGTGATTAATTTTAGTTATCGATCGTGACATAATATATTTATTCGTCTTCGTAATAAATTTATATACGTAAATAATATTAGCTCGTGATTAAATTACGTTCATGATTTTATGATCGCATGTTCGTGCGTAATAAATACTTATCGTGTTCTAACACGTACGTAATACGTAAAATCCTAACACGTAATCGTAATCATGCTATATTAGGAAAGTTTTAAACTAGTACGCACGGTCTTAAGGGTACTATTCATGGTAAAAGCATGCGGGTTTTACAACTCTTCCCCTCTAAAAAGAATAATTCGTCCCCGAATTATAGATAACGTAACTGGAAGCGAAACATACCCGAATAAGACTGGAAAGGTATGCAAAATAACAGAAATGAAGGTGACATGGTAGAAGGGAACGTGGAACGTGACATGTCTTGAAAAGACATGGAACGTGACGTGACTGAAAGGACATATCTAATCAATAAGAGAAAACGGATAAGAAGTCCGGATGAACTTGTCCGTTTCCAAGTGGCTTCCCTCTTGGAACGGTTCTTTCATATGATCTTGACACGAATGATAAGTCTTGGTCTTCCTGACCTTGACTTGGAATACGAAGAAGTTCTTGGTTAACAACGGAAGGTAGATCCCCTAAATTCGATCGAGGAAAAAGAGTTAACGTGCTAGGTTAACTGAAACGTTACGATGCAAGACAATCTGTCTTAACTGATAACTAGAAACGATGCGCGAGACATAAAGAAATGTAGTAAGTGAAAAATTTTGAACGTAATACGTGAAAAATTTTGAACGTGCTACGTGGGGATATGGCGAGTGTAGTATGAGTAAACATATCGTGATCCATGATACGTGTAACATATCTTGATCCTGATATGAGGAACGTGGAATGAACACGACGTGTGAAACATATCGTGAACATAGAGTATAATGGCGGTAACGCCAAACGCTACAAGGTGAGACGTGGAATATGACGAGAAACGTCTATCTGAGGATAGGGAGTTATACTAAACTTGGGTCTGGTCTCTCAAGTTCTTGCAAAACTTCCCAGAACAAAATGAACGTAAAATCGTAAGCCCAGATACGATCATGAACGTAAATAGTGTCATGAACGCGAGCGCGAAAGCAAGTCGTGGAATCAGAATGAAGACGTGAAGTAATTTAGGAGTACAATTGCGAATCTTTGTCTGACCCGATAGCTGCGGGATTACCAAGTGGTCGGATAAGCCTTGGCTGGAACATGTCCGATCAATCTGTTGGTTCTACAATCCTTGCGGATGTAAGGATTCTGCAGACTTGATCAAACTGTTAGCAATAACCCCGATAGCATCATGCTTCTTCTGAGTTTGCGTTTATCTAGTAACCAAAATCTGTGGAGAACTTGTCACATTTCGATTCACAATTTCAGATGATGAAAACATCCCAGTTTGTTGGTGTCCTATCTTAACCTGTTGGTATGTCAGGTACTTAGATATGAACGTAACTGTATCCTGCTTCGTAGAAACTTGATACATAGAAGGTTGCGAAACTCTGAGTCTTTGAATAATTTATGTCTTGGCTATGAACTCTATTTAAACATGAGCAACTTTTAAACGATCTTGAGATAGAAGCTAAGTAACCTTTCAAATCGTACAACCTTACTTATTACAATTTATTTGTCCTAATGCATTGATCTTATAGGAGAAAAAGCCACAATTAAAAACCTATGAGTTTTTGAAAGAACATTTTCATGTTCTACGTTTAGCATGATCACTTGTCTAACTCTATCACTTCTCGTTCTTCACTATTTAAAGACCTTTAATTAAAGAGACTCGTGAATACTTAGCCATGCAAGTCAAAAATTAGCCAAATTTGGATTAGCTTCATTAAGACTATATTAAATCAGAGTTTTGGGTTTTCAAGTCACCTATAGGAGCTTTCACTTTCTTAGACTTTTTTTAAGCTTAGAGAATGCGTTTTAAAGTTCCCTTGATAAGTGACTTTCTAGGATCAATTATAGGAACTTGTGAAAAGTTCTTGTTATTAACCCGTATGATTTAAGACTTTCGCGTTTTAAAGTTCCCTATATAAAAGTCTAGAAAAACTTGATTCAAGCGGGTTAAGGAATGTAAAGGGCTCCAAATGCCCATCAAGTCAAAAATTAGCTCTTATTCTAACCATCGAAAAATATAAATTCGTGTCTTAAAAGCACTTATGAAAACTAAAAAAGTTTAAAATTTGGCCATTTTGAGCCTTATTTGCAACAAAACAAAACAAAACGATGAAAGTTGGAAAGCGTGAGGGCATAAGAAAGGCAAGTATCTCTTCACCCCCCATACTAAAAGTAAACATTGTCCTTAATGTTTCGAGTCTAAAGGTGGAGCTCCCCCATACTAGAGACAAAGAGTCGAATGCTTAGGATCTAGCATGGAAAGGGTGATCAAGAATAGATCTAAAGCTGTTTATGAATTATGTTAATAGACTATTGTAATAACAATAAAGGAAATGTTGTGGATTCGTGAAAAACTTCTTCAAGCTAACGATCGAGGCTCACGTAAATGAACACGAGAGTCTTCAACCTGGTGATGATGATGATCTAGATAACACATTCACAAACAACCACGAGACAATGACTTGGAAGGGCACAAATACCCTCACATTAACTACATTAGAAAAAGATAATATGTACATGGATAAGCATGGGAACTCTCCCACGAAGAACCTCGTTTTTTATTACCGAGTCATGAGCTCGACTCGATCCCCTCAATGCTAATTATCATTGGGGAAAGTGACTTGGTCGAGGTCGTCCAAAGAAGGGACTTCCCCACCGAAGTACTGCTTAAGCCTATGTCCATTCACCTTGAGATTAGGACCATTATTTTGAGCTAGCTCGATGGTCTCATAAGGAAAAACTTGTGTTATGGTGAATGGACCCGACCAACGAGATTTCAACTTTCCGGAAAATATCTTCAAACGAGATTAAAAAGTAATACTTGGATCACCAACGTTAAAAACCCGGTTTTTAATCTTTGAATCATGAAACTTTTTAGTCGTTTCCTTAAAAATCAATGAATTTTGATAAGCATTATCACGTAATTCATCCAATTCATTAAGTTGTATTTTCCGGTGGTCTCCCGCGGTCTTTAAGTCAAAGTTTGCGTGCTTTAGGGTCCGATATGCCTTGTGTTCAAGTTCAATAGGCAAATGGAAATTCTTCCCATATACCAAATTATAACGAGTACATCCGATTGGGGTCTTATAAGCGGTGCGAAAGGCCCATAAAGCATCATCAAGTTTTATCAGACCATGAAGCACGGTTTTCTCCAATCGACCTTTCCAAAATCCTCTTAAAAGCTCGGTTTGAAACCTCGACTTGCCCACTCGTTTGCGGGTGATAAGTCGTAGAAAGACGAAGTGTAACCCCATATTTCTTTAGAACCTTTTCGAATTGTTCATTACAAAAATGGGTTCCACGATCGCCTATAATAGCACGAGGGGTTCCAAACCGAGAGAATAGTTTCTTCAAAAACTTCACTACCACACGAGCATCATTCGGAGGCAACGCCTTAGCTTCCACCCACTTAGATAGGTAGTCGATGGCGACGAGGATATACTTGTTACCATGAGACGATGGGAACGGTCCCATAAAGTCAATGCCCCAAACGTCAAAAATCTCACACACTTGAATTATGTTTTGCGGCATTTCATCCTTTTGAGATGATTTTCCTTGATGTTGGCAAGAATCACACGACTTAACAAGTGCGTGTGCATCATGATAGATCGTAGGCCAAAAGAAGTCGGCATCGAACACTTTCTTAGCCGTGAAGTTAGCACCGTGGTACCACCCGTGGGTCCCTCGTAAGCTATAAGGTTGTTACAAGCTTCGGTGTTAAAAACACAACGTCGAATGAGTTGATCCGCACAAACCTGAAAGAGATAACGGTCGTCCCAAAAATAGAACTTGACGTCACGAAAGAATTTTCGCTTTTGTTGTGTCGTCATACCCTTGATTATGAAATTGCCTGCATGGTAATTTGAAATGTTAGAAAACCATGAGGTGTTGTCTTTAGAATTCACTACACCGAGAGTCTCGAGAGGAAATGTTTCGGTAATTTATTTGTTCTCAAACTCATTCTTGTGAGGATCTTCCAAACGAGAGAGATGATCTGTCGCTAGATTCTCGACTCCTTTTTTGTCAAGTATTGTGACATCAAATTCTTGTAGGAGGAGAATCCAGCAGAGCAATCTCGGCTTTGCATCAAGCTTAGAGAAGAGGTACTTGATAGCCGAATGATCCGTATACATGATGCTTTTCGTTAAGACGAGAGAAGGTCGGAAATTTCTCAAAATCATACACCACGGCAAGTAGTTATTTTTCCGTTGTAGTGTATTTCATTTGATCCTCGGTCATCATCTTACTAGCATAATGGATAGGTCGAAAGTGTTTTTCATGACGTTGCCCTAAAACGGTCCCTATTGCATAATCACTTGCATCACACAAGATTTCAAAGGGTAGTTCTCAATTAGGAGCAACAAGAATGGGAGCTTCGGTAAGTTTCGTCTTAAGAGTTTCAAAAGCTCGAACACAATCCTCATTGAAGATGAAAGGAGCATCTTTCTCAAGAAGGTGTGTCATAGGTCGAGTTATTTTTGAAAAGTCTTTGATGAATCAACGATAAAATCCCGCGTGGCCTAGGAAACTCTTAACTCCCTTAACGATTTTGGGATGAGGTAATTTGGCGATGACGTCTATCTTAGCTTTATCTACCTCAATCCCTGCTTTCAAGACCTTGTGCCCTAAGACAATTCCTTGTTTACACATTAAATGACATTTTCCTAATTAAGCACAAGGTTAGTTTCTTCACAACGTTTTAACATTCTCTCAAGATTGGATAAACACGATGTGAACGAATCACCAAACACCGAAAAGTCATCCATGAAGACTTCCATCGACTTCTCGATCATATCATGAAAAATAGCCATCATACACCATTGAAATGTTCCCGGTGCATTACAAACTCCAAATGGCATTCTACGATAGGCAAACGTTCCATATGGACACGTAAATGTAGTTTTCTTTTGATCACGAGGGTCGATAGGGATTTGAAAGTAACCGGAAAAACCATCTAAAAAGCAATAGAAGTCATTTCCCGCGAGTCGCTCCAACATTTGATCCGTGAAGGGCAAGGGAAAGTGGTCTTTACGAGTGGCGTCATTTAACTTTCAGTAGTCAATACACACCCTCTAACCGGTCACAACACGAGTGGGAATTAACTCGTTGTTTTCATTGGGCACAACGGTCATTCCTCCCTTTTTAGGGACACAATGGATTGGGATCACCCATGGGATATCGGATATAGGATAAATCATTCCCGCGTTAAGAATTTTTAAGATATCTTTCTTAATGACATCGTGAATTTTGGGATTTACCCTTCTTTGACATTGAATTACAGGTTTTTAGTCCTCCTCCATTAAATTCTTGTGAGTAAAAAAATTTGGGTCGATACCCTTAATGTCAGAAATTTTCCACGCAATTGCCCCTTTGTGAGCTTTTAAGATTGTCAAAAGTGTTGTTTTTTCATTATGGGAAAGATATTTCGCAATAATAACCGGAAACTTGTCATCCCTTCCAAGAATGCGTATTCGAGGTGAGGTGGAAGATCTTTCAATTCAAGGATTGGTGGATCCTCTATTAACGATTTTTGTTCAACACTCATAACTTCCATCCGAAAGAAATATTGGAATGAGATTATCCCTACCAATACTCACCTCGTCTTCATTGTCGATTTCATCGAAAATAAAATCTCCTCCTTGGAATGGAGTGAGATTTGGTGTAGAATTAGCAAGAATTGGATCCATAATAGTGGGATTGCCACTTGACGAACTATCGGAAAAACCTAACACTTCTTGTGTAAACTCATTGCAAACTACATCGACTAAGTCAATGTGGTTGATGGTAGCAATTGCATAAACATGGGAAGGTGTAGAATTTTGAGTAGCGTTTATAACAAGTTCCTCCTCGTTGAATCGCAAAGTGATTTTTCTAGCATGCACATCAATGATCGATTTTGAGGTATCTAAAAATGGACGACCTAAAATTAGAGGAACTTGAGGATCCATGGTAATTTCTACTACGATAAAATAAATGGGATGATAGAACTTCCCCACTTTCACAAAAACGTCTTCGGCCACTCCACATGCAAGAATCGTAGAATGATCGACCATCTCGATAGACATTTTCGAAGGAGTAAGAGCCGGAAGTGATAGTGATTTCCACATGGAAAAAGGAATCAAATTTATTCTCGCACCAAGATCGGCCAAGGCGAGGTATCCTTCCATTTCTTTAATATCACATGGAATAAGAAACTTCCCCATTGGTCACCAACTTTTTCCAGTATTCGGTTAAGATAAACTGAATAACAATTAGATAGCTTTGAAAGCTTCTCCTTATCGTTCATCATACCTTTGAAAGTGGAGGCAAAACGAGGCATATACAACAACGCGTCGACTAAACTCACATTAAAGTGCACTTGTTGAAACATTTTAATAAAAATCTCAATTTGTTGTTTATTACGTTCATGTAATTTCTCCTTGTTTCATCTTGATGGGTAAGGTAAGGGTGGTGTGGGTTGGGGTGTAGGTAACGGCCTTGGAATCTCGAGTTTCATAATTGGTATTGGTTCAACCGTAGGTGTGGTATGAGCGGTACTTCGTGGGCTTATGATATGCTCCTTTTCGACCATCACCTCGGGTTCTTTCTCGATTTCCTTCTCCTTAGAAATACTTGGACGAGAGATTGGATCTTTGAAAGTTTTACCACTACAAGTAGTAATAACCTTCATTTCCCACTTCGGGTTTGAAATGGTATCACTAGGAAGACCACCTGAGGAAGACGATTTACACATTATGGATTCAAAAGTACTCGCCATTCTATCTTCAAATTTTGATTGCCTTTTATCCGCATTTAATAACTCTTGCTTAATCTCATGTTGACCTTGTTCCATCTTTTGTTGATTTTGTTAAAGACGTTGAACGTTTCCTTCCATTTTATTAGCATGAGTTTTTAATTCATTAGCAAGTTCATTTTTTAACTCGGTTTTTAACTCAGATCTAAAACTAATCATTTCTCGTTGCATGTTATCAAACTTAGCATCATTTGCCTTAGCATAATCCAAAAATTCACCTTGAAGATTTTTAGTGTGAGAATTTTGAATACCTTGAGTAGTATTTTGAAAATCACGGTTTTGGTTTTGATTTTGCACTTGCCCATTGTTCCCACATTGATAATTACCCTTGTTATAGTTACGTTGATTTCCTTGATAACCACCACCTCGATTGTTGTTTCGATAGTTATTAGCATTTTGATTTTGTGGAGCTTTATTTGGGCGGGAACCTTGGCCATTTTGGTTGTAAGTTCCCGTTGCTACATAAGCACTCGAAGTGTTACCACTGGCGGTAATGCACTCGGAAATGTTGATCCCAAACATAGATCGATTAGCTTTGTATTATCGAGATAAATAAAGAGTAATACGTAGAGAACTTTGTTTTTATGAACAATCCAAGTGTTATGCGGAATTAACACTTAGAATAAAGAACAAGAAAATAGTTAAACCAAACTTTCACTTTAGATTAATAATCGAACTTGCTTACAATGAAAGTTGTGAAAACTAAATAATGTACAAAAACTACAAACCCACGACCTCCTTTTATAACATAAGGAGTCGTGTACAAAGGATAACCTATCAACTATTCTAGGTAAAGATAAATATAGAAAATACAATATTGAGCATATCTTTACTTCAAATATTAAACGTGTTGACTAAGTATTCCTATCAGTGGTTAGACTTCTTCTTGTCAGTGCTTGGATATTTCTTGTCAGTGCTTGATCTGTCAGCGCTTCATTTTCTCTTGTCATTGTCTGAGTGACTTGGCTCATTTTATTCCCAACAGTCCTCCCTTAAACTTGATATCTACTCTAGTAATCAAGTTTCTGATTAAAAACTAAGTACAAGGAGGATTCTTACAAATAAAAATTACTTGTTAATTAGAAAATAAATAAATCTAATTAAATCTTTTCTAACATCACCAGAAGATACTCTAAAAAATTTGTAGTGCTTAGATGGTAAACACCAGCAGCTGAATGTAGACGCCATTGTAACCCACTGATATCATCCAGATCCAACCATATTGGATCCACTTCATCCGGTGTAATCATTCTTTTGAATGATGTCCAGATCTTTATTCCATTGGCTGAAGTAGGTGCTTCAGCCTCATATTTGGTCTTCATCAGATCCCAAAGATCTACCAAGTCTTCTCTAACCATGCTTGTAAATAATGAGATCAAGGTAGTAAAAGTTTGTACCTTTTTGCCATAACTGGTGATCATCCAGAACCCACTTGCATCTTCTTCATAATTAACTATTGGGTTTCTGAAATCCATGGGTAATACCTCTGCAACATCTGAAGCCTCCAATGGTGAAAGCTTTATACTCTTTCTGATAACTGCTTCACTAGGATTCAATCTGTCAAGGACTAAAAATTCAATGGGAATTCCCTTCTTCACTAGCCTTGGCACAATAGAAGTCCTCTTGATCTGCATATTCTCCTCAATATCTTCTCTCCTTTCATATGAGAGAAGCCTCATAGTACTCTCCTCACAAACTCTTTCCCAAATTGGATAAGCATGAAACTCCAATTCCTCAAAGGATAGCTTCCTTAACTTTTCATAGGTCCATCCACCTTGATGACACCTAAGCAGCATAAAGTATAGCTCTCTTCTATCCCTCTTGAGTTCAGAAAGCAGATTGCTAGCCTTGTGCTTCAAAGTCACTTTACAGTCTTCCTGAACTCTCAACAAAATCTCCAATCCCCAAATTTGTCTAGTGATGGACATATCTGGATTCTCTTCAATCTTAGACTCCCATGTAAAATACATTTATGTCACTTCAGGCATGTCAAAGTCTACCTTCATCTTCAACTCTCTCAGCCTTTCCTTGGCTAAGTCATCCTCCCCATACTACAATCTCTCTGGCTCTTCTAAAATCATCAAACTAGAATCAGAGCTCTCATCACCATCACTACCATCCTTAGCCTTCTCAATGGTAGTTTCCATCCTATCCTGTTCTGCAATTATGCAGCCAAAACTGAATCAAAGTGTACCTGGGCTGCATTCTTTGGTACCTCAACTTCTTCCAAAATCCCTTTACCCTTGTCTTTTGCTCCAATAGCTGGTAAAGTCACGGTAGGCACCTGTATAGTAACATCCCTAATGATAACTGGTGGTTGGGATACACCAATCATACCAGTAGGTTTGTCAGCGCTTGCTTTGCTCTTGTCAGTGCTCAAACACTGAACGTCAGTGGCTGACTTTGTAGCATGTTCCATTATCTCTGAAAATGATAGCTTTCTTGGAGTGATTGAAGAAACAACAAGAACTGGTTTCTCCTTCAAACTGGTCAATGCTTCAGCTATCTCCACATGTCCAACAGAACCACCTTCTTCTTGTGAGCCCTTTTCACTCAAATTGAATGGCTCAGTAGGTGCATCCTCCTCCCCTATGTAAGAATCATCCCTTGATGAAAGGAATCTAGCTTGCCTTCTCCTAGCATTGGCAGCCTCCAAAACAACTATCCTCTCCCTCAATGTCTTGAGTTCGAGGCCTTAACCTGTGACAACTTGTACAAGGTCTGCATTTTACTTTTGCAAGCTAATGCAAACCGCCATCAATTCTAAAAGCAGATAAGGTTCCAATGTTCCCTCCTCTATGATGGGAATTTGACCTCCCAAAAGAGATTCATCGGGCATGGATAGGGTCTTAATGATGTTGGGACTGCCTTGACCTGCTACTAAGCCAGAGTCAATAGTCCCAACCTCACCCATGTCACTAGCAACACTTGTGGTGATGGTTCCCTATGCTACATGGCTAGGACCACTGGAGGAGAACACTCCATCAGTCCTTTGGCTTTTTTCAAACCTAAAATATGGTTGTTCAAACGAGGAAGTGGATTGAGGATCTATTTGGGTGTGAGGGGGTGTTTGGGTATGTGATAAACTGGTGTCAGCGTTTGGATTGGATGTGTCAGCGCTCACATTTTGAGTGTTAGCGCCTGATGGTTGAGGGTCGATGTCCATGTGTTGGGGAGATGGAGGGTGCTATGGTAGTGGTTGTGGTTGAGGTTGAGGGTGTGTTACTGCCTCAATGACAGCAAGCATGGTAGGGGTAAGAGGTAGGTCTCTATAGGGTGGTGAATTTATATTCCCAAAAACAGTTTTCTTTTGAACAGGGACCTCATAAAAATGGCCATGATCCCTATTGCAGTATCCTTGCATATCAAAAAGCATTTGTAAAAACCTAGCGAAAGCAAGAGTCATCTTGTTACCCTTGTTGTGACACATGCCATCAAAAATCAACTTTGAAAAATTGTATCTTTTCCTAGTTGCAATACAAACAATGGCACTCCCGATTGAGAGGTTGATTTCATTGAATGAAGAGCATTTGGGACTCAAACATTGTAAGATGACATGTATAAGAAACTTCCAAGATGGGAGAAATTGTTGTTTGGTATATTTATTTAAATGGCCCACTGGGGCAAAGCATAACCCAAACCTTGGAGTCCTAACTCTAGCTCTGTGATGGGAAGGGTGGTTATACCATCAGCATCATCAAGATGTAAATCTTGGCGAACCAAAGCTTCAGTAACCACCCATGGAGCCCCATGAACAATAGTAGTCAATGTAATCACTCCATTAACTGTTGTGGAACTGACTATGTTCCAAAACTACTTAATGTGTATGATAGAGACAAGTAGAGTATGTGAAAGTGCATACCTTAAAGGAGACGCATTCAAATACGCAATCATCTGAGTGTATTGGGGATGCAAGGTATTATCAGCTTCCAAGTAAGCCACTATGTTGTGTTGGCCTCTGATTCCCAATTCCACTTGAGCAGGTTTAAACTTTGGTTCCATGAAGATTGATTTGAGAAAACTGTGATATGGAAATAATGGAGATATGAAGTTGTGAGAGATTTTAGTTAGACAAGAAATAGTAGTTACACTGTTTGAAAGAAAATAGCCGTATTTATAGGAGAGGTAAAAACATACTATTGGTTGAAAAATGAGGCAGTTATATTCAAAAAGTAATCATGACAATCTTGAAAAATATGTAACTTATCTCATTCATTAATTAAAATTTACCAACTCGCTAAAGTTACGACCCATATTTTCGTCAAAAATAACAACTGGGTAGGACCCAATGTTTTTCAACGGTCAAAAAGTAAACATCAACGTATAACGGCTATATTCTTGTCAGTGTTGAAATTTTGCCATGTCAGCGTTTAAATTGGTCTTATCAGCGTTTGGAAAGAAAATATGTCAGCGTCCAAAAATAAAAATAATTAAAAATAAAAAAGGACCTTAATAAAGAAGTTTACCCTAGTGAAGATAACTCTTAGACTGGAAATGACTATAGGGTGGCAAGCACTGTCCAATCATGCACACTTGCTTAAGCAAGATAAACATAATTGTCCTCAAGTGTCCCTTGTTAACCAAAGTTCTTAACAGTGAAGTTACCTCTTATAAACTCGTTGTAACTTCCCAGGTAAGCCCAATAAAAACGTTCCCAAGTCTCCCAACCGACCAAACCCCAATTCTAGGCCAAAAAGTCTTGGCAGCGTGCACAGTATATCAACTTTGCATGCTACATTGCCTCACGAATTAGAAAACTAAATCGTACTCACCAGTGGACACAATCTAGAATTGTGATAAGAGCATTCTAAGAATACCCAAAATCTTAAAGTTTTCCTAAACCTCCCTTTAAACTAAGATATACGAAGTTGCAAAAATAAAAAGTATGTGACAAAAATTTATGTCAAGATATGAATGTAAACATTCCAACCATCATACATAAAGTTTAACACATTCCTTATAAGCTCCAAAGATCCATAAGAAACTCTGTATCCATTTGTACAATGCTCATAATACCAGCATGATTAGATCAAAAACCAACAAAACTAACATATTGTTGTCAACGGCCATTTTAACACTTGTCAGCGTTCAAATAACCTTTGTCAGCGTTAGAAAAATAAAGTAGAAAACCTAATCTTGTACAAAGACTAATAATAGTACACATCCTGTATAAACTATACATTGATTTCAAAAACACATTTAGGTGAGATTGATCATTCTAATACTTGTTACCAAGTACTGGAACCTCCCAACATCAAAAGGTTTAGTTAAAATATTAGCCACATTTTCTGTTGTGTCTACCCTATCTGGATGTATTAAAACTTTTTCAAAACAATCTCTTATAAAATGATGCCTAATTTCTATTTGTTTTGTTTTAGAAAGATGTACATGATTCTTAATAATGCATAATGTATTGTTATTATCTAAAAATATCTTGGTATGAATAAAATTATACCCATATCCAACAGTTGGTTTTGAATCCATAGAACTTGTCCACAACAAGCAGCTGCTGCAACAAATTTTACTTCAGTTGTAGAGTTGACCACCACTGTTTGTTTCTTGCATTGCCAAGATATCATTCTGCTCCCAAGAAATTGGCATCCACCAGTTGTGGATTTTCTATCAAACTTATGACCTCCATAGTCACTGTCTGAATAGCCAATAAGCTCCAATGGAGAATCATTAGGATACCATAATCCCAAGGTGGGATACCACCTAAGGTATCTAAAAATCCTTTTGACAACATGAAGATGACACTCTTTGGGAGTCACTTGATGGCGTGCACATGCACACACAATAAACATGATGTAAGGTCTAGAAGTTGTAAGATACATCAATAAGCCAATCATTGATCTATAATGCCTGACATCCACATCTTTTCCATCTCCAGTCTTTCCCCAAGGGTGTTCCCCATCCATGGGTGTGCTAGCCCGTTTTTCATGTAGATAAAAACCAAACTTCTTCAAGATCTTTGCTACATACTTGTCACGAGATATAAAGATACCATCTTCTTTCTGTTGGACTTGTAACCCTAGAAAGAAGTTCATCTCTCCCATTGCACTCATCTTGAATTTGTTTGTCATGAGCTTGGAAAAGTCTTCACTCATCTTTGGATTTGATGAAAAAAAGATAATATCATCCACATAGACCTAAACAAGTAGAAAATCCTTACCAATATTCTTGGTAAATAAGCTCTGGTCTATGGTTCCCCTCTTAAACCCATTTTCCAGCAGGTAGGTGGATAATGTACCATACCATGCATTTGGGGCTTGATGAAGTCCATACATTGCTTTCTTGACTTTAGACACTTTATTTGGATGCTTTGGATCTTCAAAACCAGGAGGTTGCATTACATACACCTCCTCTTCAATTGTGCCATATAAGAAAGCACTTTTCACATCCATCTGATAAACTATGAAACCCATGCAAGAAGCATAGGCTAGGAAGATCCTTATTGCTTCAATCCTTACAACAGGTGCAAAAACCTCTTCATAGTCTATTCCTTCTTCTTGTGTATAGCCTTGAGCAACTAAACGTGCCTTGTTTCTAACCACAATCCCTCTTTCATCGTTCTTGTTTCTTAGAACTCAACGTGTCCCAATAGGTCTAACATACCTTGGACAATACACTAGCTCCCATACATCTTGAATGTCAAACTAGTGAAGCTCATCCTACATTGCTTCCACCCATCTTGGTTCTTTAAGAGCATCAAAAATCTTCTTGGGTTCCTGTTGTGACAGAAAACAAGCAAACAAACATGCCCGCATAAGAGGGGTATCTTCCTTCTTGTGAATATTGGCACTGAAACTACCTTGAGTCTGATGAGACCTCCTTGTTTGAACAGGAGTCTGAACATCACCAAGTATTTGGGAAGGAGGATGATCTTTGGCCACCTTTGTAAGTATTCCTCTCCCAAATAGTGTGTTGTCTTCTATATCAGATTCCATGTTGCCAGTATCATCTTTATTTCCACTCCCATCCTCACTGAATTAACCTCTTGATTGAGTATGGAAGGTTCACCATGTTCAAAAGTATGTGAAGAGAATAAATGTCCAAACAGGTTGTCAGCGTTTGAATTTAACCTGTCAGCGTCAGAATTAGCTTTGTCAGCGCTTAAAAATGCATGCATGTTTTTATCAACTGGATTTTCTTGTGTCCCTTCTTCCTCCTTTTAAGCAGCGGCAGATGCTTGCACAAACCCATCAGTCCATATAGGAGTGGTAATATACTCAAGTATGGGGTCTGTCTTAACTGCATGTGATCCTTCTTCCTTAGAAACCTGTTTACCTTAAACTTCAACAATAGGTTCTTCCACAACATTTGAATCCCTCTTCACAATGTCTGGATTAGTGACAGGCATATAATTTAAGGTTCTAGATAACGGTTCCAAATCAAAGAACCAGTCTGGTCCACTCTCAGGATCACTAGGTTTAATTTCTAAAAACTTAACATGCAATTTTTCAAGAATGTGTTTTTCTTTCTTGTTGTAAACCCTATGCCCTTTGCTCTGCATAGAATAACCCACAAAGTAGCCTTCATCACCTTTTGCATTAAACTTACCTAAGGCATCACTAGTATCAAGAATCACTACATGTCATACAAAAGGTTTAAGAAATCCTATATTAGGATTCCTATTCCAAAATAGCTCATAAGGTGTAACACCCCCAAATTTTTACAATTCAATAAAGCGGAAGACTCGTTGGTGTTACGGGATAGCACATCACTCACATCATAGACAACGCTTAAAAATCGCGTCGTTTAATAATAAAGCATTTCCATTCATAAATATCAAATTTACATAGGTCCCAAGTCATTCTATTTTCCACAGGTTTTACAAAGCATTTGAATGGAAATTTTTATTTATGTGCGGGCCATGAATTCTTTGTTGTCTTCCCGAGAATTACCTTCAAGTACCTGAGATAAAACATGTTAAAAGAAAAGGTCAGCGATAACGCCGAGTGAATTCATAGAGTTTAATGAAATCCATCAATATAACATCGTTATAAAATTATTACCGAAAATCATTTTGTACAAATATTTGTAGTAGGCCATAAAATAGCCAAAGTCATTTTATACAAATCTTTATCAAAAATCATAGTATAGGCTTTTGCCTTCAAAATCATTATACGAATCATTGTCGTAAAAACATCATACAATACGTTTTATAACGTTGTATAGAGTTAAATAAAAACCAATATATGAATGTGGTTATGAAAAACGAAAACACGAACATAATATCAATAGTAAGACCCCGTATTGCTAGTCAGGCAATATATCGTAATTTAGTGCGTATAGCAGTAATTCGTTATTTGGATTATTACAAGCCGCATGACATTGTTACCTTACTATCACAACAATGGGTAGCTAACCCGATACCCAATTTACCCATCTATGTTAGCGTGTCGTCACAATAATCACGCTATGGAAATCTTCTCATACATAAATTCGCTTACCAATCAATGTGGCACGACGGGGATCAACTGTCAAGGCGCGAACTGGGGTGATCGTCCCCAAATAGTACTATTATATGCATAAACGTCTACCAAATCCCGGTAGTTCACAATTCATGCTAATGGGACTTTTAGTGACATAACCTAACTTTAATAATCCATTTCATTTCATCTATCGGGTCATATATTCATTCATCGGGTCATACAATCATTCGGGTCTAAATCAATAAACAAACAATCGGGACAAATGGTGTCCTATTTTATCAAAACTAACATGTTATCTCCCTCGCGAGTTTATAAAACATTTAATAAAAACATTTAAAAGAGTGCGAGGCTATGAACTCACGTTGATGTGGGAAGGCGACTATCGGTGATTTGGATGTACGGTACGTGCTTTAATCACGGAAACCTAGACAAATAATAATCGTCTTAGAATTTTGTCCAATGACTTTATAAAAAGAACAATTATGTATACATATGATGATTTTATATATAAATGATGATGATCAAGTGGGTTTATACATTCTCATTTACTCATTTTAGTGTTTATGTATTGGTAACTTTTTTCTAGTTTACTAGTTTTACCTATTTATATGTTTTAGGTCCAATAAGCCTATTATAAGTTCATTAACTTGTATTAAGCCATTTTATACTTGTATTATCAGTATTTATACTTTACATGTTGGGCCCAAATGGGTTAAGCCCAATAAATAAGTTTATAAGTGTTTTAGCCCATTTTGTTGTATTATTAGTCCAATAACGTTAACTTGGCCCGTTAATGTCCGTATGTTATATAGTTCGGGTTTTATCGGTTTTTACTTGTTATATATGTTTATATATCAGTATATGAGTTTATAAAAGTTTACATTTGACGGGTCGAACCGTCTATGTGACAATCCGTCAATTTACGATTGATATTTTATTCTTGAATATTATTTAAAAACATTATTTTAATGTTACAATATGAACTCACATATTTTTGGGAAGAAATTTGGACTTACGTCTTGGAGTAGCATCGACTACGTCTAAACCGGAGGATTCAACGTTACGTGCTTACGTTTACATACACCTTCTTTGGTGACAGTCCGACATTTCAGAAAATAAATTTATCCGTGAATATTATTTTGGAGTTTTAAATTTGTGTTAGTTCATAAACTCACAAATTTACGAGAAGAGATTAGGACTTACGATTTTATTTTAACGTCCTATACGACTAAACCGGAAACCCTAGGATTACGTATTTACGTTTTTGAACTCCGTTTTTGATGAGACAATTTTTATTGGATTCGTTTTGTGACGTTGATTCATAATTTATAAAAACGTGTTTCGTAAAACGACCCGAGAGCACGCAAATCGAGTAAACTAGAATCGAGAAATACCCGTAAACTAGTGAGATGGGACAAAATACATTGTCCCACCCCACTAGCTATGTTGGAAGGCCAAAACAAGGATGTGGCACCCTTGTAAGTTGGTAACTTACACTTGTAAGTTAGCTTACTCCTTAAGCTTACTTACACCCCACTATCTCCAAAACTAGCAACCAAAACCACTCTTCTCATTTCCATCATTTCCTACTCATGCAAACCACACACATTTTCTCTCTACTCTCTCTAGAAATTCGTCCATATCCTCACCAAGAACACCCTCATTTGATCAAAATCAACCACAAAATCTCATGTTATTCATACACATGTTGATACCCTTTTGAAGCCCTATTGATTGGTGCAATTTATAACATCCAAGGAGGAGTTTCTATGGAGTATTAGGGCTGATTTTCCCCAAGGAGATTAGGAAGATTGGTGGTCTTGAAGATGGTCTTGGCTATGCACAAGTTTCTCCATCAAAATCCATGTTTTGATCAACCTACATCATCATGGTGGTATAAAGATTGTCTTCCTCATCTTCTTGTTATTTTGATTATGTAAAAATGTATTTTTATTTCCTATTGTATATGTATATGATGATTATATGATGATAAAAATGTTATGTGGGGATTTGGTGTTGATAAAATGATTAAAAAGGTGAAAAACTATAAGAAACAAGGTTAAAATCTTGTTTAAATTACATGGCTGTATAAAACAGTAAAGAAACATGTTATAAACTGATAAAGTGATGAAGTAGAATCCATTTACAGTAATCTATATGTCTTGTACACATGTGAGAGTTGGCCATGCAATGGAATCAAAATAATGAGTGAGATATGATCAGAACAAGTTTAGGGTATAAATCTGAAGTTACTGTTTTGGACGATTTTTAGAAAATACTTAAAGGATGATTCAACAGTAGCTATAAAAGAGTTAAATGTAGCACATATCATGTAGTTTATGTGATAAAAATTTGAGCTTCTATCTCCATATAGAACTCAAGATATGGCAGTTTTGGTGAAAGTGAAGGTAAAAATCAGATTTTGGAAATTAAAGAATAATACTATTATATAAGCACTCAAATTATAATGTATAAAATGTAAAAGTAAAACCCACTAACTTATAAAACTTATTTATATAAATATGTAAAAGGGTAAATGGATGAATAACTTATATAAATGGTAGTGAAATAATACTTATAAGTTATAAAACTATAAACTTGATTTTTACGACTTTTTCGGCTATCGCCGTAAAATTAACGTTTTTGTTAAATAAAACTTAGATGGTTGGACCCGTCTAATGAAAACTTTATAAAACTTATATACTGATATATAGACATGTATAACAAGTAAAAACCGATAAAACCCGAACTATAGGGCATACGGACATTAACGAGCTAAGTATACATATTGGACTAATACTTGGGCTAATAATTGGACTAAATAAGATAAACACCCATAAAAAGAACTTATTGGGCTTAACCCATTTGGGCCCAACTTGAAAGTGTATGTACTGATAATATAAGTACAAAATAGATTAAAATAAGTTAAATAACTTATAATAAGTTTATTGTACTTAAAATACATAAATAGGTAAAACTAGTGAACTAGTATAAACGTTACCGACACATAACACAAAAATGAGTAAACGAGAATATGTAAACCCACTTGATCATCATATATATATATAATCATCATATGTATACATAATTGTTATTTTTATAAAGTCATTGGACAAACGTCTAAGACCGATTATTATTTATATAGGTTTCCGTGATTGAAGCACGTACCGTACGTCCGAATTGCCGATAACCCACCTTCCCACATCAACGTGAGTTCATAACCTCGCACTCTTTTAAATGTTTTTATAAATGTTTTATAAACCCGCGAGGGAGATTACATGTTAGTTTTTATAAAATAGGACATCATTTGTCCCGATTGTCTGTTTATTGATTTTGGACCCGAATGATTGAATGACCCGATTGTATGACCCGATAAATGATTAAAGGACCCGATAGATGAAATTAAATGGATTATTAAAGTTAGGTTATGTCACTAAAAGTCCCATTAGCATGAATTGTGAACTACCGGGATTTGGTAGACGCTTATGCATTTAATAGTACTATTTGGGGACGATCACCCCAGTTCGCACCTTGACGGTTGATCCCCGTCGTGCCACATTGATTGGTAAGCGAATTTATGTATGAGAAGATTTCAATAGCGTGACCTTTGTGACGACACGCTACTTTAGATGGGCAAAATTGGTATCGGGTTAGCTACCCGTTTTGGTTTTAGTAAGGTAACAATGTCATGCGGCTTATAATAATCCAAATCACCAAAATATTACTGGACGCTCCGAATTACGATGTATTGCCTGACTAGCAATACTGGGTCATACTATTGATATTATATTCGTGTTTTGGTTTTCATAACCATATTCATATAACGGTTTTTTTTATTTGATTTTATACAACGTCATAAGACGTATTGTATGATGTTTTTACGACATTGGCTCGTATGATAATTTTTAAGGCAAATGCCTATATTATGATTTTCGATAAGGATTTGTATAAAATGACGTTGGCCATTTTATGGCCTATTACAAAGATTTGTATAAAATGATTTTGGCTATTTTACGGCCTACTACAATGATTTGTACGAATTGATTTTTGGTACTAATTTTATACCAAAGTTAAATTGATGGAATTTATTAAACTCTATGAATTCACTCGGCGTTATCGCTGACCCTTTTCTTTTAACATGTTTTATCTCAGGTACTTGAAGGTAATTCTCAGGAAGACAACAAGAATTCATGGCCCGCACTTAAACTATAATTTCCATTCAAATACTTTGTAAAGCTTTGTATAAAATAATATGACTTGGGACCTATGTAACTTTGATATTTATGAATGGAAATGATTTATTATTAAACGACGCGATTTTTATGCGTTGTCTATGATGTGAGTAATGTGCTATCCCGTAACACCAACTAGTCTTCCGCTGTATTGAGTTGTATAAATTTTGGGGTGTTACAGTTTGGTACCAGAGCTCTCGTTATAGAGAACGAAAGATTTTTAAAACTAAGGTTTTGAATAAAACTTTTCAAAATCTTTTAACTATAAACATTTTCTAAAAATGTCTAAAAATCTTTTGACTATTACGGTGCGGAAGAATTCCCGAGTTACCGACAAGGCCAAGACTGAGAAGTGTTATTTTAATATATATATAACTTGGATTATATATATATGATGTAATTTTATTACATGATTGTTTAATGATTATTTTGATTTTTATACGAGGTATTTATACGACGTAGATTGTCACAAGTAACCCTAACTCCCCTAGTAAATTAATCAAAGCTGTTCTCGTAGGAATTCTAGCTATCCTAGATCTAAACCAAGTTGTGGATATTTATGATCCCAACAAATGGTTGATATTCGTAGAAATTAGATATTAGTTGATTGTGATATTGAAAAAGAATTGGCGAGATTACATCTGATATCGATGTCATGACGATCTTTCCTTATAGAGTGGAGTTTGACAAAACGTTATCACCTGGAGAGATGTCATCTGATTCGTTGTCATCCAATTCTTAAATTGAAATCGAAAGGGTGAATGTTGCACTTGAGGCTGTAATTGGAACCATTACCCAGAAGCCTCATGCCACTAATACCTTTCCGAGAAGTCTAGTTGAATGATCAAGTCATTTCATATTAGTGACTCATTTGATAGCTATTGTTGTAAGTGCTATAGGATTGGAAAATAAGTGTTGATTCATATTGAGCCTTTATTGCCTTTACAAGGCCGAAGAATAAGGTTGTAAGTATTGGAATATGAGGTAGGATATTGAATTGAGTATAAAATTGGTTGAAACATTAATAAAGTAAAATTTAACCTGTATGGAATATGAGATTGTTAATATAAGTCGTTAAGTTCTGTGATTGAATTATAAGGTTTTAAATGATTGTTAGATTGTGTTATGGGTTGTTCCTAGGCCATTGTCCACTAACGAGGATGCCCAGTGTCCAAGAAATAAATTGAAGAAATCTTCTTCTGAATTGGGACCGATGGATCTTCCGGGACAGGTTGGACACCTAATGACTCTTGTAGATTAGTATTCATTGTGGTATCTTTTAAAAATAATCCCTAACTTAACTGAGACATCAGTTGGTAGGATGAGTTCTGAGAATTGTATGACATAGTGACATGTAATGTGTTACGGTACAATTTTGACTTGTTTGTGATTAATGAAAAAGACTACCTTTGATTGCTAAATTCTACATGTATCGATGTTATCTATCTTTTAGTGTTTTATCCTAATGTTCGTATTAGTGATGCAACCATCGAACAAGTACTTATCTTGATTTCAGTTACGTTGTGGATTATTCTCTTTGTATTCTTGAGTGCCATCGAAGTCATGAACCTCATGATTGTTTGGCTAAAGCTCATTTCCTATCATATTGTAGTTAGTTCTTGGTGAACAAGCTTTCATCACTCTTTTGCAGATCACTCATTGTTTTTATAAGATAAAACGGTATCCTTTGAGAAAATTTAATTTTCAACACAATAAGGATTATTCAAAGTGAGATTTATAATTGATTGATATCAAAATGAAGTTGTTTATGAAAAGCTTTGGAAACTTAATTATTTCCATAACAAATAAATTCTTTGTAAATTTATTTTTGATTCTTATTTAAGAATTAAGCATGAAAATGTTTTTATTATAAACATGATGATAAAATTTTGACGAACTGAGTATTGCATCGTTAATCTTGAAATTGTATATAGTTGCGCGCCTACATACAATTTGGAATGGACTATGCAAGGCTGATTAGTAGTCACCATAAAACTAATGAATAAACACTGAATTTTCATTGAAGATTGTGAAAGATTAAATTTTATGAGATCTGCAAGAAGTGAAAAATAAGGACATAGTATTAGGGACACCTACATATGTTCTTGTAGCATCTATTCTTCTGAGTTGAATTTACTCATCTGTGGAATTTTTCTTATTTGACAATTGATATTTCCTTCTTGTCCAATTCTCCCGTAGTGAGATTCTTAGGAAAAGTATCTGATTACCGAGTGTTGATACCCGATTGGATGTATCGACGTTCCTATCATACTTATGATTTGATTTCATTTGAATGACCTGGGTAACGATCCGAGGAGCTTTCGAATGCGTACCCAAATTATGAAAACATGGGATATATTCATGTTCGTTAAATGTTTTCATCTGTACCTGATTTGAAATTCTCTCGCGTAGATTATGCGTTGACCTTGCTCTTTTAATAGTAGTTGTGTCTCCATGTATCCTTGAATTTGCAAAGGATTATGAATTATCATTAGTCGTTTGAGAAGTTCACATCTTATCGACGGCAATAAAACTGAAAAGTTGATAGTGCCAGTAGAATGGATTGATTGATTGTGACATGACGACATTGTCTTAATTGATGGGAACTCGAATAGAATTTCCCTAAATGATAAGATGTTGATTATCAAAAGTGACTTAAATAATTCTTAGTAGATGACGATATCCCATATTGGGAATTGAAATTATATTGTGAATGATTGTGAATTAGTCATAGATATTATAATCTAGAATGAACTTAAAACGAATTTATTAAGAATATAATTATGTTATCTGACACTTTAGGAAGTATTCATTGATGAATTACCCAGACTTTCGCCATTAAGGCAAGTAGAAATTGGTATTGATTATATTTCCGGTGCTGCACTTGTGGCTTGTGCACTATACGTCAGCACCATCTAAATTAAAGGAATTACCGTACAACTGAGAAAGTTGTCGGAGAAAGATTTTATTATACCAAGCCTGTCATCCTGAAGAGCTATGGTGTTATCTTTCCTTATAGTTATAGATTACTGTGACTGAGTAAATTGACAATCGAAAACGATATCCATAACTCGAAATGGAAGATTTGTTCGATCATTTACAAGGTTCTAGCGTATGTTTTAAGGATTTGATCCACGGCATGGTTATTATCAACTTCGCATCTGCGAAAAAGATTATCTATTCCAATCACTACATCCGGTGCTTGTAATGAACATTATGAGTTTCACGTGATGTCGTTTGGATTGACCAATGCACATGTAGCATTCATAAATTTGATAAATCACGTGTGTAGGCTGTAATTTGATAAATTCATGCTCGTGATCATTAAGGACCATTTGTTTGTTATAAGAATAAGAATGAGTTAATAATTATTTATAGATTGCCCTGAATTGGCCGAACGATAAAAACCTGTACCTTGAATAATTAACACGTGATTAAAGACTTGAACCTTTACATGATTTAACCATGTGATTAATAGATGATGGAATATATCGACTCTTTAAAGAATAAGAGCCCTTTTAAGACTTTGAGTATTAAGAAAATGGAAATATGTTTTGACAAATATTTTAACAAAGGATTTTAAGGGATTATTCCCTTACACACAAACCATTTAACTAAACTTCTGTTTAGGGGTAAATGTTTGTGTATACCTCCAGATAACTTAAAAAGGATTGAGGAAAACCATTTATACCATAACCTGAAAATTTGAAACGACACTTTTTACTTTTTAAACTAAGAAAACTTTGACCAAAGTATGAACAAAGGTTTTTCGAACATTTACGAATCTTATTAATTATTTTCGATAAATCAACGAAAATCTTGTTAATTAAACTCAAATTTATTTTGAACATTTTATATAATTGGTCGAACTAAGAAATTTAAAACTTTTACGTTTACGCTTCAAAAAAATTTTTTAACTAATAACTATTTAATTAATTATAATAATTATCGACGCTTTAGACGACGGATTGAGTAAAACGGATAAAAATGATAGTAAAGACGAAACTAAAACATAGAAGATGTGAAGAAAGAATTTTGAATAAATACGATTGTGATATTTATTTCATCAGGAAGGTGAACGTAATTACCAACGCATTATGTAGAGAAGATAAAGAAACCAGTTAGGACATGTTCCTTAATAATGAAGGTGCAGAATAAATTGCCGAACGAGATAAAAATAAACAATGTTTGTAAAAAAAAAAAAAAAAAAAAAAAGGATAATATAAAAGGGATTCGCGGCTAATGTGAACCATTAAAAAATGAGAAGCCGATGACGTTAAATATTTTAAAGACCACTTATGGTTGTCTAAATATGGAGATTGTGAGATGTAGTTAAATTGGAAAACTTGTAAGTATAAGTATTATATGTATGTCATTTTTGACTAAAAGTATCTTTGTCTGAGGAAGTTGTACTAATGACGAATTATGAAGGCAGACATCGCCTCATACATTAGTAAACGTCTAGCTATTGCAAAGGTCATCATCTGAATTTGATTCGATTTGGGTCATCGTCGACAGACTGACCAAATCTGCTAAATATCATTCTCGTTAATGATAAATGCAAAAGAGTTATGTAAACATAGCGTGCCTGTATCGATCATCTATATCAAGATCCTCGCTTCGCATCGAATTTCTAGAGATTTGCTCAGAAATTATTGAGAACGAACCTTGATGAGAGTACTATGTACCACCCCAATCGAAGGGACGAGGTAAAGTAACGATACAAAATACTATAAGCGTTGTTCTATGTTTGAATGATTGACCTTTGGATATAGACCGTATAATCGTTTTCCTTTGGAGAGATTATCATTAATAATTATCGTATTAGGATCGAGATCGAATCTTGTTAGGATCTAAATCTTAGAGCATCTGTAAGCAGGAGTTGAGATAAGGACACCCGACATACACCCATTGTGAGTTGGACATGTCTTTTAGATTTAAGGTTTCCTATGATGGCGAACCTATCCTTGCAAAATACCCGACCGCGAGATCTGAAATGATTGTTGAAATTAGGATTTGATTATTAACCGCCGATAGTGGGCAAGAGGTTATGTGAATGTGAAATGTAGATCTGAAGTGCCAAATGGGTAGCGAAGTTATGCCACAATTTTTAACCTTGGAAAAATGAATTCATGATCTGACAAATCATGGGATATAAGTCCCCGTTGTTTGGGACCATTGAGATGATGTAAAAGTTGGGATTGAAAGGCATACAAGCTGGATCTACCCTAGGACTTCAAAGACTGCGTGAATTATGTTTCGTAAATCGAACTTGATGGAATATCTATCAAGTGAAATTCTGATTATTCTTAGTAGAGCTTAGATCGGCGAAAAGTTGCATTCATCGGAAACCCGTGAACATCATGGATAGAGAAAGTAAGTCAACATTTAGCCTGATCTTATTCCCTTAGTTATGTTTGCTGAAACTCGCGTATTGTAATGAATTGTACTTGTGAGAAAAGACCGAGTGTGGAGGAAATACCCACATGGCTTTAACTCTATAAGAAGCGAGTAGTAAGGTAAGATGATCTTTGAGGACAAAGATCCTGTTTAGGGGTAAATGCTGTGACAATCCGTCAATTTACGATTGATATTTTATTCTTGAATATTATTTAAAAACATTATTTTAATGTTACAATATGAACTCACATATTTTTGGGAAGAAATTTGGACTTACGTCTTGGAGTAGCATCGACTACGTCTAAACCGGAGGATTCAACGTTACGTGCTTACGTTTACATACACCGTCTTTGGTGACAGTCCGACATTTCAGAAAATAAATTTATCCGTGAATATTATTTTGGAGTTTTAAATTTGTGTTAGTTCATAAACTCACAAATTTACGAGAAGAGATTAGGACTTACTATTTTATTTTAACGTCCTATACGACTAAACCGGAAACCCTAGGATTACGTATTTACGTTTTTGAACTCCGTTTTTGATGAGACAATTTTTATTGGATTCGTTTTGTGACGTTGATTCATAATTTATAAAAACGTGTTTCGTAAAACGACCCGAGGGCACGCAAATCGAGTAAACTAGAATCGAGAAATACCCGTAAACTAGTGAGATGGGACAAAATACATTGTCCCACCCCACTAGCTATGTTGGAAGGCCAAAACAAGGATGTGGCACCCTTGTAAGTTGGTAACTTACACTTGTAAGTTAGCTTACTCCTTAAGCTTACTTACACCCCACTATCTCCAAAACTAGCAACCAAAACCACTCTTCTCATTTCCATCATTTCCTACTCATGCAAACCACACACATTTTCTCTCTACTCTCTCTAGAAATTCGTCCATATCCTCACCAAGAACACCCTCATTTGATCAAAATCAACCACAAAATCTCATGTTATTCATACACATGTTGATACCCTTTTGAAGCCTTATTGATTGGTGCAAGTTATAACATCCAAGGAGGAGTTTCTATGGAGTATTAGGGCTGATTTTCCACAAGGAGATTAGGAAGATTGGTGGTCTTGAAGATGGTCTTGGCTATGCACAAGTTTCTCCATCAAAATCCATGTTTTGATCAACCTACATCATCATGGTGGTATAAAGATTGTCTTCCTCATCTTCTTGTTATTTTGATTATGTAAAAATGTATTTTTATTTCCTATTGTATATGTATATGATGATTATATGATGATAAAAATGTTATGTGGGGATTTGGTGTTGATAAAATGATTAAAAAGGTGAAAAACTATAAGAAACAAGGTTAAAATCTTGTTTAAATTACATGGCTGTATAAAACAGTAAAGAAACATGTTATAAACTGATAAAGTGATGAAGTAGAATCCATTTACAGTAAGCTATATGTCTTGTACACATGTGAGAGTTGGCCATGCAATGGAATCAAAATAATGAGTGAGATATGATCAGAACAAGTTTAGGGTATAAATCTGAAGTTACTGTTTTGGACGATTTTTAGAAAATACTTAAAGGATGATTCAACAGTAGCTATAAAAGAGTTAAATGTAGCACATATCATGTAGTTTATGTGATAAAAATTTGAGCTTCTATCTCCATATAGAACTCAAGACATGGCAGTTTTGGTGAAAGTGAAGTTAAAAATCAGATTTTGGAAATTAAAGAATAATACTATTATATAAGCACTCAAATTATAATGTATAAAATGTAATAGTAAAACCCACTAACTTATAAAACTTATTTATATAAATATGTAAAAGGGTAAATGGATGAATAACTTATATAAATGGTAGTGAAATAATACTTATAAGTTATAAAACTATAAACTTGATTTTTACGACTTTTTCGGCTATCGCCGTAAAATTAACGTTTTTGTTAAATAAAACTTAGATGGTTGGACCCGTCTAATGAAAACTTTATAAAACTTATATACTGATATATAGACATGTATAACAAGTAAAAACCGATAAAACCCGAACTATAGGGCATACGGACATTAACGAGCTAAGTAAACATATTGGACTAATACTTGGGCTAATAATTGGACTAAATAAGATAAACACCCATAAAAAGAACTTATTGGGCTTAACCCATTTGGGCCCAACTTGAAAGTGTATGTACTGATAATATAAGTACAAAATGGATTAAAATAAGTTAAATAACTTATAATAAGTTTATTGGACTTAAAATACATAAATAGGTAAAACTAGTGAACTAGTATAAACGTTACCGACACATAACACAAAAATGAGTAAACGAGAATATGTAAACCCACTTGATCATCATATATATATATATAATCATCATATGTATACATAATTGTTATTTTTATAAAGTCATTGGACAAACGTCTAAGACCGATTATTATTTATATAGGTTTCCGTGATTGAAGCACGTACCGTACGTCCGAATTGCCGATAACCCACCTTCCCACATCAACGTGAGTTCATAACCTCGCACTCTTTTAAATGTTTTTATAAATGTTTTATAAACCCGTGAGGGAGATTACATGTTAGTTTTTATAAAATAGGACATCATTTGTCCCGATTGTCTGTTTATTGATTTTGGACCCGAATGATTGAATGACCCGATTGTATGACCCGATAAATGATTAAAGGACCCGATAGATGAAATTAAACGGATTATTAAAGTTAGGTTATGTCACTAAAAGTCCCATTAGCATGAATTGTGAACTACCGGGATTTGGTAGACGCTTATGCATTTAATAGTACTATTTGGGGACGATCACCCCAGTTCGCGCCTTGACGGTTGATCCCCGTCGTGCCACATTGATTGGTAAGCGAATTTATGTATGAGAAGATTTCAATAGCGTGACCTTTGTGACGACACGCTACTTTAGATGGGCAAAATTGGTATCGGGTTAGCTACCCGTTTTGGTTTTAGTAAGGTAACAATGTCATGCGGCTTATAATAATCCAAATCACCAAAATATTACTGGACGCTCCGAATTACGATGTATTGCCTGATTAGCAATACTGGGTCATACTATTGATATTATATTCGTGTTTTGGTTTTCATAACCATATTCATATAACGGTTTTTTTTATTTGATTTTATACAACGTCATAAGACGTATTGTATGATGTTTTTACGACATTGGCTCGTATGATAATTTTTAAGGCAAATGCCTATATTATGATTTTCGATAAGGATTTGTATAAAATGACGTTGGCCATTTTATGGCCTATTACAAAGATTTGTATAAAATGATTTTGGCTATTTTACGGCCTACTACAATGATTTGTACGAATTGATTTTTGGTACTAATTTTATACCAAAGTTAAATTGATGGAATTTATTAAACTCTATGAATTCACTCGGCGTTATCGCCGACCCTTTTCTTTTAACATGTTTTATCTCAGGTACTTGAAGGTAATTCTCAGGAAGACAACAAGAATTCATGGCCCGCACTTAAACTATAATTTCCATTCAAATACTTTGTAAAGCTTTGTATAAAATAATATGACTTGGGACCTATGTAACTTTGATATTTATGAATGGAAATGATTTATTATTAAACGACGCGATTTTTATGCGTTGTCTATGATGTGAGTAATGTGCTATCCCGTAACACCAACTAGTCTTCCGCTGTATTGAGTTGTATAAATTTGGGGGTGTTACAGTCTAAGTTTTATTTAACAAAACCGTTAATTTTACGGTAATAGCCGAAAAAGTCGTAAAAATCATGTTTATAGTTTTTATAACTTATAAACCTTATTCAACTACCATTTTTATAAATAGTCCATTTATTTAACCTTATACATATCTATATAGAAGAAATTTATAAGTTAGTGGGTTTTCATGTGTATATATTTTATAAATATATAAGTGAGTGCTTATATTATATAAGTTTTTATTATACAAATCTGATTTTAAATTTCATTTTCACCAAAACAGCCATATCTAGAGTTATATATGGAGATACAAGCCCAAATTTTTATGGCATAAACTACATGATATGTGATCCATTTAACTCTACTATGGCTACTGTTTAATCAGCCTCTAAGTATTTTATAAAATTCGTCCAAAACAGTGTACTCAGATTTGCACTCTAAAATTGTTTTGATCATATCTCACTCATCCTAATGATTCCATTGCATGGCCAACTCTCACATGTGTACAAGACATATTACTTACTGTATATTAATTTATTCAAGCCATTTTATCAGTTTATCATATAATTCTTTACTGTTTTATACAGCCTACTAAATTAAGCAAGATTAACCATTTTTACATATAGTTTTTCATCTTTTTACCTATGATTATCAACACCAAATCCCCACACAATATTTTTATCATCATATATTCATCATATACATATACAATAGGAAAGAAAATACATGATTACATAATCAAAATAACAAGAGGATGGGGAGAACAATCTTTATACCACCAAGATAATGTAGGTTGTGATCAAGGCTTGGATTTTGATGGCAAAACTTGTGATAAACCAATATCATCTTCAAATCCACCAATCTTCAAGAACTCCTTGTAGAAAATCAGCCCTAAGACTCCATAGTAACTCCTCCTTGGATGTTATAATCACCACCAATCAATAGGGCTTCAAAAGGGCTTCATCATGTGTGTAAATAACATAAGATTTCATGGTTAATTTTGATCAATGATGGTGGTTTAAGGGTGAAGTGGACGGCATCATAGAGAGAGAGGGAGGAGAGTGGAAGTTGTTTTGCATGTGTGTTTTTGTGAGAAATGGTTTTGCTAACATGGTTTTGTTGGTGTGTAGCTTACTTTGTAAGCCTTAAGCAACAAGTGTAAGCTTGTTGCTACAAGCTTCACACATCACAAGTGTGGTGTCACTTTGTGGCCGGTTATGAGTGGGGGTGGGGCAAAAGTCATTTTGTCTCATCCCCATTTATTTACGGGTACTCCTCGATTCTAGTTTTCTCGATTTGCGTGCCCTCGGTTCGTTTTACGAAAAACGTTTTTATAAATTATGAATCAACGGCACAAAACGAATCTAATAAAAATTGTCTCATCAAAAACGGAGTTCGAAAACGTAAATACGTAATCCTAAGGTTTCCGGTTTAGTCGTAAAGGACGTTAAATTAAAATCGTATGTCCTAATCTCTTCTCGTAAATTTGTGAGTTTATGAACCAACTCAAAATTAAAATCCCAAAATAATATTTACGGATAAATTTATTTTCTGAAATGTCAGACTGTCACCAAAGACGGTGTATGTAAACGTAAGCACGTAACGTAGAATCCTCCGGTTTAGACGTAGTCAATGCTACTTCAAGACGTAAATCCAAATTAATTCCCAAAAATAAGTGAGTTCATAATATAACATTAAAATAATGTTTTTAAATAATATTTGAGAATAAAATTTAAACCATAAATTGACGGATTGTCACAGCATTTACCCCTAAACAGGATCTTTGTCCTCAAAGATCATCTTACCTTACTACTCGCTTCTTATAGAGATAAAGCCATGTGGGTATTTCCTCCACATTCGGTCTTTTCTCACAAGTGTAATTCATTACAATATGCGAGTTTCATCAAACATAACTACGGGAATAAGATCAGGGTTAATATTGACTTACTTTCTCTATCCATGATGTTCACGGGTTTTTGATGAATGCAACTTTTCGCCGATCTAAACTTTATCAAGAAGTGATCAGATTCTCACTTGATAGACATTTTATCAAGTTCGATATACGAAACATAATTCACGCAGCTCTTGAAGTCCTAGGGTAGATCCAGCTTATATGCCTTTCAACCCAACTTTTACATCATCTCAATGGTCCCATACAACGGGGACTTATATCCCATGATCTTTCAGATCATCAATTCATTTTTCCATAGTTAAAATTTTTGGCATTACTTCGCTACCCATCTGGCACTTCAAGATCTACATTTCATATTCACATAACCTCCTGCCCACTACCGGCATTCAATAATCAGATCCTAATTTCAACAATCATTTCAGGTCTCGCGGGTCGGGTATTTTGTAAGGTTAGGTTTGTCATCATAGGAAACCTTAAACCTAAAAGACATGTCCAACTCACAATGGGTGTATGCCGGGTGTCTTCATCTCAACTCCTGCTTACAGATGCTCTAATTTTTAAATCTTAACAAGATTCGATCTCGATCCTAATACGATAGTTTTCAATGATAATCTATCCAAAGGAAAAAGATTATACGGTTCATTACCAAAGGTCAATCATTCAAACATAAAACAAGACTTCTAGTATTTTGTATCGTTACTGTACCTCGTCCCTTCGATTGGGATGGTAAACAACACTCTCATCAAGGTTCGTTCCCAATGACTTCGGAGCAAATCTCTAGAAATTTGATGTGAAGCGAGGATCTTGATAGAGATGATCGATACAGGCACATCATGCTTACACAACTCCTTTAAATACAAAAGAGTCAATCTCTTCATCGAGAATCTATCATTAACGGAAATGATATTAGTAGATTTGGTCAGTCTGTAGACGATGACCCAAATCGAATCAAATTCAGATGATGACCTTCGCAATAGTTTAGACGTTTGCTAATGTATGAGGCGATGTCTACCTTCATAGATTGCATCAGTACAACTTCTTCAGATAAAGATACATTTAGTCAGAAATGACATGAATGGAATACTTATACTTACGAGATTTCAATATGACTAAATCTTAAAATTTTCTATATTCAGGCAACCACAAGTGGCCTTTTATACATTTAACGCCATCGGCTTCTCAATTTTAATGGTTCACATTAGCCGCGAACCCCTTTTTATTATCTATATTATCCTTTTTACAATCATTGTTTATTTTTATATTGTTCGGCAATTTATTTTGCACCTTCATTATTAAGGAACATGTCCTAATTGGTTCTTTATCTTTTCTACATAATGTGTCAGTAATTATATTCACCTTCCTTGATGAAATAAATATCATGACCGTATTTATTCAGAAATTATTCCTTCATATTTTCTAAGTCTTATTTCTATCTCAACTATTATTTTTATCAGTTTTGCTTGATCCGACGTTTTAAAGCGTCGATAGTTATTACACGTAAATTAACAATAAATATTAAGTTATTATGAAACGTAAATGTTAAAAGTTTAAATTTCTTAGTTCGACCAATTGTAATAAAATGTTCAAAACAAATTTGAATTTAATTAACACGATTTTTGTTGATTTATCGAAAATTATTAATAAGATTCGTAAATGTTTGAAAAATCTTTGTTTACACTTTGGTCAAAATTTTCTTAGTTGAAAAGCAAAATTTGTCGCTTGAAATTTCAGGTCATGGTTTAAATGTTTTCCTCAATTCCGCTTAGGTTGTCTTGAGGTATACAAAAACATTTACCCCTAAACAGGAGTTTATTTAAATGATTTGTGTATAAGGGAATAATCCCTTAAAAATCCTTTGTTAAAACATTTGTCAAAACATATTTGCACTTTCTTTTTGGTAAAACCCAAAGTCTTAAAATGGCTCTAAATTTTTGAAGAGTCAATATAGATTCCATTATCTTATTAATCACACAGTCAAATAATGTAAAGGATTAAGTCTTTAATCACATGTTAAATACTCAAGGTACAAGTTTTCATTGTTCGGCCAATTTAGGGCGGTCTATAACTAATTATTAACTCATTCTTATTCTTATAAACAAACAAATGGTCCTTAATGATCACAAGCATGAATTTATCAAATTACAGCCTACACACGTGATTCACCAACTTTATGAATGCTACATGTGTATTAGTCAATCCAAACGACATCACGTGAAACTCATAACGTTCATTACAAGTACCGGATGTAGTGATTGGAGTAGATAATCTTCTTCGCAGACGCGAAATTGATGATAACCATGCCGAGGATCAAACCTTTAGAACATACGCTAGAACCTTGTAAATGATCAAACAATCTATCATCTTGGGTAGTGGATATAGATTTTAATCGTCAATTTACCTAGTTCACGGTAATCAATAAATATAAGAAATAATAACACCATAGCTCTTCATGATGACGAGCTTGGTAGAATAAAAGCTTTCTCTGACAACTCTCTCAGTTGTACGGTAATTCCTTTAATTCAGATGGTGTTGATGTATAATGCACACGCCACAGGTGCAGCACCGGGAATATAATCAATACCAATTTCAACTTGCCTTAATGGCAAAAGTCTAGGAAATTTACGAATAAATACCTCCTAAAGTTTCAGATAACGGAAACATCTTTTTATTAAATTCATATTAGGTTCTTTCTAGATTATAATATCTATGATTAGTTCATAACCATTCATGGTATAATTTCAAGTCTAAATGCAGGATACGGTCATCCATCAAGAATTATTTAGATCACTTTTGATAATCAACATCTTATCATATAGGGGAATTCTATTCGAGTTCCCATCAATTAAGACAATGTCGTCATGTCATAATTAATCAATCCATTCTACTAGAATTATCAACTTTCCAATTTCATTACCGTTGACAAGATGTGAACTTCTCAAAAGTCTAATAATAACTCATGATCTTTCACAAATTCAAGGATATATGGAGACACAACTACCATTAAAAGATTAAGGTCAACGCATAATCTACGCGAGATAATTTCTAATCAGATACAGACGAAAACATTTAATGAATATGAATATATCCCATGTTTTCATAATTTGAGTACGCATTCGAAAGCTCCTCGGATCGTTACCCAGGTCATTCAAATGAAATCTAATCAAAAGAAATGATAGGGACGTCGATACATCCAGTCGTGTATCAATACTCTGTAATCATATACTTTTCCTAAGAATCTCACTACGGGAGAATTGGACAAGAAGGGAATATCAATTGTCAAATAAGACAAGTTCTACAGATGAGTAAATTCGACTCAGAAGAATAGATGCTACAGGAACATATATAGGTGTCCCTAACACTATGTCCCTATTTTTCACTTCTTGCAGATCTCATAAAATTTTATCTTTCACAATCTTCAAAGAAAATGTAGTGTTTATTAATTAGTTTTATTGTGACTACTAATCATCCTTGCATGGTCCATTCCAAATTGTATGTAGGCGCGCAACTATATACAATTTCAAGATTAACGATGCAATACTCAGTTCTTCAAAATTTTATCATCATGTTTATAATAAAAACATTTTCATGCTTAATTCTTAAATAAGATTCAAGAATAAATTTACAAAGATTTTCTTTGTTATGAAAACAATTAAGTTTTCCAAAGTGTTTCATAAACAACTTCATTTCGATAATGATTACTTATAAATCTCACTTTATATCATCCTTACGGTGATGAAAATTCAATTTTTCTCAAGGAATACTGTTTTATCTTATAAAAACAATGAGTGATCTGCAAAAGAGTGATGAAAAGTTGTTCACCAAGAACTAACTTTAATATAATAGGAAATGAGCTTATCCAATTAATCATGAGGTTCATGACCTCGATGGCACTCAGAAAAGAACAATCCACAACGTAACTCAAATCGAGATGAGTACTTGTTCAATGGTTGCATCACTAATGCGAACATTAGGAACAAGCAAGAAAAGATAGATAACATCGATACGTGTAGAATTTAGCAATCAATGGTAGTCTTTTCATTAATCACAAACAAGTCAAAATTGTACCGTAACACATTATGTGTCACTATGTCATACAATTTCATGAACTCATCCTACCAACTGATGTCTCAGTTAAGTTAGGGATTATTTTTAAAAGATACCACAGTGAATACTAATCTACAAGAGTTATGGGGGTTCCACCTGTCCCGGAAGATCCATCGGTCTCAATTTAGAAGAGGATTTCTTCAATTTATTTCTTGGACACTGGGCATCCTCGTCAGTGGACAATGGCCTAGGAACAACACTTAACACGAACTAACAATCATTTAAAACCTTATAATTCAATCAAAGGACTTAATGACTTCCTCTTAATAATCTCATATTCCATGAAAGTTAAACTTTACTTTATTCAAGTTTCAATCAACTTATACTCAATGCGATATCCTACCTCATTTTCCAATACTTTCAACCTTCTTTTTAGGCCTTAATAGGGCAATAAAAGCTCGATATGATCAACACTTAATTTCCAATCCTATAGCTCTTTCAACAATAGTTATCAAATAAGTCACTAGTATGAAATGACTCATACATTCAATTAGACTTCTCGGAAAGGTACTTGTGGCATGAGGCTTTTGGGTAATGGTTCCAATGACAGCCTCAAGTGCCACATTCACCCTTTCGATTTCAAATTTAAGAATTGGGTGACAACGAATCAGATGACGTCTTTCTAGGTGGTAATGTTTTGTCAAACTCCACTCTATAAGGAAAGATCGTCATGACATCGATCTCAAATTTATTCTCGCCAATTCTTCTTGAATATCACAATCAACTAATATCTACATTTCTACGAATATCAACCATTTTGTTGGGATCATAAATATCCACAACTTGGTTTAGATCTAGGATAGCTAGAATTCCTACGAGAATAGATTTGATTAATTTACTAGGGGATTTAGGATTCCTTGTGACAATCTACGTCGTATAAATATCCTCGTATAAATATCAAAATAATCATCAAACAATCATGTAATAAAATTACATCATATATATATATATATATATATATATATATATATATATAATCCAAGTTATATATATTAAAATAACACTTCTCAGTCTGGCCTTGTCGGTAACTCGAGAATTCTTCGGCACCGTTATAGTCAAAAGATTTTTAGACATTTTGAGAAAAATGTTTATAGGTAAAAGATTTTGAAATGTTTTATTCAAAACCTTGGTTTTAAAAATCTTTCGTTCTCTATAACGAGAGCTCTGGTACCAAACTGTAACACCCCCAAATTTTTACAATTCAATACAGCGGAAGACTCGTTCGTGTTACGGGATAGCACATCACTCACATCATAGACAACGCTTAAAAATCGCGTCGTTTAATAATAAAGCATTTCCATTCATAAATATCAAATTTATATAGGTCCCAAGTCATTGTATTTTCTACAGGTTTTACAAAGCATTTGAATGGAAATTTTTATTTATGTGCGGGCCATGAATTCTTTGTTGTCTTCCCTAGAATTACCTTCAAGTACCTGAGATAAAACATGTTAAAAGAAAAGGTCAGCGATAACGCCGAGTGAATTCATAGAGTTTAATGAAATCCATCAATATAACATTGGTATAAAATTATTACCGAAAATCATTTTGTACAAATCTTTGTAATAGGCCATAAAATAGCCAAAGTCATTTTATACAAATATTTATCAAAAATCATAATATAGGCTTTTGCCTTCAAAATCATTATACGAATCAATGTTGTAAAAACATCATACAATACATTTTATAACGTTTTATAGAGTTAAATAAAAACCAATATATGAATGTTGTTATGAAAAACCAAAACAAGAACATAATATCAATAGTAAGACCCCGTATTGCTAGTCAGGCAATATATCGTAATTTAGTGCGTATAGCAGTAATTCGTTATTTGGATTATTACAAGCCGCATGACATTGTTACCTTACTATCACAACAACGGGTAGTTAACCCGATACCCAATTTGCCCATCTAAGTTAGCGTGTCGTCACAATAATCACGCTATGGAAATCTTCTCATACATAAATTCGCTTACCAATCAATGTGGCACGACGGGGATCAACCGTCAAGGCGCGAACTGGGGTGATCGTCCCCAAATAGTACTATTATATGCATAAGCGTCTACCAAATCCCGGTAGTTCACAATTCATGCTAATGGGACTTTTAGTGACATAACCTAACTTTAATAATCTATTTCATTTCATCTATCGGGTCATATATTCATTCATCGGGTCATACAATCATTCGGGTCCAAATCAATAAACAAACAATCGGGACAAATGGTGTCCTATTTTATTAAAACTAACATGTTATCTCCCTCGCGAGTTTATAAAACATTTCATAAAAACATTTAAAAGAGTGCGAGGCTATGAACTCACGTTGATGTGGGAAGGCGATTATCGACGATTTGGATGTACGGTACGTGCCTCAATCACGGAAACCTAGAAAAATAATACTCGTCTTAGACTTTTGTCCAATGAATTTATAAAAATAACAATTATGTATACATATGATGATTTTATATATATATGATGGTGATCAAGTGGGTTTATACATTCTCTTTTACTCATTTTAGTGTTTATGTATTGGTAACTTTTACTAGTTTACTAGTTTTACCTATTTACATGTTTTAGGTCCAATAAGCCTATTATAAGTTCATTAACTTGTATTAAGCCATTTTATACTTGTATTATCAGTATTTATACTTTACATGTTGGGCCCAAATGGGTTAAGCCCAATAAATAAGTTTATAAGTGTTTTAGCCCATTTAGTTGTATTATTAGTCCAATAACGTTAACTTGGCCTGTTAATGTCCGTATGTTATATAGTTCGGGTTTTATCGGTTTTTACTTGTTATATATGTTTATATATCAGTATATGAGTTTATAAAAGTTTACATTTGACGGGTCCAACCGTCTAAGTTTTATTTAACAAAAACGTTAATTTTACGGTAATAGCCGAAAAAGTCGTAAAAATCATGTTTATAGTTTTTATAACTTATAAACCTTATTCAACTACCATCTTTATAAAGAGTCCATTTATTTAACCATATAAATATCTATATAGATGAAATTTATAAGTTAGTGGGTTTTCATGTGTATATATTTTATAAATATATAAGTGAGTGCTTATATTATATAAGTTTTTATTATACAAATCTGGTTTTAAATTTCATTTTCACCAAAACAGCCATATCTAGAGTTTTATATGGAGATAGAAGCCCAAATTTTTATGGCATAAACTACATGACATGTGCTTCATTTAACTCTTCTATGGCTACTGTTGAATCAGCTTCTAAGTATTTTATAAAATTCGTCCAATACAGTGTACTCAGATTTTCACTCTAAACTTGTTTTGATCATATCTCACTCATCCTAATGATTACATTGCATGACCAACTCTCACATGTGTACAAGATATATTACTTACTGTATATTAATTTATTCAAGTCATTTTATCAGTTTATCATATAATTCTTTACTGTTTTATACAGCCTACTAAATTAAGCAAGATTAACCATTTTTACATATAGTTTTTTCATCTTTTTACCCATGATAATCAACACCAAATCCCCACACATTATTTTTATCATCATATATTCATCATATACATATACAATCGGAAAGAAAATACATGATTACATAATCAAAATAACAAGAGGATGGGGAGAACAATCTTTATACCACCAAGATGATGTAGGTTGTGATCAAGGCTTGGATTTTGATGGCAAAACTTGTGATAAACCAATATCATCTTGAAGTCCACCAATCTTCAAGAACTTCTTGTGGAAAATCAGCCCTAAGACTCCATAGTAACTCCTCCTTGGATGTTATAATCACTGATGACGTATAGTCCCCAGCCGGGTCAAGAATCCGGCCCATGGGTACTACCTGTATCCGGCCCATCACGGATGGGTGGGAATAATGTCATTTAAGCTTATGGGCTTGGATGAACAATAACCACACACATATGTGTGGCCCACGGCCCGGTGCGGGCGGCATAGGGTTAGACAGAATCATATTCTGTCTAGGAATAGGTTTACCCCAAAAGAGGAGGATATTCACTACCATGATTAGAAGATAACAATCATTCTAATTCTGGTAGTTATCCTTTCCTTGGGGCCGAAGTATCAGTGGCAGCCCACTAGGGTTCCACTGCCTATAAAAGGAACCCCCAAGGGTTCCACAAAGGTATTACGTTCTATACTCTCAACTCACATATAGCCCTAACCGATTACTTACTCTCACGCCGGAGTCTGATCGTGGGAAACCCTCCCACGGTAAGCCTAACGCGTATTGTTTAGTGTGCAGGATCCCAACCAAATAGTTCACTTGGTGCTGGAGCCGGAGCCCAGCCAACCCGAATTGAGCCTAATTCGGGTCTAGCAAGGATCACCCAACTTTTGCATCAACAAGTTGGCGCCATCCGTGGGACCCATTACACTAAGCTAGAGCAAAACCTCATCTTGAATTTCCAATGACGAAGGGGCATCCGCAAGCTAATCCCAGGAACACGAATCTTGGAAATCGGAAGTCCCAAGGGGAAGGGATACTCATCACCAAATCAATCTCCTAGCCGCCTTGCAGGCGGATCTGGTAACCGTGGTGGTTTTCAGCCCTTGGGGGTGACGAGCACGATCTCCATAACACCCCCACCTACTTCAACCCTGGATAATCCTGATCCAGGGAGTGCGCCCAATCCTCCTAACAAGGAGCCGCACAGGCCATCATTTGAGGAGGAAGTAGAAGTCCAGCCACTCAGCGAGGAGGATCTCACTCGAGTTCTCACGTAGAACTTTGATAGGATCATCCCAGGGATTTCATCAAGGTTGAATCTAGGGAGGAACCTCCAGTCTAGGCTCAACTTTGGCAATACTGGACCAATCACCTCTTCCCAAAATCAAAGGAAAAGGAAAACCCGGACTCAGGACCAGGGCATCTTTGAGGAAACCCCTCAACCTAGGAATGTGTTTGAGCGCATAGGAGATTGCCTCATACAGGAACTAACGCGGTCTCGAGAAGGGGGAGATAAGTCCGACGGTTCACCCGATCGACCAGATCGAGAGCTGACTAGAGTCCCGCGCCGCACAAGTGTGTGGGATAGGGTGGACACCGGGAAGAAGACTCCAGGCTCTTCTCAAAAGAGCGGACCTCGCCCAAGGGATGGGGCGCCACCCCCGTCTCCAGATCCATCAGGAGACGACTCGGATGACCATCCGCCCAAGCGTCGCCGACCTAGGCGTACCCCTCCACCACCGCCAAACAATGATGAATATTATGGTGGCCCTTATTATCGAGATGCAGAAGCGGAGGATCTTTCCCGCCCGTGTTGTGAACCATGGGATGACCCTAGGCTCACCCGGCCATGGGCGGATCCCAAGGAAGACCCATTCACCATCCGCATACGGAACTACTCCGAGGACACCAAATGTCGCATGCCGGCGTGTGTCAAGACCTATGATGGAACTGGTGATCCGAATGATCACCTCAAAATATTCGATACGCATGCTAAGATTGAGCGATGGCCCATGCCTATATGGTGCCAAATGTTCAATTCAACTCTGATCGGCAATGCTCGTGACTAGTTTGAGGGACTCCCTCCACGAAGCATTGATAGTTTCACGGAACTACGCACTACGTTCAAGAATAATTATACTCAGAGGAAGAAGTATAATAGAGATCCGGTCTCATTGGCAACTGTCAAGCAACGGCCGGGGGAGTCCACAGAAGCCTTCACTGAACGCTTCAATGATGAGTGCACGCGCACAAAAACAATGCCGGAACTCCTGAAAATCTCTGACTACATGCACGCCATAACAGACAGGGAATTGATCAGGCGTCTCAATGACAAGCGTCCAGAGATATATGATGACCTCATGGAAAGGGTCAGAAATTTCATAGAGGGAGAAACAGCTGTTGCCGCGGCTTATCCATCCAGAGGAAATGGGTACCGGTCAAACGACAAGTCTCGGAGACAGTCGGGCGATCAAGGCAATCAGAACAATAGCAAGGGCTCAGACTATAAGAGCCAGAACAAAGGAGGGCGGTCGGACGATAAGTTTACCCCCCTAAAGATGTCCTACTGGGAGCTCTTGCTGACGGAAGGGGCAAATTTTCCAAGGCCTCCCCCAATGACAACTCCGCCGGACCGTCGGCAAGGAAATCGCTTCTGCATGTTCCATAATGACAAGGGCCATGGTACGGAGGAGTGTATCCAGCTCAAGAAGCACATTGAGTCACTGATCAAATCAGGTATGTTGATCCCAAACTTAGATCGATTTGCTTTGTGTATACGAGATTAGATCAAGTAATACACGTAGAGAAACCTTTGTATATGCTTTATGAATCTAAGTGTTATGCGGAATTTAACACTTAAACAAGAACACACAAGATATAAACAAACTTTCACTTTGATTATCAATGTCGAACTTGCTTACAATGAAAGATGTTTTTGAATGAAAACTTATATAAAACTTTAACCTAAAGGCCTTCTTTTATAGATACAAGAAGCCTTGTACAATAATCTACGTATCAACTATTCTAGGTAAAGATAAACATAGAAAATACATTGTCGTTTCTATCCTTACTAGAAGTATTCTAGAATATAATAAACGTGTAGATTATATCTTCCATCAGTGCTTGTCTTCAATGTGTCAACCCTTGACTTTAACTTGTCAACGCTTGAGCTGTCAGCGCTTGCTTTGTTCTTGTCAACGCTTGAATTGTTCTTGTCAGCGCTCAAGTGACTTTAACTTGTCAACGCTTGAGCTGTCAGCGCTTGCTTTGTTCTTGTCAACGCTTGAATTGTTCTTGTCAGCGCTTAAGTGATTTGGCCTTAATTTATTCCCAACAATCCTCCCCTAAACTTGATATCCACTCTTATGATCAAGTTTCTGAATAAGCATTAAGAACTTGGAGGAGTCTGACAAATCTTCTCATATTGGTAATGAATAAATCTGATCAAATCTTTTGCCACGTCACTTGAATAATCTATTTCCAGCTGAGTGTCCTTCATCTTTTCCAAAACAGCCTTGGATATGACATACTGAGCATCCACAAGTAGATACTCAGCAAACTTTGTAGAACTCAAATGGTATACACCAGCAACTGAATATAACCTCCATTGAAGACCACTGAGGTCATCTTCAAGATCCTTCCATATTGCAGGATCTTCATCTTTTGGCCCACACATTCTTTTGAATGTGGTCCAAAGTTTTATTCCATTAGCTGAAGTTGGTGCTTCAGCCTCATACTTGGTCTCCAGCAACCTCCAAAGGTCCACCAAGTCTTCTCTATCACAACTTGCAAATAAAGATATGAGAGTGGTAAAAGTGTGTACCTCCTTGCCAAATCTGCCAATCTTCCAGAACCCACATTCATCTTCCTCATAACTCACAATTGGGTTCCTAGAATCTAATGGTAACACTTGCACCATATGTGAAGCTTCTATTGGGGAGAGCTTGAGGCTCTTTCTTATAACTGCTTCACTTGGATATAGTGGATCCATATCTTTTGGAAACTCAAATTTACTTCCCTTCTTCACTGGCCTGGGAATCATCATAGCTTTCTTGATTTCCATTTCTTCTGCAAGTTGCTCCTTTCTTTCATCTGAAAGAAGTCTGAGAGTGTTTGCTTCCTGCACTCTCACCCAAATGGGATAAGCCCTGTTTTCCAACTCATCAAATGTCAAAGCCTTTAACTTTTGATATGTCCATCCAACTCCATGACATCTGAGCAACATAAAGTAGAGCTCCCTTCTATCCCTTTTCAACTCTGAGAGAATATTGCTTGCCTTATGTTTCAAAATCACCTTACAATCCTTCTGAACTCTAAGAAGAAGCTCCAAACCCCATATTTGATCTGAAATGGTCAAGTCTGGATTATCCATGCAGCTTTCTTCCCAAGAATTGTACATTTGAACCACCTCTGGCATGTCAAAGTCAACCTGCAACTTCAACTCTCTTAGCTTCTCTTTGGCCAACTCATCTCCATACTCAAGCCTTTCAGGTTCTATAATCATTACACTTGAGTCTGAGCTAGCTCCATCACTTTCTTCTTCTGAAGTCACAACAAATGGTGACTTTTCTTTTTCATCTTGTTCCAACATTTGTTCAGCCAATCTTCTATCAAATTCAACTTGGGCTGCATCTTTTGGAACAAACTCTTCTACCATTTTACCCTTACCCTTATCTGATGGTGCAATGGTTGGTAAGGTAGATGGTAATACCTGAGTAGAAACTTCCTTGATGATAGATGATGACTGGGATACATCACCTTCATGTGCAGGTCTGTCAACGCCCAAATTTATCCTATCAGCGCCCAAAATACTTCTATCAGCGTCCAAATTTGCCTTGTCAACACTCAAATATTTTCCCTCAGCGCCTTGTGTAACCTCTCTCAACATAGCTGTAAATGATAAATTTAGGTTGGTGGGAGAGATTAAGGACGTATCAAAACCTGTTTGTTCCTTCAAAGTTGTAAGGGCTTCAACAACATCCATTGGTTGACCATCCTGGATGCCCTTATCACTTAGATTTCTTTGATCTTCCTCCCCTTTGGAAGACTCCTCCATACCCCTCCTAGCACGATCACTTTCCAAAACAACAATCCTCTCCCTCAATTGCTTGAGTTCAAGGCCTTGGGAGCTGACAATTTGCACTAAGTCTGCATTTTGCTTTTGCAAGCTAATGTAGACTGCCGTCAATTCCATAATAGTCATTGGTTCCAGTCTGCCCTCTTCTAAAATGGGGATTTGACCTCCCAAATAAGATTCATTGGGCAAGGATGAGGACTTAATGATGGTGGGACTTCCTTGGCCAGCATCTAAGCCAGAACCAATAGTCCCAGCCTCATCCAGGTCACCAGCCACACTTGTGGTGGTGGTTCTCTCTACTTCTTGGCTAGGACCACCAGAGGAGAACACTCCAGTAGTCCTTTGGCGTTTCATCAACCTATATTCAGGGGGTGTGGAAGATGGTGTGGAAGAATGGGTAGATGTGGGTTGGTTAAGGGGTGTTTGGGATTGTGAAGGTTGTGTGTCAGCGTTGGAAATAGGCACATCAACGCCAACATTTGATGTGTCAGCGTCAAAGGGTTGTTGGTTAATTTGCAGTTGTTCAGGTGAGGGTATAGGTTCAGGAATGGGTTCAAGTTGTGGTTGAGGATCAATTTGAGGTTGGGGGTCTGGTTGAGGTTGTGCTGCTGCAATAACAACAAGCATGGCTGGGGTTAAAGGTAAGTCTCTATGGGGTGGTGAATCCATCTTCATAAAAATAGCTTTCTTTTGCTCAGGGATCTTATAAAAATCATTGTGATCCCTTGAGCAGTAACCTTGATCATCAAAAACCATTTGCAGAAAACGGGGATAAGCTAAAGTCATTTTTGTCCCCTTGTTTTTACACATCCCCTCAAAAATCATTTTAGAATAGTTATATTTTTGCCCTGTTGCAATGCACACAATAGCACTGGCATGGATCTATTGATCTCATTGTGTGCAGTACATTTGGGACTCAAACATTGAAGGAGGACGTGTATGAGGTACTTCCAGGCTGGGGGAAATTCCTGCTTATGATACTTATTAAGAGTACCTTCATCAGGAAATGGATATCCCAAAGCCCTAAGCCCTTGTTCTATTTCATTTATGGGAAGAGTGGCTATACCATCAGCATCATCAAGATGTAAGGCTTGGCGTACCAAAGCCTCAGTAACCACCCAAGACCTCCCATGAACAATAGAAGTTAATGTGGTCACTCCATTAACTGTTGAGGAACTAACAGTGTTCCAAAACTGCTTAATGTGTGTGACTGGAATGAGTGGTGCATGAGAAAGAGCATACCTTAATGGGGATGCGTTCAAATACGCCACCATTTGTGTGTATTGAGGAAACAGATCATCATCAGCTTCAAGATAAGCAATCATGTTATGTTGTGATCTGAACCCCAATGCCAATTCAGCTGAGTTAAACTCTGGTTCCATTGATGAAAGCTGTTAATTTTAAGTGAAGAAGATGAGGTTGATAAGAGAAAAGTGTTAGACAAGAATTATAGATACCCTGTTTGAAATAGGAGCCAAATTTATAGGAGAGAAAGAATGCATGTGATTGACCCAAAAATAGGCAAAGATTTTCAAAAATCAATCATGAAAATATTGAAAAAGTTATAAGTTATCTCATGCATTAAATGAAAGTAACAACTCCTAAAATTACGGCTTGAAAATATGTCAAAAAGTAACAACTGGGTAGGTCCCATTGAGTGTCAACGGTCAAAAATAACCTATCAACGCCCAACGGCTATAATCTTGTCAACGTTTGCCTAAAGCCATGTCAGCGTCCAATTTGGTCACAACAACGCTTGGAAAATTCTTGTCAGCGTCCAAAAATAAAATTATTTTAAAAAGTGAAAAATGACCTTAACAAGTAATTTATCCTAGAGAAGATAACCACAAGTTGATAATTATCATAGGGCGGCAAGCACTATCCAGTTATGCACACTTGCATAAGCAAGATAGACATAACAGTCCTCTAGTGTCCCTTGCTAACCAAAAATCTTAACAACAAAGTTACCTTATAAAATCCTTGTTACTCCCAGGTAAATCCCATATCAAAATCATTCCCAAGTCTCCCAACAGACCACAACCAATTCTAGGCCAAAAATGTCTTGGCAGCATGCAAAGTTGATATACTATGCATTCTACAGTGCCTCATGATTTAGTAAAACTAACTCATACTCACCTGTGGACACAATCTAGAATTGTGATAAGAGTATCATATGGATACCCAAACATCCTAAAGGTTCCTAAAACCTCCCCTTAAACTATGATACAAAAAGTTTGCTAAAATCATGCATGAACATAAAAAAATTATGTCAAGATAGGAATGAAACATTCCAACCATCATCCATAAATAAAAACTTGTCCAAATGCTTCACCATTGATCCATAAGCAACTCTGTATCCAATGGTATACTGCTAACACCATCTGCACATTTAGATTGAAAACCACAAAACTAACATTGTTGCTGACAACGCCCCGATAACACATGACAACGTTGAGGGAAGCTTTGTCAGCGTTAGACAATTATATTGCTGAAAATCTAAATGTTAGAAAAATATAGTGGAAAATCTAAATCATCAATAAGACCAATAATAATAATGCATCATCCTGTACATACTTTTACAAAAAGAATCCAAAACACATATTATGTGAGATTAACCATTCCAATACTTGTTACCAAGTATTGAAATCTCCCAGCATCAAAAGGTTTAGTCAATAAATCTGACACATTTTCCTCAGTGTCAACCCTATCTGGTTGTATTAAACCTTTCTCAAAGCAATCTCTTATAAAATGGTGTCTAATTTCTATGTGTTTAGTTTTAGAATGATGTACAGGATTCTTAATGATGCATAAAGTACTATTATTGTCAACAAATATCTTAGTATGCATGAAATTATACCCATAGTCCAACAGCTGGTTCTGAATCCACAAAACTTGGGCACAACATGCAGCTGCAGCCACATACTCTGCTTCAGTTATAGAATTAGCCACCACTGTTTGTTTCTTGCATTGCCAAGATATTAACCTGCTCCCAAGAAACTGACATCCACCAGTTGTGGATTTCCTATCAAACTTATCACCTCCATAATCACTATCTGAATATGCAATCAGCTCCAATGGTGAATCCTTTGGGTACCACAAACCAAGATTGGGATAACATCTTAGGTACCTAAAGATCCTCTTCACAGCATAAAGGTGACATTCTTTGGGAGTCACTTGATGGCGTGCACAAGCACACACAGCAAACATAATGTCAGGTCTGGAGGCAGTGAGATACATCAAGGATCCAATCATGGATCTATAATGCCTGACATCAACATCTTTCCCATCTCCAATCTTTCCCCAAGGGTGTTCTCTATCCATAGGAGTAGTAGCCCTCTTTTCATGTGGAGAAAAGCCAAATTTCTTCAAGATCTCAGCAACATATTTATCCTGTGAGATGAAGATACCATCTTCTTTCTGCTGAACTTGTAAACCAAGAAAGAAGTTCATCTCCCCCATAGCACTCATCTTGAATTTGTCTGTCATAAGCTTGGAGAAATCCTCACTCATATTTGGATCAGTAGACCCAAAAATGATATCATCAACATAGACCTGCACAAGCAACACATCCTTGCCTTTCTTCTTTGTAAATAGTGTCTGATCTATGGTGCCCCTCTTGAATCCATTGTCTACCAAATAGGTAGACAAAGTACCATACCATGCTCTAGGGGCTTGATGAAGGCCATACATAGCCTTTTTGACTCTATACACTTTATCTGGATGCTCTGGATCTTCAAAACCAGGAGGTTGCATTACATAAACTTCCTCAACAATGGTGCCATACAGGAAGGCACTCTTGACATCCATTTGATAGATTGTGAAGCCCATGCAAGAAGCATAGGCTAGAAAAATCCTAATAGCTTCAATCCTTGCAACTGGTGCAAAGACCTCCTCATAGTCTATCCCCTCCTCTTGTGTATAACCTTGAGCCACTAACCTTGCCTTGTTTCTGACCACAATGCCTCTTTCATCTCTTTTGTTCCTTAGAACCCATCTTGTCCCTATAGGTCTGACATATCTAGGACAATCAACCAGCTCCCAAACATCCTGAATTGCAAATTGGTGAAGCTCATCCTGCATTGCTTCCACCCAACTTGGTTCTTTGAGAGCATCAAATATTTTCTTGGGTTCTTCTTGTGACAAAAAACATGCAAACAAACATGCTTGCAAAAGAGGGGTATCAACCTTATTGTGTATATTGGCAATAAACCTACCAAGACCTTGATGAGATCTTCTAGTCTGAACTGGAGTCATAATATCACCAATGATCTGAGATGTGCGGTGATTCTTCATTGTGGAAGTGAGAACCCCTCCTTCAAAAAGTCTGGTGTCCTCAACCTCACGCTCCATGTTGCCAATATCTTCTTCATCAGACTCTCTTTGATCAATGTGAACTTCTTCATGTATATTGCAAGGTCCACCTTGTTCAAAACTGGAAGAGAAAAGATGCCCATAAGTGTTGTCAACGTCTGAATCTTGGTTGTCAGCGTCTGGGCTAACAGCGCTTGAAATGTTGTTGTCAACGTCTGAGCCATCAACGTCTGAATTGGTCTTGTCAGCGCTAGATTTGCCTTTGTCAGCGCCTGAAGAACCATGCATGTTTGTATCTGGTGGTATTTGGAAACCACCATTATCTTGTCCAGCAGCAGCAGCAGCAGCAAAAGCATCTGTCCAAATGTGAATTGTGACATATTCTAATGTAGGAGATGCCTTTTCTGCTTGTGATCCAACCTTCTCATGAACCTGTGTACCTGAAACATTAACAACTTGTTCCTCCACAACATTCGAAGTCACCTTCACAATGTCTGGATTAGTGACAGGCATATAATTTAAAGTTCTAGATAAGGGTTCCAAATCAAACAACCAATTAGGACCACTTTCAGGATCACTAGGTTTATTCTCCAAGAACCTAACATGTACTCTCTCAACTATACGTTTGTCCTCCTTAAGATAAACCCTATAACCCTTGCTCTGCACTGAATACCCCATGAAGTAACCCTCATCACCTTTTGCACTAAATTTCCCTAAGGCATCACTAGTATCCAATACTACTACATGACAACCAAAAGGTCTGAGAAAACCAATATTAGGTTTTCTTCCCCAAAGTAACTCATAAGGTGTTTTGTTCTGAATTTTTTTAACCAATGCTCTATTTTGCACATAACATGCTGTATTAACAGCCTCAGCCCAAAAGGCTATTGGAAAGTGAGCATCAGCCAACATTGTTCTGGCTGCTTCAATTAGTGTTCTATTTTTCCTCTCAGCAACCCCATTTTGTTGTGGGGTTCTTGCAATACTAAATTGCCTAGTAATTCCTTTCCTGGCACAAAAATCATCTAGCTTCTTGTTCCTAAATTCTCCACCATTATCACTCCTAAGCATTTTAACCTCATTGCCAGACCTTTTCTCAATCTGAGTGATAAAATCAATAAGAACATCAGCTGTGTCACTCTTTATAGCTAGAAAGAATGTCCAAGTAAATCTAGAGAAGTCATCTGTGACAACAAAGCAATATGACTTACCATTCAAAATTTCTATATTTGTTGGACCAAAGAGGTCCATGTGAAGCATATGAAGAGGTCTGAAACTAGTATGCACCTGCTTGGACTTGAATGAGACCTTGTGTTGCTTGCCTTTAAGACATGCAACACAAGAGTGGTCATTGTGGAAGGCCTTCTCAGGCAAACCATCAACTAAACCAAGCCTCACAAGTCTATTTATATTTTTAAAATTTATGTGCCCTAGTCTCCTGTGCCACAAATTACTCTCATCTACTGAGGCCTTAGCATAAAAACAAGACATATTTGTATTCATTTTAATCCCATTTAAATTCACATTATATATGTCCTTATGCCTAGGTGTTCTATACTCAATATATTTCTCATCAGGGATCTTAAAATCCTTGCTTAACACCAAACACTCAGTATCAATAAAAAGAACTTTATTTTGTTATCACATACTTGTGATACACTAAACAGATTATAATCAAGTTCTTTTACCAGGAAGACATTCTCAAAACGCAGATTATTGGTGAGAAGGGTTCCTTTGCCTGTGATTGTGCCATAACCACCTCCAAAGTATACCTTATCACCATCTTTAATAGGAGTGAAATTCGTTAGATAGTCTTCCTTCCCTGTCATGTGCCTTGAGCATCCACTATCCTAATATCCATAATCATTGATCTGTCTTTGAATGCCCTGCACATAAAGAAAACAAATTAGTTTTCTTTGGGAACCCAAGTCTCAAAAGACTTGGATTCATCTGGTTGTTCAATAAGAACAGACTTAGTTCTCACAACAACCCCATTCTCATCCTTTTTAGGATGAAATACCCAATTAACCCCAATAGGTTTTGTAATGATTTTTGAAATGTAATTAAATCTATTGCAAGTCATTGAAATCCTATTATTATTAGGGTTTTGATCTTTCTTGGGTCTCCATGTTAAGCTTGAAGAAGCTTTAGACCCCTTACCTTGTGGCTGCAAATATTTAGGTCTGGTCACGTTTCTGTCAGCGTTAGAATTTGTCCTGTCAACGCTGAAATTACCCTTGTCAGCGTTGAACCTAGGGTTTGCTACAGGAACCCATTGCCTATTTGACCAAGTGTTTGTCTTTTGAAATGGTCTTTGTCCATGAGTGTTAGACCTTCTAGAAAAGAATGGGGCAGGTCTAATCACTTGTGGACTTTGCTGCACACAAGGTTTGGGTCTGACAACGTTTGACTTTCTAACAACGTTGACTTTCTTTCTGTCAGCGCTGAAATTGTTCCTGTCAGCGCTGGCTTTGGGAGCGTTGACACATTTGTATGCCAAATGTGAAAAGCTACCGCAAGTGTAACAGGCTTTCTTAGACACAACCTTAGGTCTAGAAGAGAAGAAACATGTTCCATGATTGCTAACTTGGCTCTTGGGTGACCTATTATTCCTATACATCTCTGCATATTTAATGGTAGGTCTTCTAACAGTGTTTGAGCCTAGGTCAACAGCTTTACCAGTGATTGGGTGAGTAACCTTAATGGGTGGTGATTCATTTGGACTTTCACATAGCAAACCTCCCTTAACAAATAAAGTAGGGTTAGCTTTCTTCCACTCATTTAGGTCAGTCAATTTTTGTTGATACTCTTCCACTGGAGTGACAACTCTTGGTGGAGGAATAAATTCCTCGTCTTGGAGCTCTGGTAAACCAGTCCAAGATAAGTCCCTTCGTTGGACACCATAGAAGTCACCAGCTGGTGGTGGAACCAGAGAGTAATCATTCATCCCAATCCCAGTCATGTCCTTAGTATCCCTTTGTTTAGCTACACAGTCTCCTAGGGTTTGGGTGGCTCTATCAAATCTTTGAATTTTGAGGTCAACAATATCTTTATTCTTAATGGACTCATCTAACTTAGCCTGTAATTCACTATTAACCTTTTTCATGATGTTTCTAACATCCATACTACCCTCTAGCTCATGTTTTAAGATATTGATCTTATCTTTTAAGTCAAATTCCATTTTCTTGTATTCGGAAACGGTTTTCTCAGTTTCAGTAAGAGCTAGTTGGTAATTAGACAATTTACACCTTTCAGTGCTCATGTCATTCTTTAGCTTTAACACCTCTTTGTTAAGTCTTTCAGTGTTTAACCTACAACCTTTGCTAGAAAAAGCATCATCATATACCTCATTATCAGATGAAGAGGAGGAGTGTGCCATGAGAGCATATTCAACATGCTCTTCTTCTTCAATATCAGCAATCAAAGCTTTATCCTCTTCAACATCCTTAGCCAGATAGCTCCAATCCCATCCTGTACCATCAATTCCTTGAACTGCAACCATGGCTTTGGAATCCTGAGCTTTAACAACCTGACTTGAGGGTTTACCAGCATCAGATCTTCTAGGAGATCTGCATTCCCTCATGAAGTGCCCCATACGATGACAGTTGTAGCATTCAACTTTGGATTTATCAAATCCAGCAGTGTCTTTAGCATTGAAGGTCATCTTCTTTTTAAACCTTCTGTTCCACCTATTTGCTCTTATACTAGCAAGAGCCATGTTCCACTTGATGTCCATCTCTTCCAAGTGCTCATCACTTATTTGCTCAAGGTCCTCATATGTAATCACTAAACCATTGGGCAAAGAAGCAATGTAAGCACAAACAGTATCCAAATCCAACCCAGCAGGTTTAACTCTTGGGGAGTCATTCTTGAATGTGTCAGCGTCTGAAAAGGAGACGTTGACAGGACTTGTTCCAGCGTTGACATATGATGATCCAGTAACTGGATGCATATAAGAGTCCTTCTGATTGAATTGACCTTCACTATGAGAGAAGAAGGCCATGTTGCTGGTGGTAGATTTGCTTCCAAGCTCTGAAAGAGTTTCATCTTCCAACAATCTTAGTTTGTTGTAGATGTCATCAAACGAGGAGCTCTTGTAAGTATTGTTGGCAAGAATAGATCTTGCCTCAATCTTCCATGCCTCACCAAGACTTTTAAGAAAGGTAGCATTGGTGTCAACATCACCAACTTGTGTCCCCATGAAGGACAACTTGCTTGTGATGTCAAGCAATCTGCTTCTCACACTACTCAGTTTCTCATTGGATTGAGCTTTGAAGACAGCATAATCATGCAGAAGTTGCCTTTTCTTTTCTTCCTTAGTGTCTGCATTGCCACCATATGCAACTTCAAGAGCTTCCCAAAGATCCTTAGCAGATTCATAGCCTCTATATTTATGCTGGTTTTCTTGTCCCAAAGAGACTTTCAGAATATTTAGGGCTTTCATGTCAACCCTTTTCTTTGCAATATCTTCAGCAGCTACAGCTCTACCATCTCCAGGTTTTTCTTTCTTATCCTCTTCAGGGCATCCTTCAACAGCTGTTCTTTGACTAATGGCATCAAGAATCTTTTGAGCCTTATTGAATGAGTTTCCATATTCAATAATCTCCCAGAGTGTGTAGTCATAGATCCCTAGATATTGTTCAAAGTTGAACTTCCATAAGTCAAAGTTAGTTGCATCAAGCATGGGAATCTTGATGTTTGGTAAGGCTGAGGAGGATGAGGTTATTGCTTCAGACATGATGTTGTTAGGGTTTCTGAGAAAATTAGGGTTTTGGTGTTTTTAGGGTTCTGGTGTTCGTGTATGGTGTTCTTTAAAGATCAAAAGTTCCTCAACAAGCTCTGATACCACTTGTTGATCCCAAACTTAGATCGATGAGCTTTGTGTATACGAGATTAGATCAAGTAATACACGTAGAGAAACCTTTGTATATGCTTTATGAATCTAAGTGTTATGCGTAATTTAACACTTAAACAAGAACACACAAGATATAAACAAACTTTCACTTTGATTATCAATGTCAAACTTGCTTACAATGAAAGATGTTTTCGAATGAAAACTTATATAAAACTTTAACCTAAAGGCCTTCTTTTATAGATACAAGAAGCCTTGTACAATAATCTACGTATCAACTATTCTAGGTAAAGATAAACATAGAAAATACATTGTCGTTTCTATCCTTACTAGAAGTATTCTAGAATATAATAAACGTGTAGATTATATCTTCCATCAGTGCTTGTCTTCAATGTGTCAACGCTTGACTTTAACTTGTCAACGCTTGAGCTGTCAGCGCTTGCTTTGTTCTTGTCAACGCTTGAATTGTTCTTGTCAACGCTCAAGTGATCTGGCCTTAATTTATTCCCAACAAGGTAAACTCAAGCACTTAGTTAAGGATTGGAAGGATGGAAAAGACAACAAGAAGTATGATAAGAAGGATCCCCAAAAGGACAAACCTTCGACCATATAGATGATCCAATCCAGACAACGCCGCATGAGGCAGAAAGTTGGCCAAAAATTTTCACACGGCAGGGAAATCTCATTCCCTCCTATCACAGCAAGCGATGTGATTGATGCGCCTCTCACTAACGAGATAAGCATTGGAACACACAATGTTCGTCGCATGTATGTGGATGGAGGTTCGTCAGCAGAGGTACTGTATGAACACTTTTTTGTGCAGTTATGCCAAGAAATAAGAAGCCAATTAGTACCGGCCACGGTGCCGCTCACTGGCTTTAGTGGAGACACTATCTGGCCGATCAGGCAACTGCGTCTACTTGTAACCATTGGGAATGAGGAACACTCCACTACGGCGTGGATGAACTTCATGGTGATACGCTCACATTCTCCGTACAATGGTATCATAGGCAGACTAGGTATTCTGGCTATACGGGCGGTACCCTCCACAACACACGGAATGATCAAATTCCCTGTTGAGGAAGGAATCGTCACCATTTACAACACAATCGTACCAGCATCCGAGTGCCATACCGTGACAACACCGGCTCCACCTGTTCCACCCAAGGATGGATCACCACCTCCTAATTGGAAGGTGGCAATTCATCCCGACTACCCGGAACAGGAGATATCCATAGGGGGGCGCTCTCGGATAGCGGCAAGAGGGCCATGTGCTCTCTTTTAAGTGCAAACCTAGATGTATTCGCATGGGATCCAAAGCATATGACAGGCGTGCCACGCGCGATAGCAGAACATAAGCTCCAGATCCGCCAGGGGTACCAACCCATCAAGCAAAAGAAGCGCGGCCAGGCGCCTGAGCGCAGCCAAGTGATATTGGAGGAAGTACGGAAACTAGTGAACGCAGGTATCATGCGCGAGGTATACTACCACGAGTGGTTATCCAATCCGGTCATGGTCAAAAAACATGACGGAAGTTGGCGCATGTGTGTGGATTTCACGGATCTGAACAAAGCCTGTCCACAGGATTGTTACCCGTTACCGGAGATTGACTGGAAGGTGGAATCCCTGTGCGGATATCCATTTAAATGCTTCTTAGATGCATATAAAGGATATCACCAGATCCAGATGGCGGAGGAGGACGCGGAAAAAACAGCGTTTCATACAAGTCAGGGCGTATATTGCTATACGAAAATGACGTTTGGATTAAAGAACGCTGGTGCTACATACCTGCGGCTTGTGGACAAAGCTTTTGAATCACAGATAGGCCGCAACTTGGAAGTCTATATGGATGACTTAGTCATAAAAAGTCATACGGAGGATGCACTTCTCCGGGATGTCCAAGAGACATTCGGCACACTGAGGAGGATTAACATGAAGCTAAATCCAAAGAAATGCACGTTTGGAGCAACGGAAGGAATGTTCCTTGGATATTTGATTGATCCAAACGGCATCAAACCTTGCCCAGAGAAAACGGACGCAGTTATACAGCTGCCATCCCCTCAAACACGGAAGGAGGTGCAATCCTTAAATGGGAAATTGGTCGGGCTAAATAGGTTCCTATCCAAATCCGCAAAGAAGTCATTACCCCTATTTAAGACACTCAAGAAGTGCATTAGGAAGGGAGACTTCTGGTGGACAAAGGAAGCTGAGGAAGCTTTTGGCCAACTCAAGCAGCACCTTGCATCTCTCCCTATGCTAGTAGCTCCCCGGCCGAAGGAGGAACTCATTATGTACCTCTCAGCCACTCATGGCGCAATAAGCGCGGTACTCTAGACAGATAGAGATACAGTGCAAACTCCGGTCTACTTCATAAGTAGAACATTACAAGGACCGGAGCTGAATTACTCCTCTATGGAAAAATTGGTGTTGGCACTAGTGTTTGCTACAAAGCGGTTGCGCCGATACTTTCAGGCGAACCCAATTATAGTCCATTACGGACCAACCAATCAAGCAGGTCATTTCTAGACCGGATGTGGCAGGAAGGCTACAAAAATGAAGCATCTTATTGGGGGAGCACAATATATCTTATAGGCCAAGGACGACTGTGAAAGGCCAGATCTTGGCAGATTTCCTGATTGAGAAGCCAGATGAGGAAGGGCCAATCGTTAAACAAGACGAGACTCCAACAGAACCATGGGTGTTATTTACGGACGGATCTTCGTGTGCAGATGGGTCCGGAGCTGGTCTCATCCTCACAAATCCGGAGGAATGGAGTTCACGTACACCCTCCGTTTTGAGTTCACGGCCCACCAATAACGAAGCAGAATATGAAGCATTAATTGCGGGTTTAAAAATCGCCGCTAGAATGGGAATCCGCAACCTTGAGGCTTATGTGGACTCACGTCTTGTGGCGAACCATATTCTAGGTGGATATGTGGCTAAGGAGGACAACATGGTCAGATACTTGGAAAAAGTCAAGTCACTAATCGCGGCTTTCAGCAAGTTTTCCATCAAGCAGGTGCCAAGAGGCGAGAACAAGAAGGCGGACGCTCTTAGCAAGATCGCATCCACAAGCTTCGCTAACTTGTCCAAACAAGTCTTGGTGGAAATACTCAAGGAGAAATCTATAACAGAAGGGGATGTCGCTACTATAGTTGAGGAGGATGGACCTACATGGATGACCCCGATCATCAACTATTTGACTAGCGAGGACCCTTCCGGACGAGGAAAAAGCAGCACGGCGCATCAGAAGGAAGTCGCAACACTTCGAACTCCGAGAAGGTATTCTTTATAAGCGCTCTTTCTTGCAGCCGTGATTGCGGTGTGTTGGACCACGACAGGCTACCTATGTAATCAGTGAAATACATGAAGGGTTGTGCGGCATGCACGCAGGTCCGCGATCCGTGGTAGCTAGAGCCTTACGGACAGGATATTACTGGCCTACCATGCACAGGGACGCGCGCGACATGATTCGCAAGTGTAGTGATTGCCAAGTGCATAGACCAGTGCCACGGCACCCTCAGCAGGAGCTTACACCTATCACGTCCCCATGACCATTCTATAAATGGGGAATCGACATTGCAGGACCATTTCCTGTAGCTGCGGGGGGGGGGGGGGGTTAAGTTCTTGATTATCGCGATGGATTACTTCACACGATGGATAGAGGCCAAGGCAGTCAAATCCATCACAGGCAAACAAGTCAAAAAGTTTGTTTGGGAGCATATTGTGTGCCGTTTTGGCCTACCAAGAGAAATCATCTCGGATAACGGTAAACAGTTCGCGGACAATCCATTCAAGGACTGGTGTGCATCATTGAATATCAAGCGGCGCTTCGCGTCTGTTAAGCATCCGCAGACAAATGGCCTCGTGGAACGAGCAAATAGAAGCTTGGGAAATGGCATCAAGGCACGTCTGGATGAACGAAGTGCCCAATGGGTGGACGAGTTACCACATGTTCTATGGGTGCATAGGTCCATGATTAAAACAGCCAACGGAGATACTCCATTTGCATTGGCCTACGACACTGAAGCTGTTATACCAGCGGAAATAGGAATGCCTACCATCCGCACAACGGAGGTTAATGTCGCTACGAACGACGAGCAGCTGCGAATCAACCTGGATCTTTTGGAAGAAAAAAGGGAGATAGCAGCCATGAATGAGGCTAAGTCCAAGGCTAAAATGAAGGCTTATTACGACGCCAAGGTTAAAGGTGTTTCTTTTCGACCGGGAGATTATGTCTACCGGGCTAATGAAGCAAGTCGAGCGGAGAATACAGGAAAGCTGGGCCCTAAGTGGGAAGGACCGTATGAAGTCACGGAAGCCTTGGGACGAGGCGCGTACAAGTTACGTGACATGGATGGCCGCGACCTAGAACGCACATGGAACATTTCCAATCTCAAAAGGTGCTATCTTTGAAAGCTACGGCTTCCGCATGGGTGCTTCGCTATACGTGGCTTTAATGAAGAACCATGCGTTCTATCTGTTTTTCTTCTTATGTTTTGTTTAGTTTCCTTTCTTGTTTTCTAGGACTTATCATTATTGTTCAAACAAAAAAATGTAAATGTTCTAATAAAATGCCGTGGTGCCTAGCTAGCTCCACGGCTTGTTTCACGCAAATCATTTTTTAGATTTTTGCCAGTCATATGAATTTTGGTTGTTGTTATAGTATGTCATGTTTCATTCGTATGCATTCATTCAAATTACTGTACATGTACTATACGCCTCCAGGCGGGGTAAGAGGATTAAGTGAACCTACTAATTCAACTTGCCGCGTAAGAGGGATGCAACCCCAGCCGCACGGATCATGTATCCTTACTGGACACCTTACTCACAAGACGTTGTGGTAAGTTTCGTATGCCGTACTCAAGCAGTGCTCCGCATAGCAAAGACGCACGTCGCATGTCTAGTAAATTATAGGCTTGTAGGTATTTTCCTTTTTTGTGTAAGATGTGACATGTCATGCAGTATTGGCATACAATGTTCAAACAAAATGAAAATACACAAGTTTCAAAATAAATAGCAAAATGACCGTGGTCATCACGGACTTCCATATAAAAGGCAGTCATTTCACATATGTCTTAGCCGTGTACATACACGGACGAATAAAATTACAAATGTTTACAACTGATAAATTACAAGGGGGTAGGAATTCCCCTATGTCCTTCTTCCCTTCTTCAATCAGAGCACGGAGGACCTCCCCACGAGCATCCTTCCCATCCTGGGCCTTGACCGCAATCGCATCTAATGCTTCTACAAGCAGTTTCTCACCTTTCATCGTTTTGGAGGCGGAATCATAAGTGGCCAAGGTCAAAGGGATGGGATCCGCAGTAAGCCGGGACATTATTGCCTCGGTTGGAGCGTCTCTAAGTGTCTCAAGCTCATCCAGGAGGGGGTGTTGGATTTCCGCCAAGGCATTCATGGACGCGGTCATATTATCTGCGGCTGGGGGATTATGGTAGGGATGCTGCATGATGTCTTCATTTTTTCCTATCAGTTCTGCAGCTTTGACCAAACCCTTATGTCGACCACTGATAGGTGTGTAAACACCCATCTTTTCTACCACTTAATTACAATAATAACCGGACCAAAACGTGTATTTTATGTCTTTTATGTCGGAATTATGCGTGGTTTGTGTTTTTGTTGTGATTTAGGACGAAAAGGTGAAAAGTGGAGAAAACACGGGAATTCACGGGCATTTACGGACTTTTATTGAAGAAAAGGATGAAAGACGAAGTCAAGAAGTCAAAAGTGGATAAAGAACGGAAGTCCAAGACCAATTCTGAAGATTTATCGAAGAAAAAGTCAAAAGACGAAAGTTTACTTAAAGCCGAGGAACTCAAGTCTTATTTATCGAAGAATTAAAAGACGAGTCCAAAGAAATCCCGAGCCAAAAGTCATCACATTCCAAGATTAACAAAAAGATTAAGAAGGAAGGACTTGATGGTGCAATTAACAAGAAAGGAAGGAGAGAGGAAGCTTCCTCTAACCTCTCCCCTAATCACCTATAAATACTCTCATTTTCATTCCATTTAGTTTTGTTGGCTAGATTGACAAACTAGTTCTTCCACCTTTCATTTATGCACCTTTATTTACTTGTCATTTAAATACATGTTTTGCACTTTAATTACTTTTAATTCCAAGTAAGTTTTTGATTTGTGTTCTTTAAATTCTTGTCTTAATCTTTCTTTATCATTTGATCAAGTCTTTTTATCAATCTCATTCTACCTTTCTCTCTTTTTGTTTCGGCTTGAATTTCGGATTAAGCAAGGTTTTGCTTAATCCATTTGCTTATCTTGATTAAAGTCTCGTCCCTTTTTAATCCCTCTTACGAACTAAGCCACGAGATTGACAACCTTGTGTGCTTATTTGGTACTTTGTTTTAGTGTTTTGGAAATTTTCTTTAAAGTTTTGATTTTTAAGTTTTGATTTCATTTAAGTTTCGTCTTTTAAATTTTAAAAGCTTTTAACTTTTTAGCTTATTGTCATGTTTTGATTCCATTTCATTCAAGTTCTTGGTCACGGCTTATTAGAAGTAGCTTATTTAGAATTGTGCTTATTACGAATTTGGTACTCCATCGGAAAGCTAGGGTTTTCTCCACATTGCGACGGCTTGCAATTCCACATTCCGATAGTGACAGTATTGGGCTTAAGGGTTTTGCTTTCCGATCCGGGATTGCGACAGGAGTGACTTTACCTCATTCCGATCTGGGGATTGCGATCGCATATTGCGATCGCTCTTTCCGACGGCTCTTGAGGCTTGTTAAGTCGAAGTGTTGCCCAATTTTCCGTAGCCTCATTCCGATAGGTACATTCCGATAGGTACATTCCGACAGGTTACATCTTGGTATTCCGATAGCATACATTTCGATCTGGGCTACATTGCGATCTGAGGTTGTTAGGTTATTCCGATCTGAAAAGGTGACATATTCCGATCTGGGTTTCTTCAACATTCCGATAGGTGGTGTGTTCATTCCGATGGTAGGTTGATCGGAATATATTCCGATCTGGGTTAACTTTTATGTTTTGTCTTGTTTAATTTTTAGTTTATGTCTAATTTAATTTCCGTCACGCCTTTATTTTTAGTCATTTAATTATTTTACCTTCCGTCACGCTTTTAAATATCGCACTTTCTTTTAATTAGACTTAGATTTATTTTCACGCTCTTTTAATACTTGCCCTTTATTTCAACGACATTTACTTTTAAGTCTTTGCACATTTAATTAAAAACCAACCAAAAATATTTGTTTCCACCAAAGATCATCTGAGTCACATAGAGAACTAAGATCAATTCGATTAGACAGGAACACAACGAACACATAATCTTTATACGGGATAAAAGCCTAGTATTAAATGGCGCCGCTGCCGGCTCTTTTCGTAAAGATCAACAGTTTTTTGTGAGAGACACGTTGCTTTTTGGGATCCGTTCACTTGTGAACGTTATTTTTCTTGCCTAAAAAATAAAAAATCATAAAAATTAAAAATTGATAAAAAACCATAAAAAGTAAAAATTTCAAAAATCCAAAAAGATTTTATCTTTCTTGTGAATATATATTGTCTTTGTTTTTGGTTTTGCTTTCTTTTGCATTTTCAGGTGTATGCGTACTAGATCTTCTACTTATCAAGAGCCCGAGCCTCAAGAAGATTTAGATATGGCAGGTGTTAACAACAATAATCAACTACCGCACCTCAATAATCATAATAATAACAACAATGCTCCTCCACAACCCGATCTTCGGACCATGGAGGAACTTTGCCAACCAACAATGTTTGGACGAGGAGGACCGATTGCGCCGATGCAAATCAACGCTCCTGAGTTTTCGTTGAAGCACCACATGATTCAGCAAGTACAAACAAACCCATTTAGAGGATTGCCTGATGATGATGCCAACAAACACCTCGACAAGTTCATTACTATCACCCAGAGCATGAAGTTGGCTGGTGCCACAATGGATGAACTTCGCCTACAGCTCTTTCCACACACTCTATTACATCATGCCGAGAAATGGTTTGATCGTCTCCCGAAGAATTCTATTCACACTTGGGATGATAGGACTCAACGCTTTCTATCGCGCTACTTTCCACCATCCATGGTCACAAGCCTTCGCAATCAGATCAGCGGTTTCATGCAAGATCCCGATGAATCTCTTTTTGATGCATGGGAGAGATATAATGTCTTGATCGACCGTTGTCCAAACCACAACATGCTTCCGGTCACCTTGATTGATACTTTCTACAACGGATTGACTTTTCGAGATCGTGATACGATCAATGCAGCCGCCGGTGGCACATTCATGAAAAGGAGACCCGAGGAGTGTAGAGAGTTAATTGAGAACATGACTACTCACCACAAGAACTGGGATTCCTCTGCATCTTCTAGGAACAACCCGAGAGTCAATGTTTCCTCAACCTCAGCAAACCCTGAGATGACCGAACTCACCCGCATGATGACTGAAATGAGCAAAAGTATTACGCTTCTCGCTTCAAACCAACAACAACAACAAGTTAAAGCGGTTTCTAATCCTTGTGAAACATGTGGCGGTCCTCACTCATACACCGATTGTCCTTCGACACAAGGAAATCCGGAAAATGTGTATGCAGCTTACGGTAATTATTCACCGGAAAATTACCAAGCTAGACAACAAGGGGATAGAAATCTGCTGAGTTACCGATCTAACAATTACCTTTCACCCGGTTTTTCTCCTCAAAACCAAAACCCCGCCAACAACTACACTAGAAGCAACCAAATCCCACCAAGAGCTTCTAATCCTTATCACCCACCCGCCCAACAAACCCCACCCAGTAATTCGGATGTTGAGGCCATCATGAGAACCCAAGGTGAGCAAATTAAGAATCTGCAGAGCCAAATTATCAATCTTAAAGGGGATATCACAAAGCAAGGAAATGAGATAAGATCCGAGCTTCGAAATGATATTCAATCCTCCTTCAGCAATCAAACCAATGATTTGAAGAATATGCTTGCTAGTTTCTTGCCCGCCGCTCAACCTTCTACTTCAAGTTCTCTACCTTCAAACACCGTCACTAACCCGCGAGCCAATGTGAGTGCTATTACTACTCGTAGTGGAGTCACCATCGTAGGACCACCAATCCCACCCCCATCATCTACACCTCCTCCACCACCATGTATCCCTACTCCTCCTACACCTAGTATTAGTGCACCATTACCGTCTCCGCCTCGACGTGATGAAGTTCCCACGAATGATCCTTCAACATCTCAACCTTTACCTACACCTGCACCTTCACCACCCAAACCCAATATCCCTTATCCTTCTCGATTGGGCAAGAACAAAATGCTAAACAAGGAGGACGCTCAAGTAACTAGCTATATCAAGATGATTTCTCAAATGAACTTCAACATTAGCTTTCTTGAAGCACTTGTCCACATGCCCAAATTTGTTAAAGCATTTAAGGAATTGCTTAACAAGAAGGAGAAGCTGATTGAACTCGCCAACACACGCTTAAATGAAAACTGCTCTGCAGTTATTCTTAAAGAACTTCCGGAAAAACTTGGAGATCCCGGTCGTTTTGTGTTGCCTTGCGTGTTCAACAAAACTGAAGAATTTACTGCCCTTGCTGATCTCGGGGCTAGTATTAATTTGATGCCTTTGAGTGTTTGGAAAACACTGTCATTGCCCGACCTCACTCCAACAAAGATGACTCTTGAACTTGCAAATCGCACTCTCGCTTACCCTGTTGGTATAGCCGAAGACGTGTTTATCAAAGTTGGCACATTTACTTTCCCGGTCGATTTTGTTGTCATCGATTATGAAATGGACCCTCGTATTCCTTTAATACTTGGTCGGCCATTCTTGCGAACCGGACGTGCTTTAGTAGATGTGGCCGAAGGTGAGTTAATCTTACGAGTCGGGGATGATGCAAAAGTTTTCAAAATGGGGAAGCTTACTAGTTTAACTTTTGGAGGCCGAGAATCAGTGAATATGATTAATGTGCTAGATGACTTTACCGTCTACGAAAATCCTCTATTCGACTCTTGCATCGATAATCCACTTTTTCATGATGATGTGGATGATTCTCTCCCTACTTTGGACGCTTCTCCCATTTATGATTCGTCACCGGTCTTTGACGCTTATGATGATGATGATTCTAGCTCAGATTCGGATGATTTTGAGTGTACTTCTGAGTATCCCGAGCTGCCCACTTTCGATGATTTTGATGAGGCTGATACTCTCTCGAGCGATTCTTCACATAATGAAGATCCTCCGTCATCACTCGATCCTACTCTGGACGATTATTCATTTGAGGAAGATTTCTCTGAATTTCTTAACACTTACTTCCCTCATGAGAGTGATGCTCCTCCTTTGGAATTTGAAGATTATCGCCTTGATCCTACTTTGGATTTGAAGAGCATTTTGTCAAAGGAGAAAAAACCGGTTGACACCAAAATCCGTTGCACGTATGATTTGACACCTCTTTGTCCCCCTTCTGAGGACGAGGTTGTGCTTCTTTGCGGATCTTCTTCCCACTCGGCTGAGCCGGAGTGCTATTTTCCCCTGAAGGAAAAGGTGTTCGATCCCGGTATTGAAGTCTTTAAGCCATCTCAGTATCCACCTGATGAAATAAAAGGAAAAATCTTTGGAACCATTGAAGACATGCTTACACCTCTTCCTACTTGCTTCCACCGTTCTCCATCACTGCTTAAGGGAACCTTGCCACTTCTCTTTTGGCTTGCCTTGTTCACCTTAAGCTCGTGTTTATTGATGGATGAAAACTATGTCTTTGATCCTGGTGGATATGTCTCATGCTACTTCCGTTGATGATCAAGGTCGAGTCAGGCTCACGACTCGGTTAACAAAAACCAAGCGCTTCTTGGGAGGCAACCCATGCATCTATCTTTTCGCTTTCTTTACCATAAGTGTAGGGGGACCCTTTGGATTGCTATTTCCTATCCTCACTTCTTAATCAGGGATTCGAGCTTCAATGATCCACTCTTGATGATTCTTGACGATCCGTGATTCCGTGTTCCATTCTCCCGGTTCTATCCTAAACTCTTTTCGATTCACTATTTTATATTTTCTCAATATTAAAATAGGAATCTCTTTAGTTGTCTTTTCCTTAGCAAGATTTAAACAACGTGCACAATGCCCTAAGTGTAGGGGAGTTTACTTCCCCATGCTTAAACATTGAGGACAATGTTTATCTTAAGTGTAGGGGGGACTTCTATCGAAGTTAAGTGGTCTTTTCCTTGTATTTGTCCTCATTTTAACCGAAAAATCAATTTTTCAACATTTTTCAAAATTTTTGATCTATTTTGGCCTATTAGTTTTTCCCTTTGTATAGTTATTTTCTTTCCTCATTAGAATAAATGTTTAATAAGTGGTTTTAATTTTCAAACGTTGTGAATCTTTTGACTCAACTCGAGTTTACTCTAGCTAGTATCCTTAACATGTTTAAGTCAAGTTTTGCTAGGCTTTTATAGAGGGAGCTATAAAACGCGAAAGTCTTAACTCTCACGGGTTAAGAACAAGAACTTTTCGCAAGTTCCTATAATTGATCCTAGAGAGTCATTTATCAAGGGAACTTTAAGATGCGATTTCTAAACTTGAAAGAGTCTAAGAAGTTGCAAGATCCTATAGGCGACTCGAAAACCCAAAACTTTGATTTAATAGGCTAAGTATCCACGAATCTCATTACTTGAGATTTTAAACTGTGGAGAACGAGAGATGATAGAGCCAATTATAAGTCGGTATTCTTTCGTGAATTTATGTGAGTTAATTATGAGCCTATTCTCCCATCGCTTGCTAATAAATTTATCTGCTAATAAATAAGGTTGTACGATTTGAAAAGTTACTTAGCTTCTAGCCCCAGATCGTTTAAAAGTTGCTCGGTAATGACGAGAGTTCATAGCCAAGGCATAACTTATGAAGCGGGGCGCGAAGATTGGCGAGTCCGAAAAGGCCCTAACAAGGCATGAGGGCTATGTTTTGTTGCTGAAGATCCAAAAGTGATGTGAAGAATCATTTATCGAAAATCAATATGAAGGATCGAGACACACGACGTAAAGCAAAACTCCCCAAAAGTCATGGAGAAGTGTATCCGAAAAGACCCTAACAAGGTATGAGGATAAATAGATCCAAGTCAATAAAGGAGGCGGATCGTTGTATATCAAAATCCAAAATAAAGATTGGAGAAAAATGAAGAAGTCGTGGTCCATATATGAAGAATCTCTCAAAACTTCCAAGTGAAGAAATTCCAATTATGAAGAGAATACCATTATTTCATGAACGTCTCTCAAGATTTGAAGTATGAAGTCGCTGCCAAATATCGGCCCGAGAAAGGTCTCAAATCGCGAACCAAGTTATGCCAAGATATGAACTTTTTGATATCCCGAGAGGCAGTTTTAAAAGATTTGGTCCTTTAGCTAACTATTGATTAAATCGTACACTTTATTTTCAGACTAAATAACTATCGAAATAAGTCAAACAATGCATCTTCGTGATCATTCAAGACAAATAATAAAATATAAGAGATACCCATAGGAATAAGGGAGTCTAAGTGAATAATTGGCCCACATGAGTTCGTGTTAGTCTACTAACTTATAATAACAATGATCTCGTTTTAAGCTTGGTTTGGAGAAAGTGAAAAGTTGAGGATGATGATTATTCATGACATTTTCAAAACCCAAGGTATGCTTTTTGCTTTGCATTTTTATAATTTTCTATCTCTTTAATAAAGGCCAATGTGGATTGATCATGATGAAAAGTGTAAACATGCTTTGTAACTAATGCATTGCATGAGGACATTGCAATGGTCAAGTGTAGGGGATTTGATAGGTGTGTAAACACCCATCTTTTCTACCACTTAATTACAATAATAACCGGACCAAAACGTGTATTTTATGTCTTTTATGTCAGAATTATGCGTGGTTTGTGTTTTTGTTGTGATTTAGGACGAAAAGGTGAAAAGTGGAGAAAACACGGGAATTCACGGGCATTTACGGACTTTTATTGAAGAAAAGGATGAAAGACGAAGTCAAGAAGTCAAAAGTGGATAAAGAACGGAAGTCCAAGACCAATTCTGAAGATTTATCGAAGAAAAAGTCAAAAGACGAAAGTTTACTTAAAGCCGAGGAACTCAAGTCTTATTTATCGAAGAATTAAAAGACGAGTCCAAAGAAATCCCGAGCCAAAAGTCATCACATTCCAAGATTAACAAAAAGATTAAGAAGGAAGGACTTGATGGTGCAATTAACAAGAAAGGAAGGAGAGAGGAAGCTTCCTCTAACCTCTCCCCTAATCACCTATAAATACTCTCATTTTCATTCCATTTAGTTTTGTTGGCTAGATTGACAAACTAGTTCTTCCACCTTTCATTTATGCACCTTTATTTACTTGTCATTTAAATACATGTTTTGCACTTTAATTACTTTTAATTCCAAGTAAGTTTTTGATTTGTGTTCTTTAAATTCTTGTCTTAATCTTTCTTTATCATTTGATCAAGTCTTTTTATCAATCTCATTCTACCTTTCTCTCTTTTTGTTTCGGCTTGAATTTCGGATTAAGCAAGGTTTTGCTTAATCCATTTGCTTATCTTGATTAAAGTCTCGTCCCTTTTTAATCCCTCTTACGAACTAAGCCACGAGATTGACAACCTTGTGTGCTTATTTGGTACTTTGTTTTAGTGTTTTGGAAATTTTCTTTAAAGTTTTGATTTTTAAGTTTCGATTTCATTTAAGTTTCGTCTTCTAAATTTTAAAAGCTTTTAACTTTTTAGCTTATTGTCATGTTTTGATTCCATTTCATTCAAGTTCTTGGTCACGGCTTATTAGAAGTAGCTTATTTAGAATTGTGCTTATTACGAATTTGGTACTCCATCGGAAAGCTAGGGTTTTCTCCACATTGCGACGGCTTGCAATTCCACATTCCGATAGTGACAGTATTGGGCTTAAGGGTTTTGCTTTCCGATCCGGGATTGCGACAGGAGTGACTTTACCTCATTCCGATCTGGGGATTGCGATCGCATATTGCGATCGCTCTTTCCGACGGCTCTTGAGGCTTGTTAAGTCGAAGTGCTGCCCAATTTTCCGTAGCCTCATTCCGATAGGTACATTCCGATAGGTACATTCCGACAGGTTACATCTTGGTATTCCGATAGCATACATTTCGATCTGGGCTACATTGTGATCTGAGGTTGTTAGGTTATTCCGATCTGAAAAGGTGACATATTCCGATCTGGGTTTCTTCAACATTCCGATAGGTGGTGTGTTCATTCCGATGGTAGGTTGATCGGAATATATTCCGATCTGGGTTAACTTTTATGTTTTGTCTTGTTTAATTTTTAGTTTATGTCTAATTTAATTTCCGTCACGCCTTTATTTTTAGTCATTTAATTATTTTACCTTCCGTCACGCTTTTAAATATCGCACTTTCTTTTAATTAGACTTAGATTTATTTTCACGCTCTTTTAATACTTGCCCTTTATTTCAACGACATTTACTTTTAAGTCTTTGCACATTTAATTAAAAACCAACCAAAAATATTTGTTTCCACCAAAGATCAACTGAGTCACATAGAGAACTAAGATCAATTCGATTAGACAGGAACACAACAAACACATAATCTTTATACGGGATAAAAGCCTAGTATTAACCACGGTCGAATCCATCGGATACGACCTCGGCGAATGCCTCCAGTAGGTGTGGAGCTTCCAGGGCCCTGCTCACAGCAAGTCGCAGTCCTTGCCCAATTATCCACCTGCGTCCAGCTATGGCGGATAATAGGGGAGGACATAGTCTTTCAGCACAGCTTATGGCCATCTTGTTCAGCTTCTCATCCGCTGTAACAGCCTGCTCTTCCAGGTTGGCCCGTGCCTGTGTCAGCTCATCTTTTAGCGCATCACGCTCTTGGGCGATGTTGAAGGATTGTACGGTCACGGCCTTGGTAGCAGCTTCGGCCGCAGACACCTGCATATAGAACTTTGAGTTATTACAAGGATATATACATTTTTGGGTCGAATAAATACTCAAGGTTTAAGTATATGTACAAAAGTTTCAGAAGTGTACCTTCTCATTTGATACGGCTACAAGGGCTTCGAGCTCAACAATACGCTTTTCTCGGGTGTCGGCGTGATGAGCTTGCTCTTTTACCGTAGCCTCGGCTATCACCAGCGCTGGCTGCAAGGATGCGATGGTCCTCTCGTTCTTCACGACCATCGCCTCACGACGGGCTATCTTTTTATCTGCCCGATTCACATTTGTAAGGGCCTTGATCAAGCGGCGTCTCAAAGCGGCTCCCACCGTCACTTGGTGTGCGGACGACACGTCAAATTGCTCAAGAAGGGATTCATGATCCAACTCGTCTAAATCTTGTGCAAGGACTGGCGGAGTGATGTGCTCAATGAATTCTGAGCACTCAGATTCTGCTTCCAACCTTGTCAGGCTTGAAAGGTTCCATGCTAGGCGCAAGCTTTCTTCTGGCCCATTGGGGTGTGGTTCCTTGGCGTGTGTCGCAGCAGGGGATGCGGGTCTGTTAGTTGGTGCGGGGGATGGATTCCTCTCCACTTCTTCCTCTTGTGCTACGGCCGACGGATTAGCCCTGTTATTGACATGGCAAAATTAGTCTAAGCATTATATATTTCACAAAGTATAGTGACACGACTAAATATTTGAAGGATACTTACGTGGTATCAATGGCAGGGTCTGGGCCGGGAGGAGCTACGGTGCTCACAGGTGTAACTCGCAAGGCTGGCTCTCCCATGTTCGGGGTGGAGCCGGCTTGAGCAGTTGCAGTACCACTCCCCTCTTGGTACTGCGGATGATCCTTCCTCAGTTTCTTTGGGGGAGCATTCGCGGCCCCGACCTCACCCCTATTTTCTTTGCCACCCTCCTGGTGGTCTTTCTCTTCCTAGATGTGAGCGGGGCGGACCCGGATGCCTGAGTGGTGTCTTCATTAGGATCATTTTCCTCTTCCTGGTTGGTCGCGCCCCCCTCCAACAATAGTTCTCCACCATCTTCATTATGGAAGTCCAATGGGGACTTCTCAATGATGGGTTTCCCTTCATCTGATCTGGGCTCGGACGTCTCTTCGAGCGGCATGGTGCGGTCAGCGGTCGCCTCCAGCAGGGGAGCTCATTCTCCTTCAGAGGCTGGAATCCTTCGGCCACCTTCATTGGGTCGCCCTGGCGGATTAGTCCGTGTAGGTTCATTTCTGCGGACATTTATAAGTATATGGGTTAGTAACGTTCTACAAATATGCATGACAATTCAAATCAACAAAGTATAAATAGACCTACCCTCTCCCTGTTCCGTCAGGAAGCACGGATATAAGTCATCCCTCCCAAAGTAGCGGCAGCTTATTCCTACCAAGCACAGAAAGTGTTCCGGCAACCCTCTATGGAATTCTGTGCGGTGGGTATCTAGTGTTTTTAAGTCTTTGCTGCTATAGCCTTTGGCTTTGGGCGGATAATCTTTGGGTGCTTTGGTTTTGAGTACGAAAGGAGTAGGGAACACCTTCTCATCTACAAAGAAGTAATGGTCGTACCAGTTCTTAAGGGAGTCTAGAGGCTTCCTATACGTCATAGGGGCATTCCCGGGTCGTTTCTTAAACGACAGCCACCCATTCACTAACTAGGGGAAGTAAAAAGCCCTAAAAAGGTTCATGGTTGGGGTTACTCCGCATGTATGGCATGTAATTTCAAACTGGTTGATTTTACACGCCCCTATGCAGTGAAGCTGGGTTATGTGGAAGTCATAATACAATAGTAGGTCTACCAAGAATTTGGACAGGGGGATACGGTAGTTGGCCGAATCAAATAGGCGCGTGTACCCGCCTATTTTCCCCGCCGGTGCATCTGTAATCGCCTCAACTTCACCTGGATAGGTGGGGTGTACGCTTTCGGGTATATAATACTACGACAGAAAGTCGATGTATTTTTCCGCCGACATCACGTTAAGGACATCCGTGATAAGTGGGTTGTCCTTTACCATGTTTCATAAAAGGGTTTTAAAGGGCGTGATGATCTAACCTGCGGTGGAGGAAATCCGTGGAAAAGAAGGCAAAGTTTTGGAGGTAGAAGCTTGAGAATAACAATGGCGGAAGAAGGGGTGAATTGTGTGTGTAAAAAACACACACACTAACTCTTATATAGGGTTGCCTCGGTTTCCGAGGTAACGTACATGTTCGACACGTGTAGGCCACCACGCCTATCCAACGGATAGGATTTCTGACACTTCTGCCAAATCAGAGGGGGCCCATGGGTCACTTCTTGGCAGTTTTACGTGGCTCAATGGTGGGCATTAATGGTGCACTTTTGCAGACGTGCGGCTGAAAAGTTGACTACCATTAATGTTTTTATTCTTGTGTCGGGATATGCGGCTCTTACATAAGACCGTATTTAATGTTGCATTTGATTTGCCTCGGCCGTTACGTGCGGCTAAGGTGTTATTCGAATAATATTCCTAGTACGGGCAGCCACGTGCGGCCATAGCAAAATTTTCTGTATTTTTCATTCCCTAGTTCTTATTTTGGTATGTCCGGAGAGCATATTGGTAGTCTAGAGGTTACGCCTATGGCTGTAACAACTAGACTGGGGGGACATGATGACGTATAGTCCCCAGCCGGGTCAGGAACCCGGTCCATGGGTACTACCCGTATCCGGCCCATCACGGATGGGTGGGAATAATGTCATTTAAGCTTATGGGCTTGGATGAACAATAACCGCACACATATGTGTGGCCCATGGCCCGGTGCGGCGGCATAGGGTTAGACAGAATCATATTCTGTCTAGGAATAGGTTTACCCCAAAAGAGGAGGATATTCACTACCATGATTAGAAGATAACAATCATTCTAATTCTGGTAGTTATCCTTTCCTTGGGGCCGAAGTATCAGCGGCAGCCCACTAGGGTTCTACTGCCTATAAAAGGAACCCCCAAGGGTTCCACAAAGGTATTACGTTCTATACTCTCTACTCACATATAACCCTAACCGATTACTTACTCTCACGCTGGAGTCTAATCGTAGGAAACCCTCCCACGGTAAGCCTAACGCGTATTGTTTAGTGTGCAGGATCCCAACCAAATACTTCACTTGGTGCAGGAGCCGGAGCCCAGCCAACCCGAATTGAGCCTAATTCGGGTCTAGCAAGGATCACCCAACTTTTGCATCAACAATCACCAACAATCAATAGGGCTTCAAAAGTGCTTCATCATGTGTGTAAATAACATAAGATTTCATGGTTAATTTTGATCAATGATGGTAGTTTAAGGGTGAAGTGTTCGGCATCATAGAGAGAGAGGGAGGAGAGTGGAAGTTGTTTTGCATGTGTGTTTTTGTGAGAAATGGTTTTGCTAACATGGTTTTGTTGGTGTGTAGCTTACTTTGTAAGCCTTAAGCAACAAGTGTAAGCTTGTTGCTACAAGCTTGACACATCACAAGTGTGGTGTCACTTTGTGGCCGGTTATGAGTGGGGGTGGGGCAAAAGTCATTTTGTCTCATCCCCATTTATTTACGGGTACTCCTCGATTCTAGTTTTCTCGATTTGCGTGCCCTCAGGTCGTTTTACGAAAAACCTTTTTATAAATTATGAATCAACGGCACAAAACGAATCTAACAAAAATTTTCTCATCAAAAACGGAGTTCGAAAACGTAAATACGTAATCCTAAGATTTCCGGTTTAGTCGTAAAGGACGTTAAATTAAAATCGTAAGTCCTAATCTCTTCTCGTAAATTTGTGAGTTTATGAACCAACTCAAAATTAAAATCCCAAAATGATATTTACGGATAAATTTATTTTCTGAAATGTCGGACTGTCACCAAAGACGGTGTATGTACGTAAGCACGTAACGTAGAATCCTCCGGTTTAGACGTAGTCGATGCTACTTCAAGACGCAAATCCAAATTACTTCCCAAAAATAAGTGAGTTCATAATATAACATTAAAATAATGTTTTTAAATAATATTTGAGAATAAAGTTTAAAACATAAATTGACGGATTGTCACATAAGGAGTCTTATTGTGGTTTTTTGTTGACCAAGGCTCTATTTTGCACATGGCAAGCTGTGTTCATAGCCTCAGCCCAAAAAGCAATGGAAAACTTAGTATCTTCTAACATGGTCCTAGCTGCTTCTATAAGTGTTCTATTCTTTCTTTCAGCCACACCATTCTGCTGTGGAGTTCTAGCTATATTAAACTCCCTAGTAATCCCTTTATCAACACAGAAGGTATCTAACAGTTTATTTCTAAACTCACCACCATTATCACTTCTAAGTATTTTAACCTCATTACATGTTTTCTTTTCAATTTGGGTAATAAAGTTAATCAAGACTGTGGCAGTATCACTTTTTAATGCCAAAAAGAAAGTCCAAGTAAATCTAGAAAAATCATCAGTTATAACAAAACAATAAGATTTACCATTTAAACTTTCTATAATAGTTGGGCCAAATAAGTCCATATGTAGCAAGTGAAGTGGTTTAGAACTGGAATGCATAATTTTAGAATTAAAGGAGACTTTATGATGTTTGCCTTTAAGGCATGCAACACAAGAGTGATCATTGTGGAAAGCCTTTAAAGGAAAACCATCAACTAGGTCATGTCTCACAAGTCTATTAATATTCTTAAAGTTTATGTGCCCTAACCTTCTATGCCATAGATTACTCTCATCTACTGAAGCTTTAGCATAAAGACATGACAGATTTTTGTTCATTTTAATCCCATTGAGATTAACATTATAAATGTCCTTATGCCTAGGTGTTCTATATTCAATAAACTTCTCATCAGACATCTTAAAATCTTTACCCAACACCAAGCATTCAGTATTAGTGAAAAGAACTTTATTTTTGTTATCACAAACTTGTGACATACTAAACAAGTTATCGTCAAGTTCTTTTACCAGAAAAACGTTTTCAAAAAGTAAATTGTTGGTGATAAGAGTGCCTTTGCCAGATATTGTTCCATATCCTCCTCCAAAGTACACTTTGTCACCATCTTTAATGGGGGTAAAATTTGACAAATAATCTTCCTTCCCCGTCATGTGCCTAGAGCATCCACTGTCCCAATATCCATGATCATTGACCTACTTTTGAATGCCCTGCACATAAAGAAAACAAATTAGTTTTCATTGGGAACCCAAGCATGAGCAGACTTAGATTAATGTTGTTCTTCAACAAGAACATAATTAGTCCTTATAACAACCCCTTGTTCATACCTTTGTGGCCTGAACACCCATTTTACCCAATTGGTTTAGTAATGACCTTTGAAAGATAGTGAAATATGTTACAGGTCATAGAAATTCCATTAGAATTAGGATTTTGGTCTTGTTTAGGTCTCCAAGTCAAACTAGATGAAGCTTTAGACCCCTTTCCCTTAGGCTGTAAGTACCTATTGTTACTTGGTCTAACACAAGATCTAACACCAGCTTGTTGTGGCATTTTCATGCCAAACCTAGAGCTGTCAGTGTTGGAACTATTCTTGTCAGCGTTGAATTTGTTGCTGTCAGCGCTGAAATTGTTCTTGTCAGCGCCCAAATTAGGGTTTGCTACAAGAACCCATTGTCTGTTAGACCAAGTGTTGGTCTTTTGAAAGGGCCTTTGTCCATGAGTATTTGTCCCTTTAGTAAAGAAGGAATATGGTCTAGTGACTTGTGGACTTGGTTGGACAAAAGGTATGGGTTTGACCATGGTTGACCTATTGTCAGCGTTGAATTTGGAGGCACTGACACACTTATAGGCCAAGTGAGAAAAACTCCCACATGTGTAACAAGCTTTTCTAGACATAACCTTAGGTCTAGATTGAAAGAACCATGTCCCATTAACACTAGCTTGGCTTTGTGGTGACCTAGGTTTTCTATACATTTCAGCATATTTAACACTAGGTTTTCTCTTAACATGAGCCAAGGTTAATAGGTTTTCCAGTAATAGGGTTGGTCACAGTAATGGGTGTAGGCACAAATGGACTCTCATTAAGCATTCCACCCTTATCAAAAAGAAAAGGGTTGTCTGCTTTCCATTGCTCAAGGTCACTCACCTTTTGTTGATATTCCTCAACTGGGGTGAGCACTCTAGGTGGAGGAATAAATTCCTCTTCTTGGAATTCTGGAATACCAGTCCAAGAGAGATCTTTTCTCTGAACACCATAAAAGTTCCCAGCAAGTGGAGGAACAACAACATATTCATTCATCTCAATTCCATATGTCCCTAGGATCTCTTTGTTCACTGACACACTTTTCTAGGGTTTGACTAACTTTATCAAACTTTTCAATCTTAAGCCCTACATTTGCTTTATCTTTAAAAGCTTCATCTAACTTAAGTTGAACCTCACCCCTGGATCTCATCAGAGTGTCCCTAAGTTCAATACTAACTTTAAGATCATGAGACAAAACATTAATTTGATCTTTTATGTAAAATTCCAATTACTTATAGTCCTCTACATTCTTTCAGTTTGTGTAAGTGCCATTTTATAATTTGATGGCCTACATTCTACATCAAACACATCTGATTTTAACTTTAAATTTTCTTTGTTAAGATTTTCAGTGTTTAATCGACACCCTTTACTACAGAAAGCATCATCATATACCTCATTATCTGATGAAGATGAGGAGTTGGCCATGAGAGCAAAGTGAACATGCTCTTCTTCTTTCTTCTCAGCAATCAAAGCCTGATTCTCTTCCACATCATTTTCCATAAAGCTCCAGTCCCATCCAACACCATCAATATCTTGTATGGCAACCATAGCCTTTGGCTTAGCATCTTCAACCTTGATGATTTGGCTTGAAGTCTTTCCAGTATCAGATCTTCTTGGAGATCTACATTCCCTCATAAAGTGACCCATCCTATGACAGTTGTAACATCAACCTTAGATTTATCAAATCCAACATTGTCTTTAGCATTGAAGGTAATTTTCCTTCCAAATCTCCTATTCCATCTGTTGGCCCTTATGCTTGCAAGTGCCATATTGCACTTGATATCCATCTCTTCTAAATTCTCATCACTGTTTTGCTCAAGATCCTCATAAGTAATCAAGGAACCATTGGGGAATGCAGCAATGTATGCACATACTGTATCCAAATCAATACCAGCAGGTTTAAGCTTTGGTGAGTCAACATTGTATGTGTCAGCGTCAAAATGTGAGCCGCTGACAAAGGTTGATCCACCGCTGACACAAGTTGATCCAATAATAGGATGTACATATGACTCTCTTTCACTTTTTTGAGCTTCACTATGTGAGATGAAAGCCATGTTTCCAGATGTTGATTTGGTTCCATGATCAAGTAAGATTTCACTTTCCACGATTTTTAACTTATTGTAGACGTCATCAAAAGTAGAACTCTTATGGGTATTTGTAAATGATTGACCTAGCCTCATTTTTCCACGCATCACCAAGACTTCTAAGAAAAGTAGTAATGATATCAACATCATCATGTTCTATTCCCATGAAGGATAACTTGCTTGTGATGTCTAGAAGCCTGCTTCTCACCTCACTTAGATTCTCATTGGGAAGAGCTCTAAATGCAATATATTCATGCAAAAGTTGCTTCTTCCTTTCTTTGGCAGTATCTTCATTACCACGATAGGTGACTTGAAGAGCTGCACAATGTTCTTTGGCAGACTCAAAACTTCTGTACTTTTTTTTGATTATTTGGACCCAAAGAGAGTTTAAGAATGCTCAAAGTTTTCATATCATTCCTTCTTGCAGCTATATCTACAGTTGAGATAGCTCTTCCATCTTCAGGTCTATCTCTTCGCTCTTCAGCAGAGGAACCAACATTGGTTCTTGCTGTAATAGCAGCAGCAATCCTAGCAACTTTATTAAACTGATTTCCAAATTCAGTAATTTCCCATAGAGTATGATCATGAATTTGAAGATATTGTTTAAAATTGAACTTCCATTGTTCAAAGTTGTTAGGGTCGAGCATAGGGATTTTTAGGTTGTGATTTGATGAGGAAGAGGATTCTGTAGCAGACATCTTATCTGGTTTTAGGGTTTCTGGTGTTTCTAGGGTTTACTATTCTTTTAGATCAAAGTTCCTCAACCAGCTCTAATACCACTTGTTGATCCCAAACTTAAATCGATTAGCTTTGTATTATCGAGATAAATCAAGAGTAATACGTAGAGAAACTTTGTTGTTATGAACAATCCAAGTGTTATGCGGAATTAACACTTAGAATAAAGAACAAGCAAACAGTTAAACCAAACTTTCACTTTAGATTAATAATCGAACTTGCTTACAATGAAAGTTGTGAAAACTGAATAATGTATATAAACTACAAACCCTACGACCTCCTTTTATAACATAAGGAGTCGTGTACAAAGGATAACATATCAACTATTCTAGGTTAAGATAAATATAGAAAATACAATATTGAGCATATCTTTACTTCAAATATTAAACGTGTTGACTAAGTATTCCTATCAGTGGTTGGACTTCTTCTTGTTAGCGCTTGGATATTTCTTGTCAGTGCTTGATCTGTCAGCGTTTCATTTTCTCTTGTCAGCGTCTGAGTGACATAGCTCATTTTATTCCCAACAGGAAAAATCATGAGCTCCACCACAAGATATACAACTCTTTTCAACCGCCTTAACCGATGTGGAACTCAAAGCGTCTTGTGCTTTCCAATGAGTCATAAGAGACGAAAATATATCGAAAAATCGATTCTCCTCATTTGCTTCATCTTGTAAGGCATTCATGTTACGAGATGATGACGATGAACCCATAGTGGCAACACTCAGTGTGTTACGAGGGTTATAAACCTTAGATCTATTCTCGATGATTGTTAAAGCTTCATTTGTCGTTTTTCGCAAAAAATTACCACCGGCGGCGGCATTCAAATAGTCTCGTTCATGATCGTTAAGCCCATTATAAAACGTATCAATTTGATGCAATTCAGAAAAATCATGGTGTGTGTTGATGCAAAAGTTGGTTGATCCTTGCTAAACCCGAATTAGGCTTAATTCGGGTTGGCTAGGCTCCGGCTCCTGCACCAAGTGAATCGTTTGGTTGGGATCCTGCACACTAAACAGCACGCGTTAGGCTTACCGTGGGAATGTTTCCCACGATTAGACTCCGGCGTGAGAGTAAGTACTCGATTTAGGGTTTATGTGAGTTAAGAGTATGAATCGTAATACCTTTGTGGGACCCTTGAGGGTTCCTAATATAGGCAGTGAAACCCTAATGGGCTTTCACTGATGCTTCGGCCCCACCACCATAATTAGAATGATTGTTATCTTCTAATCCTGGTAGTGAATATCCTCTCCCATTGGGATAAAGATATTCCCACACAGAATATTATTCTGTCTAACCCTATGTCGGCCATGTCGGCCGCACCGGGCCATGGGCCGCACACATGTGTGCGGTTACTGTTCATCCAAGCCCATAAGCCTGAATGACATTATTCCACCCATCTGTGATGGGCCGGATACGGGTAGTACCCATGGGTCGGGTTCATGACCCGGCTGGGGACTATACGTCATCATGTCCCCCCAGTCTAGTTGTTATGACCATAGATGTAACCTCTAGACTACCAAGATGCTCCCCAGACGTACCAAGGAAACAACAAGATAACAATTTGTTCAAGAATTTGTATTGGCCGCACGTGGCAACCTGGCTTAGGAAGTTATCTCATCAATATCTCAGCCGCATATAGCGACCGAGACAAATTAAATATAGCATTAAATGTCAAGTCTTACGTAAGAGCCGCATAACCCGACATTAATAACTGTTCATCTGACTTGTTTGACTGACAAAAGTGCAAACAGTCAGAACCTCGAGCAGTGCAAACGTTTGAGTCAGAAGTGACCCGTGGGTCCCGCCTGACGTTTCACTTGCCACTTGCTCCCTAGCCATACGATTAAGATAGTGGCCAACACGTGTCACACATCCAACAGGTCGTGACCCATGAGGCAACCCTATAAATAAGCCACCCCCACGGCTGTGTGAAACACACAGTTATAACCTCCATTTCTGCCATTAAAGCTTTCCTCTTAGCTTGAACCCAATACGCACGGATCCCTTCACACACAGGTTAGAACACCACGTCCTTACACTTTTTTTGTTAGTAATGGCTCATAGAAACAGCCCTACCATTAGATCCGTGCTGAATGTCATGACCAAAGACCAACTAAACCACTTTTGTACAAATTATTTCATCCCTACAAACCTACACCCCTCACTTCCTGGCGCCGGAGACCTCATAACTGAGGCTCCAGCGGGTAAGATTGGCCTGTATACTCGCCTCTTTGATGCGGCTAATTACCGCATCCCCTTCACCCACTTTCTTGTAGATCTGATAGGATACTATGATGTACACATTAGTCAGCTCCACTGCATAGGTGCCTGTAAGATTAGTCAATTCGAGATCCTCTGCCGTGCTAGGAGAATCCCCCCAACCGTAGAATTATTCCGGCTCTTTTATGTTCCCAACATAGTAAACGGTTGGGTATCTTTTAAGAAACGAGCCTCCAACAGTCCCCAATCGCACAATAAACCAATGGATTCATTGAAAAATTGGTATGATCACTACTTTTTCATTGACGCAGTGGTATGGCCGGGCGATTACATCATTAGAACTAAGATTCCTCACGACCCCAAGCCGCACACAAGTACATACAACCCCCGTCATTCCCAAGAGTTAGATCTGAATAGGACTGGGTTCCATAGAAACCTTCTCGAATCATTCCTGTGTTTGCTAGGGATTAGCCGCAATTACTTTGGTCCATCCAATAGGTATCCCATTTTTTGGAGAAGGCAGGGCGAAGGTAGGCTAACATCCGTACGTAAAAAATGCATACAATTATTTGATAAATAGCTAACATATGTTGTTTTATGCTGAACAGAAATGAACTTCTTTGGACTTTTGCGCCAGGGCGACCCGAAGCTTGTACCAGAGGGTCTTCGTCCTCTCCGTGAGAATGAACAACCCCTTCTTGAGCATACCCGACCCGTGACGGTTGCTCTTGAAGCCGTGCCAGATCCTCATTCGAACGAGGAAGATCATGGAAACAATGTTGATGGTGATAACCAGGTGAATGAAGGAGGAGCCGGGCCCTCCTCACCACATAGGGAGTAGCAGGGGGATAATATTGAATTAACCACCTCCAGCATTCGCCGACTGATGGGCGATGATGATGAAGAAGTACAACAACAAGTCAACCTGGAAGAAGAGGAAGAAGATGAAGTCGAGGAGGAGATCGACGAAACAACAATGCAGCCCGTCGCCAGGCGTACCCGAAAAAGAAGCAACCGTGTGAGGAGAACTGCTTCAGTCGAGATTGGCGAACACAATGCTCCTGCCAAGAGACTGCGAGAAGACCACCCCTTGTATCAATCTGTCGGGAGTGCTACCCAGGGTTCCGAGGCTATCCGGGCCGCTCATGTCGATCCCGTTACTCGGATTGCCCCAACCGCCTCCGAATTAGCAAGAAACGACATGTAAGACTCCATCCTAATATGTAAGAATGACAAGTTTCCCTGTAAGCAATACTTAAGATATTTCATAACACTTGTTTCACAGGGACGACCAGACTGGTGCCGCGCCTCCTTCTGACACCCAAATTGACAAGGGGAAAGGAAAAGAAATGGAAGAAAACCCCACGGCCCCCACAAAGTCCGACCCTGTATTTGAAGAAGGTTCACCCACAGCCTCCCAAGACTTCCCCGCGTCCGGCACCCCTCAACCGTTCAACCCTGTATGGAATATCACAACGGCATCACGACTGAGGGACGCCGAGGAGTGCCGGGAGTACCTCAACAATTGCATACCACCAAGCTTGGTGCGAGAGGTAAATTCGCTCAGCCATGCAGATTTGGCGGATGAGTATAATGGTGCCCTGGTACACCAAATGGCGATGGGTACCTCGATGAGGGTGAGGTTTGAAGCCGCACTTGGGCATGTTGACTCTCTCAAGAGGAAAGTTGGACGGAGGGAGAAGATGATTGTAGATAATGAAGCTCAAATTGCCGACCTCCAATCCCAACTGGCAAATGCCGAGGCGACTATTAAAAACAGTCAGCCCGCGCGAATGAATACGACCAGCAAGTAGCCAATCTTGAGTCACAACTAGATGCTGCAAACACCAAGGTACATATCAGTGCCGCACCACCCATATTATAAAAGGAATATATGCTAACACGTTTTTTCCTTATAGGTAGCCACGGCGGAAGCTTCTGCCCACTCGTACTCCAGCCAAGTAGACGTGCTTACCAAGAAACTAGAAGACGCGCACCTGGCCGTCCAAAACATGGAGAAAGTACAAAGGGACCTTGTCGATGAGAGGGCGGTCATCCAAGAGATGAAAGAGGCATTTGCCCAAAAAGAGTTGATGATTGATGCCCTTACTGCCGAACGTGACAATGTGCTATGCCCCCAACTGCTAACAGCTATTGCCGGCCGTAGGTGGATGGTTGGGCATGGAGCACGCCTGGCCGTCATGAAGGTATTAGAGGCCCCGGAATTTGTGCAACAATTCGCGAACCTTGTGTCTGATGGTATTGACCACGGACGACACGAGGGAATGGTTGAGGCCGCTGAGCTGATCACGAAGGGGGAGGATGTCACCAATCATGCCTTCTTTAAGCCTGAAGCTGCTAGCAAGATGACTGCCTCTATGGCCGCGATGCGAGATCTGCACTACCCATTCTTGGACGAACTGGAGGCCACCAAAGATGCGTCAAATATGGAAATTATGGGAAGGCTCAGTCTTAGCGCGTCCTCCCATGCTTCCTTCGCTCCATCCCCCAGCCACCTGACACTTCCCATATACGAGGACGTAACCAGGATCGTGCTTGACGAAGAACCCTTAAGTGTGGTGCTGGAGAGGACTGCGGCTCAAGCCCAGAAGCAAAGAGAAAGTGATGAATGGTTTTTGTGTCTGGTCGAAGAGCAAGCAGAAATGGGTAAGTTTTTCCCCTCTATGTAGGATGCTCCTACTTTATGATCCCTTTCAGACACTTTGGTTTGTAACCCTTTGAATATTTATTATCCCTGTTTATCCGTGTATGTACACGGCTAACAACATTTGTATTTTTGTGTATAAGTCCGTGAGTGGCCACGACAATTTTGTTATCTATTTTGGAAACTTGTGTATTTTGACTGTGTTTAAATATTGTACCACAATACTGCATGATATATCACGTCTTACACACAAAGAAAGAAAATACATACAAGTCTATAATTTACTAGACATGCGACGTGCGTCTTTACTATGCAGAGCACTGTGCGGCTACAGCATATGGAACTTACCCCAACGTCTTGTGAGTAAGGTGTCTAGTAAGGATACATGATCCGTGCGGCTGGGGTTGCATCCCTCTTACGCGGCAAGTTGAATTAGTAGGTTCACTTAATCCTCTTACCCCGCCTGGAGGCGTATAGTACATGTACAGTAATTTGAAAGAATGCATATGAATAAAACATGACATATTATGATATAAGTAAGATTCTAACAATAAAAAATGATTTGCACGAAACAGGCCGTGGAGCTAGCTAGGCACCACGGCATTTTATTAGAACGTTTACACTTTTGTTTGAACAACAATGACAAGTCCTAAAAAACAAGAAAGGAATCTAAACAAACATAAGAAAAACAAGACAGATGAAACCGCATGGTTCTCTATTAAGACCGCACATAGCGAAGTACCCATGCGTAAGCCGTAGCTTTCAAAGATAGCACCTTTTGAGATTGGAAATATTCCATGTGCGCTCTAGGTCGCGGCCATCCATATCACATAACCTGTACGCGCCTCGTCCTAAGGCTACAGTGACTTCATACGGTCCTTCCCACTTAGGGCCCAGCTTTCCTGTGTTCTCCGCTCGACTTGCTTCGTTAGCACGATAGACGTAGTCTCCCGGTCGAAAAGAAACACCCTTGACCTTGGTGTCATAATAAGCCTTCATCTTAGCCTTGGACTTAGCCTCATTGATGGCTGCTATTTCCCTTTTTTCTTCCAACAGATCCAGGTTGATTCGCAGCTGTTCATCGTTCGTGACGACATTAACCTCCATCGTGCGGATGGTAGGCATTCCTATTTCTGCTGGAATAACAGCTTCAGTGCCGTAAGCCAATGAAAATGGAGTATCTTCGTTGGCTGTTTTGATCATAGTTCTATGCGCCCATAGCACATGTGATAACTCATCGACCCATTTGCCACTTCGTTCATCCAGACGCGCCTTGATGCCATTCCCCAAGCTTCTATTTGCTCGTTCGACAAGGCCGTTTGTCTGTGGATGCTTAACAGATGCGAAGCGCCGCTTGATGTTTAATGATGCACACCAATCTTTGAATGGGTTGTCCGTGAACTGTTTGCCGTTGTCCGAGATGATTTCTCCTGGTAGACCAAAACGGCACACAATATGTTCCCAAACAAACTTCTTAACTTGTTTGCCTGTGATAGACTTAACTGCCTTGGCCTCTATCCATCGCGTGAAGTAGTCCATTGCAACAATAAGGAATTTAACTCCCCCCGCAGCTACAGGAAATGGTCCTGCAATGTCAATTCCCCACTTATAGAATGGCCATGGGGACGTGATAGGTGTAAGCTCCTGCTGCGGGTGCCGCGGTACTGGCCTATGCACTTGGCAATCACTACACTTGCGAATCATGTCGCGCGCGTCTCTATGCATGGTAGGCTAATAATATCCTGTTCGTAAGGATCTAGCTACCACGGATCGTGGACCTGCATGCATGCCGCACAACCCTTCGTGTATGTCACTGATTACGTAAGCGGCCTGGCGTAGTCCAACACACCGCAGCCACGGCTGCAAGAAAGAGCGCTTGTAAAGGATGCCTTCTCGAAGTTCGACATGCTGCGACTTCCTTCTGATGCGTCGTGCTGCTTTTTCCTCATCTGGAAGGGTCTCATTAGTCAAATAGTTGATGATTGGGGTCATCCATGTAGGTCCCTCCTCTTCAACTATAGCAGCAACCTCCCCTTCCGTTATAGATTTCTCCTTGAGTATTTCCACCAAGACTTGTTTAGACAAGTGAGCGAAACTTGTGGATGCGATCTTGCTAAGAGCGTCCGCCTTCTTGTTCTCGCCCCTTGGCACCTGCTTGATGGAAAACTTACTGAAAGTCACGATTAGCGACTTGACTTTTTCCAAGTACTTGACCATGTTGTCCTCCTTAGCCACATACCCACCTAGAATATGGTTCGCGACGAGCCGTGAGTCCACGTAGGCCTCAAGGTTGCGGACTCCCATTCTAGCGGCGATTTTTAAACCCGCAATTAATGCTTCATATTCCGCTTCGTTGTTGGTGGCCGTGAACTCAAAACGGAGGGCGTACGTGAATTCCATTCCTTCTGGGTTTGTGAGGATGAGACCTGCTCCAGACCCGTCCGTACACGAGGAACTGTCCGTGAATAACACCCATGGTTCCGTTGGGATCTCGTCTTGTTTGATGATTGGTCCTTCCTCATCCGGCTTCTCGATCAGGAAATCTGCCAAGATCTGGCCTTTAACAGCCGTCCTTGGTCTGTAAGATATATTGTGCTCCCCCAATAGGATGCTCCATTTCTGTAGCCTTCCTGCCACATCCGGTCTAGAAATAACCAACTTGATTGGCTGATCCGTAATGACTACAATTAGGTGCGCCTGAAAGTACCGGCGCAGCCGCTTTGTAGCAAACACTAGTGCTAACACCAATTTTTTCATGGAGGAATAATTCAGCTCCGGCCCTTGTAGTGTTCTACTAATGAAGTAGACCGGAGTTTGCACTGTATCTCTATCCGTCATAAGTACCGCGCTTATTGCGCCATGAGTGGCTGAAAGATACATAATGAGTTCCTCCTTTGGCCGGGGAGCTACTAGCATAGGGAGAGATGCAAGATGCTGCTTGAGTTGGCCGAAGGCTTCCTCGTCTTCCTTCATCCACCGGAAGTCTCCCTTTCTAATGCACTTCTTGAGTGTCTTAAATAGGGGTAATGACTTCTCTGCGGATTTAGATAGGAACCTATTCAGCCCGGCTAACTTCCCATTTAAGGATTGCACCTCCTTCCGTGTCTGAGGGGACGGCAGTTGTATCACCGCGTCCGTCTTCTCTGGGCAAGGTTTGATGCCGTTTGGATCAATCAAATATCCAAGGAACATTCCCTCCGTTGCTCCAAACGTACATTTCTTTGGATTTAACTTCATGTTAATCCTTCTCAGCGTGTCGAATGTCTCTTGGACATCCCGGAGGAGTGCCTCCTCCGTGTGAATTTTTATCACCAAGTCATCAACATAGACTTCCAAGTTGCGGCCTATCTGTGATTCAAAAGCTTTATCCACCAACCGCTGATATGTAGCACCGGCGTTCTTCAGTCCAAACGGCATTTTCGTATAGCAATACACGCCCTGGCTCGTATGGAACGCCGTTTTTTCTGCATCCTCCTCCGCCATCTGAATTTGATGATACCCTTTATATGCGTCCAAGAAGCATTTAAAAGGATACCCACATAGGGACTCCACTTTCCAGTCGATTTCCGGTAACGGGTAACAGTCCTGTGGGCAGGCCTTGTTTAGATCCGTAAAATCCACACACATACGCCAACTTCCGTCGTGTTTCTTGACCATGACCGGATTGGACAACCACTCGTGGTAGTATACCTCGCGCATGATGCCTGCATCCACTAGTTTCCGTACTTCCTCCAATATTACTTGGCTGCGCTCAGGCGCCTGGCCGCGCTTCTTTTGCTTGATGGGTTGGTACCCTTGGCGGATCTGGAGCTTATGCTCTGCTATCGCACGTGGCACACCTGTCATATGCTTTGGCTCCCATGCGAATATATCTAGGTTTGCACTTAAAAGAGAGCACATGGCCCTTTTGCCGCTATCCGAGAGCGCCCCTCCTATGGATACCTCCTGTTCCAGGTAGTCAGGATGAATGGCCACCTTCTAATTAGGAGGTGGTGATCCGTCTTTGGGCGGAACAGGTGGAGCCGGTGTTGTCACGGTGTGACACTCGGATGCCGGTATGATCGTGTTGTAAATGGTAACAATTCCCCCCTCCACGGGGAATTTGATCATTCCGTGCGCCGTAGAGGGTACCGCCCGTATAGCCAAAATGCCTGGTCTGCCTATGATCCCATTGTACGGAGAGTGTGAGCGTATCACCATGAAGTTCATCCACGCCGTAGTGGAATGTTCCTCATTCCTAATGGTTACAAGCAAACGTAATTGCCCTATCGGCCAAATAGTGTCTCCACTAAAGCCAGTAAGCGGCGACGTGGCCGGTACTAATTGGCTTCTTATTTCTGGGCATAACTGCACGAAACAGTGTTCATACAGTACCTCTGCTGACGATCCTCCATCCACATACATGCGACAAACGTTGTGTGTTCCAATGCTTATCTCAATAGTGAGAGGCGCATCGATCACATCGCTTGCTGTGATAAGAGGGAATGAGATTTCCCTGCCGGGTGAAAATTTTTGGCCAATTTTCTGCCTCGTGCGGCGCTGTCTGGATTGGATCATGTATATAGTCGAAGGCTTGTCCTTTTGGGGATCCTTCTTATCATACTTCTTGTTGTTGTCTTTTCCATCCTTCCAATCCTTAACTAGGTGCTTGAGTTTTCCTGATTTGATCAATGACTCAATATGCTTCTTGAGCTGGATACACTCCTCCGTGCCGTGGCCTTTGTCATTATGGAACTCACAGAAGCGACTTCCTTGCCGACGTTCCGGCGGAGTGGTCATTGGGGGAGGCCTTGGGAAGTTCGCCCCTTCCGTCAGCAAGATCTCCCGGTAGGACATCTTTAGGGGGTGAACTTATCGTCCTGCCGTCCTCCTTTGCTTTGGCTTTTATAGTCTGAGCCCTTGTTATTGTTCTGATTGCCTTGACCGCCCGACTGCCTCCGGGACTGATCATTTGACCGGTACCCATTTCCTCGGGATGGGTAGGCCGCGACAACAGCTGTTTCTCCTTCTATGAAATTTCTGACCCTTTCCATGAGGTCATCATATCTATCTGGACGCTTGTCATTGAGGCGCCTGATCAGCTCTCTATCTGTTATGGCGTGCATGTAGTCAGAGATTTTCAGGAGCTCCGGCATGGTTCTTGTGCGCGTGCACTCATCATTGAAGCGTTCAGTGAAGGCTTCTGTGGACTCCCCCGGCCGTTGCTTGATAGTTGCCAACGAGACCGGATCCCTATTATACTTCTTTCTTTGAGTATAATTGTTCTCAAACGCAGTGCGTAGTTCCGTGAAACTATCAATGCTCCGTGGAGGGAGTGCCTCAAACCAGTCACGGGCGTTTCCGATCAAGGTCGAATTGAACATTTGGCACCATATAGGCATGGGCCATCGCTCAATTTTAGCCTGCGTATCAAATATTTTAAGGTGATCCACCGGATCACCGGACCCATCATAAGTCTTGATACACGCCGGCATGCGACGTTTGGTGTCCTCAGAATAGTTCCGTATGCGGAGGGTGAACGGGTCTTCCCTGGATCCGCCCATGGCCGAGTGAGCCTAGGGTCATCCCATGGTTCACACCAGGGACGCGAAAGATCCTCCGCTTCCGTATCTCGATAGTAAGGGCCACCATAATACTCATCATTGTTTGGTGGTGGTGGAGGGGTGCGCCTAGGCCGGCGACGCTTAGGCGGATGGTCATCTGAGTCCTCTCCGGACGGATCCGGGGACGGCGGTGGCGCCCCATCCTTTGAATAGGGACCAATTTTTTGGGATGAACCAGGATCTTTTTTCCCAGTGTTCATCCTGTCCCACACACTCGGGCGACGTGTGGTTCTGGCCAGCTCTCGATCTGGTCACTCGGGTGAGCCATCCGACCTTTCTCCTTCTCGAGACTGCATTAATTCCTGCATGAGGCGATCTCCTATGCGCTCAAACACATTCCGGTGTTGAGGGGTTTCCTCAATAGTACCCTGTTCCGGAGGCCGAGCTCTCATTTTCCTCTGATTTTGGGAGGAGGTGATTGGTCCGGTGTCGCCAAAGTTGAGTCTGGATTGGAGGTTCCTCCCCAGATTCAACCTTGATGCGATCCCTGGGACGATCCTTTCGAAGTTCTGCGTGAGAACTCGAGTAAGATCCTCCTCGCTGAGTGGTACGACTTCCACTTCTTCCTCCGTCGAGGGTCTGCGCGGTTCCTTGTTAGGAGGGTTTGGCGCACTCCCCGGATCAGGGTTGTCCAGGGTTGAAGTAGGTGGGGGTGTCATGGAGATCGTGCTCGTCACCCCCAAGGGCTGAAAACTGCCACGGTTACCCGGCCCGCCTGCGAGGCGGCTAGGTGATTGATTGGGGATGAGAATCCCTTCCCCTTGGGACTTCCGGTTCCCGGGATTCACGTTCCTGGGGTTAGCTTGCGGATGCCCCTTCGTCATTGGAAATTCGAGATGAGGTTTTGTTCTAGCTTAGTGTTATGGGTCCCACAGATGGCGCCAACTTGTTGATGCAAAAGTTGGTTGATCCTTGCTAAACCCGAATTAGGCTTAATTCGGGTTGGCTGGGCTCCGGCTCCTGCACCAAGTGAATCGTTTGGTTGGGATCTTGTACACTAAACAGCACGCGCTAGGCTTACCGTGGGAATGTTTCCCACGATTAGACTCCGGCGTGAGAGTAAGTAATCGATTTAGGGTTTATGTGAGTTAAGAGTATGAATCGTAATACCTTTGTGGGACCCTTGAGGGTTCCTTTTATAGGCAGTGAAACCCTAATGGGCTTTCACTGATGCTTCGGCCCCAAGGAAGAGATAACCACCAGAATTAGAATGATTGTTATCTTCTAATCCTGGTAGTGAATATCCTCTCCCATTGGGATAAAGATATTCCCATACAGAATATTATTCTGCCTAACCCTATGTCGGCCATGTCGGCCGCACCGGGCCGTGGGCCGCACACATGTGTGCGGTTACTGTTCATCCAAGCCCATAAGCCTGAATGACATTATTCCACCCATCTGTGATGGGCCGGATACGGGTAGTACCCATGGGTCGGGTTCATGACCCGGCTGGGGACTATACGTCATCAGTGTGGACATTCATGTAACATTTCCTTAAGTCCTTCCCATGCCATATAAAAACTTTCATTAGGTCTTTGCGTAAACCTTGAAATCTCATTTTTCAAATGTGTCGTCTTAGATGGTGGGAAAAGTTGGTTCACAAATTTAGACACGAGATCACCCCATGTCAAAATCGAATTTTGAGGTTCTTTCTTGAGCCAAATTTTAGCGGGTCCATCTAAAGAGTATGGAAAAAGCATCATCGTAATGGCGTCGTGTGGAACATCCTTGAAGTTGCTTGTAGCGGTGAGACGATTGAAATTCCGTATGTGATAATGAGGGTTATCCTTTTCATGTCCGTAAAACTTGTTTGCTTGTAGCATCGACATTAAACCCGTCTTGATCTCAAAATTCTCTGCAAGGATGGCGGGAATCACAATAGCTTCTCCAAAACCCTCGGTGGGTGCTGGAAGCAACTCCATCATAGTACGATTAGCCATAGTGACTATTGGTTCTACAACGGGTTCGACAATGGTAGTTTCTTCTTCAATTGGAAGATCTTGGTTTCCTTCCTTTTGACGACTGATTGTGGTAAAATACACTCTTGTTTAGGAAAACAAAAGAGCGTATATGAGCGGTAAGTATTAAATACGACGGTTTAGGAAAACCGTGTACTAATGACCCAATGAAGTTCAAAGTTCGTTTCCCAAGGAGGTATATGTGTGTGAATAACTTGTAAAATAGTTGAGATTAATATGAAGAAAGAAAAGATGAGGGAATATAATGACGGATACGTTAAAATTATACTACGACGACAAGACTAAAACCCGTAAAAAGTGACAAATAAAAACAATTTCTAAAAATTCCCAACAAATTATCAAAAATAGCTAAAAATAAACTAAGAGTTTACAAATGATCAAAACTTTTTCAAACCTTTTATTTAATTGAATATTAATTTATAAATACTAATTAAAGCCCTAAAAAATCCAAATAATTAATAAAAAGTCCAAATAAAGATTTTTCACTTTGTAAAACTCCAAAATGACTTAACAAGACTAAAAACTATTTTTATAAAATTTTAAACTAAAGAAAACTATTTATAAATGATTAAAAACTATTAAAATATTAAAATAATTCTAAAAATTAATAAAATGATGAGAAAATTAATCTAAGAGTATTAAAAATCCTAACTTAATGTATTTTACCTAGGAAAAATGTAAAAGTTGCAAAAATATTAAAAATGAAATTTAATAATAAAATAATATTAATATAATATTAAAAATCCAAAATTTATAAAAATTTCTAAAAACTTGCAAACTAGTTTATTTTAACCTAAACAAAAAGAAAATGAAAGTAAAATTACCAAAATACCCCTATTGGGACCCCAAATGGGCTAAAAATATAACAGTCCAAATGAAATGGGCTTTTTGGCCCAATAAGTTAAAACTCAACCAAATAAGCTGAAATCATCACTCTAGCTTAAAATTTAATTCTAAACACAAAAGTCTGAAGGCCCAAAAGCTGAATGTGAGCTTATCACAACTTAAATGTATAACAGCTTATTATTAATGGGCTTTTTAGCCCATTAAGGTATAAGCCAATGCCATAAGCTCTAATTTGACACACAATCTTCTTTGAGATGCCTAAGAGATCTGTGAAAAGAAATTTTGAAAAAGCACAACCAATAAGCCAGAAATAAGCAAAGTAAAAATCCACTAAATGACAAAATAGTCGACTTGGAGTTCTAGACCACCTCAAACCTTGATTCAACTTGCAAAAGACTCTAAATAACTAAAATAAGCCAAATCAATCAAGAAAAGTTCAATAAGCTAAGCCAAATAAGGAGAATAAGCTGATAAGCACTTATGTAAAAGTCAATGGAGTTGGTTTTCTAGTCAAACCTTAAAGTCAACCACCCAAATGCTCCAGAATGAACAAATGGGTCAAATGATGAGCACCTATTACAAAATTAAAGTTGTTGCAAGTTAAAATAAGCTAGAACATCTTAATGATAAGCTAAATGCAAAATAACACTAGCAGTGGCTAGCAGCAGGAGAAAGGAGTTCCCACTGCTTTGACTATTTGACCTTGGATTTCTGACAGATTTACTTGTATTCAATGGATAACAAGGGCACCCTTACAACCATTGAGTTGTAAGGAGTCAATATCAAGCAAGAAATCACAAAATCAACAAGCCAATTGATATAGTTAAAGCAAACAGTCCCCAGATATGACACATACTTGGAAAACAAGCAGTTATGAACAAATAAGCAGTTTAAGCATGAATAAGCCAACCAAAATGAACCATATGCATACAAAAGCTATAATAAACTCCAATAAGGACAAATAAACTTGTTTTAAACACTGATTCAAAGATTAGAACAAGATTAAAGCTCAAACAGATTACTGATGAACACAATGATACCCAAAACCCTTTTGCTGATATAAATGACCATAGATCAAATTCCAACACCTTAAATCTCTTACCCAGGTTGCATTAACTAATATTTAGCACTTGTTAACCCTAGTCTACCCTTAGATCTAGGTGTCCCCAAAATTTTAGTCAAAAACAACAAGTATTTCAGATTTTATGGCCTTTTTATGGATTATGGTGATTAGAACCTCAAAACTTACAGATAAATGCCCAATAGCAAAATAAGAACAAGCACAAACACAATACACAAATAACAACCACTCAAGTCACCACAAAACAAGGATATGAAGTTAACCCAAACACCCCTTATCAGACTGATTTCTCAATTTTTCAAAGGATATGTATGATTCAACCCACAAACCAGGCTCAAATCAACTCAATAACAACAAACAACCTCCAAAACACAAGATTCAACCACAAGAACACACAATCATAGACAAATACTCAGATCCAATTATATAGCATATAAATTCAGAAAACTAAAAAGGTTTAGAGATGAGCACCTCCAAAACATACATCCATGCTTTGGGATGTGTGAGCTTAGGTGCTAGCTAAACAAGCACCAGCTTCCTTGTACCTGCTAAGATCAACAAACACAAGGATGAACACAATAATGACTGATTTTTGAAAAACAAGGATTTTAAACCATAAAAACTTTCCTCAAAAACCAACAAACAGATAAATAGAACTCAGATCTTAGCTTATCAAACACCAAACTTTTATTAAAACAAAAAGGAATTACAATTTTCAAAAAATACCAACTTTTATTTCATAAAAAGGAATTACAAAGATTTAAGCTAAAATCTAGAACAAAGGGCTACTCACATGTTGAGGCTTCTTTTATAGACTACATTGGACGATTCTAGAATGCAAAATACATGAGAAACCCTAGCTATGAAATCTCAGATATGCCCTTTATCTTCTAGACGCGTTTGATGTTTGTGAGCTGTCCAAATGAATTCTATGCGTTCATTTTCGCTTTGGGGCCAAATAAGGAGTGTGGGACGTTGACCATGCCACGCGACTTTCCTTGGAGAGGAGGGTGTCACATGATTGGTGCAGGGCAGGTATGGGTGGGGTTATTGAGTGAGTGGGATTGTGAGTTCAAGCGTGGGATGTGTTCATGTGAGTGTCAATCACAGGTGGGTATGGGTAATTTTTATTTACCCTTTGTTATGTGGAAGGTAAAACTATGTTTCATACGGTGAACAGTAACTCCTTTTGATCCAAAATTAGGGGAAAGTAAGTTGTTTGGCGCAATAATCATTTTTGAATGTTTCAGTGGTCACTTTTGGTCCTAAGACTTTGGCAAAGGTTATATAATAATAATTTCAGTCTTGTAACTTGGATTCCTTTGTGATAAAACTTTCATTCTTCATAGTTTGGCCACGAATACTTTTCAAAATAGAATTTAGGGCTTATTCAACTTTGGTGTAATTACACAAATGGCCCTTTTGATGTTTTATCCATTTAAAAAGGACTAAATGTGTAATTTTCTTGAACTTAAAGGGTCTTCATTGGATGTTTGACTTCATGAGGGACCATTGTTGATAATTTAGATTTGTTGAGGGACTAAACTTGCCAAATCTTCATAGATGAAGGACCTTTTTGTCATTTTGATAAACTTAAGGGACCAAACTTGTAATTATGAATATACAAGGGTATTAAGTGTCAATTCTTTATAATGAGGGATCAATCATGTACATCTTCAAGTCTTCAAGGGTTTTTCTTTTATAAATCACAAACTAGGGCCCGGTTCATTGTGCGGCTTCGTTTCTCGTGTTCGTTTTTCCTTGTTTCTTGTGATGTTTTGTCTTTTTTACGATATCCATACCTAAAATACACAAGTAAACAAACACACGCATATGACATTTTATGCATTTAAAGCCCGAAAAGAACGATGAGATCATGTATAAATGCCATCTCATCACTCCCCCATACTAAACCATTGCCGTGCCCTTACGGAGTGCTAGAATAAAGTATCTAAACATCTCCAAAATTCAATTTTATTGACCTTTATTGATGAGTAAAACTTGCTACAATACTACAAAGATGTGTAAGACATAATGTATGATTTTCATCACGAATGTGACTTTTAGGGTCAATGAATAGAAACAAGTGAATGTCCCATAGAGTAAAGTTAGTCATCCTTGATTGTCATACATTCCATGCTAAGTGCAAAAACGAGATCATTGTTGGTACAAGTCACAATTCTAGCACTACTCATACGTCCAAATTGTGTAATACTTTTTCTTCCCGCAATCCTAGTTATTATGACAAGAAAAGGTTTCTATATTTTTTAACTATTTTTCATGGATCACAAGTGATTCTTAATGACTTATTTGAGTACTTATTAGTCCAAAAATAAAGTAGCTCGATCTAATCGATAGTTAGCTATAGGACAAAATCTTTTTAAACGGCTTCTCGTGTATCTCCTTAACTTCATATCTTGGCATAACTCGTTTCACGATTTGAGACCTTTCTCGGACCGATATTTGGCATGTACTTCATACTTCAAATCTTCGGAAGACGTTTTTGAAATTATGGTCTTCTCTTCATATTTTGGAATTTCTTCACTTGACGTTTTTGAGAGATTCTTCATACTTGGACCACGACTTCATCAGTTTTCTTCAATCTTTATTTTGGATTTTGATATACAACGATCCGCCTCCTTTTAAGACTTGGATATATTTATTCTCATACCTTGTTAGGGTCTTTTTGGATAGACTTTCTCCATGATCTTTAGGGGAGTAATTGCTTTTTGTCGTGTGTCTCGATCCTTCATATTGATTTTGGAATAATGATACTTTACATCATCTTGGATCTTTAGCAACAAAATAGAGCTCCTCATGCCTTGTTAGGGTCTTTTTGGATATTCACCAATCTTCGCATCCTGCTTTAATAAGTTATACCTTGGCTTTGAACTCTATTCAACCCCGAGCAACTTTTAAACGCTCTAGGGCTAGAAGCTAAGTAACCTTTCAAATCGTATGACCTTATTTATTGCGATTATTTTATTCCTAATGTATTGAACTTATGGGAGAAAAAGCCACAATTAAAAACACATGAGTTTTTGAAAGAACATTTTCATGTTCTATGTTTAGCATGATCACTTGTCTAACTCTATCACTTCTTGTTCTTCACTATTTAAAGACCTCTAATTGAAGAGACTCGTTAATACTTAGCCATGCAAGTCAAAATTAAGCCAAATTTGGATTAGCTTTCATTAAGACTATATCAAATCGAAGTTTTGGGTTTTCAAGCCACCTATAGGATCTTACACTTTCTTGGACTTTGTTAATGCAATAATGCCTAAAAACGTTACTTGCATTTTTCGGTCTCGCTTAGTTTTGATTACGACAATATGTAAAAACAAGCATTTACGAAAACAACGAAAAACGAATTCTTGAGTTCAAGTATTTTTCATTTTACCCATTTTCACTTAAGGTATGAATAAACAAGTACTAACCTTAATCAAGTGATCAAGTGATTTAATCTTTTCTTAAAACTCACCTTTTATTAAGTGTGACAAGTTTTTAATTAAACTTTCTTTTTAAGAAAATGTTTTATTAAATTAAATATATGAAAATTTGAAAATAGCATATTTTTTGTTGATTTGGATTATTCTTTCAGGATATTTAATAATCAGATAAGACCTCCACCACTAAAGGACAAAAGAGGAGCGGAGTCTACTTCGGCAGTTCCCTAGTGCCTAGGCGGTTCCTTATCGATAAGGTACCGCCGGCTGAGATAAGGAACCGCGGGCAGATATAGTCGTTGGCCCTTTGTCCTATAAATAGTAGACCTTTCTCAGATTTTCTCTTCACCTCTTTTGCACATAAATTTCTTGATTCAAACAAACTTCTTAAATCACTCAAAGCCTTGATCATTTGATTGATTACTACTTGTTTAGAAGTGAATCTAACCCATCCATCCCTTCCTCTTCAAGTGCAAAGAGAAGAACACTATCCTTGTGAAGTATTGAGTCCACCACCAAAGATCCTTTGAAGATCAAATCTTATACATTGGTTGTTGTGTCATAGTTGTGAAGATCCAAGTAGTTGTGTCTATTTGGAAGTTGTGTATGTAATAAGTATAGTTGTGTAGATTGGTCCTAGCTACGATTAGGCTTCGACTTTTATCTTAGAGTCGGAAATTGGTTAAGCAACGTGTACGATTTTATCCACCATAAGGAGCTTGTTGTGTAGTGAACTCTCGAGTAAGGAGTACTCGAGGAGTGGAGTAGCAACGAGGAGTGAGCTTCGTTGTCGAACCACTATAAATCCTTGGTGTTTGGTTTGATCTTTCTTTACCCTTAACTCTATACATTATTTATTCTTTGTGCATATACATTAGTTAGTATTAGTTTAGTTACACTATCATTGTTCATATTGTGCATAAGAAGATTTCACATATTTCCTTAAGTCTAAATTTTTGAGAAAAAGGATTTTTGAAAACCATTATTTAACAAGTAAATATAAGAAACTATTCAACCCTCCCCCCCTTCTAGTTTCTACAATTGGTATCAGAGCGGGTTGCTCAAGTATTTTTAAAGTATATTGTATTTTAAAAGCTTGAATCGATCTATGGATTCCAACAAGTACCTAGAAGAGCAATCTATGCAAAGACCACCACTTTTTGAAACCGATAGTTTTATTTATTGGAAAAATAGATTTGAGACTTATGTGAAATCAAAAGATTTAGATCTTTGGCATGTTATTACCAATGGTGATTTTTTACCTTATCAATTTAATGAAGTTTCTAAAACAAAGGAATTGGTCACTTTTGACAAAGCTAATGACGATACTAAAAAGAAACTTTCAAAAAATATTAAGGCTAAAATGGTGATTTATAATTCTTTACCTAAGAAAGAGTATGAAAGGATTTTTATGTGTGAAACCGCTAAAGATATTTGGAACACTCTTTTAGTAACTCACCAAGGTAATAGACAAGTCAAAGAAAGCAAAATCGATCTTCTTGTCAAACAATATGAACAATTTGTCATCTTAGAAGATGAAACTATTGATAGTGCTTTTGCTAGATTTAACATTATTATTACTAGTTTAAAAGCACTTGAGGAAGGTTTTTCTAGAAAGAACAATGTTAGGAAGTTTCTAAGGGCCTTACATCCGAAGTGGAGAGCAAAAGTCACGGCGATCGAAGAATCGAAAGATCTCTCAACTTTATTGTTGGGTCAAAAAGTTGATGTGGCAGAAACTCAAAAACAAAGAAAACATGAAGTTATTGTCTAAGCGTTGTCAAGAGCAATCCAAGCGTTGAAAAGAGCAAACTAAGCGTTGATGTCTCAAGCATTGTCATGTGCAATCCAATCATTGTCACATGCAATCCAAGCATTGATAGAAACGTAGACAAAGAAGCCTATGGAAGCTTCTATTTAGATAAACATGCAGGATATATTCTGTATATGTTATTTAAATAGAAGATTTACATGTTTTATTTATTCTTATCTCTTATAAAACCCTAGTCCTTACACTATAAAAGGAACCAAGGGTTATTAGGTTTTTCATAAGTTCATTCACAATGTAAACCTAAAGCGTGTGTCGACTAGACGTGGGATTCAATGTATACACGTCTAGTGGTTATTGATCATTAATATAATGAGCAACCCATTTGTTTTAATTCATGTCTTGTGCCTAAACACCTTGTTAATGTGTCGTGTTCTAATTTCGCTTTGATTATCTAATCATATGAACATGATGCATTCCTAGTAGCTTAAAAGATCTGGAAACCAAGGTTTCCACAATTGGTATCAGAGCCTCGTGGCTCGTGATGCTAGGACCAACAAGGTGTTCGTGTATGATGAAAAGAAGAAAAATCCGTCTAGGGTTTTTCTGGACGTTTTTGTGTGCGCAGCAGTATTCAGAAGGTCATAACTTTTGATTGGACCGTTATATCGTCACGAAATTTCTTGTGTGTGTTCTAAACACATATATCTAAACATCCACTGGAGGGATTGTCCAGATTATCTTTCAATCAAAAGTTATTAAGCGTCAAAATTGGCAGCAGTGGTGATTTCCAAGATTTCTGTTTTATCTTAAATCATGGTTTAGGGTTTCTTCAAACCCTAGATCGATTCCAAGCAGAAAGGAGTGATATTTGATGTCTCTACTTGCATTGGTGAATCAATTTTTAATTGATAATGATCCCTTGTAGAGATGTATACTCTAAGCATGCTATTCAGATGGAGTTTTCTAATTCTTTGTCATGACTGATCTTCATATTAGGGTTTTTCACAAAACCCTAGATTCATGATTAGTGATTGAAGAATGCTATGTTACTGTTATAACATCTTGATTCAATTCAAAGATCTTAAATCATGTGAGATCTTTTTGTTCGTTAGTTTGAGATGCCATAGTCCAAAAGCAGTCAGAAAGAAAAAGGTTACTATGTAATGTTCGTTTTATTGCTGGTCCCACCTTTTGATCATACGATGTATAAGTTATCAATAATATCATGATGGTGACATGATATGGCTGTGGGCCAAGCAAGGATTAAGATATTGTCAGCGCTTGACTTCACTTGACTTGGTTTCCTACGTTGATATGATACTACGTTGATAAGTCAATCATATGATACTACGTTGATAAGTTAGACTCATTTGAAACCGTGGGATTGTGATTCAAGGCTAAATTGGTATATTGCATATGATTGGCTAATGGAGTCAAAGGTTAAGGCTGAATATTGGATTGATTATATGGCGTGTATACTTTTTCCCTGTAGCAAGAGAGTAACGTGATTGTTGCATAAATTATTGCGTATAATATGGAGCTACGATTGGAAATTATATAGACATGATATATGGACATGAAAACAAATTTATTTGATTAAATAGTTCATGATGCCTTATAATTAAGAGGTTTTTTTGGTTCGACGCTGACAAAGTTTATGGTTGACGCTGACGTTTGTAATTTTGACGCTGACAAGAATAAGTCGAACGCTGACAGGGAGCGTTGACATGAGTTGTCCGAGAAACGCTTGCTCAAGCGTTGATAGGTATTGTTCGATATCTGACAATGCATGCGATTAAGATATTGGACAATGAAGGTTCTCGGGTGACAAAAGGATAGCTGCTGTTTGAGAAAATTGGTACGTTTTTAGCACACAAAAAGGAGGAATTTACACACGAAGGTTCATGGAATCTCCGTTTTATTTAGAATATCATGTTGATATTCATGGATCGGATATTTTTAAGGGATTAATGATCTTAATGCGAGTTAGCAACTATTCATGGGAATTTGATGGATATTTAAACTATGTAATCGGGATAGCCTTGCGAAAGAGTTATCCAATCAAGGACTTTTACATATGGTATGAAGATGTTATTTCATTAAATTCGTCATGAAGAGGTGTTGGCTTAAGGGGAAGAATTCTTATGGTAAGTTTGATGATTGAGGAAGATTTTCGCGAGTTTGTGTTTTATCATATCTTTAAATCATGGAGGGATACCATTGGTTTGAAGATAACTTGTTCGTGCTTTACAAGGTTGGTGACGAAGACTTGTCATAACACTTGAAGGAGTTACATTATCGTGCTCAGTGTCTCACAAAGGATGAGAATATTGACAAGGGATCGAGGTCTACTTATACTTGGTGAGATGAGTATAAGTTCTTTATCACGTGGATAGTGCAAGACATGGAACACAAGGTTGGGTTATTCTACTTCTAGATCAAGAATATTATATTTATTTTTCTTCAAGATCATTACATAGAGCTACATTTGGAGAATCTTCAAAGATTGCATACATTGTTTACTTCCCTGTTGATGTGACAAAAAGGGGAAGACATACATGCTACACTTGAGGGGAAGCAATTTGAAGATCATGTACAACTTACAATAGGTACACAAAGAGTTTTGCTGACATCAACTAGGGGAAGATTATTGGGTCAAAAAGTTGATGTGGCAGAAACTCAAAAACAAAGAAAACATGAAGATATTGTCTAAGCGTTGTCAAAAGAAATCCAAGCGTTGACAAGAGCAAACTAAGCGTTGATGGCTCAAGCATTGTCATGTGCAATCCAAGCATTGTCACATGCAATCCAAGCATTGACAGAAACATAGACAAAGAAGCCTATGGAAGCTTCTATTTAGATAAACATGCAGGATATATTCTGCATATGTTATTTAAATAGAAGATTTACATGTTTTATTTATTCTTATCTCTTGTAAAACCCTAGTCCTTACACTATAAAAGGAACCAAGGGTTATTAGGTTTTTCATAAGTTCATTCACAATGTAAACCTAAAGCGTGTGTCGACTAGACGTGGGATTCAATGTATACACGTCTAGTGGTTGTTGATTATTAATATAATGAGCAACCCGTTTGTTTTAATTCATGTCTTGTGCCTAAACACCTTGTTAATGTGTCGTGTTCTAATTCCGCTTTGATTATCTAATCATATGAACATGATGCATTCCTAGTCGCTTAAAAGATCCGGAAACCAAGGTTTCCACATTTATCACTCGATGAACTCATAGGCAACTTGAAGGTTCATGAGATAATAATTTTGAAGGACTCGGAATTGGTGAAAACCAAGAGTGAAAGGAAGTCTCTTGCACTCAAAGCCAAGAAGGCACAAAGCGATCATGATAGTTCCTTGGATAGTGATGACGAGGAGTATGCATTGGCGGTGAGAGATTTCAAGAGATTCTTCAAAAGACGAGGTCAACACGTGAGGTAACCCAACAATGTCAAGAAACCATTCTCCAAGAATCGGTTTGCCAAGAACGAAAAAGGTGATAGGAATTGCTTTAGATGTGGTGATCCAAATCATTCTTTAGTGAGTGTCTAAAGTCCTCATGCAATAAGAATCACACGGCATTCGTTAGTGGTTCTTGGAGCGATAGCGGTGAAGATGTTGATGACAACCCCAAAGAGGAGAAATGTCTTATGGCTCACACTTCTAAAGAGGTACACTCCGAAACCGAATATTATAGCAATGATAGCTCCACCTTTGATGATATTGAATTAGAAGGCCAATGTGATAAATTACACAAACTTAGCCTTAAATTCATAGAAAATAACAAAACCTTAAAATCAACCAAAACTAAGCTTGAAAATGAGATCAATGAACATAGGGAAAAATTAGCCAAGCTTGAGAATAATAAAGAAGTTGATTTAGGTTGCGTAAGTTGTGAGAAACTTAGATTAGAGAATGAAGATCTCAATAGCACCTCAATTAAAATGGAAAAGTTCATGAAAGGTACTAGTGCTCTTGATGATATGTTAAACAAACAAATTCATTCTAAGGAAAGACTTGGTGTAGGTTTTAACTCAAATGAAGCATCAACTAGTGAACCTAAACAAGTCAGATTTTCAGAAAAACTGTCTGTTGTACGCGGTCCTAGATTGTATGGGGCGGTTCCTTATCACTATATAACCGCCGCCCTAGATAAGGAACCGCGGCCAGAAAGTATTTTTGCTGAAAATCTTGAACTTTCTGAAAAGTCAAATTTAGGTGAACATCCTAAGCATCTTATTGTTAACAAGGTCAAATTACCCATACTTGACGACAATGCCGTTGATAATTTCTATAAGCCTTTGAGTAAACCTCTAATGGGAAATAGAAATTTATCAAGACCATCTTCTACTCCACCAAGAGTATGGAATGAGTCTAGACCTAGAAGTAGAACGACAACACCTAGAAGAGATAGATAAAACAATTCACGACCTAGAAGTAAAACTCCAACACCTAGAAGGAATGACCACAACTCTAAACCAAGATCAAATACACCTAGGAGAAATAATGAACAACAAAATGGTTATATGAATTATTATCCTCCTCCCTTTTGTTCCCCATGGGGAACCCCTCCTCCATTCATGCATCCCAACCAAATGCAAGGGATGTTTGGAACTAACAATTTTGGACCCATGAGATATTGGGGACCAAATGTTTGATCGTGTTTTTTGTTACCTAGATATTATTAGGAATTGATTTGGAACCCGACGAGTGGATTAAGGATAGTGGATGTTCTAAACACATGACGGGTATCGAAGTTTGTTCTCGCGCTACAAATCATATGATGGAGGTAACGTCACATTCGCTAGTAGTCTACGTGGTAATATCATTGGCAAAGGTACGGTTTCTCTTGACTCCATGACCATTGAAAATGTTGAGCAAGTAGATAATTTAGGGTTTAACCTTTTAAGCATAGGTCAAATTTGTGACAATAAGTGTAAGGTCATCTTTTTGGAAAATGACAGTGAAATCGTAAAAGATGGAAAGGTCATTGGAAAAGGTGTTAGAAAGCATGGGCTTTATGTCATGAAGGTCAATAAGAAGTCAAAAGACAACATATGTCTTGCGACTATAGATGATAGTTCTACTCTTTGGCATAGGAGATTAGGTCACGCTAATTTGCGTCTAATTCAATCTTTAGTCTCTAAGGAGTTGGTAAGACACCTCCCCAAGATGAAGTTTGATAGTCACTTTTGTGATGCTTGAAAAGTTGGAAAGCAAGTTTACTCGGGTCACAAAGCCAAATATTTTGTTTCAACCTCTCAATGCATAGAACTCCTGCATATGGATCTCTTTGAACCTTCCGCCATATGGAGTTATGGAGGTAACCTTTATACCCTAGTTATAGTTGACGACTACTCTAGATTCACTTGAACTAGATTTTTGGCATCTAAGAATGAAGCTTTTGATCATTTCGAAATCTTTAGTCGAAGAATTCAAAATCAACTAGGATGTACAATTATCTCTATTAGGACAGATCATGGTAGGGGATTTGATAATGAAGTGTAATTTGGTGCCTTTTGTGAAGCTCATGGTATTACCCATAACTTCTCGGCTCCTCGCACTCCACAATCAAATAGGGTAGTTGAAAGGAAGAATAGGACCATCCAATAGATGAGTAGGACGATGTTAAACGAGCAATCTTTGCCTCAAAAGTTTTGGTGCAATGTCGTGGACACATCGACTTATATTCTCAACCGAATTCTTATTTGACCTTTCCTAGGAAAGACCCCCTATGAGATTCTTAAAGGTAAGAAACCCTGATTGGAATACTTCAGGGTGTTTGGAAGCAAGTGCTTTATCCTCAACACTAAAGACTACCTTACCAAGTTCGACCCAAAGTCTTACGAAGGTATCTTTTTAGGTTATTCCCAAACTAGCAAAGTCTACATAGTCCTCAATGGAACCTCGGGCGTAAATGAAGAATCACTTAACGTGAATTTTGATGAAACCCCTCCTTTAACCAAGACACCACCATTGGTTGATGATGACTTGGATGAACTAGAAGTAGTTAAAGCCAAAGAGGTTAGAAAAATAGGAGTTGAAGAACTTAGTGTTGAAAAGGAAGTAAACATTAAGGATTCTAAGGATCATACTCTCAATAATATCATTGGTGACTTAAATCAAATGACCCTAAGATCTCAAGTCCAAAACCAAAGCAACTTCTTTTGTTTCGTCTCCTTGATTGAACCAAAGAATGTTAAAGAAGCTTTGACGGATGAGAGTTGGGTCATTGCGATGCAAGAAGAATTGAATCAATTCGTTGCTAATGATGTTTGGGAACTTGTTCCTCCACCTAGGAGTTCTACCATTATAGGAACCAAATGGTTATATAGGAATAAGCTAGATGAGAATGGTGTTGTGTCTCGTAACAAAGCTAGATATGTAGCTCAAGGCGATAATCAACAAGAAGGGATTGATTATGACGAGACATATGTACCGGTAGCAAGGTTAGAATCCATTAGAATCCTTTTAGCCTACGCTTGTGCCTTATACTTTAAGCTTCAACAAATGGATGTAAATAGTGTGTTTCTTAACGGTTTGATCAATGAGGAGGTATATGTGGCTCAACTTCCCGGATTCAATGATTTTGAGAAACCGGATCATGTTTACAAGCTTAAGAAGGCACTTTATGGTCTTAAACAAGCACCCAAAGCTTTGTATGATAGACTTAAAGCGTTTCTTGTTAAACATGAGTATACCATGGGGATGGTAGACAATACGCTCTTTACAAAGAAGAAAGGTTCTCACCTCATAATCGTACAAATATATGTTGATGACATTATATTTGGCTCAACTTGTCAAGAATTGTGTGACGACTTTGCCAAAATCATGCATGATGAGTTTGAAACGAGTATGATGGGAGAACTTAACTTCTTCTTAGGACTCTAAATTAAACAAATGGATGATGGTATATTCTTTAGTCAAACTAAGTATGCTAAAGAAATGCTAAAGAAATTTAGATTAGAAGAATCTAGACCAATGAAGACCCCAATGGCCTCGGATACTAAACTCACTGTAGATGATGATTGTGAGTCGGTAGACAACACCAAATATAGAGGTATGATTGGTAGTTTGTTGTACCTAACGGCAAGTCGACCGGATATCATGTTTAGTGTTTGCCTTTGTGCTCGCTTCCAAGAGGCTCCCAAAACCTCTCACCTTGAAGCGGTTAAGCGTATTTTCCGATACATTTTGGGAACTATACATTTAGGATTATGGTATTGTAAAACCCGCATGCTTTTACCATGAATAGTGCCCTTAAGATCGTACGTCCTAGATTAAAATTTACCCTATTTAGTATTGATCACATTCATGTGCTAATAATCAAGCAAGTGCATACGTGTATGATATGATAAGTATCAATTACGTACAAACTCATGATAAACAGTTAATAGATATTTCACGTGAACATAATTAAATCGTGATCACCATTTTAAAACACGAACTAAAATAATTACGTAAGTACTTAATTACGAGTGTAAATAATACGATAAACTACATGATAAAATAAACAGAAACACTTTAAACACGAACACGTTTAACCACGAACGAACACGAAACATCGGGACACGAGAAAAGGTACGGGTACCCCATGTGGGGCCCCATACCCACGGCACACATAACTAAATGGGCTTAGCCCATTGACTTTTTACATGAAAGGGGGGGTTATGGTAAATATTCATTTCATTTTTACATTTCAAGAAAATAAGCATTTAACCTAAAAAGGTTTTTCTCTCCTCCTCTTGGTCTCTTTGTGCCGCCACCTTAAGGACCACCATAGGTGGTTGTTGATTGATTTTGATCTTGAAAACCATTGCTATAAACCATGTTTGTTCATCCTCTTCCAAGCTACGTATTGGTATATCATTCTAAACCTTTCTTTTTTAATTCTTTTTAAATCTTTGATTATTTTCATGAACATGTCATTGTTATTCTTATTAAAACATGATAATTAAACATAGATCTAACATGTTTTGGGGTTAATTAAAATCAAAGGTTGTTATATGAGGGTGTTTGTTTTTGGCCGCCTAGTATAACCAACCCGAGGGGGGTTCGGTTTGCTTTTAGCCGCCACCACCAAGACCATTTTGGTCTTGGTTGGTGCATGTGGGACCCACGGCAGCAAGGGGACACAAGTACCCCGAGTTGGCTCGGGGTACGGTGTCGAGTTCATGCCCGATTCATGGTTCGTTGGTTAAATCATGATTTATGCTACATGTTAATATTATGAATTATGAACTTAGGATATAATTAATTAATAACATGTGATATTAATTAAACCATGACTTAGGTTATTTCTTAATTATTAATTTAGCATGATATTAATTTAACCTAAGTATTTTTATGTTATAAGTTATAATTAATTAATTATTTAAAACATGCTTATAATTAATTAATTTAGACATGACTTAGGTTATATTATTAATACATATTATTATACAGTTTAACCTAAGTAATTTATTCCATTTTAATTAAAACATGTTATACTTTAATTAAAATGCTTAACCTATAGTTTAATTAAAATGCATGAAATAATAATTAAACTATACACTATATCATATGACTTAAGAAATAAGCTTATAAACACTTAGACTTATATTTTAGCTTATGCAACCAGCTTAATTCTAATTATGGAAACTTCTATTTATAGAAACTTAATTAAATAAGGCAACTAATCTAATCATGGAAACCTTCTATATATGGAAACTTATTTAATTAAGGCAGCTGGTCTATTTTTGGAAACTTTCTATTTTTAGAAACTAATCTATTTTAAGCAGTGAATTCTATTTTTGGAAACATTCTATTTTTGGAAACTTTCTATTTTTGGAAACTTTCTATTTTTGGAAACTTTCTATTTTTGGAAACTTTCTATTTGTGGTAACTTACTATTTTTGGAAACTTTCTATTTTTGGAAACTTTCTATTTTTGGAAACCTGCTATTTTTGGAAAGTTACTTATTATTACACAGTAAGTATAATAATACATGAATTACCAGTAATACTTTATCAGATTAATCAGAGTACAAGGTAAACACAGATAGGGCTTTAAACAGTAAACCATGACCTAAAACATACAAAGTAAGCTAAGATGAGACATAAAACCCAGTACGTAATCAGTGATTCAATACTTATACACGTGTGTATTCATGTAGCGTTAGTGATCCAGAAGTAGGAGTCTTTCTTCCGTTCATTCACTGGACTTGAGGTACGGATTCCCGTCCTTTCAGTATGGACATTCTTTCCTTATTAGGATTTCCCCGTATGAAGCCAACTGTTTTCCCCAGTATTTGTTTTATTGTTTTGAACTTCTTATGTTTTATTAACATAATCTATAGCCATATACAAGCATGACCAGTTTCACCTAGTTATGGAGGTACCATAACCATAACATTGGAGGCACCAATGTTATGACTTCCCCACGGCGGAGTGATTGCTCGTGGCGTCCCTTTCAGTTTTGGCCATATTATTATATCATGTGGGGCGTATGGGTGCATCCTAGTTACATGTTTTATTCAGTATTTCATGGTGAATGTGGTGTGTGCCTTGCATCCTTCACAAGGAGTTGATCCCTCCTACCCAGACCAGTATATTAATTAGAGGCATCCCCTCTAATCAGCATGATGAGGTCACCCCTCCAAGTATTCATGCACGTGACCTTTTCATGACCTATATGGGCTATGGTATATATATGTTAAAACAGTTTTCATAAGATAAACATAAGGCTTTTCAAACTATAAAACCAGTTTTCTCAATACTTAACCAGTCTACTCAGAACTTAGTCTTCCGCTGTTATATGTTACATGCTTATCCTACTTCATGCTATTTTGTACATCTGTGCACTGAGCGTCTTGCTCAGCCGTTTTCCTTTTCATGTTCCCAAAACGGCAGGTACTCAGGGACGCTCGTAGATCTCAAACGTACGTGCATATGGACTGGAAGCTTTACTGTCTTTCTTTACTTTATGCATTTCCTTTACTTTAATACAGCTTGCAATGGACATTGTTTCGTCCTTTCCTTTTACAGTATTTATGTTTGTGTGTGATGAGCTTTAGTTTGGGGTTACCGATGTTTGATTCCGGTATTTCCCTTTTATGGTCAAATAATGCTTAGACATTTATCCTTGTATGCTTTGATGACACGCCATGATTATGCGTAAGATTCCATTTCCAAAATGGGGTGTTACAATTATGGTATCAGAGCCAAGGTTTCGACCTGTAGGCTCTCAAATATGACCTGTGATTAGTGGGTAGTCACTACGGTCTTCCTAGAACTGACAGTTGTTTTCATGCATTCATCATTTTTAAGCATACATATACATGTCATTGTTACAGGGTTTTTGACTAAGTAATGGTTGGTACAGGACTGGCCCTATTTAGTCGCATGTGTTTTATCAAAACTTTTAGATTTGGGACCGACCCATAGGCGTCCCCTCGATATGTCTTTTGTTTTGAGTGAACTGACCAGAGGCGTTCACTCTCGAGCATCAAAAGTTTTCATAAAACTGCATCATGCATTCATACAAAAATTTTCTTGCATAAATTTTTTCTCGTGAAATTTTTGGTATAAATTTTTTTTCATGTATATATATAATTTATATTTTATGTTTTGAACTATTAATCATATGTTTTATGTTATACTGTCAGATGGTTCTCACACGCGAGCAAGAGCAACTCAATGCTGCAATTCAGGCTGCCATGCAAGCCTTGCTTCCTCAACTGAGGAATGACATCCGTGCTGAAGTCCAAGCTGCCAACAATCAGCAGCAGCAGAATCAGGCACCTCCTCCTCCTCCTCCAGTGACACTAGCAGTGTGGCTGGAAAGATTCAACAAGCTCCGTCCTAGAGCTTTTGAAAAGACTGATAGCCCCAACGATGCTGAAAGCTGGTTGACTCATATCGAGAAGATTTTCAATGCTATGGGCTGTGACCCCGCATACAAGGCGAGATTGGCATGCTACCGGTTTGAAGGCGATGTACTCAGCTGGTGGCTAGCCTTGACGCAGTCGGAAGGAGGTGATGATTGGGCCGCTGGTTTGACATGGGCCCAATTCAAGGAGAGAGTGATGGAGTAGTTCTTTCCCAAGGCAGAGCAGGATAAGCTCAAGCGAGAGTACCATGGGATACGACAGAGAGCGGGCGAGAATAGCAACGAATTCATGCAGCGCTTTCTTCGCTTAGCTGGTTTCCTGGGAGCAGTAGCTGGTACTCCTGAGGACCAGGCACACCACTTTAGGTGGGCACTTCGCACCTTGGTCGCGAACAATCTGGTGTGTGCTACGTTCAATACAGTAGCACAAGTGGCCAACGCAGCAAGGAAGCTAGAGATGCTGCAGGAACGAGATGAGTTCGGGGAAACTGAAAGACCCGACAAGAGGTAAACATTTCGTTTTCAAACGGTAACCAAACCGCATCCTATCATTATATGTTCTATTATCATCTCTTAAACTGTATCTTCCAGGCAGAAAACTGGGGACCGGTCTCAGCCGGCTACTCAGCAGCAGCCTCATCAGCCCAAAGGAAACGGTCACACTAACGACCGTTCTGTTGTGGAAAGGCGTAGCGGTAATGATAATTACCGTAACAACGCTGGACACTCCAACAACAGCAGGTCCTACTATTTACGCACCTTCTTATGATTTCATGTTATATCTCTCATGCTGACACTATATTAACCTCTACTAGGAACCACGGTAACGGGAAGGACCAGAACCACAGGGGTTCGCAGCCTAACCGTTCAGCTATCACTGGTGAACATCTTATGATGCATATGTCTTATACTCGTGCATATACTTTATCTTAACACATTTTGTCATCAGCAGGCCCTCAGCAAGCAAGGACTCCTGCTGGAGGATTCACTCATCCTCTTTGCAATACTTGCCATTGCAGACACCCTGGCCCATGTCGTCGTGATTCTGACGCGTGCTACAAGTGCGGTCTCCCTGGCCATCGTATGAGAGATTGCCGTAAGGGTGAGATGGAGGGTACCTCGGGTCATGCTGATAATAAGCCGCCTCCTACCACTGGGCGTGTCTACACGACATCTCGCGATCAGGCAAACAAATCTACAGGTACCATTACTGGAATTTTGTATATGTACGGCCAAGCTGCATGTGTTCTTTTCGACATGGGTGCCACTCACTCAGTTATTTCCACTACATATGCTAAGAACATCAGGAAACTTCCCTTGCCATTAGAAAATAGGCTTACCATTTCCACGCCTTTGAGGGACTCTGTATTAATAACTCAGGTATACAAGAGTCTTCCTCTAGAGTTTGACGATAAAGTTCGTGCAGTAGATGCACTTCCCCTAGACATGATTGAGTTCGATATGATTCTCGGCATGGACTGGCTATCCAAGCACCATGCTACCATAGACTGCCACTCATATCGGGTGATCTTCGGCGACATTAATGCACCAGAGTACATTCATAACGGGTTCATACCCGGACGGTCTGTACAAGTCATATCTACCTTGCAAGCACGTGCATTACTGTCACATGGCTATGAGGGTTATCTAGCTACGGTTCACGACATGGATGCTGAATCCCCATCGATTCAGGATCAACCAATAGTTTCGGAATTTCAAGACGTCTTCCCAGCTGAACTCCCCGGCATACCACCTGCACGAGAAGTGGAGTTCAACATCGACCTTGTTCCAGGAGCTGAACCAATCTCTAAGGCTCCGTATCGTATGGCTCCCATAGAGCTAAAAGAACTGAAGGACCAACTGCATGAACTTCTTGAGCGAGGGTTCATTAGACCAAGCGCATCTCCATGGGGCGCACCGGTCTTGTTCGTTAAGAAGAAGGACGGCAGCATGCGACTTTGCATAGACTACCGTGAACTTAATAAGATTACCATCCGCAATAGATATCCACTGCCACGTATAGATGATCTGTTTGATCAACTTCAAGGAGCCAAACACTTCTCAAAGATCGATCTAAGGTCAGGCTACCATCAGCTAAGGGTTAAAGAGCAGGATATTGCCAAGACTGCTTTTCGTACCCGCTATGGCCATTATGAGTTTGTAGTCATGCCATTCGGCCTGACTAATGCTCCAGCAGTATTCATGGATCTGATGAACAGAATCTTCCATGAATTCCTTGATAAGTTTGTCATTGTATTCATCGATGACATCCTGATTTTCTCAAAGTCCACGGAGGAACACAAAGACCATCTCCGTACGGTACTACAGATTCTTCGTCAGAAGCAGCTGTATGCGAAATTCTCCAAGTGTGAGTTCTGGTTAAACAAAGTGGCATTCTTAGGTCACATTGTATCAGCAGAAGGGATCACTATGGACCCAGCGAAGGTTGAGGCTATCACTAAATGGCCAAGACCAACGTCAGCGACAGAAGTCCGCAGTTTCTTGGGCTTAGCTGGATATTATCGCAGATTCGTGGAGAACTTTTCCCGTTTGGCACTACCTCTCACCAAACTGATGCGAAAAGGAGAGAAATTCGTCTGGACGGAAGAACGAGAGAAGAGCTTCGAAGACCTAAAGCAGAAGTTAGTATCTGCACCTATTCTTACTCTCCCATCTGGTACAGGTGGATTTCAGATCTACAGTGATGCATCAGGGAAGGGACTGGGCTGTGTTCTCATGCAACATGGGAAAGTGATCGCGTATGCTTCACGGCATCTTAAGCCCTATGAAGAAAACTACCCTACGCATGACCTGGAACTTGCTGCAGTGGTGTTCGCATTGAAAATATGGAGGCACTACTTATACGGAGAATCATGCGACATTTTCACAGATCACAAGAGCTTGAAGTATATCTTCACTCAACGTGAATTGAACATGAGACAAAGGAGATGGTTGGAACTGTTGAAGGATTATGATATTAACCTACAGTATCATCCCGGAAAGGCTAATGTAGTAGCAGATGCACTCAGCAGAAAGTCCGGAATGATCAACGGCATTGAAATCAAGGAACAAAACATAAGAGACTTGGAGCGGCTAGACATCGAAATCATGGTACGTGGGCAGCACGGATACTGGGCGAATCTTAGAGTAGAACCCGAGTTACTGTCTAGGATCAAGGAAGCTCAGAAGGATGATGGAGAAATATGGGCGATAATTCAGAATTTGGAGAAGCAGACAGAATTCAGAATGGACGCAGACGGTATCGTTTGGCAGGGCATGAGACTTTGTGTTCCTGACAATCAAGAACTCCGGGAAGCATTGTTAGCGGAAGCTCACAGCTCCTCATTTTCTATACATCATGGGTCGACAAAAATGTACCATGACATCAGACAGTACTTTTGGTGGAGTGGTATGAAACAGGATGTATCCACTTATGTCTCCAAATGTCTTACCTGTCAGCAGGTTAAGATTGAGCATCAGCGATCGGGCGGTCTCCTTCAACCGTTGGATATTCCAGAGTGGAAGTGGGACAAAATCACCATGGATTTTGTTACCGGTCTTCCGCCTACCAAGAAGAAGCACGATGCCATTTGGGTCATCGTTGATCGACTCAACAAATCAGCTCATTTCTTACCGATACGCAAGGAAGATCCGGTAAGTAAACTCGCAGATACTTACAGAAGGGAGATCATGAGACTCCACGGTGCTCCCTCCAGCATCGTCTCAGACAGAGATCCTCGTTTCACGTCGCGATTCTGGAAAGGTCTGCAAAACGCTTGGGGTACTCAACTTAAGCTGAGTACGGCCTTTCATCCTCAAACGGACGGACAGTCGGAGCGAACAATTCAGACATTGGAAGATATGTTAAGGTCGTGTGCGTTGGAATGGACAGGTGATTGGGACGATTACATCTGGTTGGTCGAGTTTGCATACAACAACAGCTGGCACGCAAGTATCAAATGTGCTCCTTTCGAAATGTTGTATGGCAGGAAGTGTCGCGCTCCAATCTGCTGGGATCAAGTGGGAGAGCGAACACTCGAAGGACCAGAAATTATAGAAATGACCAATGAGAAGATCGAAGTAGCTAAGCAGAAGCTGCAGGAAGCACGGTCACGTCAGAAGAGTTACGCTGATAAGCATCGTAGGGACATACATTTTAATGTGGGAGACCACGTCTTCCTCAAGGTTTCACCGGCGCGTGGTGTTAAACGCTTCGGGATCAAAGGGAAACTCAGTCCTCGTTTCATCGGACCGTTTGATATCGTTGAACGAATCGGTGAAGTATCTTACCGATTGGCGTTACCTCCTCAGCTTTCGCACGTGCATAACGTGTTTCATGTGTCCTTACTCAGAGGGTACAAGTATCATCCCCTTCACATGATTCAGTATCCACTGAAACAGATACGTGAAGATCTCACTTTTATAGAGGAACCCGAACGAGTTCTTGACAGGCAAGAACGAGTCATGAGAAGGAAGACGATTCCATTCGTCAAAATTCTTTGGAGGGACCATACCGAGCGGGAAGCCACTTGGGAAACGGAGGAGTCTATCCGGGCTTCTTACCCTCATTTCATATTTTGAGTTCGGGTATGTTACTTCTTTCCAGTTTACTTTATCTATAATTCGGGGACGAATTATTCTTTTTAGGGGGGAAGAATTGTAAAACCCGCATGCTTTTACCATGAATAGTGCCCTTAAGATCGTACGTCCTAGATTAAAACTTACCCTATTTAGTATTGATCACATTCATGTGCTAATAATCAAGCAAGTGCATACGTGTATGACATGATAAGTATCAATTACGTACAAACTCATGATAAACAGTTAATAGATATTTCACGTGAACATAATTAAATCATGATCACCATTTTAAAACACGAACTAAAATAATTACGTAAGTACTTAATTACGAGTGTAAATAATACGATAAACTACATGATAAAATAAACAGAAACACTTTAAACACGAACACGTTTAACCACGAACGAACACGAAACATCGGGACACGAGAAAAGGTACGGGTACCCCATGTGGGGCCCCATACCCACGGCACACATAACTAAATGGGCTTAGCCCATTGACTTTTTACATGAAAGGGGGGGGGGGGTTATGGTAAATATTCATTTCATTTTTACATTTCAAGAAAATAAGCATTTAACCTAAAAAGGTTTTTCTCTCCTCCTCTTGGTCTCTTTGTGCCGCCACCTTAAGGACCACCATAGGTGGTTGTTGATTGATTTTGATCTTGAAAACCATTGCTATAAACCGTGTTTGTTCATCCTCTTCCAAGCTACGTATTGGTATATCATTCTAAACCTTTCTTTTTTAATTCTTTTTAAATCTTTGATTATTTTCATGAACATGTCATTGTTATTCTTATTAAAACATGATAATTAAACATAGATCTAACATGTTTTGGGGTTAATTAAAATCAAAGGTTGTTATATGAGGGTGTTTGTTTTTGGCCGCCTAGTATAACCAACCCGAGGGGGGGTTCGGTTTGCTTTTAGCCGCCACCACCAAGACCATTTTGGTCTTTGTTGGTGCATGTGGGACCCACGGCAGCAAGGGGACACAAGTACCCCGAGTTGGCTCGGGGTACGGTGTCGAGTTCATGCCCGATTCATGGTTCGTTGGTTAAATCATGATTTATGCTACATGTTAATATTATGAATTATGAACTTAGGATATAATTAATTAATAACATGTGATATTAATTAAACCATGACTTAGGTTATTTCTTAATTATTAATTTAGCATGATATTAATTTAACCTAAGTATTTTTATGTTATAAGTTATAATTAATTAATTATTTAAAACATGCTTATAATTAATTAATTTAGACATGACTTAGGTTATATTATAAATACATATTAATATACAGTTTAACCTAAGTAATTTATTCCATTTTAATTAAAACATGTTATACTTTAATTAAAATGCTTAACCTATAGTTTAATTAAAATGCATGAAATAATAATTAAACTATACACTATATCATATGACTTAAGAAATAAGCTTATAAACACTTAGACTTATATTTTAGCTTATGCAACCAGCTTAATTCTAATTATGGAAACTTCTGTTTATAGAAACTTAATTATATAAGGCAACTAATCTAATCATGGAAACCTTCTATATATGGAAACTTATTTAATTAAGGCAGCTGATCTATTTTTGGAAACTTTCTATTTTTAGAAACTAATCTATTTTAAGAAGTGAATTCTATTTTTGGAGACATTCTATTTTTGGAAACTTTCTATTTTTGGAAACTTTCTATTTTTGGAAACTTTCTATTTTTGGAAACTTTCTATTTTTGGTAACTTTCTATTTTTGGAAACTTTCTATTTTTGGAAACTTTCTATTTTTGGAAACCTGCTATTTTTGGAAAGTTACTTATTATTACACAGTAAGTATAATAATACATGAATTACCAGTAATACTTTATCAGATTAATCAGAGTACAAGGTAAACACAGATAGGGCTTTAAACAGTAAACCATGACCTAAAAACACAGATAGGGCTTTAAAAGATTTGTTTTATTGTTTTGAACTGCTTATGTTTTATTAGCATAATCTATAGTCATATAAACTACATCATAATAAAAAAAAAACCCTAATAATGGCAGAAATATTTTCTCCCTAGCCGCCACTCTTAGCCTTAATTTCGTTTCCTTCCCGTAACCTTCATTCGTTGTTAATTGATCGTATCATAACATTAATTGATTACGGTTTGGTTGAAGGATTTAGGGTTGGTTGTCGTTTTTAGGGTTTCTATTGGTTGTTTTAGGGTTTTTTATTTCTGTCTTGTTCATTCTTGTTTGTATTCCTTTTTTAGATTTGCTGTTTGAGTCGTGGGTTGTTTATGCTCATGTAAGGTGTCAAGGCGGGTTGGCTGGGATCCTATTTTTTAGGATCTGTTCGTTTGGGATTATTAAACAGGTGTTATTAGGGTTTTTTGGGTTTATTGGTTATGATGTCTGAGTTGGATAATCAGGTTGATATGACGGCTCTTTCTGATAGGGTGCAGCGATTGAGAGCAATTATGGCGGACTCAACACATGCTAGGGCTCCTAACGCGGGGGTCTCATGTGGTGAGCATGCTGGGTTCTCGGGAGTTGGTAATCATACGGCTGAAAAGGATGGCGCGGTTGATATAATGAATGACATTAGTCAGGGGCAGCTTAATAGGCAGCCGTCTGCTGCTAGGGTTTCGTCTGAGGATGATGTTACTGCCGCTGCTGGGATTCACGTTACTGCTGCTGTTTCCAAGAAGGCTAGTAGTAATGGTGGTGATATAACTGGTGTGCAAGTTAACCATGATGCGAGGATTGGGAGTTCTATGGCGAGGAAGAATGAGGTCGGGGTTCAACATACGCCTGGGGCTGGTTCTTCATCAGTTGGTGTTTCGACCTCATATGCATCGCTAGTGCAGAATAAGCCGGTGTGTAAGCCGGTTCATATTAAGGAATTGCATAATGACGAACAAGTTGTTGGGGCTGCTGTAACTCTTCCGTATGATGCTGTGGAAGGGATTCGGGCGCATCTTAATAACACACTGTTTGGGTATTTCATTGGGAAGCGTCTTGCGTTTCCGTTGGTAGAAAATTATGTGAAGAATGTATGGGCCAAATATGGTTTAAAAAGAGTTAAACTTCAGGATGAGTTCTTTCTTTTTCAGTTTGATTCTAAAAGTGGTATGGATAGGGTGTTGGAGAATGGTCCGTGGTTGATTCGACATGTTCCGTTAATTCTGAATGTTTGGTCGTCTATTATGGATTTGCATAAAACAGAGATTAAGAAGGCACCGGTGTGGGTGAAACTTCATCATGTGCCTATTGATGCTTATTCGGAGATTGGTCTTAGTTTGATCACAACTCAAATTGGAAGACCTATTATGCTTGATTCTTATACTAGCAGCATGTGTATCAACCCGTGGGGTAGGAGTACTTTTGCCCGTGCTCTTATTGAGATTTCGGCTGATGATGCTTTAAAGAAGTCGTTGGTCATTGCTATTCCGATTGAGAAGGATAGAGGGCACAAATTGAAGACTATTGACATCGAGTATGAGTGGACACCTCCTAGATGTTCTACTTGTCTTATTTTTGACCATATTGATGCTAAATGTCCTAGGTTGCCTAAACAGGTAGTGGTTGAGAAGGTGGTTAGCAGGGAAGATCATAAGGTTGTGGATGATGATGGTTTTCATGTAGTTAAGAACAAGAAGAGCAAGGGGAAGAATAAGCAGCAACAACAAATTTCTGGCATTAAACTTACGAAACCAGCCCTTAATATTAAGTATCGTAATGTTGAGAGGGGTGAAACGTCAAAGACAAGTGATACCGGTCAGAAGAAGGCAACTCCCCTGCTTAAGAAGGGTTTCTTGAATAACAAAGCCTCGAGTTTTGTTGCTAAGCCTAATAATACGGAGAAGAGTTCTCAAAACTCTTTTAGTGCTCTTTGGGATAAGATAGATGATGGCACCGATTGGGAAGATGGTTCTAATATCAAGGAAGATGTGGTTAATGCTAGTGATAGTGAGGTTGAAGAAGTCATATCGATTGATGATCGGCATGGTGCTCGTCAGCCTGATGTTCGTTCTAAGTGTTAGCCTTGATGTCATTTTATTTTCATTGTTCATGCACCTTTAGGTGGTTTTTTCCTATTGGTGTTATTTGTTTTGTAATTGTTTGTAGGATCATATGGCATGTCATATGATTTAGTGGTTGTTCAAGCTTTTGCTTGAGGTTAATGTAGCATTGCAGCTACATTCCATTGTACTTCAACGCTTTTGGGAATATATTTTACCGGGGTCTTGATTCCCCTTTACCCAAAAAAAAAACCATGACCTAAAACATACAAAGTAAGCTAAGATGAGACATAAAACCCAGTACGTAATCAGTGATTCGATACTTATACACGTGTGTATTCATGTAGCGTTAGTGATCCAGAAGTAGGAGTCTTTCTTCCGTTCATTCACTGGACTTGAGGTACGGATTCCCGTCCTTTCAGTATGGACATTCTTTCCTTATTAGGATTTCCCCGTATGCAGCCAACTGTTTTCCCCAGTATTTGTTTTATTGTTTTGAACTGCTTATGTTTTATTAGCATAATCTATAGTCATATACAAGCATGACCAGTTTCACCTAGTTATGGAGGTACCATAACCATAACATTGGAGGAACCAATGTTATGACTTCCCCACGGCGGAGTGATTGCTCGTGGCGTCCCTTTCAGTTTTGGCCATATTATTATATCATGTGGGGCGTATGGGTGCATCCTAGTTACATGTTTTATTCAGTATTTCATGGTGAATGTGGTGTGTGCCTTGCATCCTTCACAAGGAGTTGATCCCTCCTACCCAGACCAGTATATTAATTAGAGGCATCCCCTCTAATCAGCATGATGAGGTCACCCCTCCAAGTATTCATGCACGTGACCTTTTCATGACCTATATGGGCTATGGTATATATATGTTAAAACAGTTTTCATAAGATAAACATAAGGCTTTTCAAACTATCAAACCAGTTTTCTCAATACTTAACCAATCTACTCAGAACTTAGTCTTCCGCTGTTATATGTTACATGCTTATCCTACTTCATGCTATTTTGTACATCCGTGCACTGAGCGTCTTGCTCATCCGTTTTCCTTTTCATGTTCCCAAAACGGCAGGTACTCAGGGACGCTCGTAGATCTCAAACGTACGTGCATATGGACTGGAAGCTTTACTGTCTTTCTTTACTTTATGCATTTCCTTTACTTTAATACAGCTTGCAATGGACATTGTTTCGTCCTTTCCTTTTACAGTATTTATGTTTGTGTGTGATGAGCTTTACTTTGGGGTTACCGATGTTTAATTCCGGTATTTCCCTTTTATGGTCAAATAATGCTTAGACATTTATCCTTGTATGCTTTGATGACACGCCATGATTATGCGTAAGATTCCATTTCCAAAATGGGCTGTTACAGGTATCCTAATGGAACCGGCGTAGAAACCATTGTCTATGCGAACTCGGATCATGCGGGAGACTATGTGGACTGGAAAAGCACTAGTGGTGTTTGTACCTTCATGGGTTGTTGTTTAACTTCTTGGTTTTCCAAGAAACAAACCGCTCTTGTGATATCCACCATGGAAGCCGAGTATGTGAGTGTCAGAAAAGCATGCCATTAAGCTCTATGGATGAAGCAAGCGCTTGTTGATTACGGGATTTCTCTTGATGATGTTCCCATCATGTGCGACAATAAAGGTGCTATAGACCTTAGCAAGAATCCCGTGCAACATTCGCGAAACAAGCACATAGAAATTCGCCACCATTTCCTTAGTGATAATGTTCAAAAGGAGAACATTTCAATTGAGAAGGTACCCTCCGACGATAACTTAGCCGACATCTTCACTAAGCCACTTAAGAGGGAACCTTTTAATTACATGCGTCTAGGTCTAGGATTAATGGAACATATTCCTTAATTGCTTTCCTTTTATTGAGTCTCTTATTTTCTTTTGAGTCTTTTATCACTTTGAGTCATTGAGTCTCCTAAACTCTTCTTGAAAACCTTCTCTTCTCCTTTTCAAAATCCTCAAAGTCTCTTTTGAAAATGGTCAAGAAATGTTTTGACATTGTTAAATCAATATAAAAACGTTTCTCTTTGATTCTTGCTATCAATCTCGAGCTTACATAATTAATATGTATGATTCACTCAAACATAGCAAGAACAAGATAGAATCATGGAGGATCATTGTGTCATGACTTAAGGTCTTGTTTTACACACCTCCAACATCGATTTTTTTAAATCCATGCATTTTGGTCAAATCCCTATTTGGTGAGTTAGTATGTCTTCTATTTGTCTATCTTTGCTTTTAAGCATATCCTTATGATAAGTTAGACTAGAAAAATAATATTTGCTGAAAAATCTTCCTTCACCACCAAAACACAGCCTCTGTAGGCGGTTCCATATATGAATCGCGGTCCCTTATCAATAAGGAACCGTCAGAAGCAATAAGGAACCGCGTATAGTGCTTCCTTTTTCGGGTATTACTGAAATTCCAAATTTGTTCCAACACTTTTGGGAATCTTTTTTTCAACCTTTTGACCACCCTAAAAATACCTTGAGCCTTCCCTATTTAACCATAAGCATTTTTCCATACTTCACATCCCAAAATGTCTTATTCTCCTAATGAAAGCCTTGATTCTCCTCCATTTTCCCCAATAGCTTTCAATCCAAACTCACCCAAGAACACTTTCAATCCATATTCACCCGATAACACTCTTAATCACATTTCTCCTACCAAGAATGTTGATTGTGGAACATATTTTCTTCCACCACCACCCTTTAGTGTTCTCCCTCCTTCTAATGATAATGTCATGCACCATGGGACATATTGTCATTGTTGTCAATATCAACATCTTGCTATGGCACACATCTATGAGGAGTTGAGCTACATCAAGAGTCTCCTAATTAAGCCTCCTCTTCACTTTGATTATGAGATCTCCACCAACCCACCACCACCACCTTCTGCCACTACCTTGTCTTTCATATAAGCATTGGTTGCTTATCCACAAGACACTTTATTCAAGCAAATCTTATAATTCTAGATTAACTAGGATTAGATTTATGCTTTTGGCTTGTTTCCTCTTTCATACATCTTTGTATGATTCTTTTTATATTATATGACTTCACTTGGATCTTAGTCTTTGTGTGTTGTTCTCTTTTTACATTTTTGTGACCTATAGCTATCTCTTGTTGGTTGTATCTTTTGTTCAACTAACCCTTCTATGTAGCTTGTCACCATATCTCAATTCCTCGGTACCCCAAGCAAGTGGGAGTAAGCACCAAGGGGGAGTCTTTGCAAAGTCCGTCTCTTCAACACCGACTTGTGCAACCTTTTTTCTTCGACAAAGGGGGAGAAATTAATAAACTCGTCTTCGAAAATCTTGTTTTTGTGTGATTGAGTTTATGTATTGTCAGAATCAAAAAGGGGGAGATTGTTAACGCAATAATGCCTAAAAACGTTACTTGCATTTTTCGGTCTCCCTTAGTTTTGATTACGACAATATGTAAAAACAAGCATTTACGAAAACAACAAAAAACGAATTATTGAGTTCAAGTATTTTTTATTTTACCCATTTTCACTTAAGGTATGAATAAACAAGTACTAACCTTAATTAAGTGATCAAGAGATTTAATCTTTTCTTAAAACTTACCTTTTATTAAGTGTGACAAGTTTTTAATTAAACTTTCTTTTTAAGAAAATGTTTTATTAAATTAAATATTTGAAAATTTGAAAATGGCAAATTCTTTTTTGATTTGGAATATTCTTTCAGGATATTTTATAATCAGATAAGACCTCCACCACTAAAGGACAAAAAAGGAGTGGAGTCTACTCTGGCAGTTCCCTAGTGCCTAGGCGGTTCCTTATTAATAAGGTACCGCCGGCTGAGATAAGGAACTGCGGGAAGATATAGCCGTTGGCCCTTTGTCCTATAAATAGTGGACCTTTCTCATATTTTCTTCTCACCTCTTTTGCACATAAATTTCCAGATTCAAACATACTTCTTAAAAAACTCAAATCCTTGATCATTTGATTGATTACTACTTGTTTAGAAGTGAATCTATCTCATCCATCCCTTCTTCTTCAAGTGCAAAGAGAAGAACACTATCCTTGTGAAGTGTTGAGTCCACCACCAAAGATCATTTGAAGATCAAATCTTATACATTTGTTGTTGTGTCATAGTTGTGAAGATCCAAGTAGTTGTGTCTATTTGGAAGTTGTGTATGTACTAAGTATAGTTGTGTAGATTGGTCCTAGCTACGATTAGGGCTCGACTTTTAGCTTAGAGTCAGAAATTGGTTAAGCAACGTGTACGGTTTTCTCCACCATAAGGAGCTTGTTGTGTAGTGAACTCTCGAGTAAGGAGTACTCGAGGAGTGGAGTAGGAACGATGAGTGAGCTTCGTTGTCGAACCACTATAAATCCTTGGTGTTTGGTTTGATCTTTCTTTACCCTTAACTCTTTACATTATTTATTCTTTGTGCATATACATTAGTTAGTATTAGTTTAGTTACACTATCATTGTTCATATTGTGCATAAGAAGATTTCACATATTTCCTTAAGTCTAAGTTTTTGAGAAAAAGTATTTTTGAAAACCATTATTTAACAAGTAAATATAAGAAACTATTCAACCCCCCTTCTAGTTTCTACAGACTTTTTCAAGTTTAGAGAATGCATTTTAAAGTTCCCTTGATAAGTGACTTTCTAGGATCAATTATAGGAACTTGTGAAAAGTTCTTGTGTTAGCCTCAAAATATTGAGTCAAACAAGAATGTTCGGTCATAGGTTTCTATTGTATTATTTATTAGAACGTTGTAATAAGTAGTTATTTAGTCGTGATTCACGGGCTTGGATTTAAACTAATTAAAGTCCAAAATACAAGCCCGACCCAATATATAGTCCATTAAAGCCCGCATGTGGGTGGACTATATATACTACCCTCCTAGCATGTTAGGAGGGTGGTTGGTTCATTTGTATTTTTCACTTCTCAATCTAACATTCACCTAGTTCCAACCATTTCTCTCTCACTTTCTCTCACTACTTTCTCTCTCTAGAATTCTTCTCATTTCTTCCTTTCTTTCTTCTTTAATTCGTATTATATAATCATCACATATTAGGGACAACAATTGGTATCAATCGCCACGGGGTAGATTTGTGATTGATTGTTGTTATTATACTTGATTCGTATGATTTAATCTATAAATCATCACGAATTCAAATTCTTTTTGTGTTTTTCGTGTTCTTCATCTTGCTACAAATCTTCTATATACTTGTTGTAGAGATTTGGTTGTTTTGGTTTGGTAAAAATCACGAGTTTGTTGCCTAAAAGTTGCTAAATTTGTTGCCTAAAAGTTGCTAAATTTGTTGCCTAAAAGTTGCTAAAATCGTTGCCTAAAAAGTTGGAAATAAGGTCCCTTATTGCGACAGCTTAAATTTCGGAAAGTACAAGTAAATGGGGCTCCCATCGCAATAACCATCACCATCGGAAAGTGATTGGTTCCACATTGCGATACTGAGGATTTCGATACTTATTCCGATCTGGACATTCCGATCGTTCTTTGCGATCTGGGATTCCGACGGTTATAAGGAAGTTGTTAAGTCGTTACTCTGCCAAATTTGTTTCAGCCACATTTCGATCTAAACATTCCGATCTGGGATTCCGACAGGTACATTGCGATCAGGGATTACGATAGTACATTGCGATCTGGGTTTACGACAGTACATTGCGATCTGGGATTACGACTGTGCATTGCGATCTAAGACATTTTCCGATCTAAGCCATATTCCGATCTGAATAGATTCCGATGGACATTCCGATGACATGTTTAGCTAAATTTTGTTTGAGTATTTTTTAGACTTAGCCACCATCTAGACTAGTTTCGGAATATCGTTTACACGAAGATTAAAAAAAAAAAAAAATAAAAAAAAAAAAAAAAAACGAGTTAAAATTTTTAGGTCAAGTAAAATCAAATTTTTTCCATACTAGTTTTAGGACATTTCTAGCTCAATTTCAAAATTTGGTGATTACAAATTTTTTAGGTCTACCGTTTTGTCGGACTGAGGAATTTATTGTCGGGCTGAGAAAAATCGCAATTTTCGGAATTTCAACAACCAAACAATCACAACAAATCTACTTAAGATCCATATTCACTTCATCATTTCAGAGAATTTTGAGATGGATTCTACTGCAGAATATCGTGTGACGAACAACAACATCATGGTCGCGGGTAATAAAGAGAGACCACCAATGCTTGTGGCTAGTCGATATGCTCAATGGCAATCACGCTTTCTTCGCTATCTTGATACAAGACCTAATGGTGATGCCTTTAGACAATGTATTAACCATGGCCCATATGTCTTTTCCGAAATTGATGTCCCTTATACACCAGCCACAGACACATGTCCAGAAGTACCTGTAACAAAGAAAAAGGAAACTTTATCTGACCTTACACCCGAGAAACGTGCTTGGCATGATGCAGAGAAAGAAGCGATCTATATGATCCTAAGTGGAATTGGAGATGATATTTATTCCACAGTCGATGCATGTCCTACGGCACAAGAAATGTGGACGGCCATTGAACGCTTACAACAAGGAGAGTCTCTCAACAAGCAAGATGTCAAAACAAACTTGTTTTGGAACTTTGGTAAGTTTACTGCATTGGATGGAGAATCAATTGAGTCCTATTATTCAAGATTTTACAAGATGATGAATGATATGACAAGAAACAACTTGGAAGTCTCCACCATGCAAGTCAATGTGCAATTTCTACAACAACTCCAACCAGAGTGGACACGTTTTGTTACTTTGGTGAAACAACAGAAGCAGTTAGACAAGGTAAACTATCACACTCTATTTGATATCTTGAAACAATTTCAGCATGAAGCAAATGAGATTCGAGCTGAACGAGTTGCAAAGACGGCTAATCCACTTGCTTTATTAACTACCACTCAAAATGTTCAAGATCATCGCTCTCGTGCTCCTAAGCCATACTCTAGCCCATCATCCTCACCACGATATTCCACATCTTCCAAGTCTTCATCATCCACAAGATCACGCGGCAAAGCACCAAGAGCACCTTCACCACCATCTGAGTCATCATCTGAAGAAGATAGTGATGAAGATCAAGCTCAGAAGAATCGTGAGATGAAACAACAAATTGCTTTCATTATGAAGACTTACCAGAAGATCTACAAACCCACCAACAACAATCTTCGAACATCATCTAACACAAAGAACCGATATGTTGCGAGTCCTCCAAGGTATGACACACGTCGACGTGGTGAAAGTCCTTCTAGGTATGATCGACATAATCCAACGCATGTTGAGGGTTCTGCAAGATATGATCGACAAACTGCAAAGTATGATACTCAGAGGATTGCTGCTGCTACTGGGAATAGGGAAACGGTTGGAAGTCAAGTGGTTCAGCAAAGCGAGATTCAATGTTTTAATTGCCAAGGTTTTGGGCATATGGCAAAGGAATGCAGGAAGCCGAAAAGGGTTAGAGACTCCAGCTATCACAAGGAAAAGATGTTGCTATGCAAAAAGATGGAAGCAGGGGTCAAACTGTCAGCTGAGGAAGGAGCTATGCTTGATGACACTGATGATGAAGCCTCCGACCAGGAATTAGAAGCACATTACTCGTACATGGCACATGTTGAAGAAGTTCTCAAAGTCACTGAAGATGACAATGGTCCTATCTTTGACACTGAGCCAATCGATAAGGTACACACTACTGATGAATATAATGTGTTTGGTGATATCCCTGAGCATAGTGATCTACCCAATGCCATTAATGACACGTGTATGATGGAAACGGTTGATAGTAATACCACACCCGATTCATCAGACATGTGCAATAATGAGTCTGAGGATGATCAACATGCAAATGAATATGATGAAGAGGAACGTATTGCGCTTGCTAATTTAATTGCTACTTTACAAAAAGATGTCACTGAAAATAAAAAGAGTCAAAAGCAATTAAAGAAAGCAAACGCTAGGCTCACTAAAAGTTTTGAAGAATGCAAAGCTGCTCTTATCAAATCTACTGAGATGACTGAAAGCTATAGAGATGAGCTCCTTCAGAAAACCAAAGAGCTTGAGGGGTACAAGGGAAGTGCGTTAAAAAGTCAAAAGGACGATTTTGAAAACAAATATAATACCACTCTTGAGTTATTTGCTAAAGAGAAGCGTCAATATAATGTTTTCTTAATGGATGAACGTCAAAAAACGTACCTTGCCAATACCAAAGTTAATGAACTTGAACAAAAGCTCTCTATGACCACTACTGATTCTGCTAAAATTCTAGAGGATAAGAAACAAGAGGTAGATGCGTTAAAATAAGACTTCAAAAGTAGATATGATAAAGAAACCGAAAAAGTTACGAAACTAGAAGCACAAGTCGACTTTTTGAAGAACGTTGTTTATAAAACGCATGATTCTATTCAATCCGTAAGAATGCTAGCACCTCCATCGATGTTTAAGGGTCAAGCTAGCTTTGCAAGTCCTGAGTACCTTGCCAAAGCTCAAGCTGCGAACCCGCATCTTTATCTTGATGAGACTGAAAGGACAGATCTTGATTGCATGCCTCTAAGTGCCAATAGTGAAGAGACTGCCCTTTGGGATGCTGATAGTCAACCATCAGTTAATAAGGAGTTTGTGAAACCATATAATTATGCTTATGAGAATAGTCTTTATGGTCTGTTCCACAAACAAACTCAGAAATCTCGTGAGGAAGTATTTTTAGAATGCAGGGAAAAGAGAATTCAATGGAAGAAAGCGTTTGCCACTAAGAAAACAAACGTTTCTAAGTTCATCAACTACTTGCCCCTAGATGCTTCTAAAAGCAAGAGTAGGCAGATATTTGGGTTTCTTACTCATTACATAGATAATATTAAGTCCATTATTGATAATGATTGGAAACAACGACAAAATGACGAGTGGAAGAAACCAATTCCTCAAGACATAACTGTGCTTGTCAAACAAATCTTAATACCGAACGCGGCAACACTAGAGAAAATGTTCTTAAATTCGAAAGCTTAATTCGGTCTGAAATGTTTGATGATTTACAATATGTTGAGTCTCTTGAGAAAGCAATTGATGATCTTCAAATGGACAAGTCCGTTTTTTCTGATGAATATGATTTACTCTTGCAAGAATGCGTTTCTAAAGATATTATGTGTGCTTATTTTACATCTTGTGCCGATATTGATGAATATTCTGAAGTTGCATGCCAATATCTTGATAAGCTCAAAGAATGTGAACGTCTTGAAATTGAGCTTTCGAAACGTAAAGAAAATGTTGACAAAAAGGCTTTTGAGTTACTTCAACACAAAACTGATTTCCTTCAAAAACATTGTCATTCACTTGAACTTGCTTTGCAAAAAGATGTTGGTCGTTTTCCACATGATAATAAATTGCAAGAAAAACTTTCGCAAACATTTCGAGAAATGAATGAACAGAATTTGGAAATTAAAGGGTTGAAAGCTCAATTACAAGACAGGGAAAGAGCGATAGCTGAGTTGCAGAAATTTATTGCTAAAATGGGTGGGAAAATTGTGGAACCTAGCATTAAGAAAAATGTTGTTAGACAACCCAATGCCTCTAAAGAGAATAGATCCTCTATCTTGGGAAAACCATCTGCTTTATCTAATTCCTCGTTTGCAAAACCTGTGTTTGCCCCCAAGATGGATGGAAAGGAAAGGTTACCACAAGCTCAACCCATAAGGAATCCTGTAGCACCAAGCGTTAAGCACAATAATGTGATTAAACCAGGGATGTATAGAATGCCCACTAAGCCCACAAACAAAGATACTCACTCGCCTCAGACTTCTAGAAACACTAATATTCGTGTGTCTTCTACTACAGGAATAGTCTCCACTACTAGTGTTAGCCGGCCTCAGCTTAAGAGCACTCAAGAGAATGATAAGGTCTGGAAACACAAGAATCAAGGGAAGATGAAGCAAGTAGAAGAACACCCTAGGATTTTCAATGTTTCTAAGAATAAAACGTCTGTAATCGCGTGTCATGACGATTTGAATGATTCAACTTTGAATGCTATGAATGTGAAATTTGTTTGTGTCAAATGTGGCAAGTGTGCTAATGCTAATCATTCTATGTGTGCTATAAATAAAGTCAAAGGCGTAGATACTAGAACTAAGAAGCAAGTTGCAATGCCTATTAGAGCTAGTAAACCCAAACGCAAAGTGAACCATTCTGGTGCAACCCCCACTAAGAAAAGTAATGCATCAGACTCCACCACTAAGAATCCTAGAAGCAAAATTAAGGAATTATATGAGTCTGCCAGTAAGTCTTGGAAATGGTGGTTTGCTAATCAATGTCCTCCCGGATATAAATGGATGCCTAAAGTTAGGACAGAAAATGTGAAAACGAGTGTTAGTTTGCCTTTAAATGTTGATAAGGACACTAATGATTCTACTATCACAACTATTGTGGTATCCAATTTAGCAAATGCTCCATCGTGTTCTAACTCTTCTGCAGGTGATACAAATAATTCTCTTCATAATGGACTCCGGATGCACGAAGCACATGACGGGGAATCTCAAGCTTCTAATTAACTTCGTGGAGAAGTTCCTGGGTACGGTCCGATTCAGAAATGATCAATTTGCACCGATCCTAGGATATGGAGATTTGGTTCAGGGGAATATCACGATTAAAAGGGTATACTACGTCGAAGGGCTCAATCACAATCTTTTCTCGGTTGGTCAATTCTGTGATGCGGATTTGGAAGTTGCTTTCAGAAAGAAGACATGTTTTGTTCGTGATTATGATGGGAATGACTTACTTACCGGTACACGGGGTACTGATCTTTACACAATTTCACTTCAAGACACAACTTCATCAACTCCAATTTGCTTCATGGCTAAAGCTTCAACGACTCAGGCATGGTTATGGCATCAACGTCTTTCTCATCTCAACTTTGATACCATTAACATGCTTTCCAAGAAAGATATTGTGAGATGCCTTCCAAGCTTGAAATTCATCAAAGATCATCTTTGTTCTTCTTGTGAACTTTGTAAAGCTAAACGAAGTAGCTTCAAAACAAAGACAACACCAAGCTCTAAAGGTCGGTTAGATCTTCTTCACATGGATCTGTGTGGTCCCATGCGTGTTCAGAGTATCAATGGAAAGAAATATATTCTGGTAATTGTCGATGATTACTCAAGGTACACATGGACTCACTTCTTGAGGTCCAAGGATGAAACACCTGAAGTTCTCATCAGCTTTCTTAGACTGATACAACATGGTCTTCAAGCTCAAGTTAAAGTGGTTCGTACTGACAGAGGTACATAATTTTTGAATTCAAATCTGAGAAAGTATTTTGAAGCCGAAGGGATTGAACATGAAACATCTATTGCTCGAACACCCGAACAAAACGGCGTTGTTGAAAGACGAAACCGTACTTTGGTTGAAGCTGCTCGAACATTATTATCCGCTTCAAAACTTCCACTATATTTTTGGGCCGAAGCCGTGTCAACCGCATGCTACACACAAAACCGATCCTTAATTATCCCAAGACACGAAAAGACACCATATCACATAATTCATGATCGAAAACCTTCACTCAAACACCTTCATGTTTTTGGATGTACTTGCTACATTATTCGAGATGGTGAAAATTTGGATAAAATGAAAGAGAAAGGTGATGCATGTATTCTTGTGGGCTATGCAACTCAGTCTAAGGGATATAGAGTGTTCAGCAAAAGAACAAAATTGATTGTCGAGACAATTCACATCCGATTTGATGAATCTCAAGAAATGGCACTTGAACAAAACAGTTTAAGTCCCGATCCACAAAGACAAACGACTTCCGTTCACAACCGCACGGAACTCGAAGCTCAAGACCACAGCAATGAACCGTCAAGTTCAACGCTGGTTCCAGAAAATGTTCCTAGAGCTGATATGACAGTCGACACGACAATTGAAGAGTTGGAAATGTTATATGGACCAATGTATGATGAATATTTCACGGGGGAGAAACAAGTTGTATCAAAGTCTTCCGCTGTTACTCATGATAAGAATGATGAAACCGATCATCGTCAACAACAAGATACAACTTCATCTACTTCAACACGGGTTGCTGCAGATTTACCTCCTCAGAATATTACTTCAACAATCGATCCTACAACATCCACAACTACTGTCATTGCTCCAGAGAACACAAATCAAGCAGACAATGCATTATCTGACGAAGACGAATTCATCAACCCATTCGGTACACCGGTACACGAAACTGGAGAGTCTTCTACTCGCCATGTTGATCCGTCAAATATGCATACTTTCTATCAACGACATCCTTCAACACATCATTGGACCCGAGATCATCCTTTGTTTCATGTCATTGGAAACCCTTCACAGCCCGTTCGCACAAGACGACAGCTTAACACCGATGCCGATGTTTGTATGTTCGCACTCGCCGTGAGTTCAGCTGAACCGAAAAACATCAAAGAAGCATTAGCTGATCATGCTTGGATTGAATCGATGACGGATGAACTTCAACAATTTGAAAGACTTAAAGTCTGGGAACTTGTTGACAGACCATACGATGTAACACCATTAAATCTTCGATGGATCTGGAAAAACAAGATGGATGAAGAGAACACGATCATCAAGAATAAATCTAGGCTAGTGGCTAAAGGGTATGGACAGAAAGAGGGTATTGATTTCGAAGAATCATTTGCACCAGTAGCTCGAATGGAAGCGGTCAGGATTTTTCTTGCTTATGCGGCACATAAGGGATTCATTGTCTATCAAATGGACGTGAAGACGGCGTTTCTTAACGGTCCTTTGAAGGAAGAAGTTTATGTCACGCAGCCGGAAGGATTCGTCAATCCTCATTATCCTGACAAGGTGTATCGTCTCCACAAAGCACTATATGGACTCAAGCAAGCTCCAAGGGCGTGGTACGACGAACTCTCGAAATTTCTGGTCTCCAAAGGTTTCTCAAAAGGTTCCATTGATTTTACTTTGTTCACTTATAAATATGGGGATGACATTTTGCTTGTGCAAATTTATGTTGATGACATTATTTTCGGGTCTACAAACCCAAAACTTTCAAAATGGTTTGAAAAAGTAATGCACAGCAGATTTGAAATGTCTATGATGGGCGAACTAAAATTCTTTCTAGGAATTCAAGTTCACCAATCCCCAAGTGGTATCTTCATTAACCAAGCTAAGTATTGTCAAGAGATAATCAAAAAGCATGGTATGACATCATGTGACCCCGTTGGGACACCATTATCAACCACATCCCTAGATGCTGATTTGGAGGGATTACCCATAGATCAAACGAGATATCGTTCCATGATCGGGTCCCTCATGTACTTGACAGCAAGCAGACCTGATATTCATCATGCTACGTGTTATTGTGCACGATATCAAGCACGACCCACTGAAAAGCACCTCAAGGAGGTTAAACGGATCTTTCGGTAACTTAAGAATACCATTCACATGGGACTCTGGTATCCGAGGGAAACCGGTTTCTTTCTAACGGCCTATTCAGATTCTGATCATGCAGGGTGTCTTGATACACGTAAAAGTACTTCTGGTGGTGCACAATTTCTAGGTCAAGACAAGCTTGTGGGATGGTCTTCCAAGAAGCAGGATTGCACGTCACTGTCATCAGCCGAAGCGGAGTATGTGTCTCTATCTGCGTGTTGTGCTCAAGTTCTTTGGATGAGAACACAACTCACGGATTATGGCTTCCATTTCGATAAAGTACCTATGTACTGTGACTCAAAATCGGCCATAGCCATCTCCTGCAATCCGGTTCAGCATTCCCGCACGAAGCACATTGATGTCAGATATCACTTCATTAAGGAACAAGTTGAAAAGGGTATTGTTGAATTATACTTTGTTGGAACTGATTACCAATTAGCTGACTTGTTTACAAAAGCTCTTTCGAAAGAGAGGTTTGCGTATCTAGTTAGGCAAATTGGTATGAGATGTTTGACTCCAGCAGAACTGGAGGTTCTGGCAAAGAAGCCTGCTTGATTCATCTATCAAACATCTACCTGTAAATATTAATGAAAAAGAAAATACAAAATTAAAAAATCTTTGAAAATCCAAAAAAAAAAATAAAAAAAAAAATATTCTTCTCGACATGTCTTTCAGTATCGATAATATGGACGTACCTAGAAATGTCGCTCAATAACGACACGGGTGTGTACATAAAGCTCGAATGAAAGTTGTAAATATTTTTCAAAACATGTCATTTCTATCTTTTCAAAAGGAAATTGTCTATTTTGGACAATATTTCCAACAACGGGTAGAGCAATCTATCTCGGGTTGAGCTTGTCACAAAACATTCAACGTTTTGAGCTCAACACAATGGCTTGTAATCACTTTCAGATTGCAACCCGGATCTAAATTCACGGGGGAGTGTACGCTTTTGTACTCTTACCCTTAGCAAAAGAAGTTAAATCTTCTTACACTTGAGTGGATTCGTCAAGACATTCAAAGTCTATGAACTCAAGTTTATGCTTTAGAAAAACCTTTTCGTCAAAAAGAATTGATTTTTCAAAAAGCGTTGAACACAATTTTTTCAAGAATTTCTCAATGATATTCAAAATCTTTCAAAAATTGTGTGTTCAACAACTCCTATCCTCAAAAGTTTAATGTGGATCACATCCTCGTAATGACAATTCCATTGGATCAATTTTTGAGGGGGAGCATTTCAACTTCATGCATAGATTGACACATCTTTCTCCCGAAGATTTTCAAGACTATTTTTCAAAATATATTTTAATCAAATTTGGTATCTCTAATATCAAAAGATTTTATATATTAGAGATAGGGGGAGAAAATGTGATTAAAATGTGATCATATATAAGACTCAAGCACTTTAACTCTTACCCACATGTGCGAAACACTTTCGATTATCGATGCACATGTGAAGGGGGAGCTTTTCTGAAACGACAAAACTAGCAAGGTGTTAAATGTTTTTCAAACACTTTGTTAGAATTTAAAGTGGTTTTCATGGTTACGATCAAATACCCACAACATCTTTAATTCACGACGTTATTGGTGTCAAAAGGGTGGTTAGGTTTAAGTCCTATGATCCAACCAGAATCGGAGGGATCTTCCCAGGGACAATCCAATAGATTATTAGAAGTCCTTAGGAAAGATGGAGTAGAATGTGAACGTAGCTGAATGCCGACTAAGTACTGATGATAGCACTGGAACAATCACAACAAGGTGCTATTAATGATGTCTTGGTAAGCATTGAAGGGGTTGAAGAATGAAAAAGAAATGTAAGGATAAAGGGTGTAAAGAAAGAAGCCCTCCATACAACTTAGGCAGAAACCGGGTCAACTCATCATGAAGACAAACTCATCATGGACCCAGTGATGTGAAGCACAACCCTTTCCTAGCTACTCAGACTTCTCTCAAAAGAAGTTTGTTTTATTGTCACGGAGATCAACACGACTTCTATTGACTTTCTCACTCCGAGATAGTTGATATTGAATAGGTGGCATCTGCTCCAGCCTCCGACCACTAAAAGTGCACAAATCGAGTCTAGAGCCAAGAGATCAATCAAATCTCGTTAGGACACACGGATGAAGATCAAGAGAGTCCTACGCTATATCCTTGCGATATTGCTAGAACACTCAGAGTGATACTACTTAGTATTCACAATGATGAGTGGAAATCCTTCCAGTGTTAACATCAAACAGCACTGCGGTAGGTCATATGCAAGATTCTTTATGAATTGAACATATGTAAAACTGAAAAGCAACAGTGGTTTGATTCTGAATTGATTCAAACTCGTTTCAGGTTTCTACGCAATATCTTTATGGTCTTGCCAGAACATTCAGAGTGATATTCATTAATATTCACAGTGACGAATGGAAATCCTTCTAGCGTCAACCTCAAACAGCGCTACGGTAGGTGACTTGTGAGATTCTTATGAATCAAACTTGTGTCAACTGGAAAGCAACAATGGTAAGATTCGTTAAGAATCAAACTTGTTCCAGGAACTTGAATTGACGACTTTAATCAAGCGGATATCTATCCAATTGATTCACTCTTTATGATCGCAGTCTTGCTTTGAGACGGTCGAGTAAAGAGAACCGCTAGTACAGCCGCGAAACCCTGTCAAGGAGATTCTTAATTGAATCTACCCGATCACAGGTACGATATTTAATATCGTATAACGGTCTTCACCGACCGGAGGTAAAACGCTACCGATTTAGGACGAATGTCAAAGCCATTCAGTCCGTGTCTATGTTTTGTCTCGAGAAGGTGGCGTCACGGTGTACACAGCAAAGTCAATGATTCAGAAACCACATACTCATGCCTAAAGACATATTCAACAATTAGCAGTGTGAGCATGTGGATGAAGACACAAGATCGCAAGATGGCAAAGACAAGTCAAGGATGATTTGAAGATCTCAAGACTTAAAGACAAAGTCGAAAGACAACGACAAAGGCTCAAAGATCACCGCATGAAGGAACAAAACTACTGTTACACGTTCAAGACTCACTTATGACGAAATTCATAAAACTCCATTGGAATCCAAAATATCAAAGAGGAATGACCTCACATTGGGGGAGATTGTTAGCCTCAAAATATTGAGTCAAACAAGAATGTTCGGTCATAGGTTTCTATTGTATTATTTATTAGAACGTTGTAATAAGTAGTTATTTAGTCATGATTCACGGGCTTGGATTTAAACTAATTAAAGTCCAAAATACAAGCCCGGCCCAATATATAGTCCATTGAAGCCCGCATGTGGGTGGACTATATATACTACCCTCCTAGCATGTTAGGAGGGTGGTTGGTTCATTTGTATTTTTCACTTCTCAATCTAACATTCACCTAGTTCCAACCATTTCTCTCTCACTTTCTCTCACTACTTTCTCTCTCTAGAATTCTTCTCATTTCTTCCTTTCTTTCTTCTTTAATTCGTATTATATAATCATCACATATTAGGGACAACATCTTGTTCTTAACCCGAATGAGCTAAGACTTTCGCGTTTTAAAGTTCCCTATATAAAAGTCTAGCAAACTTGATTCAAGCGGGTTAAGGAATGTAAAGGGTTCCAAATTCCCAACAAGTCAAAAATTAACTCTTATTCTACCCATCCGAAAATATACATTCGTGTCTTAAAAACACTTATGAAAACTAAGAAAAATTTAAAAATTTGGCCATTTTTAGCCTTATTAGCAACAAAACAAAACAAAACGTTGAAAGTTGGAAAACGTGAGGGCGTAGCGAGGCATGTAACTATTCACCCCCCCCATACTAAAATTAAATATTGTCCTCAATGTTTCGAGTCTAAAGGTAGAGCACCCCCATACTAGAGATGAAGATTCGAATGCTTAGGATCTAGCATGGAAAGGGTGATCAACAATACATCTAAAGCCGTTTATGAATTATGCTAAAAGATAATTGTTAGAACAATAAAGGATATGTCATGGATTCGTGAAAAATTCTTCAAGCAATCGATCGAGGCTCACATAAACGAACACGAGAGTCTTCAATCGTGGCGATGATGATGATCTAGATAACACATTTACATACAACCATGAGACAACGAGTTGTAAGGGCACAAATCCCCTCTCATTAACTACATTAGAAAGCAATAATATGTACAATGGATAAGCATGGGATCTACCCCACGAGGCATCTCGTTTTTTTATTACCGATTCATGAGCTCGACTCGATCCCCTCAATGCTAATTATCATTGGGAAGGTGACTTGGTCAAGTTCGTCCAACGAAGGAACTTCCCCACCGAAGTAGTGCTTAGGCCTATGTCCATTCACCTTGAAGTTAGGACCATCATTTTGAGCTAGCTCTATGGTCCCATACGGAAACACTTGTGTTATGGTGAAAGGACCCGACCAACGAGATTTCAATTTCCCGGAAAATATATTTAAACGAGAGTTAAAAAGTAACACTTGATCACCAACGTTAAAAACCCGGTTTTTAATTTTTGAATCATGAAACTTTTTAGTTTTTTTCCTTAAAAATCAATGAATTTTCATAAGCATTATCTCTTAATTCATCCAATTCATTCAATTGTATTTTCCAGTGATCTCTCGCGGTCTTCAAATCATAATTTACATGCTTAAGGGCCCAATATGCCTTATGCTCCAAATCATTGGGCAAATGAAAATTCTTTCCATAAACCAACGTATATGGAGTACAACCGATAGGTGTCTTATAAGCGGTCTGAAAGGCCCATAAAGCATTATCGAGTTTGTCGGACCATGAAGCACGGTTTTCTCCAATCGACCTTTCCAAAATCCTCTTCAAAGCTCGGTTTGAAACCTCGACTTGCCCACTTGTTTGCGGGTGATAAGCCGTAGAAAGACGATGTGTAACTCCATATTTCTTTAGAACCTTTTAGAATTGGTCATTACAAAAATGGGTTCCACGATCGCTTATAATAGCACGAGGGGTTCCAAACCGAGAGAATAGTTGCTTCAAAAACTTCACTACCACACGAGCATCATTAGTAGGTAAAGCTTTAGCTTCCACCCACTTTGAAAGGTAGTCGACAGCGACGATGATATACTTTTTTCCATGAGACGATGGGAACGGACCCATAAAGTCAATGCCCCAAATGTCGAAAATCTCACACACTTGAATTATGTTTTGCGGCATTTCATCCTTTTGCGGTGATTTTCCTTGACGTTGGCAAGAATCACACGACTTCACAAGTGTGTGTGCATCACGATAGATCGTAGGCCAAAAGAAGCCGACATCGAACACTTTTTGTAGCCGTGAGATTAGCACCGTGATGACCACCCGTGGGTCCCTCTTGACAAGCTCTAAGGATGTTAGAAGCTTCGGTACCAAAAATACAACATCGAACGAGTTGATCCGCACAAACCCGAAAGAGATAAGGGTCGTCCCAAAAATAGAACTTGACGTCACGAAAGAATTTTCTCTTTTGTTGTGTCGTCATACCCTTGATTATGAAGTTCCCCACATGGTAATTTGCAATGTCGACAAACCATGGGGTGGTGTCTTTAGAATTCACTACACCGAGAGTCTCGAGAGGAAATGTTTCGGTGATTTCGTTATTCTCGTAAACATCTTTGTGAGTATCTTCTAGACGAGAGAGATGATCGGCCGCTAGATTCTCGGCTCCTTTTTTGTCAAGCACGGTGACATCAAATTCTTGGAGGAGGAGCATCCAACGAAGCAATCTCGGCTTAGCATCTTGCTTAGCTAAGAGGTACTTGATAGCCGAATGGTCCGTATACACGATGCTTTTAGTCAAGACGAGATAAGGTCGGAATTTCTCAAAAGCGTAAACCACAGCAAGGAATTCCTTTTCATTGTGGTGTACTTTAGTTTAGCCTCGGTCATCATCTTACTAGCATAATGGATATGACAGAAGTGCTTTTCATAACGTTTCCCAAAGACGGCCCCTATTGCATAATCACTTGCATCGCACATGATTTCAAAGGGTAATTCCCAATTAGGAGCAACAAGAATGGGAGCTTCGGTAAGTTTCCTTTTAAGAGTTTCGAAATCTCTAACACAATCCTCATTAAAGTTAAAAGGAGCATCCTTCTCGAGAAGATGTGTCATAGGTCGAGAGATTTTCGAAAAGTCTTTGATGAAACGACGATAAAAGCCTGCGTGGCCTAGGACACTCCTAACTCCCTTGACGGTTTTGGGATGAGGTAACTTGGCGATGACGTTTATCTTAGCATTATCGACCTCAATCCCCGCTTTCGAGACCTTGTGCCATAAGACGATTCCTTGTTTACACATAAAATGACATTTTTCCCAATTAAGCACAAGGTTGGTTTCTTCACAATGTTTTAAGATTTTCTCGAGATTAGATAAGCACGACGTGAACGAATTGCCAAACACCAAAAAGTCATCCATGAATACTTCCATCGACTTCTCGATCATATCATGAAAAATAACCATCATACACCGTTGAAACGTACCCGGTGCATTACAAAGTCCGAAAGGCATTCTACGATAAGAAAACGTTCCATAAGGACACATAAACGTAGTTTTCTCTTGATCACGAGGGTCGATAGGGATTTGAAAGTAACCGGTAAAACCATCTAAAAAGCAATAGAATTTATTTCCCGCTAGACGCTCCAACATTTGATCCACGAAGGGCAAGGGAAAGTGGTCTTTACGAGTGGCGTCATTTAACTTTCGGTAGTCAATACACACCCTCCAACCGGTCACAACACGAGTGGGAATTAACTCGTTGTTTTCATTGGGCACAACGGTCATTCCTCCCTTCTTAGGGATACAATGGATTGGGATCACCCATGGGCTATCGGAGATAGGATAAATCATTCCCGCGTCAAGAAGTTTTAAGACTTCCTTTTTTATGACATCGTGAATTTTGGGGTTTATCCTTCTTTGAATTTGAATTGCGGGTTTATAGTCCTCCTCCATTAAAATCTTGTGAGTACAAACTTTTGGGTCAATACACTTAATGTCGGAAATTTTCCACGCAATTGCCCCTTTATGAGCTTTAAGAACTTTCAAAAGTGCGGGTTTTTTATCATTAGCAAGATCGTTTTCAATAATAACCGGCAACTTTTCATCACCTTCCAGGAATGCATATTCAAGGTGAGATGGAAGATCTTTCAATTCAAGGATTGGTGGTTCCTCGATCGAAGATTTTTGTTCAACACTCATAACTTCCATCGGCGAAAGAAATGGTTGGAATAAGAGTATCATTACAAATAATAACCTCATCTACATTGTCGATTTCATTTGAAGTAAAATAGCCTCCATGGAATGGAATGAGATTTGGTGTAGAATTAGCAGGAATCGGATCCAAAATAGTGGGATTGCCACTTGACGAACTATCGGAAAAACCTAACACTTCTTGTGAAAACTCATCGCAAACCACATCGACTAAGTCAATGTGATTGATGGTAGCGACTGCATAAACATGAGAAGGTGTCGAGTTTTGAGTAGCGTTTATAACAAGTTCGTCTTCGTTGAATCTCAAAGTAATAGTTCTTGCATGAAAGTCGATGAGCGATCTTGAGGTGTCTAAAAATGGACGACCTAAAATTAGAGGAACTTGAGGATCCGCGGGGATGTCAACTACTATAAAATCAACGGGATAGTAGAACTTCCCCACTTTCACGAAAATATCCTCGGCTACTCCACATGCTAAAATCATAGAATGATCGGACATCTCGATAGACATGTTCGAAGGAGTAAGAGCCGGAAGCGAAAGTGATTTCCAAATGGAAAATGGCATCAAATTAATGCTCGCACCAAGATCGACCAAGGCGATGCATTCTTTCCTATCTTGTATATCACAAGGAATGAGAAACTTCCCGGGGTCACCAACTTTTTCCGGTATTCGATTAAGATAAATAATAACTAGATTTTACTTAGTTATGAAAGTTCTTCGTTATCCCGATCTTTTCAAATTGATTACTGGTAGAAAGTGCGACTCAGTCGTTCTTGGTAGAAAATAAAATGGTTTGGTTATCTAATTTAAAGTAAAAGTAAATATGAAAATGTCGTTGAGTAAAATAAAAGATTTCAGGAAGCGTGCAATTTTTGGAAAATAAAACTTTGTAAAAACAAACATTTAGCCCATCGGAATGCCCCAATCGGAATCACGTCGGAATGATGCAGTCGGAATGTTATCGGAATACACCAAAAGGAATATGATCGGAATCTGTCAATCGGAAAGCAATCGGAATATCACACGAACTTGTTGTCGAATATCAAATAAGCTCACAGTCGGAATGTTGGTAACTTAAAGCAATCGGAATATCAAAATAATTAACCCATCGGAAATAAGATTAGAATAGTAATCGGAAAAACAAAACCCTTTTCCGATCCTTGTGATCGGAATACTTGTGAAGCTATCGGAATAAAATGGCCTAATCGAAATGTAAGGTCGGAAAGGGGTTACCCTTTCCGATGGTATGTATTTCGTATAAGCCAAGTTAATAAGCTATATTTTAATAAGCTCAAACTAAAACTTAACCAAAGTTTTAAAGTAAGTAACTAAATAAGCACAAATAAGAAGTTTTTAAACTTTAAATAAGCAAAACTTTTTAAATCAAACCATGAAAAGATAAGACTTTTTAAGAAAACTAAAAAAAAGTAAATAAGCTAAACACAAATAAGCCAATAAGCATGATAAGCTCAAGACTTAATCCGTATAAAAACTTAGAGATGAATAAAAAGATAAAATTTTTAATCACATAAGCATCACGACGAAACAAAATCAAAGATTATCACTAATCAAGATCAAAATAAAGAAAGGTAGAATAAGATGAAATTAAAACAAGATTAAACTTTCAAAAGTAAGATTTGATTCAAACAAGAAAGGAATAAAAAGATGAAGTTTTCCTAGTGAGAGAAAGTTAAATACTTTCTATCTCTAAAAACTAAAACTACTAAAATTGAAAAATGAACTAATTAACTAACACCCTCCTAATGTGTCATTAGGAGGGTATATATAGGAGGTGGGGAGTGCATGTGTTGCTTCCTTCTTTCTTTTCGTCTCGACTCGATTTAAATTCTTTGTCTTTTTCGACGTCGTCTCGGGATTTGTCCATATAAATTGAACTTGTCTTATAATTTTCTTCTTCTATTAGACTTGAGTTCTTCGACTTCATTAAACTTTCGTCTTTGGATTTTTTTCTTCGATAAATATTCAGAATAGGCCTTGGACTTCCGTTCTTTTACACTCTTGATCTTTTGACTTCGTCTTTTCTCGTTTTCTTCGATAAAAGCCCGTGATAGCCCATGTTTTCTTCCTTTTTCATATTTTTATCCTAAAACACAATAAAAACACAAACCACGCATAATTTCGACTTTTACAACATAAAATACACGTTTTGGTCTTGTTATTATTGGAAATAAGTGGTAAACGGATAAGTGTTTTCACACTTATTAAATCCCCTATTCTTGACCATTGCAATGCCCTCATGCAATACATTAATTTCAAAGCACAGATTACATTTTTCATCATAAATAACCCACCTTGGCCTTTATTAAATACTAAACTTTAAGGAAAGTAAAAAGATAGAAATAAAAGACTTACATTGGGGTTTTGTCTGTCATGAATGTTCGTCATCCTCAAGTTTCACGTTCCCCATACCAATCTTAAAAACGAGATCATTGTTATTATAAGTTAGCAAACTAACACGAACTCATGTGGCTCAATTATTTACTTAGACTCCCTTATTCCTAGGTGTATCTCTTATATTTTATTGTTGCCTTAAATGATCAAGAGGATGCATTGTTTGACTTATTTCGATAGTTTATTTAGGCCGAAAATAAAGTGGGACGATTTAATCAATGGTTAGCTAAATGACAAAATCTTTTAAAACTGCTTCTCCCGGGACCTCTTAAAGTTCATATATTGGCATAACTCGCTTCACGATTTGAGACCTTTCTCGGACCGATATTTGGCAGCGACTTCATACTTCAAATCTTGAGAGACGTTCTTGAAATTATGGTCTTCTCTTCATAATAGGAATTTCTTCACTTGAAGTTTTTGAGAGATTCTTCATACTTGGACTACGACTTCTTCATTTTTCTCCAATCTTTATTTTGGACTTTGATATACAACGATCCGCCTTCTTTTAGGACTTGGATCTATTTATCCTCATACCTTGTTAGGGCCTTTTTGGATAGATGATAGGTGTGTAAACACCCATCCTTTTTTCACTTAATTATGGCTAAAACGAGACCAAAACACGTATTTAATATCATTTGTTTGGAATTATGCGTGGTTTTTGTGTTTATTGTGTTTTCAGAGCCAACCGGATGAATATTGAAGAAAACATGGGATTGCACGGGTTTTATCGAAGAAAAAAAGACTCAAGATGAAGTCTATTGTCCAAGAGATGCAAAAGATTTGAAGTCACTGGGCCTATTTGAAGATTTATCAAAAAAAGGGACCAAAGATGGAAGATTTACATATGTCGAAGAAACTCAAGTCTATTAAACGAAGAAATTAAAAGACGAGTTGAATTTAATCGTCGACAAATCCCGAACCAGAATCGAAAACGTCGACTTTTCTGAAAAGACGAGAAGACAAGAAGAAAGGGAGAACCCACTCACCAACCAAAGGGAACACCTATATAAAGGATTCCCTTCACACTTTTCATTCAGTTTTTTCATTCCTTCTTTTTCTCTCTTTCGGTTCGTAGTCATCACCAACACCACTAGGGTGTTACGTGATTTTTTATTTTTATTTTTCCAAGATCTTGTAGTTTAATCTTTATCTTTTGAATTGTTAAAACATTAATCAATCAATATAACCTTCCATTTTCATCTTGTTCATCTTCATCTTTTTGATTCAAAGTTAAAGTTCTTATTTGGTTGATTTGATCTTTAAAAGTTATTGGGTTTTAAGTTTTTATTGATGGGATTTGATATTTATGGTTACTAGATGATTAGTGATTAGTTTTATTTAAGTTTTGGTTGAAAACTCGGTGATTTTTGGTTTGAAATCGTGTTCCCTGTTCTTCTGTCATCCTACTGTTCTTGAATGTTTCCCAGGTTCCGAATGAGCATGAAACTTCCGAATAAATCATCTTAGTAAAAAGTTCCGAATCAGTTCATTCAAATCTTCCGAATCAATTTCTTTCCAAAAGTTCCGAATCAGTTTTATAAGTTCCGATTCAGTTTTATTTCCAAAAGTTCCGGAACAAAAGTTCCGGATAAAGTTCCGAATCAAGTTCCGGGTGAAGTTCCAGATAAAGTTCCGAATCAAGTTCCGGACCAAACTTCCGGGTGAAGTTCCGGGTGAAGTTCCGGATAAAGTTCTGAATCAAGTTCCGGATAAAGTTCCGAATCAAACTTCCGAGTAAAGTTCCGGATCAAGGTAGTTCATTCGGAAGACTTCCAAATCAATTTCCTTTGAGCATTTTTAAGTGATACTTACTGTTTCTTCATTTTATATTAATTTATATTTTAATTTTAATTCTAGTTTTATTAATTGTTATTAAATTAATTGCTTTTAATTTAAGTTTATAACTTAGTTCACTTAAACCTTTAGTAGATTAGAAGACCAATCCCCTTTTTAGTAACCAAGAACAATCATTCCAAATTGAGCTGTGATCAATTCGAGAGGATTTCGAGATTAATCTGAACCCCAAGCAAAATCCATGTATCAAATGGCGCCGATGCCGGCTCTTCTCGTTAAGATCAACAGTTTTTCGTGAGAACTTGGATTTTGGGATTTGTTAGCCGTGAACGTTACTTTTTCATAAAAACTTTCAAAAACCCTAAAAAAATATAAAATTTTCAAAAATCCTAAAAAGTAAAAAACATAAAAAACCAAAAATATTTCTGCTTTGTTTTTGCCTTGTTAGTTCTTTTGCAGGTGCATGCGTACACGATCAACGTCTTATCAAGAGCCCGAGCCTCTCGAAGACTTAGACATGGCCGGTGTACAAAACAACAACAATAACCCACCTCTCAACAACAATAACAACAACAACAATAAAAATCCACCTCTCAACAATGAGCCTCTACCGGATAATCGCCCGATGATTGAACTTCTGCAAGCACATGTAGATGGTAACAACGATCCAATTTTCATACCCGCGATTGCAGCCAACAATTTTGAGCTCAAATCCGGCTTTATCCAGATGGTCTCTGCTCAACCATTCTTGGGGCGTACCATTGATGATCCACATGACCACATCAAGAGATTCCTGCAACTCACGAATACGGTCAAATTCAATGGTGTTCCACAAGAGGTAATCCGTTTACAACTTTTTCCCTTTTCTTTAGAGGGAAAAGCCCGGCATTGGCTTGCTAAGGAACCGCCACAAAGTATTCTTTCGTGGACGGATTTGGAAACCAAGTTTATCAACTACTTTTTCCCACCCTCTCGTACTACCGCTTTGCGGAATGAAATCATAAATTTTGAACAAAAGTACGATGAGTCTTTTAGTGAATCTTGGGACCGTTTCAAAGATCTTTTAAGGAAATTCCCACAACATGGTTTTACCAAAGTGCACCAAATTAACACTTTTTATAATGGTTTAAGCATGAATGACCAAGATTCACTAAACAGTGCCTCGGGGGGTAATCTTTTGGCTAAGACTTCTAATGCCGCTTGGGATATCATTGAGAATAAGTCTCGTGTGCAAACCAAGAGTGTTCGGACCAATGTCGCTAGTGCTAGTACTAGTGACAGCGATAAGCGACTTGACAAAATCACTGCGCTTCTTGAATCGCTTGCTACCCAAACCGCCAGCAAAACCAACAGCATCAACGCTAGAAACGCTAAAGACGCTCAAATCAATGCTGTTAGCCAACCATGTGAGATATGCGGGGGTCCTCACTCTTACACCACTTGTACTGCCACCCAAGACTACCCTTCTAAGAATGTGAATGCAGCATACGGCACCTATCCTCAACCTGCTTATCAAGCTCGACCTCAAGGTGACCGCAACTTGCTTAGCTACCGCTCTAAGAACTATCTCTCACCACCTGGTTTTCCTCCTAATAACCCTAACCAACAACAAAGCCTCAATAGCCCTCCTCAACAACAACAACAACCTCGTGGACCATACATACCACCTCACAAACAACAACTTCCACCTCAAAGAAACAACCAAGTTTACCAGCATCCTGCTTATCAACCACCCGCATACAATGCTCCTACCAACCAACCCACCGCTTTACACCAAGAAGTGGAAACCTACATGAGGACTAACGATGTGATCGTGGGAAATCTTCAGCGGGAAGTGCTCAACCTAAAAGCAGACCTGGTGAAACAAGGGAACGATCTGAGAGCTGATATGAGAAACACTTTGGATAGTCAAACAAATGACTTAAAGAACATGATGGCTAGTTTCTTCCAAGGTAATCAACCCTCTTCTTCGGGTACTCTTCCGAGTAACACCGTTGCGAATCCAAGAGGGGAGATGAAAGCAATCACCACTCGCAGTGGCAAAGGTACCAAGGAACCCGAGCTTCCTATACCTCCACCGGTGATTGTGACTAAGGAGAACGAGTTACCTGCTCCTATTCCTCATCCTTCTACTTCCCAAATTTCTCCACCTTTTACTTCTACCCCTCCTCCACCCAAGGATGTGAGTGATCCTATTCTTCCAAAGCCTTCCTCTTCTTCTGACATACCTTATCCATCAAGGTTGAGGAAAGAGAAGCTCAAAAGCAAGGATGATATTCAGGTTTCAAACTTTCTTAAAATGTTTAAACAACTGAATTTCAATATCTCCTTCGCTGAGGCTCTCGCTCACATGCCTAAGTACGCGAAAATGTTCAAAGATCTTCTTAGTGACAAGGAGAAGCTTCTTGATATTGCTAACACCCAACTCAATGAGAATTGCTCTGCAGTGCTCTTAAGGAAATTGCCAACCAAGCTTGGTGATCCGGGTCGTTTCTTAATCCCTTGTAACTTCCCGGGAGTAGAGAATTGCATGGCCCTAGCCGATCTAGGTGCCAGTATTAATTTAATTCCTTTAAGCGTTTGGAAGCAATTATCTCTCCCTGAGCTAGTCCCCACCAAAATGCCTTTGGAATTAGCTAACTGTATGGTTGCTTATCCAGTGGGGATAGCCGAAGACGTCTTTGTAGGAGTCGACAAATTCACTTTTCCTGCCGATTTCGTTGTCGTTGACTACGATATGGATCCTCGTGTGCCATTGATCGTTGGTCGTCCATTCCTGAGGACCGGTCGACTCTCATCGATGTTGAAGCCGGTGAGCTTATCATGAGAGTGGGTGACGATAAAATCGTCTTCAACATGGGCAAGTTGTCTAAACAGCCTTATTCATACGAGAGTGTTAATTGTATTGACGTTCTTGATGAGGTTTGTGAAGAACACTTCAAAGATGCTTGTAAAAGTAGTCCTACCTCTCTTCCCAATGTTGAGACCGTTTCCTCTATCGATTCATCACTATCTCTACTTGGAGAAAGTGACTTCCTTTGGAAAGATTTGGAAGCCACCATGGGAGATGTGAAATTAGCTAATGACGATTCTACCACCAATTGGGATGAAGATCTCCGCCTCATTGAGAACCTTCTTAAAGAAGACAATCTTTTTCCACCATCTCCCACGGTTATTGCTATCGATGCTCCGACTTTGAACACGCCTCCCATCGAAAATCCTCCGGATTTAGAACTTAAGGAGTTGCCGCCCCATCTCGAGTACGTGTTCCTTGAAGATAAGAAGAAGTCACCTGTCATCATCGCGAAGGACTTGAAAGAAGAAGAGAAATCTCGCCTCATCGCCGTGCTTAAAGATCATAAGAAGGCAATTGCTTGGAAAATTTCCGACATCCGCGGAATTGATCCGAACTTTTGTACTCACAAGATTCTCATGGAAGATGACTTTAAACCCGCAATCCAGAGCCAAAGAAGGGTTAATCCTCGCATTCATGACGTCATCAAACAAGAGGTTATCAAACTTCTAGATGCCGGCTTGATTTACCCTATCTCGGATTCGCCATGGGTAAGTCTCGTCCATTGTGTGCGAAAGAAGGGCGGAATAACCGTTGTTCCCAATGAACACAACGAGTTGATTCCCACTCGTCTCGTTACTGGGTGGAGAGTTTGTATTGACTATCGCAAGCTCAATGATGCCACGAGAAAAGACCACTTTCCTCTTCCTTTCATGGATCAAATGCTCGAGCGTCTAGCTGGTAATGACTATTACTGCTTCTTAGACGGTTTCTCCGGGTACTCTCAAATTCCCATCGATCCCAAGGACCAAGAAAAGACCACATTCACTTGTCCCTATGGAACATTCGCTTACAAACGCATGCCTTTTGGTTTATGTAATGCTCCTGGGACGTTCCAAAGGTGTATGATGGCTATCTTCCATGACATGGTGGAAGACACTATGGAAGTATTCATGGATGATTTCTCGGTCTATGGCGATTCTTCTCTGCCTGCCTTGCCAATTTAGAACGTATGCTTAAGCGGTGTGAAGACACTCGCCTTGTTCTTAATTGGGAAAAATGCCATTTCATGGTAAAAGAGGGCATCGTGCTGGGACACAAGATCTCCAAAGCCGGTCTTGAAGTAGACCGTGCTAAAGTCGATGTTATCGCTAAGTTCCCTCCACCTTCAACCGTGAAGGGTGTGAGAAGTTTCCTCGGTCATGCGGGCTTTTACCGTCGATTCATCAAAGATTTTTCTCAAATCACTCGCCCGATGACCCACCTCTTGGAAAAAGATACTCCTTTTATCTTTTCCAAAGAGTGTCTTGAAGCCTTCAACTCGCTTAAGGATAAGCTAACTAAGGCACCCGTCTTGGTTACCCCTAATTGGGAACTTCTCTTTGAATTGATGTGCGATGCTAGTGATTTTGCTATTGGAGCGGTTTTGGGCCAAAGAGTGAACAAACACTTCCAACCGATCCATTACGCTAGCAAGACAATGACGGGGGCTCAATTGCATTACACGAAAACCGAAAAAGAGCTTTTAGCTGTTGTCTATGCCTTTGAAAAATTCCGCCCCTATCTTGTCCTTTCCACCACAATCGTTTATACCGATCATTCCGCGTTGAAGTACTTGTTGACTAAGCAAGATTCCAAACCAAGACTTCTTCGCTGGGTTTTGCTACTCCAAGAATTTAAAATCAAAATTCGCGATAAAAAAGGAGCTGAAAACCTAGCCGCGGACGATCTCAGTAGACTTGAGGATCCTTACCAAGGGGATCATCCGAACAAAGAAATCAATGATTCTTTTCCCCTGGAGACCTTAATGTCTATCAACTCAAATTCTGATGAAACCCCGTGGTTTGCGGACATTGCAAACTACTTAGCCGGTGGAATTCTCAAGGAAGGGTTAACATCCCAACAAAAGAAAAAGTTCTTCACCGACATTAAGACTTACTTTTGGGATGACCCGTATCTATTCAAACAATGTGCTGATTTGATCATTCGCCGATGTGTTGATGGACCGGCAGCTTTAGAAATCCTTGACGCTTGCCACAAAGGACCCACCGGTGGTCACTTTGGTCCCAACTACACCGCCAAAAAAGTGTTTGAATCGGGATTTTATTGGCCCACCATCTACCGTGATGCTCATGAGATGGTTAAACATTGTGATGCTTGCCAAAAACAAGGCAAGATCACACATAAAGACGAGATGCCTCATAATTTCATTCAAGAATGTGAAATCTTTGATGTTTGGGGTATCGACTTTATGGGGCCATTCCCTTCTTCTAAAGGAAACAAATACATCCTTGTTGCCGTTGACTACGTCTCCAAATGGGTTGAAGCCAAAGCTTTACCCACTAATGACGCAAGGGTGGTTTGTAACTTTTTGAAATCGCTATTCGCTAGATTCGGTGTGCCTCGTGCCATTATTAGTGATCGCGGGACTCATTTTTGCAACGACCAATTTGCTAGAGTCATGGCTAAGTATGGTGTAAATCATCGTCTTTCCACCGCCTACCACCCACAAACTAATGGCCAGGCTGAAATATCCAACCGAGGATTAAAGCGAATTCTGGAAAGAACCGTGGGAGAGCATCGTGCCTCATTGGATGATAAACTTGATGATGCTTTGTGGGCTTTTCGTACTGCTTACAAGACTCCGATTGGTTGTACACCATATCGTCTCGTGTACGGTAGAGCATGCCACCTCCCCATTGAGTTGGAGCACAAGGCTTACTGGGCCTTGAAGTAGGCTAATTTCGACATCAACAAAGCCGGTGACCTACACAAGATCCAACTCAATGAGCTGAATGAACTCCGGAATGAGGCTTATGAAAATTCTTTGATCTATAAGGAGAAGACTAAGCTCATTCACGACTCTAAGATTAAGAACCGAGAGTTCCAAGTTGGAGACAAAGTTTTACTCTTCAACTCTCGGTTGAAAATCTTTTCGAGCAAGCTGAAATCTCGTTGGTCCGGCCCATTCACTATTGCCCAAATTTTTCCATATGGTACTCTCGAGCTCGCTCAACCTAATGGACCTAATTTTAAGGTGAATGGCCAACGAGTGAAGTTGTACTTTGGTGAGGACATCTCTCATGAGATGATTCCATCCCTCACCACGTTCCCCATAAACTAATTTTGGGCCGAGTCAGGCTCGTGACTCGGTTATCAAAAACAAGCGCTCCTCGGGAGGCAGCCCGAGTATCTATCCTTTTCTGTTTTAACCTCCTAAGTGTAGGGGGACCTCTTTAGGTGTTTGTATTTGTGTTGTGATGTGATTCCAGGGATGAATGCACTTTTGGAACCTTTGAAGAACCGTGCTCCCGTGTTATCCGAAATCCGGTTCTATCTCTCATCTATCGTGATTCAATTTTCTTCATACTCACATTTGAAATTGATCACGCTAGTCGTCTCTTCCTTAGCTTGATTTAACCAACGTGCACAATGTCATAAGTGTAGGGGAGACTTTTCCCACATGCTTAAACATTGAGGACAATGTTTATCTTAAGTGTAGGGGGGACTTCTATCGAAGTTTTAAGTGGACTTTTCCATGAAAATGCCTTCATTTAACCGGAAAATCATCTTTTTCAACATTTTTCAATTTTTTATTAACTTTGGCCATTTAGTCGTAATTTTTAAATTTTTATCGTTGCTTTCATATGTATATATCTCGCAATAAAGTCAAAAATATTAATAAAGTGGTGTAGCTAGTTTAGAAGTCTTTGACATATTAGGCCCGTTGCGTTTATTTTGACTCAACCCGAATAGACTTATCCAAGTTTATTCTAGCTAGTATCCTTAACCATGTAGACCTTAATTGGTTTATTAGGCTAAGTATCCACGAGTCTCATTACTTGAGATTTTAAATTGTGGAGGACAAGAAATGATAGAGTCAATTATAAGTCGGTATTCTTGCACAAGCTCACTTGGTGTAATTATTTGCCTATTCTCCCATCACTTGCTAATAATTTATCTGCAATAAGTAAGGTCGTACGATTTGAAAAGTTACTTAGCTTCTAGCCCAAGGTCGCTTAAAAGTTGCTTGGTAATGATAAGAGTTCATAGCCAAGGCATAACTTATGAAGCGGGGCGCGAAGATTGGCGAGTCCGAAAAGGCCCTAACAAGGCATGAGGATTCCATTTTATTGCTAAAGATCCAAAGTGATGTGAAAAGCATTATTCCCAAAGTCAATATGAAGGATCAAGACTCACGACGAAAAGCAATCAACTCCCATAAAGATCATGGAGAAGTCTATCCGAAAAGACCCTAACAAGGTATGAGGATAAATAGATCCAAGTCCGAAAAGGAGGCGGGTCGTTGTATCTCAAAATCCCAATTAGAGATTGAAGAAATAATCATGAAGTCGTGGTCAAAAAGTTGGAGTACCCCTCAAAAGTCTCCAAGTGAAGAAACTCTATTAACGATGAGAAGACCATCATCTCAAGCACGTCTCTCAAGATATGAAGTATGAAGTACATGCCAATTATCGGCCCGAGAAAGGTCTCAAATCGTGAACCGAGTTATGCCAAGATATGAACTTTTTGATATCCCGAGAAGCAGTTTTAAGAGATTTTGTCCTTTAGCTAACTATTGATCAAATCGTCCTACTTTGCTTTCAGCCTAATAAACTATCGAAATAAGTCCAAAAATGCATCTTCATGATCATTCTAAGACAAAAATAAAATATAAGAGATACACCTAGGAATAAGGGAGTTTAAGCATATAATTAAGCCATGTGTGTAAGTGTTTGATTTGCTAACTTATAATAACAATGATCTCGTTTTTAAGCTTAGTTTGGGGAACGTGAAACTTGAGGGTGATAAATCTTCGCAGCACCAAAGCCCTAATGTAAGTCCTTGATCTCTTTGCAAGTTATTTCCATGTAGCTATTTTCAAGAGAAAATGGTTTTCTATCCTTTTGTTTACTTTAAAATTTTTATCTCTCTTAGTACTTTAATTTTTGTTTAGTAGTACTTTAATAAGGCCAAGGTTGATTGATTATGAGAAAAGTATAAAATTGCTTTATCACTAAGCATTGCATGAGGGCATGGCAATGGTTAAGTGTAGGGGATTTGATAGGTGTGTAAACACCCATCCTTTTTTCACTTAATTCTGGCTAAAACGAGACCAAAACAGTATTTAATATCATTTGTTTGGAATTATGCGCGGTTTTTGTGTTTATTGTGTTTTCAGAGCCAACCGGATGAATATTGAAGAAAACATGGGATTGCACGGGTTTTATCGAAGAAAAAAAGACTCAAGATGAAGTCTATTGTCCAAGAGATGCAAAAGATTTGAAGTCATGGGCCTATTTGAAGATTTATCAAAGAAAGGGACCAAAGATTGAAGATTTACATATGTCGAAGAAACTCAAGTCTATTAAACGAAGAAATTAAAAGATGAGTTGAATTTAATCGTCGACAAATCCCGAATCAGAATCGAAAACGTCGACTTTTCTGAAAAGACGAGAAGACAAGAAGAAAGGGAGAAAGCCCACTCACCAACCAAAGGGAACACCTATATAAAGGATTCCCTTCACACTTTTCATTCAGTTTTTTCATTCCTTCTTTTTCTCTCTTTCGGTTCGTAGTCATCACCAACACCACTAGGGTGTTAGGTGATTTTTGATTTTTATTTTTCCAAGATCTTGTAGTTTAATCTTTATCTTTTGAATTGTTAAAACATTAATCAATCAATATAACCTTCCATTTTCATCTTGTGCATCTTCATCTTTTTTATTCAAAGTTAAAGTTCTTATTTGGTTGATTTGATCTTTAAAAGTTATTGGGTTTTAAGTTTTTATTGATGGGATTTGATATTTATGGTTAGTAGATGATTAGTGATTAGTTTTATTTAAGTTTTGGTTGAAAACTCGGTGATTTTTGGTTTGAAATCGTGTTCCCTGTTCTTCTGTCATCCTACTGTTCTTGAATGTTTCCCAGGTTCTGAATGAGCATGAAACTTCCGAATAAATCATCTTAGTAAAAAGTTCCGAATCAGTTCATTCAAATCTTCTGAATCAATTTCTTTCCAAAAGTTCCGAATCAGTTTTATAAGTTCCGATTCAGTTTTATTTCCAAAAGTTCCGGACCAAAAGTTCCGGATAAAGTTCCGAATCAAGTTCCGAGTGAAGTTCCGGGTGAAGTTCTAGATAAAGTTCCGAATCAAGTTCCGGACCAAACTTCCGGGTGAAGTTCCGGGTGAAGTTCCGGATAAAGTTCTGAATCAAACTTCCTGGTGAAGTTCCAAATCAAGTTCCGGATAAAGTTCCGAATCAAACTTCCGAGTAAAGTTCCGGATCAAGGTAGTTCATTCGGAAGACTTCCAAATCAATTTCCTTTGAGCATTTTTAAGTGATACTTACTGTTTCTTCATTTTATATTAATTTATATTTTAATTTTAATTCTAGTTTTATTAATTGTTATTAAATTAATTGCTTTTAATTTAAGTTTATAACTTAGTTCACTTAAACCTTTAGTAGATTAGAAGACCAATCCCCTTTTTAGTAACCAAGAACAATCATTCCACATTGAGCTGTGATCAATTCGAGAGGATTCCGAGATTAATCTGAACCCCAAGCAAAATCCATGTATCAATAGACTTCTCCATGATCTTTATGGGAGTATTTGCTTTTCGTCGTGTGTCTCGATCCTTCATATTGATTTTTGATAAATGACTCTTCACATCACTTGGGATCTTTTATCACCAAAATGTAGCCCTCATGTCTTGTTAGGACCTTTTTGGACTCGCCAATCTTCGCATCCCGCTTCAATAAGTTATGCCTTGGCTATGAACTCTAATCAATACCGAGCAACTTTTAAACGATTTTGTGCTAGAATCTAAGTAACTTTTCAAATCGTACAACCTTATTTATTGCAAATATATTTATTAGCAAGCTATGGGAGAAAAAGCTTATAATCAACTCACATAAATTCACGAAAGAATACCAAACTTATAATTGACTCTGTCATCTCTCGTTCTCCACAATTTAAAATCTCAAGGAATGAGACTCGTGGATGCTTAGCCAATTAAATCAAAGTTTTGCGTTTTCGAATCATCTATAGGATCTTGCAAACTCTTAGATTTTTTCAAGTTTAGAATCCGCATTTTAAAGTTCCCTTGATAAACGACTCTCTAGGATCAATTATAGGAACTTGCGAAAAGTTCTTGTTCTTAACCCGTGAGAGTTAAGACTTTCGCGTTTTAAAGCTCCCTATATAAAAGCCTAGAAAAACTTGACTTAAACACGTTAAGGATACTAGCTAGAGTAAACTTAGATAAGTAAACTCGGGTTGATTCAAAAGATTCACAATGTAGAAAAATTTTAAAACCACTTTATTAAAAAATTATTCTAGCAAAGAAGGTAAATAACGATAACAAAGGAAAATACTACTAAACTACTAGGCCAAAATAGATTAAAAAATTGAAAAATATCGAAAAATCAAATTTTCCGGTTAAAATGAGGACAAATTCATGGAAAAGACCACTTACTTCGATAGAAGTCCCCCTACACTTGATATAAACATTGTCCTCAATGTTTAAGCATGTGGGAGTAAACTCTCCTACACTTAGGACATTGTGCACTTTGTTTAAATCTTGCTAAGGGAAGGACAACTATAGTGATTTCAATGTGAATATATAAGATATGAAATATTGAATCACGGCAGTTTAGGATAGAACCAGGAAGACGGGTACACGGGATCACGGTTCGTCAAAAGTCATCGAGAATGGATCTTTGAAGCTTTAATCCCTGCACATCATAAGAAACAAGACAACAAACACATGCGGGGCTTCCCCTACACTTATTATGAAAACGGTAAAGGATAGATCAACGGGTTGCCTCCCGAGAAGCGCTTGTTTTTGTTAACCGAGTCACGAGCCTGACTCGACCCAGAACTAGTTCAAGGGAAACTTGGTGAGGGATGGAATCATCTCATGAGAGATGTCCTCACCAAAGTACAGCTCTACACGCTGGCCATTAACTTTAAAATTAGGCCCATTTGGCTGAGAAAGCTCAATGGTGCCATAAGGGAAAACTTTGGCAATGGTGAATGGACCAGACCAACGGCTCTTCAGCTTGATCGAGAAGATCTTCAACTGAGAGTTAAAGAGTCAAACTTGATCACCAACGTGGAAATCATGGTTTTTAATCTTTGCATCATGGATGATCTTGGTTTTCTCCTTGTAGATCAATGAGTTCTCATAAGCTTCATTCCTTAGTTCATTTAGCTCATTGAGTTGAATCTTCCAAAGATCACCGGCTTTGTTGATGTCAAAATTGGCCCACTTCAAGGCCCAGTACGCCTTATGTTCTAGCTCAATAGGGAGGTCGCATGCCTTCCCGTACACAAGACGATATGGCGTGCAACCAATCGGAGTCTTATATGCGGTACAGAAAGCCCACAAAGCATCATCTAACTTATCGGCCTACGAGGCACGATGCTCTCCCGGAGTACGCTCAAAAATTCGCTTCAATCCACGGTTAGATATCTCGGCTTGACCATTTGTTTGGGGATGATAAGCGGTGGAAAGACGGTGATTGACACCATAGTTAGCCATGACTCGAGCAAATTGATCATTGAAAATAGAGTCCCGCGGTCACTGATGATAGCACGAGGAATAATGAATTGAGCAAAAAGTTGCTTCAGAAAGTTAACAACCACCCTCGCTTCGTTCGCAGGGAGAGCCTTAGCTTCAACCCATTTAGATACGTAGTCAACGGCTACGAGGATGTACTTGTTCCCTTTAGATGATGAAAATGGCCCCATAAAGTCGATACCCCATACATCAAAGATTTCACATTCTTGTATGAAATTTTGAGGCATCTCATCTTTATGTGTGATCTTGCCTTGTCTTTGGAAAGCATCACAATGTTTAACCATTTCATGAGCGTCATGATAAATGGTGGGCCAATAAAATCCAGAGTCGAAAACTTTCTTCGCGGTGTAATTGGGACCAAAGTTACCACCGGTGGGTCCTTTATGGCAAGCTTTAAGGATTAGTAAAGCTGCCGGCCCATCAACACACTGACGAATGACAAGATCCGCACATTGTTTGCAAAGTTAAGGGTCGTCCCAAAAATAGTGTTCAATTTCTTTAAAGAACTTTTTCTTTTGTTGAGACGTTAACCCTTCCTTGATAATTCCACCCGCTAAGTAGTTTGCAATGTCCACAAACCACGGGGTGTCATCAAGATTGGAATTGATAGACATTAAGGCCTCAAGGGGAAAAGAGTCATTGATCTCTTGATTCGGATGATCCCCTTGATAAGGATCCTCAAGTCTACATAGATGATCCGCGGCTAGGTTTTCGGCTCCCTTCTTGTCATGAAGTTCGATTTTAAATTCTTGAAGGAGCAAAACCCAACGAAGAAGTCTTGGCTTAGAATATTGCTTAGTCAACAAGTACTCCAACGCGGAATGTTCGGTATAGACAATGGTGGTGGAAAGGAAAAGATAGGGGCGAAATTTTTCAAAAGCATACACTACAGCTAAAAGCTCTTTTTCGGTAGTGGTATAATGCAATTGAGCCCCCGTTATTATCTTGCTAGCATAATGGATTGGTTGGAAGTGTTTGTTCACTCTTTGGCCCAAAACCGCTCCAATAGCAAAGTCGCTATCATCGCGCATCAATTCAAAAGGTAGCTCCCAATTTGGGGTAACCAAGACCGGTGCCTTAGTTAGCTTGTCCTTAAGAAGATTGAAGGATTCAAGACACTCTTTAGAAAAGATAAAAGGAGTATCTTTTTCCAAGAGATGGGTCATCAGGCGAGGGATCTTAGAAAAATCTTGAATGAATCGACGGTAGAAGCCCGCATGACCAAGGAAACTTCTCACACCCTTCACGGTTGAAGGTGGAGGTAATTTGGCTATGACATCAACTTTAGCACGGTCGACTTCAAGACCGGATTTTGAGATTTTATGTCCAAGCACAATGCCTTCTTTTACCATGAAATGGCATTTTTCCCAATTTAGAACAAGGCGAGTGTCTTCACACCGCTTAAGCATGCATTCCAAATTTGCAAGGCAATGAGAGAAAGAATCACCGTAGACCGAGAAATCATCCATGAAGACTTCCATAGTTTCTTCAACCATGTCATGGAAGATAGCCATCATACACCTTTGGAAAGTCCCAGGAGCATTGCATAAGCCGAAAGGCATTCTTTTGTAAGCAGATGTGCCATAAGGACAAGTGAATGTGGTTTTCTCTTTGTCTTTAGGATCGATGGGAATTTGAAAATACCCGGAGAAATCGTCTAAGAAGCAATAATAATCATTACCCGCTAGACGTTCAAGCATTTGGTCCATAAAAGGAAGTGGAAAATGATCCATTCTCGTAGCATCATTGAGTTTGCGATAGTCTATACAAACTCTCCACCCTGTAACGAGACGATTAGGATCAACTCGTTGTTATCATTAGGCACAACGGTGATTCCGCCTTTCTTAGGCACACAATGGACCGGGCTAACCCATGGTGAATCCGAGATAGGGTAGATCATTCCCGCATCAAGAAGTTTGATAACCTCTTTTTTTATAACGTCATGGATCTTAGGATTCACCCTTCTTTGGTTTTGAATAGTGGGTTTAAAGTCGTCCTCCATGAGAATTTTATGTGTGCAAAAGTGAGGATCAATTCCACGAATATCGGAGATTTTCCAAGTAATCGCTTTCTTATGACTCTTTAGCACAGCGATAAGTCGAGATTTTTCGTCTTCTTTCAAATCCTTTACGATGATGACGGGTAACTTCTTATTGTCTTCAAGGAAAACGTACTCGAGATGAGACGACAGATCCTTAAGCTCTAAATCCGGAGGATTTTTGATGGACGGCGTAGTCAAATTTGGATCATCATAGAGATTTCCTTTGGAGATGGTGGAGAACAATGGTCCTCATTGAGAAGTTTCTCAATGGTACGAATGTCTTCATCCCAATTGGAGGGAGAATTGTCATACTGTAAGTCCACATCTCCCAAAGTTGCATCAAATTCGTTCAAAAGGAAATCATTTTCTCCTAATGGAGTTAGTGATGGAGCAACAGAGGCAACGGTCTCAACAATGGGTAGAGAAAAAGAACCACTTTTACAAGCGTCTTTGAAATGTTCTTCACAAGCCTTATCAAGAACGTCAATGAAATTAACGCTCTCATTTTCAGAAGGCTGCTTAGAAAGTTTACCCATGTTGAAAACGATTTTATCGTCACCAACTCTCATGATTAATTCGCCCGCGGCTACATCAATGAGAGTGAGACCGGTCCTCAAGAATGGACGTCCAACGATGAATGGAACACGGGGATCCATCTCGTAGTCAACGACAACAAAATACACCGGAAAGGTGAATTTGTCGACACCGACGAAGACGTCTTCGGCTATCCCCACCAGATAAGAAACAATACGGTTAGCTAACTCCAAAGTCATTCGTGTGGGGACTAGCTCGGGTAGAGACAATTGTTTCCAAACGGTTAAAGGCATTAAGTTTATACTAGTACCTAGATCGGCTAGGGCCATACAATTCTCTACCGCGGGGAAGTTGCAAGGAATGAGAAAATGACCCAGATCACCAAGTTTGGTTGGTAATTTCCTTAAGAGCACTGCGGAGCAATTCTCGTTAAGTTGGGTCTGAGCGATATCAAGAAGTTTCTCCTTATCACTGAGAAGATCTTTAAACATTTTAGCATATTTTGGCATGTGAGCGAGAGCCTCGGCAAAGTAGATGTTGAAATTCAGTTGTTTAAACATTTTAAGAAAGTTAGAAACCTGAATATCATCCTTGTTCTTCAACTTCTCCTTCCTCAACCTTGAGGGATAAGGTATATTGGGTTGAGATGAAGGCTTAGGAATGGAATTCTCACTCACATCCTTGGGTGGTGGAGGGGTGGAAGTAGAAGGTGGAGGAATTGGTGAAATAGAAGGTGGAGGAATTGGAGAAGGGGACTCGTTTTCCTTTGTCACAATCACCGGTGTAGGTGTAAGAAGCTCGAGTTCCTTTAAACCTTTTCCACTTCGAGTGGTGATTGCTTTCATCTCCCCTATTGGATTAGCAACGGTTTTACTCGGAAGAGAACCCGAACCAGAGGCTTGATTACTTTGGAAGAAACTAGCCATCATATCCCTTAAGTCATTCGTTTGACTGATCAAAGAGTTTCGCATATCGGCTCGAAGATTATTCCCTTGTTTCCCCATATCTCCTTTCAAGTTGCTGAGTTGCCGCTGAAGATTCTGCACTATCGCTTCATTAGTCCTCATGTAAGTGTCAACCTCTTGATTAAATGCGTTGGGTTGGGTGGGAGGAAGAGCATGGTAGACATGTGGTTGATAAGCGGGTTGTTGGTGAAGTTGATTGTTTCCTTGAGGTGGATATGGTTTTCTTTGGGTTTGATATTGATTTGGAGCTCGAGGTTGGTTTTGATTGTTGCGATTGAGGTTGTTTTGGTTTTGTGGAGGAAAACCGGTTGGTGAAATGAAGTTGTTTGAACGATAACTGAGCAAATTGCGGTCACCTTGAGGACGTGCTTGATAGCCTCCCGTAGAAAAGTTGTCGTTGGCGGCATACATATTTTCCGGATTGTCATGAGGCAAAGGACAATCGGTGTATGAATGAGATCCCCCGCATATTTCACATGACTGACTCATAGCATTAACTTGTGCATTGATGGCTTTGGTATTGTTAGCAGTGTGTAGAACAAGTGTTTCAACAAGCTAAGTAAGCTTATCAATTCTCTTGTCGCTCTCACTAGTGCTAGCACTAGCCACATTAGTCTGAACACTCTTAGTTTACACTCTAGACTTATTCTCAATAATATCCCATGCGTCATTAGAATACTTAACCAAAATGTTACCCCCCCCCTGAGGCATTATTTAGTGAATCTTGGTCATTCATGCTTAAACCATTGTAAAAAGTATTAATTTGATGTACTTTTGTGAAACCATGTTGTGGGCACTTTCGTAAAAGTTCCTTAAAACGGTCCCAAGATTCACTAAATGTCTCACCGTACTTTTGTTCAAAGTTAATGATTTCATTCCACAAAGCGGTAGTACGTGAGGGTGTGAAAAAGTAGTTATTGAATTTAGTCTCTAAATCCGTCCACGTAAGAATACTTTGTGGCGGTTCCTTATCAAGCCAATGTCGGGCTTGTCCCTCTAAGGAGAAAGCAAAAAGTTGCAAGAGAATTACTTCTTGCGAAACCCCATTATACTTAACCGTATTAGTGAGTTGAAGAAACCTTTTTATATGGTCATGAGGATCATCAAGTGTTCGCCCCAAGAATGGTTGAGCAGAGACCATTTGAATGAATCCGGATTTGAGCTCAAAGTTGTTGGCTTCAATCTCGGGTATGACCATAACATCGGTGTTGCCCTCTACATGAGATTGCAAAAGCTCGATCATTGGTTGATTGTCCATGGTGACAATAGGTGGAGTAATGACTTCGGCTTGAGCTGCTTTCTTCTTACGAGTACGTGTACGCATACACACCTACAAAAAGTAAAGAAAGATAGACAAGAAATAGTTTTGGTTTTTTTATGTTTTTCTTTTTTTTTGGATTTTTGAAATTTTTTAATTTTTATGGATTTTTGAAAATTTTTAAGCAAGAAAAATAACGTTCAAAAGTGAACGGATCCCAAAATCCAACACGTCTCTCATTAAAAACCGTTAATCTTAACGAAAAGAACCAGCAGCGGCGCCATTTAATAACTAGATTTTACTTTGTTATGAAAGTTCTTCGTTATTCCGATCTTTTCGAATTGATTACTGGTAGAAAGTGCGACTCAGTCGTTCTTGGTAGAAAATAAAATGGTTTGGTTATCTAATTTAAACTAAAATTAAATAAGAAAATGTCGTTGAGTAAAATAAAAGCTTTAAAAATTAAAATGGTTTTGGAAATTAAAACTTTGTAAAAACAAACATTTAGCCCATCGGAATCACGTCAGAATGATGCAGTCGGAATGTTATCAGAATACACCAAAAGGAATATGATCGGAATGTGTCAATCAGAAACCAATCAGAATATCACAAGAACTTGCTGTCGGAATATCAAATAAGCTCACAGTCAGAATGTTGGTAACATAAAGCAATCGAAATATCAAAATAATTAACCCATCGGAACCCAGATTAGAATAGTAATCGGAAAAACAAAACCCTTTTCCGGTCCTTGTTATCGGAATACTTGTGAAGCTATCGGAATGTAAGGTCGGAAAGGGGTTTACCCTTTCTGATGGTATGTATTTCGTATAAGCCAAGTTAATAAGCTATATTTAAAGAAGTTTTTAACATAACCAAAATTTTAAAGTAAGTAACTAAATAAGCACAAATAAGAAGTTTTTAAACATTAAATAAGCAAAACTTTTTAAATCAAGCCATGAAAAGATAAGACTTTTTAAGAAAACTAAAAAAAGTAAATAAGTTAAACACAAACTAAGCCAATAAGCATGATAAGCTCAAGACTTAATCCGTAGAAAAACTTGGAGATGAATAAAAAGATAAAGTTTTTAATCACATAAGCATCACGATGAAACAATATCAAAGATTATCACTAATCAAGATCAAAATAAAGAAAGGTATAATAAGATGAAATTAAAACAAGATTAAACTTTCAAAAGTAAGATTTGATTCAAACAAGAATGGAATAAAAAGATGAAGTTTTCCTAGTGAGAGAAAGTTAAACACTTTCTCTCTCTAAAAACTAAAACTACTAAAATTGAAAAATGAACTAATTAACTAACACCCTCCTAATGTGTCATTAGGAGGGTATATATAGGAGGTGGGGAATGCATGTGTTGCTTCCTTCTTTCTTTTCGTCTCGACTCGATTTAAATTCTTTGTATTTTTCGATGTCGTCTCGGGATTTGTCCATATAAATTGAACTTGTCTTATAATTTTCTTCTTCTTTTAGACTTGAGTTCTTCGACTTCATTAAACTTTCGTCTTTGGACTTTTTCTTCGATAAATCTTCAAAATATGCCTTGGACTTCCGTTCTTTTACACTCTTGATCTTTTGACTTTGTCTTTTCTCGTTTTCTTCGATAAAAGCTCGTTATAGCCCATGTTTTCTTCCTTTTTCATATTTTTATCGTGAAACACAATAAAAACACAAACCACGCATAATTCAGAATTTTACGACATAAAATACACGTTTTGGTCTTGTTATTATTGGAAATATTTGGTAAACGGATAAGTGTTTTCACACTTATTAATAAACTGAAGAACAATTAGATAGCATTGAAAGCTTCTCCTTATCGTTCATCATACTTTTAAAAGTGGAAGCGAAACTAGGCATGTATAACAACGCGTCGGCTAAACTCACATTAAAATAAACTTGTTGAAACAGTTTTATAAAAAGCTCGATTTGTTGTTTGTTACATTCTTGCATTTTCTCTTTGTTTCGTCTCGAAGGGTAAGGTAAGGGTGGTGTGGGTTGGGGCATAGGCAACGGCCTTGGAATCTCGGTTTCCATAATTGGTATTGGTTCAACCGTAGGTGTGGTATGAGCTGTACTTTGTGGGCTTGTGATATGCTCCTTTTCGACCATCACCTCGGGATCTTTCTCGATTTCCTTCTCCGTAGAAGTACTAGGACGAGAGATTGGTTCCTTGAAAGTTTTACCACTACGAGTAGTAATAACTTCATTTCTCCCTTCGGGTTTGCAATGGTATCACTAGGAACACCACCCGAGGAAGAGGGTTTACACATGATTGCTTCAAATATTTTAGACATTCGATCTTCAAATTTTGATTGCCTTAAATCCGCTTTTAACAACTCTTGCTTAATCTCATGTTGACCTTGTTCCATCTTTTGTTGATTTTGTTGAAGACGTTGAACGTTTCCTTCCATTTTGTTAGCATAAGTTTTCAATTCATTAGCAAGTTCGTTTTTAAGCTTGTTTTTCAACTCGGATCTTAAGCTAATCATCTCACGTTGCATTTTATCAAACTTAGCATCGTTTGCTTTTGCATAATCCAAAAATTCTCCATTAAGATATTTAGTGTGAGCATTTTGAAAACCTTGTGTAGTGTTTTGAAAATCACGGTTTTGGTTTTGATTTTGAACTTTCCCATTCCCACTTTGGTAATCCCTTTGTTGTAGTTACGTGAATTGCCTTGATAACCACCATTTTGATTGTTATTTCGATAGTTGTTAGCATTTTGATTTTGTGGAGCTTGATTTGGGCGGGAACCTTAGCCGTTTTGGTTGTAAGTTCTTGTTGCTACATAAGCACTCGAAGTGTTACCACCGGCGGTAATGCACTCGGAAAGATCATGAGCTCCACCACAAGATAAACAACTCTATTCAACCGCTTTAACCGATGCGGAATTCAAAGCATCTTGTGCTTTCCATTGTGTCAAAAGCGTCGAAAATCTATCGAAAAACTAATTTTCCTCATTAGCTTCATCATGTAAGGCATTCATGTTACGAGACGATGACGATGACGATGAACCCATATTGGCAACACTCGGTATGTTACGAGGGTTAACCTTAGATCTATTCTCGATAATCTTTAAAGCCTCATCGGTCGTTTTGTACAAAAAATTACCACCCGCGGCGGCATTCAAATAATCTCGTTTATGATCATTAAGCCCATTGTAAAAAGTATCTATTTGATGTAATTCCGAAAAATCATGGTGTGGACATTCATGTAACATTTCTTTAAATCGTTCCCATGCCATTGAAAAACTTTCATTATTACCTTGTGTAAATCTTGAAATCTCATTTTTCAAATGTGTTGTCTTAGATGGTGGAAAAAATTGGTTCACAAACTTTGAAACGAGATCACCCCATGTCAAAATCGAATTTGGCGGTTCTTTCTCGAGACAAAATTTTGCGGGTCCATCGAAAGAGTATGGAAACAAGATCATCTTAATGGCGTCATGTGGAACATCCTTAAACTTGCTTGTTGCGGTGAGACGATTGAAATTCTGTATGTGATAATGCGGGTTGTCTTTTTCATGACCTCGAAACTTGTTTACTTGTAGCATCGACATTAAACCCGTCTTAATCTCGAAATTCTCCGCAAGAATAACGGGAATCACAGTAGCTTCTCCAAAACCCTCGGTGGGTGCTTGAAGCAACTCCATCATAGTACGATTAGCCATGGTGACTATTGGTTCTACAACGGGTTCGACAATTGGAGTTTCTTCTTCAATCAAATTTCCTTGGTTTTGATGACGTTTGCGAGCTTGTTTTGCTTGATTACGAGTTAGCATAAACTTGACGTAGAATGTGGAGGTGAGCAAAAAAGATTCTTTTGGGTGTTTTGTGAATTTTCAAAAAAAAAATTTGTGTTTTTGATTGTTTTTAATTCTTTTGGATTTTGTATGTATTCGTAGACAACAATCTACCAAATCTCTCCTTGAATCAAACTCTTGATTAAAGAAGCCTCAAAAGAATGAAAACGATCACGTGGAGTGAACGCCTTCGATTGACTTTAGAACTTTGGTGAAAACCAAATTGTTCAAGAGGGTTTAATCACAAAGAAACCAAGCAAATATATACGATACGTAATAATACATTGGGCGGCAAAACCCTCGATTAGCCTTCAATCTCAAAATACTCACATGCAAGCGGAGAAACGAGGCGGCGCGAAGCACTTAAGGGCCTTTTTCTTTAGGGTGTATTTTATAACACCCGCCTTATACCCACCTTATAGTTTATATTTTCCAAAATCAAGCTTTACGAAAGTATTTATCTATTTTTGCCTTTTTCTTTTTGTTTGAGATTCGAATACAATAATTAGGAGATGAAATCCCAATTAAGGTTGTGTTTTCACACTTTTGGAGATATTTTGAATTTGTTGTGATACTTATACAATATAGTAATACTATTTCACAAGAAAAATGAAAAAAAAACCGATAATACGTATTAGTAGAGTTCTACTAATACAAATACTATTTATGGTTAGATATTAAAAACAAAATGCACAAATTAATCACGACACGCCTCCCCGGCAGCGACGCCAAAATGATTGTGGTAAAATACACTCATGTTTAGGAAAACAAAAGAGTGTATATGAGCGGTAAGTATTAAATACGATGGTTTAGGAAAACCGTGTACTAATGACCCAATGAAGTTCAAAGTTCGTTTCCTAAGGAGGTATATGTGTGTGAATAACTTGTAAAATATTTGAGATTAATATGAAGAAAGAAAAGATGAGGGAATAGAATGACGGATACGTTAAAATTATACTACGACAACAAGACTAAAAACCGTAAAAAGTGACAAAATAAAAACAAATTCTTAAAATTCCCAAAAAATTACCAAAAATAGCTAAAAATAAACTAAGAGTTTACAAACGATCAAAACTTTTTTAAACCTTTTAATTAATTAAATATTAATTTTTAAATGCTAATTAAAGCCCTAAAAATCCAAATAAATAATAAAAAGCCCAAATGAAGATTTTTCACTTTGTAAAACTCTAGAATGACTTAACAAGGCTAAAAAAATTTTTTATAAAATTTTAAACTAAAGAAAACTATTTTTAAATGATTAAAAACTATTAATATATTAAAATAATTCTAAAAATTAATAAAATGATGAGAAAATTAATCTAAGAGTTTTAAAAATCCTAACTTAATGTATTTCACCTAGGAAAATTATAAAAGTTGCAAAAATATTAAAAATGAAATTTAATAATAAAATAGTATTAAAATAATATTAAAAATCCAAAAATTATAAAAAAGTTTAAAAACTTGCAAACTAGTTTATTTTAACCTAAATAAACAGAAAATGAATGTGAAATTACTAAAATACCCCTATTGGGCTCCCAAATGGGCTAAAAACAAAAACAGTCCAAATGAAATGGTAAGGTTGTGAAAGAAACCGAAAACCCGAACCTAAACCGAAAAAACCGAAGAACCAAAACCGATTGAAAAACTGATGGTTCGGTTTTTGAATTTTGAAAAAATCGAAGCTTTTGGTTCGGTTTGGTTTTAGCATTAAAAAACCGATATATACCAAACCGATCTTTATAAACCTGAGAATATATATATAAGTTCACGTCGAAGCTAATGGACGATGAATATGCTACGCTAGATTAATTCCATCATGTTTAATAACTAATAATTGTTTCATATGCTTATTGAACATGACTAAATAATAAGTTTTCTTCTCGATTGTTTTTTTAATTAGGTTTTTATCGTTGCTATTGTGTTGATTTATACACATAAATGATTTTTAGGATTTTATATGATATTTTTTCCTTATTGTTAATGTTGTATTTCTTGTTGTTATTGTTTATTTAAATCTTTTAACGTGTCGGTCTATAGTATATTTAAAATCAACTTGTAAAAGCGAAGCTCGATAAATCATATAGAAACCAAAAAAACCGAAAAACAAAACCGAAAGTAAATCGAAAACCGAAAAACCAAATCGACACAATACCGAAACCGAATGGTTCCTAAAAAGCAGAAACCGAAATTTGTTGGTTCGGTTTTGGTTTTATAAAAAACTGAACCAAACCGAACCATGCTCTATGAAATGGGCTTTTTGGCCCAATAAGTTCAAACTCAACCAAATAAGCTGAAAATCACCAGTCTAGCTTAAAATTCAATTCTAAATATAAAATTCTGAAGGCCCAAAAGTTGAATGTGAGCTTATCACAACTTAAATGTACAATAGCTTATTCTTAATGGGCTTTTTGGCCCATCAAGCTATAACCCAATTCCATAAGCTCTAATTTGACACACAACCTTCTTTTAAGATGCCTAAGAGATCAGTGTAAAGAAATTTTGAAAAAGCACAACCAATAAGCCAGAAATAAGCAAAGTAAAAATCCAGTAAAAGACAAAATAGTCGACTTGGAGTTCTTGACCACCTCAAACCTTGATTCAACTTGCAAAAGACTCTAAATAACTAAAATAAGCCAACTCAATCATGAAAAGTTCAATAAGCTAAGCCAAATAAGCAGAATAAGCTGATAAGCACTTATGTAAAAGTCAATGGAGTTGGTTTTCTAGTCGAACCTTAAAGTCAACCACCCAAATGCTCCAGAATGAACAAATGGGTCAAATGATGAGCACCTATTACAAAAGTAAAGTTGCTGCAGGCTAAAATAAGCTAGAACAGCTTAATAATAAGCTAAATGGAAAATAACACTAGCAGTAGCTAGCAGTAGGAGAAAGGAGTTCCCACTACTTTGACTATTTGACCTTGGATTTATGAGAGATTTACTTGGATTCAATGGTTAACAAGGGCACCCTTACAACCAGTGAGTTGTAAGGAGTCAATATCAAGCAAGAAATCACAAAATCAACAAGCCAATTGATACAGATAAAGCAAACAGTCCCCAGATATGACACAAACTTGGAAAATAAGCAGTTATGAAGAAATAAGCAGTTTAAGCATGAATAAGCCAACCAAAATAAACCATATTCATACACAAGATATAATAAACTCCAATAAGCATAAAAAAACTTGTTTTAAACACTGATTCAAAGATTAGAACAAGATCAAGATCAAACAGATTACTGATGAACACAATGATACCCAAAACACTTTTGCTGATCTAAATGACCACAGATCCAATTTCAATACCTTAAATCTCTTACCCAGTTTGCATTAACTAAGATTTAGCACTTGTTAACCCTAGTCTACCCTTAGATTTAGGTGTCCCTAAAATTTTAGTCAAAACAACAAGTATTTCAGATTTTATGGCCTTTTTATGGATTATGGTGATTAGAACCTCAAAACTTGCAGATAAATGCCCAATAGCACAATAAGAACAAGCACAAACACAATACACAAAATAACAACCACTCAAGTCAACATAAAACAAGGATATGCAGTTAACCCAAACACCCCTGATTTTTCAATTTTTCAAAGGATATGTATGATTCAACCCACAAACCAGGCTCAAATCAACTCAATAACAACAAACAACCTCCAAAACATAAGATTCATCCACAAGAACACACAATCACAAACAAATACTCAGATCCAATTATATAGCATAAAAATTCAGAAAACTAAAAAGGTTTAGAGATGAGCACCTCCAAAACATACATACATGCTTTGGGATGTGTGAGCTTAGGTGCTAGCTAAACAAGCACCATCTTCCTTGTACCTGCTAAGATCAACAAACACAAGGATGAACACAATAATGACTGATTTTTGAAAAACGAGGATTTTAGACCATAAAACCTTTCCTCAAAAACCAACAAACAGATAAATGGAACTTAGATCTTAACTTATCAAACACCAAACTTTTATAAAAACAAAAAGGAATTACAATTTTCAGAAAATACCAACTTTTATTTCATAAAAAGTAATTACAAATATTTAAGCCGAAATATGGAATAGAGGGATACTAACATGTTGAGGCTCCTTTTATAGACTACATTGGACGATTCTAGAATGCAAAATACATGAGAAACCCTAGCTATGAAATCTCATATATGCCCTTGATCTTCTAGACGCGTTTGATGTTTGTGAGATGTCCAAATGAATCCTATGCGTTCATTTTTTCTTTGGGGCCAAGTAAGGAGTGTGGGACGTTGATCATGCCACGTAGCTTTGCTTAGAGAGGAGGGTGTCACATGATTGGTGAGGGCAGGTATGGGTGGGGTTATTGAGTGAGTGGGATTGTGAGTTCAAGCGTGGGATGTGTTCATGTGATTGTCAATCAAGCGTGGGTATGGATAACTTTGATTTACCCTTTGTTAAGTGGAAGGTAAAACTGGGTTTCATATGGTGAATGATTTAATGATTTTATTAGATTCTTTTCCGATTCAATTCGAATTGATTACTAGTGAAAAGTGCGACTCAGTTGTTTTTGGTTAAGAAAAAAGGAAGTTTGGTTATCTATTTCTAAGTAAAAGGTAAAGGCGAATAGTAATAAAAATAAGCTAAATTCAATTAACTAATAATAACGAAACAATATAAATAAGTAAACGTAAATTAAAGCAAAACAATTAATAAAAATAAAACTAAACGAAGAAATTAATTTTCGACTGAAAAATTAAATTAACTTAATGAAAAAGGAGAAAATAAAACTAAGAGGGTACTTTAAAACTAAACGAGACAAAAACTAAAGCGGGTAATAAATAAAAGATAAAACTTAAACTTTAGGAAAAAATACTAATACTAAAAATTGATGAAAAACTCAACTAAAAATACGTGACTTTCAGAATTAAAATCGAAACAACTTCCAGATAAAACTAAACGATTACGGAACAATACTAATAAATAAGCAAGCTAGCAGGCAGCTAGCTCAAGCTACCAAGCAGGGTGGACAAATTGGCGGGAAAAAGTGGCAAGCACACAAGTAAGCATGTCATTTCCATCGGAATATAAGAGATAAATGTAAACTATCGGAATGTTAAAGCAAATGGTTTTGTCAGAATATAGAATTGTAAACTATCGGAAATATGATAAAAATGAAAGAATCGGAATATGTAAAGATAGAAACTGTCGGAATAATAACTGGTAACTACTATCGAAATCTCAATCGGAAAAATGATCGGAATCTAGAAACCCTAATCCGATACAGAGTATCGGAATAACACGTCGGAATATAAAATGCAATAAGCAAACCGAATAAGCTCTTATCTAAAAACTTAACCAAATCAAATTCAAGAGAAAGCTAATAGACCAAAATTTGTCTTTCTCGACGTCGTCTCGAGATTTGTCGATATAAATTGAACTCGTCTTATAATTTTCTTCTTTAATTAGACTTGGTTCTTCGACTTCATTAAACTTCCGTCTTTAGACTTTTTCTTCGATAAATCTTCAGAATAGGCCTTGGACTTCCGTTCTTTTTGCACTCTTGATCTTTTGACTTTGTCTTTTCTTGTTTTCTTCGATAAAAGCCCGTGAAAGCCCGTGTTTTCTTCCTTTTTCATCTTTTGGTCCTAAAATACAATAAAAACACAAACCACACATAATTCCGACATTTACGACATAAAATACACGTTTTGGCTTCGTTATTATTATAATTAAGTGGTAAAAGGATGGGTGTTTTCACACCTATCAATCCCCTACACTTGACCATTGCAATGCTCTCATGCAATGCATTAATTACAAAGCAAGTTTTACATTCTCCATCATAATCAATCCACCTTGGCCTTTATTAAACACAAGACATTAAAGAAATAGAAAAATTATAGAATATTAAAAGGAAGAAAACAAGTAAAGAGATAAAAGACTTACATTGGGGTTTTAGATAGTCATGAATGTTTATCACCCTCAAGTTTCAAGTTCCCCAAACCAAGCTTAAAAACGAGATCATTGTTATTATAAGTTAGCAAACTAACACAAACTCATGTGGGCCCATTATTTTCTTAGACTCCCTTATTCTTAGGTGTATCTCTTATATTTTAATATTGTCTTGAATGATCACGAGGATACATTGTTTCACTTATTTCGATAGTTTATTAGGCTGAAAATAAAGTGTGACGATTTAATCAATAGTTAGCTGAAGGACAAAATCTTTTAAAACTGCTTCTCGGGACCTCTTAAAGTTCATATTTTGGCATAACTCGCTTCACGATTTGAGACCTTTCTCGGACCGATATTTGGCAGCTACTTCATACTTTGAATCTTGAGAGACGTTCTTGAAATTATGGTCTTCTCTTCATAATAGAAATTTCTTCACTTGAAGTTTTTGAGAGATTCTTCATCTTTGGACCACGACTTCTTCATTTTTCTCCAATCTTTCTTTAGGACTTTGATATACAATGATCCGCCTCCTTTTAGGACTTGGATCTATTTATCCTCATACCTTGTTAGGGTCTTTTCGGATAGACTTCTCCATGATCTTTTGGGGAGTATTTGCTTTTCGTCGTGTGTCTCGATCGTTCATATTGATTTTTGATAAATGATTCTTCACATCACTTGGGATCTTTAGCAAGAAAATGTAGCCCTCATGTCTTGTTAGGACCTTTTCGGACTCTCCAATCTTCGCATCCGGCTACAATAAGTTATGCCTTGGCTATGAACTCTAATTAATACCGAGCAACTTTTAAACGATCTTGTGCTAGAAGCTAAGTAACTTTTCAAATCGTACGACCTTATTTATTGCAATTAAATTTATTAACAAAGCGATGGGAGAAAAAGATCATAAACAACTCACATAAATTCATGAAAAAATACCAAACTTATAATTGACTCTATCATCTCTCGTCCTCCACAATTTAAAACCTCAAGGAATGAGACTCGTGGATGCTTAGCCAATTAAATCAAAGTTTTGGGTTTTCAAGTCATCTATAGGATCTTGCAACTTCTTAGACTTTTTCAAGTTTAGAATTCGCATTTTAAAGTTCCCTTGATAAACGGCTTTGTAGGATCAATTATAGGAACTTGTGAAAAGTTCTTGTTCTTAACCCGTAAGGGTTAAGACTTTCGCGTTTTAAAGTTCCCTATATAAAAGCCTAGCAAAACTTGACTTAAACATGTTAAGGATAATAGCTAGAGTAAACTTAGATAAGTAAACTTGGGTTGACTCAAAAGATTCATGACGTTTAAAAATTAAAACCACTTTATTAAATTTTTATTCTAGCAAAGAAAGTAAATAACGATAACAAAGGAAAATATGACTATACTACTAGGCCAAAATAGATCAAAAATTTTGAAAATGTCGAAAAAATCAATTTTCCAGTTAAAATGAGGACAAATTCATGGAAAACCCCACTTAACTTCGATAGAAGTCCCTCCTTACACTTATTATAAACATTGTCCTCAATGTTTAAGCATGTGGGAGTAAACTCCCCTACACTTAGGACATTGTGCACGTTGTTAAAATATTGCTAAGGAAGAGACAACTAAAGTGATTCCTATTTGAATCATAAATGAGAAAATAATGAATCAAAAGAGTTTAGGATAGAACCGGGAAGACGGGTACACGGGATCACGGTTTGTAAAAAGTCATCAAAATGGATCTTTGAAGCTCCAATCCTTGCACATGATAAGAAAGAAAACAACAAACACATAGTAGGGTCTCCCTAATAACGGGTTTTTGCCTAGTATGAAAATTAAATTCGTTGAATGTGTCTAGTCTCGTTCTCGGTGTCTAATCGAATTGACTACTGATTTAAGTGCGACTCAACTGTCTTTTGGTGGTAAACAAATAGATTTGTCGTTGTAGTAAAATTAAAATGCAAGACTTTAAACTAAATGATTGGTAATTAAAACTAAAACTGATTAAAAAGTAAATGGTGCAAAACAATAAAATTAAATGACAATTAATTAAATGACATGAAATTAAAATTGGAAGAACTATTTTGTCAAGATAGTCAACACCTCCTAATGTGTCATTAGGAGGGTATTTATAGGTGATTAGGGAGGTTAGCATGTGTTGCTCTTTTCTTTCTTTTCTCGTCTTTTCGTCTTCTAAATTCTTCGACTTTTTCGACTATGTCTCGGGATTATTTGAACTCGTCTTATAATTAATTCATTAATTAGGCTTGAGTTCTTTGGCTTCATAAAACTTCAGTCTTTAGAATTTTTCTTCGATAAATCTTCAGAATAGGCCTTGGACTTCCGTTCTTTTTGTACTCTTGATCTTTTGACTTCGTCTTTTGTCTTTTTCTTCGATAAAAGCCCGTGAAAGCCCGTATTTTCTTCCCTTTTTCACATTTTGATCCTAAATCACAACAAAAACACAAACCACGCATAATTCCGACATTTACGACATAAAATACACGTTCTGGCTTGGTTATTATTATAATTAAGTGGTAAAAGGATAAGTGTTTTCACACTTATTAAATCCCCTACACTTGACCATTGCAATGTCCTCATGCAATGCATTAATTACAAATCAAGTTTTACATTTTCCATCAAAATCAATCCACATTGGCCTTTATTAAAGAGACAAAATATTTATAGGAAGAAAACAAGTAAAAAGATCAAAAACTTACCTTAGGGTTTTGGAATGTCATGAACGATTATCACCCTCAAGTTTCACGTTCCCCAAACCAAGCTTAAAAACGAGATCATTATTATTATAAGTTAGCAAACTAACACAAACTCATGTGGGCCAATTATTTACTTAGACTCCCTTATTCCTAGGTGTATCTCTTATATTTTATTATTGTCTTGAATGATCACGAGGATGCATTGTTGACTTATTTCGATAGTTATTTAGGCTGAAAATAAAGTAGGACGATTTAATCAATAGTTAGCTAAAGGACAAAATCTTTTAAAACTGCTTCTCGGGACCTCATAAAGTTCATATCTTGTCATAACTCGCTTCACGATTTGAGACCTTTCTCGGACCGATATTTGGCAGCGACTTTATACTTCAAATCTTGAGAGACGTTCTTTGAAATTATGGTCTTCTCTTCATAATAGGAATTTCTTCACTTGAACTTTTTGAGAGATTCTTCATATTTGGACCACGACTTCTTCATTTTTCTCCAATCTTTATTTGGGATTTTGATATACAACGATCCGCCTCCTTTTCGGACTTAGATCTATTTATCCTCATACCTTGTTAGGGCCTTTTTGGATAGATTTCTCCATGATCTTTACGGGAGTATTTGCTTTTCATCGTGTATCTCGATCCTTCATATTGATTTTTTATAAATGGTTCTTCACATCACTTGGGATCTTTAGCAACAAAATGTAGCCCTCATGCCTTGTTAGGGCCTTTTCGGACTCACCAATCTTCGCATCCCGCTTCAATAAGTTATGCCTTGGCTATGAACTCTAATTAATACCGAGCAACTTTTAAACGATCTTGGCCTAGAAGCTAAGTAACTTTTCAAGTCGTACAACCTTATTTATTGCAAATATATTTATTAACAAGTGATGGGAGAAAAAGCTCATAATTAACTCACATAAATTCATGAAAGAATACCAAACTTATAACTGACTCTATCATCTCTCGTTCTCCATAGTTGAAAATCTCAAGGAATGAGACTCGTGGATGCTTAGCCAATTAAATCAAAGTTTTGGGTTTTCAAGTCATCTATAGGATCTTGCAAATTCTTAGACTCTTTCAAGTTTAGAATTCGCATTTTAAAGTTCCCTTGATAAACGACTTTCTAGGATCAATTATAGGAACTTGCGAAAAGTTCTTGTTCTAAACCCGTAAGAGTTAAGACTTTCTCGTTTTAAAGTTCCCTATATAAAAGCCTAGCAAAACTTGACTTAAACACGTTAAGGATACTAGCTAGAGTGAACTTGGATAAGTAAACTCGGGTTGAGTCAAAAGATTCACAACGTTTAAAAATTAAAACCACTTTATTAAAATTTATTCTAGCAACGAAATAAAATAACTATAACAAAGGAAAAACTACAAGGCCAAAATAGATCAAAATTTTTGAAAAATATCGAAAAATCAATTTTCCGGTTAAAATGAGGATAAATACAAGGAAAAGCCCACTAAACTTCGATAGAAATCCCCCCTACACTTAATATAAACATTTTCCTTAATGTTTAAGCATGTGGAAGTAACCTCCCCTACACTTAGGACATTGTGCACTTTGTTTAAATCTTGCTAAGGAAAGGACAACTAAAGTGATTCCTATTTTAATATTGAAGAATATAAAATAGTGGATCAAAAGAGTTTAGGATAGAACCGGGAAGACGGGTACACGGGATCACGGATCATCAAAAGTCATCAAGAATGGGTCTTTGAAAGCTCGAATCCCTTCACATGATTAGAAAGAAAACAACAAACATATAGTAGGGTCTCCCCCTACACTTATTATAAAAACGGAATAAAAGGTTAGATACTATGGGTTGCCTCCCGAGAAGCGCTTGTTTTTGTTAACTGAGTCGTAAGCCTGACTCGACCTTGATTAGCATAGGAAGAAGCTTGAAACACATCCATCGGGATCAAATACATGGTTTTCATCCAGCAAGTAGCACAAGCTTAAGGCGAACAAGGCAAGCCAAAGAAGAGTAGGAAAGGTTTCCTTAAGCAGTTGTTGAGCACGGTGGTAGCAAGGGTAAAGAGGTGAAAGCATATCTCCAAAAGTTCCAAAAATGTTTCCTTTTATTTCATCAGATGGATACTGAGATGGCTTAAAAAGTGCAATACCGGGATCGAACACCTTTTCCTTTAGGGGAAAATAACACTCAGATTCAGTAGACCTTGAGAAGATCCGCACATAAATCACACAATCTCATCCTTAGAAGGTGGATAGAGAGGTGTCAAAACATAAGTTCTACGGATATCGTGTCGTCCGACTTCTTCTTCTTTGAAACGGGTTTCTTCATATCCCAAGGAGGATAAAGAGCATCATCAAAGTCCAAAGGAGGAGAATCACTCTCATTTGGGAAGTAAGTGTTGAGAAAAGTAGCAAAGACTTCCTCAAATGAGTAGTCATCCAAAGTGGGATCAAGCATTGTTGTTGGAGGATCTTCATCAAAAGTAGGAGTAAGGTTATTATGAGAAGAATCACTCGAAAGTGTATCAGCATCCTCAAAATCATCATAAGTTGGCATGTCTGGATACTCTAAAACAAAATTATCATAATCATCCCCATCGGAACTAGAATCATCATCATAATCATCATAGATCGGTGGAGACTCATGAATTGGTGGGGGATCTAAATTGGAGAGAGAATCATCCACATCATCTTGGAACAATGGATTATCATAGAAAGAATCGAAAAGAGGATTGTTGTAGATGACAAAATCATCAAGCACATTAATCATATTCACTGATTCTCTTCCATTGGGTTTGGTTGTGATCTTCCCCATTTTAAAAACTTGTGCCTCATTCCCGACTCTTAAGATTAACTCACCTTCGGCAACATCGAATAAAGCTTTTCCAGTTCTCAAGAATGGCCGAACAAGTATTAACGGAATACGAGGGTCCATTTCATAACCAACTTTAACAAACACATCTTCGGCAATACCAACAGGGTAAGCGAGCGTTCGATTTGCTAGCTCAAGAGTCATCTTTGTTGGTGTAAGGTCGGGTAATGATAACTTTTTCCAAACAATTAAAGGCATCAGATTTTTACTTGCCCCGAGATCAGCTAAGGAAGTAAATTCTTTGGTTTGGTTGAAAGTACATGGTAGCACAAAACAACCGTGATCTCCAAGTTTTTCCAGAAGTTCTTTAAGAAGGATTGTAGAAAAATTCTCATTCAATCGAGTGTTAACAAACTCGGCCATCTTCTGCTTCTTATTAAGCAATTCCTTAAACATCTTAACAAATGTCGGCATTTGGGAAAGAGCTTCAACAAGGCTAAGGGTGATGGTCACTCCCGAAATCTTCTTCAAAAAGTTCGACACTTGAATATCATCCTTGGTGAGCAATTTGCTCTTGACTAATCGAGATGGATAAGGAATGTTAGGTTTAGGTGGTGTAGGTGTATCAGGTAAAGGTTGAGATGTTGAAGGTTTAAAGGTGGAAGGTGGGGTTGGTGAAGGATTCTTCTTAGGTACTTCTGCTGGTAGAGGTGGAGACGGTAATGGAGAACTAATACTAGGCGTGGGAGTAGGAGGGATAAATGGTGGTGGAGGAGGTGTAGATGGAGTAACTGGGGGGAGGGATAGATGGTCCTACTAAGGTTGCTCCACTGCGTGTAGTAATAGCACTTACATTCGCTCTTAGGTTGGTAACGATATTAGAAGGAAGAGAGCCCGAAGTAGAGGGTTGAGTAGTTGGTAAGAAACTAGGCAGCATATTATTCAAATCATTTGTTTGATTGCTAATAGAGGTTTGCATATCATGTCGAAGCTCGGATCTAATATCATTACCTTGCTTAGTGATCTCTCCTCTCAAGTTGACGATTTGGCTTTGAAGATTCTTAATTTGCTCTCCTTAGGTCCTCATGAAAGTTTCAACATCTTGATTAATGGGTGGTGCTTGTTGAGCGGGTGGATGATAAGGATTAGAAGCTCTAGGTGGGTTTGGATTGCTTATATTGTAGTTGTTGGGGTTTTGGTTTTGAGGAGAAAAACCGGGTGAAAGAGAGTTGTTAGAACGGTAACTTAGCAAGTTACGATCACCTTGAGGTCGGGCTTGATAGTTTTCCGTTGAATAGTTACCATGAGCCACATACACGTTTTCGGATTGTCATGAGTAGAAGGACAATCAGTGTATGAGTGAGGACCCCCGCAAATCTCACAAGAAGTTGCTACAGCTTTAACTTGTTGTTGTTGATTTGTAGCCAAAAGTTGCATATTCTTGCTCATTTCGACCATTGCGCGGGTCAATTCCGTGATATCAGGGTTTGAAGAAGTAGAAGATACATTGACTCTCGGGTTTGATCTTTAGGATGCGGATGAATCCCAATTTTTGTGATGAGTAGTCATGTTCTCTATAAGCTCTCTACACTCCTCGGGTCTTCTTTTCATAAATGTGCCACCGGCGGCTGCATTAATTGTATCACGATCACGAAAAGTTAAACTGTTGTACAAAGTATCAATTAAGGTAACGGGGAGCATGTTGTGGTTTGGACATCGATCGATCAAAACATTATATCGTTCCCAAGCATCAAAAAGTGATTCATCGGGTTCTTGTGTAAATCCACTAATTTGATTTCGAAGGCTCGTGACCATGGATGGTGAAAAGTAGCACGACAAAAATCATTGAGTCATCTCGTCCCAAGTATGAATTGAATTCTTTGGAAGACGATCAAACCATTTTTCGGGTGGGATAAGGTGTGTGGAAATAGGTGAAGGCGAAGAAAATCCATAGTAACACCGGGCTACTTCATGCTTTGAGTAATGGTAATGTACTTGTCGAGGTGTTTGTTGGCATCATCATCCGGCAATCCGCGAAATGGAAAAGTATTTTGGACTTGTTGGATCATGTGATGCTTCAACGAAAACTCTGGAGCCGTGATTTGCATCGGCGCAATCGGTCATCCGCGTCCATTCATCGTAGGTTGACACAGCTCCTCCATCGTTCGAAGGTCGGGTGGGGGAACATTATTGTTGTTATTCATGTTGGGGTGGGTTGGATCATTGTTGTTGTGCACACCAGCCATAACTAAATCTTCACGAGTCTCGGGCTCTGAATAAGATGAAGATCTAGTACGCATACACCTGCAAAATCAAAATAAAAAGATACCAAAGAAATAGACAATATATATGTACGTGTAAAAATAAAAATAAAAATCTTTTTGGATTTTGAAAATTTTTAATTTTTATGGATTATTGAAAATTTTTGACACAAAAAATAACGTTCACGAGTAAACGGATCCCAAAATTCAACGCGTCTCTCACAGAAAACCGTTAATCTTTACGAAAAGAGCCGGCAGCGGCGCCATTTAATAACTGGTTTTTGCCTAGTATGAAAATTAAATTCGTTGAATGTGTCTAATCTCGTTCTCGGTGTCTAATCGAATTATCTATTGGTTTAAGTGCGACTCAGCTGTCTTTTGGTGGAAAACAAATAGATTTGTCGTTGTAGTAAAATTAAAATGCAAGACCTTAAAGTAAATGACGGGTAATTAAAACTAAAACTGATTAAAAAGTAAATGGTGCAAAACAAGAAAATTAAATGACAATTAAGTAAATGACATGAAATTAAAATTGGAAGAACTATTTTGTCAAGATAGTCAATAATAAGTGTGAAAACACTTATCCTTTTACCACTTATTTCCAATAATAACAAGACCAAAACGTATATTTTATGTCGTAAAAGTCGGAATTATGTGTGGTTTGTGTTTTTATTGTGTTTTAGGACCAAAAGATGAAAAAGGAAGAAAACATGGACTATCACGGGCTTTTATCGAAGAAAACGAGAAAAGACGAAGTCAAAAGGTCAAGAGTGCAAAAAGAACGGAAGTCCAAGGCCCATTCTGAAGATTTATCGAAGAAAAAGTCTAAAGACGGAAGTTTAATGAAGTCGAAGAACTCAAGTCTAATAGAAGAAGAAAATTATAAGACAAGTTCAATTTGTATCGACAAATCCCGAGGCGACGTCGAAAAAGATAAAGCATTTAAATCGAGTCGAGAAGAAAGAAAGAGGAGGCAACACATGCACCTTCCCATCTCCTATAAATACCCTCCTAAACACATTTGGAGGGTGGTTAGCTAGTTATTTTTCTTTCTTTAGTTTTTATTTTAGAGAGAGAAAGTGTTTAACTTTCTCTCACTAAAACTTCATCTTTTCTTTCAAGTTTAAGCTTTAGTTAATCTTTGTATTTGAGTTTCATTAATGAAAAAGTTCAAGTTAAGTTTTTCATCTTAAACTTTTTCTACCTTTCTTGATTTTAAATTATCTTTGATCCGAAATATTAATGAAACGTGTTTGATTTCGATGATTTTGTGATTAAAAAGTTTATCTTTTTATTTCTTTCTAAGTCTTACACGGATTGATCTTTGAGCTATTCATGCTTATTGGCTTATTTAGTGTTTAGCTTATTGTTTTTAGTTTTCTCAAAAAGTTTAGTCTTTTTAAAGTTTCTTTTATAAAGTTTGCAAATTTCGTCTTTTTAAAAGCTTTCTAATTTATGTTTGATTTCATTTGGTTAAGATTTGGATAAGTGCTTATTTTTTTATGCTTATTGGAAGTGCTTAGTGAAGTTTTGGCTTATTTCATCTTTTTCGGATTACTTGTGCTCCATCGCAATCATAGGTTTACTTATTCCGATGCTTTATTCCAACGGGTTCAGGGTGATCGCAATAACCTTTTAGGTTCTACTTTGCGATCACATGTATTTTCCCCCTTATTCCGATCGTGATTGCGATCGCTCATTGCGATCGCACATTGCGACGGGTCTTAAGGTTTTATTAAGACGAAACTCTGCCCAATTTTTGTTAGCAACATTCCGACAGAAATCCTTGTATTCCGATACTATTATTCCGATCTTAAACATTCTGATACTAGACATTCAGATAGAGATATTCCAATAGACTTATATTCCGATAGACTTACATTCCGACAGAACTGCATTCCGATAGGGAAACATTCCGGTGGTTATTTAGACAACATTATTCCGATAGCTTTCGTTTTCTATTATTCCGATGGTTTTGTTTTGCAACATTCCGATAGAATTGACTTGTTACATTCCGATGGTTTAAGTTTTTAGTTTTACTAAGTTGTAGTTTCCACAAATTTCACGCTTCCCGAAATCTCTGTTTTTAGCAAGTGTTTTTCTAGTAATTTTTAGTTTAATTTTAAAATCTTTAATTTTACTCAACGACATTTTCATATTTACCTTTAGTTTAAAATAGATAATCAAACCATTTATTTTTCCACCAAGAACGACTGAGTCGCACTAATTAACGGTAATCAATTCGAAAAGATCGGAACAACGAATTTTCATACGAGGCAAAATCCTTGTATTAGTCAACACCTCCTAATGTGTCATTAGGAGGGTATTTATAGGTGATTAGGGAGGTTAGCATGTGTTGCTCCTTTCTTTCTTCTCTCGTCTTTTCGTCTTCTAAATTCTTCGACTTTTTCGACTATGTCTCGGGATTATTTGAACTCGTCTTATAATTTCTACATTAATTCGGCTTGAGTTATTCGGCTTCATTAAACTTCCGTCTTCAGACTGTTTCTTCGATAAATCTTCAGAATAGGCCTTGGACTTCCGTTCTTTTTGCACTCTTGATCTTTTGACTTCGTCTTTTGTCTTTTTCTTCAATAAAAGCCCGTGAAAGCCCGTGTTTTCTTCCCTTTTCACATTTTTATCCAAAATCACAACAAAAACACAAACCACGCATAATTCCAAAATTTATGACAAAAAATAGCTTGGTTATTATTATAATTAAGTGGTAAAAGGATAAGTGTTTTCACACTTATTACACCCCCTACACTTATTATGAAATTAGATATAAAGGATAGATACTCGGGTTGCCTCCCGAAAAGCGCTTGTTTTTGTTAACCGAGTCACGAGCCTGACTCGTCCCCGAATTAAATGATCCATGGGGAAGCCTCAAATGTAATACCGGGATCAAATACATTATCCTCGTTCCTGGAGGACATCAATGAAGGAGAGGCCGGAGGATAAGTCTTGAAGGGTAGAAAAGTCCTCTCAACATAAGAAAAGTAAGTGAAGTCTTGATCCACGAGAGGTGGGGTGGGTAAAGTAAGCAAATTGTCATCCCCCAAAGACAATTGATGCTCAGAATGCGGTAAAGTCGTAAGGTTATCAATCATAAAATGGTTAATGTCACCTTTTGGGTCAAAGCACTCATCCTCCGTAATGGTGTCTAAAGGAGTGGATGAAAGGTGCTCGGGAGGGAGACTTGGGACAATATCTTCATGCAGCAAATTATCAAAAATAATATCCCCCTCCGTGTCATCATCATAAATACCCGGAGGTATTGAGAGAATGTCGATTTCCTCCATAGTTGTATCATTATTCTCAACTGAATTAATAGACGGAGGTAAAGACTCTGAATAGGAGCAGAATTCAACGCTTCAATATTAGCAATAAGAAGATGAACTTTTAGTAATTTGTCGCGAAGAATAACGTCTTCCACCTCATCTACAAGACCAAGTTCAGTGGTGAACTTCTCGTATGTCGGAGAGAATAAATCAACATCGCCTTCATTGCCCGGAGGAGAAGGAGAAATTTCAAAAGTGAAATTCTCATAGCATGGAGAAAAATCATCATTAAGAGCGACCTCGTCCGTAGGCTCCACAAAATTCGGTGCATCACAAACCTCATCAAAGAATTTATCAAGACCAAAATCACTAATCTCACTCGATGTATCACTATCCTTAGACGTATTAGGGATATCAAGAGTAGGAGTAGTAATCTCAGTAGATGGGTTGAGATCATAGATATCATCCTTCATCATCATAATAGTAGTATGGACGCACATGAGGAGGAGTATAATCACTAAGATTAGATACTTGCTCTTGTCGTCGTTGCTCCGCCCTTGCTTCGCGTATGCTAGCTAATTCTTGTTGAACGTATTGAAGTGTATTTAAAAAAATGGCTCGTTCTTCTTCACTCATTCCAACAGAAGGTTGATGATCGAGGGTGTATTGTGGGGGCTCAAAATTATGAAAACCAGAATTATAGCACGGATGTGGTCCATCATATATCATCGGTTGAAAACAATTAGAACACGGATTTGGCTCATAATAATTCATCGGCTAACAATAAGAAGTATTGTGAAGGCCCCCACAATTGTTGCAATACGGGTATTGAGATAAACCCGGTGCGTCATGTGGATATCTATTACCATTTTCATAATTGTAACCCGGTTTTTGCTCATCATGAGACGGGTATCGGATCGGAAACGAAACATGCCAATGAGAATCGCTTCCACAATATATGCAAGAGGGTGGAGTAAGTGCATTAGAAGTAAAGGATCAGTTAATCGAATTGCACGAGGGATAAAATCCAAACTGTGTATTGTCGATATCATTCCCACACCGCTCATATGTACACCATTGACATGTTTGAAAACCATACAATGGTCTTCCACACCCTGCAACACAAGCAACATACGAATTCATTAAGAACAATAAATAAGCAAGAAGAATATTTTTGGTGCAAAACTTTTGAAAAGAAATGCTTTTTATGATTATTTAGATGTTTTTGGGATTTTTTTTTTTGTTTTTTAGGATTTTTGAAAATTTTTGGGCAAGAAAAATAACGTTCAAAGGTGAACGGATCCCAAAATCCGACGCGTCTCTCACAATAAACCGTTAATCTTCACGAAAAGAGCCGGCAGCGGCGCCATTTGATTTTATGATTTTAGTAGGTTCTTTTTCGATTCAATTTGAATTGATTACTAGTTAAAAGTGCGACTCAGTTGTTTTTGGTTAAGAAAAAAGGAAGTTTGGTTATCTATTTCTAAGTAAAAGGTAAAGGCGAATAGTAATAAAAATAAGCTAAAATCAATTAACTAATAATAACGAAACAATATAAATAATAAAACGTAAATTAAAGCAAAACAATTAATAAAAATAATACTAAACGAAGAAATTAACTTTCGACTGAAAAATAAAATTAACTTAATGAAAAAGGAGAAAATAAAACTAAGAGGGTACTTTAAAACTAAACGTGACAAAAAATAAAGCGGGTACTAAATAAAAGATAAAACTTAAACTTTAGGAAAAAATACTAATACTAAAAATTGATGAAAAATTCAACTAAAAATACGTGACTTTCAGAATTAAAATCGGAACAACTTTCAGATAAAACTAAACGATTACGGAACAATACTTGTTGGGAATAAAATGTAGCCAGTACACTTGGACGCTGACAAGAAGAAAACAAGTGTTGATAAGAAGAAAACAAGCGTTGACAGATCAAGCGTTGACAGGAAGAAGTCAAGCATTGATAGGATGAAGTCAAGCATTAATAGAAAGATATTTTCTACGCGTATTATGTTTCTAGTTTGTTTCTAGTAAAGATATGATCAACAATATATTTTCTATATTTATCTTTACCTAGAATAGCTGATACGTAGACTCTTGTACAAGGCTTCTTATGTCTATAAAAGAAGACCTTTAGGTTTTGTTTCATATAAGTTTTTCATTCGTTTAACACTTTCATTGTAAGCAAGTTTGTTCTAATCAATCAAGTGAAAGTTTGTTTTACAATTGTTTTTGTGTTCTTGTTTGAGTATTAATTCTGCATAATACTTAAATTGTTTTATACACAACAAAGTTTCTCTACGTGTTTAACTTGATTTAATCTCGTTTACACAAGATAAATTGATCTAAGTTTGGGATCAACAAGTGGTATCAGAGCTTGTTGAGAAACTTTTATCCAAAGAACACAAAAAAACTAATTTTCACAAAACCCTAAAAACATGTCTACCCCAGAAGTAAACTCCTCCTCCTCCTCAACCCACAACATCAAGATTCCCATGCTAGACCCAGATAATTTTGAGCTGTGGAAGTTTAAATTTGAGCAATATCTACAAATCCATGACTACACCCTATGGGAAATTATTGAATATGGAAACACATTCAATAAGGCTCAAAAGATTGCAGATTCCATCCAACAAAGAACAGTTGTTCAAGGTTCTACTAAAGAGGATCGAAGAGAAAAACCTGAAGATGGTAGAGCTGTCTCAACTGAGGATATAACAAAGAGAAGGGTTGACATGAAAACCCTAAGCATTCTGAAACTCTCTTTGGGGCAAGAAAATCAGCACAAATACAGAAGCTATGAGTCTGCAAATGATCTTTGGGCAGCTCTTGAAGTTGTTTATGGTGGTAATGCTGATACTGTGCAAGAGAAAAAGAATCAACTCTTGCATGAGTATGTTGTTTTTAAAGCTCAACCCAATGAGAAGCTAAGTTGTGTGAGAAGCAGACTTCTGGACATCACAAGCAAGCTATCCTTCATGGGAACAGTGCTTGGTGATGTTGATATCATCTCCACTTTTCTTAAAAGCCTTGGTGATGCATGGAAGATTGAAGCAAGGTCTAATTGCTAATAACACTCACAAAAGTTATACTTTTGATGATGTTTACAATAAACTGAGGCTGATAGAGAATGAAACTCTTTTGGATCATGGAATCAAGTCTACCAATGGAAACATGGCCTTCTTCTCACATAGTGAAGGTCAATTTGATCAAAAGGAGTCATATATGCACCCCGTTACTGGATCAACTTGTGTCAACGCTAGATCATATCCTGTCAACGCCTCACATTCAGACGTTGACACATACAAAATTGACTCACCAAGAGTTAAGCCTGCTGGTATTGATCTAGATATTGTGTGTGCATACATTGCTTCATTGCCCAATGGTTCAGTGATTACTTATGAGGACCTTGAGCAAATTAGTGATGAGCATTTGGAGGAGATGGACATAAAGTGGAATATGGCTCTTGCAAGTATAAGAGCAAACAGATGGAATAAAAGATTCAAGAAGAAGATGAGTTTTAATGCTAAGGACACTGCTGGATTTGATAAATCCAAGGTCGAGTGTTACAATTGTCATCGTATGGGACACTTTATGAGAGAATGCAAATCTCCAAGAAGATCTGATGCTGGAAAACCCTCAAGCCAAATCATTAAGGCTCAGGATCCCAAAGCCATGGTTGCAATGCAAGAAATTGATGGGGTTGGATGGGATTGGAGCTATTTGGCCAAGGATGAGGAAGAGAATAAAGCTTTGGTTGCTGAAATAGAAGAAGAAGAGCATGTTCACTATGCTCTCATGGCACACTCCTCATCTTCATCAAATAATGAGGTATATGATGATGCTTTTTGTAGTAAGGGTTGTCATCTAAATACCGAAAGACTTAACAAAGAAGTTTTAAAATTGTCAACAGATGTGGGTAATGAAAGATGCAAGTTGTCTAAATATCAACTTGCTCTTACTCAAACTGAAAAGACTGTAGCTGAGTATAAGAAAATGGAGCTTGACCTAAAAGATAAAATCAATATCTTAAAACATGATTTAAATGCAAGTACTTATATTAGAAACATTATGGAGAGGGTCAATGTTGAATTACAGGCTAAGTTAGATGAGGCTATCAAGAATAAGGATAATGTAGATCTTAAAATTCAAAGATTTGATAAAGCCTCACAAACCCTATGAGAATGTGTTAGTAATCAAAGGGATTGTAGGGATATGACTGGGATTGGGATGAAAGAGTATGCTGGTGTTCCACCACCAGCTGGGGACTTCTATGGTGTCTGAAGAAAGGACCTATCTTGGACTGGTTTACCAGAACTCCAAGAAGAGGAATTTATTCCTCCACCAAGAGTTCTTACCCCAGTAGAAGAATATAGGCAGAAGTTGACTGATTTGGACCAATGGAAGAAAGCTAACCCGGCATGCTTAGTGATATCCCAAATGAGTCTACACCTATCAAAGTAACAAACCCAATCACTGGCAAGACTGTTGACCTTGGCTCAAACGTTGTTATAAAACCTAGCATTAAATATGCAGAAATGTATAAAAAAACTAGGTCACCAAAAAGCCAAATTAGTGATTATGGAACAGGTTTCTTCTCTTCTAGACCTAGATTTATGTCTAGAAAAGCCTGTTATACTTGTGGTAGTTTTTCACATTTAGCCTATAAGTGTGTCAACGCTTCAAAGGTCGACGTTGACAAAAAGTCAAACACTGTCAAACCTAAAACTTTTGTTCAGCAAAGTCCACAAATTGTTAGACCATCCCCATTCTTTACTAAAGGGTCTAATACTTATGGACAAAGACCTTTTCAGAAGACCAATACATGTTCTAATAGACAATGGGTTCCTGTAGCAAACCCTAGGTTCAACGCTGACAAGACCAAATCCAACGCTGACAGAAACATTGCCAGACCAAATAATGGTAAATATTTACAACCAAAGGGAAAGGGGTCTAGAGCTTCTTCTAGCTTGACATGGAGACCTAAGCAAGATCAAAACCCTAATTCAGATGGGATTTCTATGACCTGTAACAGATTTAATTATATTTCAAAGGTCATCACAAAACCAATTGGGGTTAACTGGGTGTTCAATCCAAAAAGGGATGAACAAGGGGTTGTTATGAGGACTAAGTCTGTTCTTGTTGAACAACCAAATGAATCCAAGTCTGCTCAGGCTTGGGTTCCCAAAGAAAACTAATTTGTTTTCTTTATGTGTAGGGCATTCAAAAGCAGGTTAATGATTATGGCTATTGGGATAGTAGATGCTCTAGGCACATGACTGGGAAGGAAGATTATCTCACAAACTTCACTCCCATTAAGGATGGTGACAAAGTTTACTTTGGAGGCGGATATGGAACTATCACAGGCAAAGGAACTCTTCTCACCAACAATTTGCGTTTTGAAAACGTGTTTCTGGTAAAAGAACTTGACTATAATCTGTTTACTATATCACAAGTTTGTGATAACAAAAATAAGGTTCTTTTCACTGATACTGAATGCTTGGTGTTAAGCAAGGATTTTAAAATACCAGATGAGAAATTCATTGATTATAGAACACCTAGGCATAAGGACATTTATAATGTGAATCTTAATGGAATTAGGATGAATAATAACTTGTCATTTCTTTATGCTAAGGCTTCAGTTGATGAGAGTAATATTTGGCACATGAGATTAGGGCACATTAATTTTAAAAATATAAATAGACTTGTGAGACATGGTTTGGTTGATGGTTTGCCTGAAAAGGCTTTCCACAATGACCACTCTTGTGTTGCATGCCTTAAAGGCAAACAGCACAAGGTCTCATTTAAGTCTAAACAGGTGCACTCTAGTTCTAAACCACTTCACTTGCCGCATATGGACCTATTTGGTCCAACTAATATAGAAAGCTTGAATGGTAATTCTTACTGTTTTGTCATCATTGATGATTTTTCTAGGTTTACTTGGACTTTCTTTTTAGCCTTGAAAAGTGACACTGCTGATACTCTAATTAACTTTATTACCCATATAGAAAATAAGTCTGGTAATGAGGTTAAGATGCTTAGAAGTGATAATGGTGGTGAGTTTAGAAATAAGCTGTTGGATGATTTTGTGCCAAGAAAGGGATTACTAGACAGTTTAGTGTAGCCAGAACCCCACAGCAAAATGGGGTTGCTGAGAGAAAGAATAGAAGCCTCATAGAAGCAGCCAGGACTATGTTGGTTGATGCTCACTTTCCTATTGCCTTTTGGGCTGAGGCTGTGAATACAGCTTGTTATGTTTAGAATAGATCATTAGTCAACAAGATTCATAACAAAACACCTTATGAGTTACTTTGGGGAAGGAAACCTAATATTGGTTTTCTTAAACCTTTTGGATGTCATGTAGTTGTGTTGGATACTAGTGATGCCTTAGGTAAATTTAATGCAAAAGGTGATGAAGGCTACTTCATGGGTTATTCAGTACAGAGTAGAGGATATAGGGTTTACATTAAGAAGGAAAAACGTATACTTGAAAAAGTTCATGTTAGGTTTTTAGAAAGTAAACCTAGTGATCCTGAAAGTGGTCCAAATTGATTATTTGACTTGGAACCTCTATCTAGGACTTTGAATTATATGCATGTTACTAATCCAAACATTGTGAAGGTAACTTCAAATGTTGTGGAAGAACTAGTTGTTGATGTTTCAGGTACACAGGTTAATGAAGAGGTTGGATCACAAGCAGACAAATCATCACCCATACTAGAGTATGTCACTATTCCCATATGGACAGATGCATTTGCTGCTGCTGCTGCTGGAAAGGAAAATGGTGGTCCCTAAGTATCACCAGTTGACAACATGCATGATCTTTCAGGCGCTGACAAAGGAAAATCTGGCGCTGACAAGACAACTTAAGACGTTGATGGCTCAAACGTTGACAACCATGATCCAGGCGTTGACAGCTCTCTTGACCATATTTTCTCTTCCAACTTTGAACAAGGTGAACCTTCAAACAAAAATGGAGAGGTTCATTCAGATATTGAGGGAAGAGAGTCTGAAGAAGATATTGGTAACATGGAAAATGAGATTGAAGATAACACACTTTTTGAGGGAGGAGTGCTTACTTCTACAATCAAAAATCACCCCTCTTCTCTAATTATTGGTGATGTGATGTCTCCTGTTCAAACTAGAAGATCTCATCAAAATCTTGGAGGATTTATTGCCAATATTCACAAGAAGGTTGATACCCCTCTTGTTCAAGCATGTTTGTTTGCCTGTTTTCTGTCACAACAGGAACCCAAGAAGATTTTTGATGCTCTCAAAGAACCAAGTTGGGTGGAAGCAATGCAGGATGAGCTTCATCAATTTGCTATACAGGATGTTTGGGAGTTGGTTGATTGTCCCATACATGTCAGGCCTATTAGGACAAGATGGGTTCTTAGAAACAAAAAGGATGAAAGAGGCATTGTGGTCAGAAACAAGGCACGTTTAGTGGCTCAAGGATATACACAAGAGGAAGGGATAGACTATGAGGAGGTCTTTGCACCAGTTGCAAGGATTGAGGCTATAAGGATATTCCTAGCCTATGCTTCCTACATGGGCTTTACTGTCTATCAAATGGATGTGAAGAGTGCTTTTCTTTATGGAACAATTGTAGAGGAGTTTTATGTAATGCGCCTCCTGTTTTTGAAGATTCAGAGCATCCAGACAAAGTATATAGAGTCAAGAAAGCTCTGTATGGACTTCATCAAGCCCCAAGAGCATGGTATGGAACAATGTCCACCTATCTGGTGGAAAATGGTTTCAAAAGGGGCACCATAGACCAGACCTTATTTACAAAGAAGACTGGTAAGGATTTGTTACTTGTCCAGGTTTATATGGATAATATCATCTTTGGCTCATCAAGCCCAAAGATGAGTGAAGACTTTTCCAAGCTTATGACAGACAAGTTTAAGATGAGTGCAATGGGGGAGATGAACTTCTTTCTAGGGTTACAAGTTCAGCAGAAAGAAGATGGTATCTTCATCTCTCAAGATAAATATGTAGCAGAAATCTTGAAGAAGTTTGGCTTTTCTCCACATGAGAAAAGGGCTAGTACTCCTATGGATAGAGAACACCCTTGGGGAAAAGTTGGAGATGGAAAAGATGTGGATGTCAGGCACTATAGATCAATGATTGGTTCATTGATGTATCTCACAGCTTCAAGACCTGACATTATGTTTGTTATGTGTGCATGTGCACGCCATCAAGTGACTCCCAAAGAATGTCATCTTCATGCTGTCAAGAGAATCTTTAGATACCTTAGATGTTATCCAGACCTGGGATTATAGTATCCAAAGGATTCATCATTGGAGCTTATTGCATATTCAGACAGTGATTATGGTGGTGACAAGTTTGATAGAAAATCCACAACTGGTGGATGTCAGTTTCTCGGGAGTAGATTGATCTCTTAGCAATGCAAGAAATAAACAGTGGTGGCCAATTCTACAACTAAATCAGAATATGTAGCAGCAGCTGCTTGTTGTAGACAAGTCTTATGGATTCAGAACCAGATGTTGGATTATGGGTATAATTTCATGCATACCAAGATTTTTATAGACAATAACAGTACTTTATGCATTATTAAAAATCCTGTACATCACTCTAAAACAAAACACATAGAAATTAGACATCATTTTATAAGAGATTGTTTTGAAAAGGGTTTAATACAACCAGATAGGGTTGACACAGAAGAAAATGTGTCTGATTTATTAACTAAACCTTTTGATAATGGAAGGTTTCAATACTTGGTAACAAGTATTGGAATGATCAATCTCACTTAATATGTGTTTTGGGGTATTATTGTAAAAGTATGTACAGGATATGCATTGTTATTGGTCTATTTGTGATGTTAGATTTTCCACTGTATTTGTCTAACGCTGACAAAGGTTATCTTAACGCTGATAAGTGTTATCGTGACGTTGTCAGCAACATGTTAGTTTTGTGGTTTTTAATCTAAGTGTGCAGGCGTTGTTAGCATTGTACCATTGGATACAGAGTTGCTTATGGATCCTTGGAGAATCATTGGAGCATGTTTCAATTTATGGATGATGGTTGGAATATTTATATTCCTATCTTGACATAAATTTTTATTTACATGCATATTATTTGGAAACTTATCTATCACAGTTTAAGGGGAGGTTTTAGGGACCTTTAGGACTCCTTGGGTATTCTTAAAATACTCTTATCACAATTCTAGATTGTGTCCACATGTGAGTATGAGTTAGTTTTCTATCTCATGAGGCACTGTAGCATGCAAAGTTGATATACTATGCATGCTACCAAGACCTTTTTGGCCTAGAATTAGATGTGGTCTGTTGGGAGACTTGAGTATGATTTATATTGGTTTTACCTAGGAGTTACAAGGGATTTTACAAGATAACTTAACTGTTAAGAATTTTGGTTAGCAAGGGACACTAGAGGATTGTTATGTCTATCTTGCATAAGCAAGTGTGCATAATTGGACAGTGCTTGCCGCCCTATAATAATTTGCAGTTTATAGGTTATCTTCACTAGGATAAATTATTTTGTTAAGGTCCTTTTTCATTTTTATTACTTTTATTTTTTGACGCTGACAGGTATATTATCAAGCGTTGTTGTGACCAATTTAGACGTTGACATGGCTTTTGCAAACGTTGACAAGAATATAGCTGTTGGGCGTTGATGGGTTATTTTTTACCGTTGACACTCATTGGGTCCTACCCAGTTGTTATTTTTGACGAATTTTGGGGCCGTAATTTTGGGAGTAGATAACTTTTAATTAATGCACAAGATAACTTATTTTCTTTTCAATATTTTCATCATTATATTTTGAAAATACTTGCCTCATTTTTTACCAATCACATGTGCCTATCACTCCTATATATTTGGCTCCTATTTTTAAACAGGGTACTCTCATATTCTTGTCTAACACTTTTTCTCCTATAATTCATCTTTCATTAATCTTTCACAAACAGCTTTCTTCAACAATGGCACCAAAGTTTAAACCAAGTGACTTGGTATTGGGATTCAGAAGTCAGCACAATATGATTGCTTATTTGGAGGCTGATGATGCTCTGTTTCCACAATACACTTAGATGGTGGCGTATTTGAATGCATCTCCACTTAGGTATGCGCTTTCTCATGCTCCTCTCATCCCTGTCACTCATATTAAACAGTTTTGGAACACTGTTAGTTCCTCAACGCTTAATAATGTGACTACATTAACAACTATTGTTCATGGGCGTACTTGGGTGGTTACTGAAGCCTTGGTTCGCCAGGCTTTGCATCTTAATGACGGAGATGGTCTAACCACTCTCCCCATTAATGAAATAGAACAAGGACTTCGGGCTTTGGGGTATCCTTTCCCTGAAGAGGGTACTTTAAATAAATATCATAAACAAGAATTTTCCCCAGCCTGGAAGTACCTCATACATGTCATCCTTCAATGTTTAAGTCCTAAATGTACTGCACATAATGAAATTAACAGATCTGTTGCTAGTGCAATTGTGTGCATTACAAATGGGCAAAAGTATAATTTTTCTAAACTAATTTTTGATGGCATGTGTAAAAACAAGGGTAATAAGATGACTTTGGCTTATCCTAGATTTTTACAAATGGTTTTTGATGAGCAAAATTACTACACAAGGGATCATGATGATTTTATGAGATCCCTATGAAAAAGAAAGCTATTTTTAGTAAGATGAACTCACCCCCTCACCGTGACTTACCCCTCACCCAAGCTATGCTTGCTATAATTACAGCAGCACAACCTCAGCTTGACCCACAACCACAACTTGACCCAATACCAGATCCCTTACCTTCACCTCAACACATGGAAATTGACCAAGAATCCTTCAACGCTGACACCTTAAATGTTGGTGTTGACACTAGTAATCCAAACGTTGACACCTTTCCTTCACAGACGCAAACACCCCTTAACCTTCAAACTACCACCCAATCCACATCATCTTCTACACCCCCTGTATATAGGTTGATCAAACGCCCAAGGACTACTGGAGTGTTCTCCTCTAGTGGTTCTAGCCATGATGCAGAGAGAACCACCACCACAAGTGTGGTTGGTGATATGGATGAGGTTGGGACTATTGGTACTCGCTTAGATGCAGGCCAAGCCAGTCCTAACATCTTTAATACCTCATCCATGCCCCATGACTCTACTTTGGGAGGTCAAATACCCATTCTAGAGGAAGGCAGATTGAAACCATACACAATGATGGAATTGACGGCTGTCTGCATTAGCTTGCAAAAGCAAAATGCAGACTTGGTACAAACAGTTAGTACACAAGGCCTTGAACTCAAGCAATTGAGGGAGATGATTGTTCTTTTGGAGGATGCTAACAATCGGCGTGGGATGGAGGATTCTTCCAAAGGGGAGGATGAGCAGATCCATGTGAGTGACAAAGGCTCACATGATGGAGAATCTTTGGGTGTTGCTGAAGCCCTTACTGAATTGAAGAAGCAACCAGGTTTTGATACATCTTTTGTTACTCCTACAAACTTGAACTTCTCCTTTACAGCAATGATGGAGCAGTTCACAAGAGGCGCTGAGACGAGTAAGGTGAGCGTTGACAAGCAGACTTTGGACGCTGACACACCAAGCGCTGACAAGAGTAAGTTGGGCGCTGACACACAGAATTTGAGCGTTGACAGACCTACAGATCTGGTTGGTGTATTCCAGTCATCAGCTATCATCAAGGAAGTGTCTTCACAGGTACCATCATCATCTTTACCTATCATTGATCCATTAGATAAAGGTAAAGGAATCATGGTAGAAACAGAAGTTCCAAAGGATGCAGCTCAAGTGGAGTTTGATTCAAGGTTGGCTGCACAACTTGTGGAGCAAGAAATGAAGAAGGTTGGTGAATCACCATTTGTTGTTACTTCGGAGGAACAAGAAGGAAGTGATGAAGGGAGTTCAAATTCAAGTGTTATGATAATTGAACAACCAGAAAGACTTGAATATGGTGATGAGTTGGCAAGAGAGAAGCTTAGAGAGTTAAAGTTGCAGGTAGATTATGATATGCCAGAAGTTGCTCAGATTTACCATGCTTGGGAAGATAAGGTTATGGAGAATCCAGATATGACAATTTCAGATCAAATTTGGGGATAGGAAATTCTTCTAAGAGTTCAAAAGGATTGCAAGGTAATTCTGAAGCATAAGGCTAGCAATGTTTTCTCACTACTGAAGAGAGATAAAATGGAGCTTTACTACATGTTGCTCAGATGTCATGGAACAGGATGGACCTTTACGAAATTGCAGGGATTAACATTTGAAGAATTGGAGTGTAAGGCTTATCCCATTTGGGCAACAGTGCAGGAAATGAATACTATCAGACTTCTCTCAGATGAAAGAAGAGAAGAACTTGCAGAAGAGATGGAGATTCAAAAGGCAATGATTGTTCCAATGCCTTTGAAGAAAGGAGTTCCACTTGAGTTCCCTAAAGATATGGAGTAATTGAATCCCAGTGAAGCTGTTCTTAGAAGGAGCATTAAGCTCTCACCCATGGAAGCTTCAGATATGGTACAAGTGTTACCTCTTGATGCCAGAAACCCTATCATTAGTTATGAAGAAGATGCAAGTGGGTTTTGGATGATTGGCAGATATGGGAAAGAGGTACACACATTTACTACTCTTATGTCTCTCTTTGCAAGTATGGATAGGGAAGACTTGGCAAACCTTTGGAGGTTGTTGCTGGCCAAGTATAAGACTGAAGCACCTACTTCATTCAATGGAATAAAGCTTTGGTCAACATTCAAGAGAATGTGTGCACCAGAAGAAGAAGATCCTGTTTGGAAGGATCTTGAGGATGATATCAGTGGACTTCAATGGCGTTTGTATTCAGCTGTTGGTGTGTATTATTTGAGTTCTATAAAGTTTGCTGAGTATCTTCTTATAGATGCTGAGTATCCCATGTCCAAAGAAGTTTTGGACAAGATGAAGATAACACAGCTGGAGATTGACTATTCAAGTGATGTGGCCAAAGATTTGATTAGGCATGTTTATTACCAATATGATAAGATTTGTAAGAATCCTCCTAGTTCTTAGTTTTTATTCTGAAACTTGATTACTAGAGTAGATATCAAGTTTAGGGGAGGATTGTTGGGAATAAAATGTAGCCAGTACACTTGGACGCTGACAAGAAGAAAACAAGCGTTGATAAGAAGAAAACAAGCGTTGACAGATCAAGCGTTTACAGGAAGAAGTCAAGCATTGATAGGATGAAGTCAAGCACTGATAGAAAGATATAGTCTACGCGTATTATGTTTCTAGTTTGTTTCTAGTAAAGATATGATCAACAATGTATTTTTTATATTTATCTTTACCTAGAATAGCTGATACGTAGACTCTTGTACAAGGCTTCTTATGTCTATAAAAGAAGACCTTTAGGTTTTGTTTCATATAAGTTTTTCATTCGGTTAACACTTTCATTGTAAGCAAGTTTGTTCTAATCAATCAAGTGAAAGTTTGTTTTACAATTGTTTGTGTGTTCTTGTTTGAGTATTAATTCCGCATAATACTTAAATTGTTCTATCACAACAAAGTTTCTCTACGTGTTTAACTTGATTTAATCTCATTTACACAAGCTAAATCGATCTAAGCTTGGGATCAACAATACTAATAAATAAGCAAGCTAGCAGGCAGCTAGCTCAAGCTACCAAGCAGGGTGGACAAATTGGCGGGAAAAAGTGGCAAGCACACAAGTAAGCATGTCATTTCCATCGGAATATAAGAGATAAATGTAAACTATCGGAATGTTAAAGCAAATGGTTTTGTCCGAATAAAGAATTGCAAACTATCGGAATATGATAAAAATGAAAGTATCGGAATATGTAAAGATAGAAACTGTCGGAATAATAACTGGTAACTACTATCGGAATCTCAATCGGAAAAATGATCGAAATCTAGAAACCCTAATCCGATACAGAGTATCGGAATAACACGTCGGAATAAAATGCAATAAGCAAACCGAATAAGCTCTTATCTAAAAACTTAACCAAACCAAATTCAAAAAAAGCTAAGACCAAAATTTAAAAACTTTTAAAAACACTAAATAATAAAAATATTTAAAAACAACTTTTTATAAAAATTAACTAAAAAGCATTTAATTAAAAATAAGAAAATTAACACAATAAGCACTAAAACACTTTAAGCTATAAAAATCAAACACTAAAAGATCAATAAGCACAATCAAACACAAACATCAATAAATCAAAGAACATGATTAACAAAATACATGATTATCAAAATTAGACAAGATTAAAAATAAAGAAAGGTAGAACGAGAATGATTGTAAAAAGCTTGAAATAAGATGAAGATTAAAGATTCAAAAGTACAAGATTAAAGATTAAAGGTTAAGAAAACTTGAAAAAAAAAGCTTAAGAAGATGAAATAAATCTAGAGAGAGAAAGTAATCTACTCCTACTCCTAAACTAATCTACTCCTAAAATGACTAACTCCTCCTAATGACATATTAGGAAGGTTTATATAGGAGGAGAGGAGTGTTGATGCATTCTTCTTTCTTTCTTCTTGTCTCGACTCGATTTAAATTCTTTGTCTTTCTCGACGTCGTCTCGGGATTTGTCTATATAAATTAAAGTCATCTTATAATGTTCTTCTTTAATTAGACTTGGTTCTTCGACTTCATTAAACTTCTGTCTTTAGACTTTTTCTTTGATAAATCTTCAGAATAGGCCTTGGACTTCCGTTCTTTTTGCACTCTTGATATTTTGACTTCGTCTTTTCTCGTTTTCTTCGATAAAAGCCCGTGAAAGCCCGTGTTTTCTTCCTTTTTCATCTTTTGGTCCTAAAACACAATAAAAACACAAACCACGCATAATTCCGACATTTACGACATAAAATACACGTTTTGGCTTGGTTATTATTATAATTAAGTGGTAAAAGGATGGGTGTTTTCACACCTATCAATCCCCTACACTTGACCATTGCAATGCCCTCATGCAATGTATTAATTACAAAGCAAGTCTTATATTTTCCATCATAATCAATCCACCTTGGCCTTTACTAAACACAAGACATTAAAGAGATAGAATAATTATAAAATATTCAAAGGAAGAAAACAAGTAAAGAGATAAAAGACTTACATTAGGGTTTTGGATAGTCATGAATGTTTATCACCCTCAAGTTTCACGTTCCCCAAACCCAGCTTAAAAACGAGATCATTGTTATTATAAGTTAGAAAACTAACACAAACTCATGTGGGCCCATTATTTGCATAGACTCCCTTATTCCTAGGTGTATCTCTTATATTTTAATATTGTCTTGAATCATCACGAGGATACATTGTTTGACTTATTTCGATAGTTTATGAGGCTGAAAATAAAGTGGGACGATTTAATCAATAGTTAGATGAAGGACAAAATCTTTTAAAACTGCTTCTCGGGACCTCTTAAAGCTCATATCTTGGCATAACTCGCTTTACGATTTGAGACCTTTCTCGGACCGATATTTGGCAGCAACTTCATTCTTCGAATCTTGAGAGACGTTCTTGAAATTATGGTCTTCTCTTCATAATAGGAATTTCTTCACTTGAAGTTTTTGAGTGATTCTTCATCTTTGGACCACGACTTCTTCATTTTTCTCCAATCTTTATTTCAGACTTTGATATACAACGATCCGCCTCCTTTTAGGACTTGGATCTATTTATCCTCATACCTTGTTAGGGTCTTTTCGGATAGACTTCTCCATGATCTTTTGGGGAGTATTTGCTTTTCGTCGTGTGTCTCGATCCTTCATATTGATTTTTGATAAATGATTCTTCACATCACTTGGGATCTTTAGCAACAAAATGTAGCCCTCATGTCTTGTTAGGACCTTTTCGGACTCGCCAATCTTCGCATCCCGCTTCAATAAGTTATGCCTTGGCTATGAACTCTAATTAATATCGAGCAACTTTTAAAGGATCTTGTGCTAGAAGCTAAGTAACTTTTCAAATCGTACGACCTTATTTATTGCAATTAAATTTATTAACAAAGCGATGGGAGAAAAAGCTCATAATCAACTCACATAAGTTCATGAAAGAATACCAAACTTATAATTGACTCTATCATCTCTCGTCCTCCACAATTTAAAATCTCAAGGAATGAGACTCGTGGATGCTTAGCCAATTAAATCAAAGTTTTGGGTTTTCAAGTCATCTATAAGATCTTGCAACTTCTTAGACTTTTTCAAGTTTAGAATTCGCATCTTAAAGTTCCCTTGATAAACGACTTTCTAGGATCAATTATAGGAACTTGCGAAAAGTTCTTGTTCTTAACCCGTAAGGGTTAAGACTTTCGTGTTTTAAAGTTCCCTATGTAAAAGCATAGCAAAACTTGACTTAAACACGTTAAGGATACTAGCTAGAGTAAACTTAGATAAGTAAACTCGGGTTGAGTCAAAAGATTCATGACATTTAAAAATTAAAACCACTTTAATAAATTTTTATTCTAGCAAAGAAAGTAAATAAATACAACAAAGGAAAATACGACTATACTACTAGGCCAAAATAGATCAAAAATTTTGAAAATGTCGAAAAAATCAATTTTCCGGTTAAAATGAGGACAAATTCATGGAAAAGCCCACTTAACTTCGATAGAAGTCCCCTACACTTAATATAAACATTTTCCTCAATGTTTAAGCATGTGGGAGTAAACTCCCCTACACTTAGGACATTGTGCACGTTGTTTAAATCTTGCTAAAGAAGAGAAAACTAAAGTGACTCATATTTCAATCATAAATGAGAAAATAATGAATCAAAAGAGTTTTGGATAGAACCGGGAAGACGGGTACACGGGATCACGGTTTGTCAAAATTCATCAAGAATGGATCTTTGAAGCTCCAATCCCTGCACATGATAAGAAAGAAAACAACAAACACATAGTAGGGTCTCCCTAATAACTCGTTTTTGCCTAGTATGAAAATTAAATTCGTTGAATGTGTCTAATCTCGTTCTCGGTGTCTAATCGAATTGACTACTGGTTTAAGTGCGACTCAGCTGTCTTTTGGTGGAAAACAAATAGATTTGTCGTTGTAGTAAAATTAAAATGCAAGACTTTAAAGTAAATGACGGGTAATTAAAACTAAAACTGATTAAAAAGTAAATGGTGCAAAACAATAAAATTAAATGACAATTAAGTAAATGACATGAAATTAAAATTGGAAGAACTATTTTGTCAAGATAGTCAACACCTCCTAATGTGTCATTAGGAGGGTATTTATAGGTGATTAGGGAGGTTAGCATGTGTTGCTCCTTTCTTTCTTATTATGAAAACAGATATATAGGATAGATACTCGGGTTGCCTCCCGAAAAGCGCTTGTTCTTGTTAACCGAGTCACGGGCCTGACTCGTCCCCGAATTAAATTATCCATGGGGAAGCCTCGAATGTAATACCGGGATCAAAGACCTTATCCTCGTTCCAGGAGGACATCAATGAAGGAGAGGCCGGAGGATAAGTCTTGAAGGGTAGAAAAGTCCTCTCAACTCTACCAATCTCTCCTCGAACCAATCTCTTGATTAAATGAGCCTCAAGGAATGCAAACGAACACGTAGAGTGAACGCCTTCGATGACATTAGAACGTTGGTGGAACACCAAAACATTTAATAGGTTTTAATCTTTTGAAACCAAGAAAATATATATAGTACGTAGATAATACTTTGGACGGCAAAACCCTCGATTAGCTTACAAGATCAAATACACAAGTGAACGGGGGAATGAGGTGGCGCGAAGCACTTAAGTACCTAACTTCCCTTTAACGGCCTTTTATAGCATGTTGCCTATGTATTCACCGTATAGTTCATATTTTTCAAAATCAAGCTAAAAGAAAGTATTTATCTATTTTTGCCTTTTTCTTTTGGTTTGAGATTCGAATACAATAATCGAATGATGAAATGCCAATTAAGGTTGTGTTTTCACACTTTTGGAGATATTGTGATTTTATTGTGATACGTATACAATATAGTAATAATATTCACAAAGAAAACAAAAACCGATAATACGTGGTAATAGAGTTCTACTAACACAAATACTATTTATGATTAATATTAAAAACAAAATTGTCCAAATTGATCACAACACACCTCCCCGGCAGTGGCGCCAAAATAATTGCGATAAAATTACGTTTGTTTAGGAAAACAAAGCGTAAAAGCGGTAAGTATTAAGCGAATCGATTTAGGAAAACCAATTGCTAATGACCCTTTGTAAGTTCGTTTCCCAAGGAGGTTGATTGTGTGTGAAAAACATGTAAGTTTTAGATTAATATTTGTAGAAAGAAAAGGGGAAGAAAAGAATATGACGGTTACGACAAAATTACACTAAGACATAAAAACATAAAACCATAGAAATTGACAAAATTAAAACATGCTCTAAAAATTCCCAAAAACTTACCAAAAATTCCTAAAGATCCAACTAAGGTTTACAAATGATCAAAACTTTTTTAAACCTTTTAATTAATTAATATCTCAATCTTTAATGCTAATTAAAGCCCTAAAAATCAAATAAATTAATAGAAATCCCAAATAAAGATTCTTCTACTTGTAAACCTCAAAAATAACATAATAAAATTAAAATGTATTTTTCCCAAATTTTTAAACCTATTAAATCAATTAAAAATAATTAAAAACTAAAATTAAATATTAAAATAATATTAAAATACAAAAATTTATAAAAAAATTCTAAAAACTTGCAAACTAGTTTATTTGACCTAAATAATCATAAAATAAGGTTGAAATTACCAAAATACCCCTATTAGGCCCCCAAATGGGCTAAAAGTAAAAACAGTCCAAAACAAATGGGCTTTTCAGCCAAATAAACCAAAGTGCTCAAAAAGCTTTGAAAAATTCCCACTCTAACTCAAAATTAAATTTTAAACACAAAACTCTAAAGGCCCAAAAGCTGAAAATGAGCTTATCACAGCTTATAAGTCAATAAGCTTATCCTTATTGGGCCAATAAGCCCATTAAGCAATAAGCTGACGCCAAAGCTCTGCTTAAACACACAACCTTCTTATGAGATTTTAAACCTTTTTGCAAAAAGAATTCTGAAAAAGACCAAGTAATAAGCCAGAAATAAGCAAAGTACTTTTTCCACTAAAAGACAAAAATAGTCGGCTTTGAGTTCTAGGGGGTTTCAAAAGCTGATTGTTTTTGCAAAAGCTCATAAATAGCTTAACTAAGAATAATCAACAAAGAAAATCCCAAAAAGTCCAGTGAAATAAGTTGTAGAAGCAAATAAGCACTCTGAAAAAGCCAAATAAGTTGGTTTTCTAGCAAAACCTAAACCAAATAAGCTAAAACCTGCCAGAAATGATATTAAGCTGAGAAAAGTGACACCTATTACAAAATCCAAGTTGTTGCATACACCAATAAGCTGGAATAAAAAATAAGCCAATTTGAGCTTATGTCAACAAAATTCAACGTTTTCCAAATTCAACCAAACTTTCAGTAAATGATTATGAGGTGGTAATAAGCTTGTTTTGAAGCTTTTTGGATGAGGTCTTAAGGTTAAGACCTATGAATCAAGCAAACCAGTTGGCCTACTTGACTTGATTTTTGGCAGATAAAACCTTATAAGCCAGTGAGCTTATCAGCCTTCAAATAAGCAATCTAAATATCAAAACAAGTTCACAAGCAGCCAAGTAAGAGATAACAAGCAATAGTATAGTAGGGCAATCACTAGGTAAACAAATGCAAGTCCAAATCAAGTGGTCACTTTTGCTGATGCAAATGACCACTTCATCCAACTTCAATAAGCTATAACCCTCTCAATAAGCCACCAAAGTAAACAACCAAATATTGCACAGATAGCACACCACAAAATCTCTTCACAAACCAAAATTCAGCCTCTCAATCCAACAAATGAAGATTTGAGAGCTGCTGATGTGTTTGACCAATTTCAAGTCACTTAGGAAGATTTTATGAAAACTTGCAAAATACTTTTCCAAACCTTTTGAAACTTAACCAACTATCAAACCTTACTAGGAACATGTGTTGAGTAAAAACCAACCCTAAGAACCAAGGGCACAAGGCCACAAGGCCTTTTGATCCCAAAAATCCCAAACAGCCTTGTTTTAGTACTTTTTCAAAGAAACTTTTTATTTATCCGAATAACCTACTAATTTTATGATTCAAATACTTCCACTAGGTGACACTAAGCTTACTTAAACAAAGAAACAAGCAACACAAACACCAGAGCACAAAATCACATAGCAACTTATCATAACATATTTTAACCAAAAATTTATAAAGAGAAAAGTAAGAGAGAGTGAACCTCTTCCCCACAACTTCCTAGGGGAAGTCAGCAAAGCTCCTTGGACCTTGTTCAACTACTAGAACAAGACCAAGGTCCTTGAACAAGAGAGAAGGTCTGCTGATGGTTCAACAGCTGAACCAAGACCTTCTTATGATTGGATGTTCAACACAAGCAACAAACAAACTAACCAAAGGTTGATAAACCTTCACAAGCTTGGTGTCAACAAGCTTGCAAGAGCTTATAGCTTTTGGAAGGGGTTAGCACAAGTAAATAAGCAAATCAGAAACCTAGTTTTAAAAATTTTCCAAACCTTGAAAACCTTTTCAAAACAAAACGTGGCTTACCCAAACCACCAAAACACATTCAAAACACTAAATGGAACTCAGAATTTGCTTCTCCTTACAAACTTCAAACAACAAAAAGGAATTACACTTTCAAACTTAGAAAATACCAACTTTTATTAATTTTAAAGAAAATTACAAGAGAGAAAGCAAAAACTGGAACAAGGGATCATCACATGTTGATGTCTCCTTACATAGAGCTCTAAGGATCATTCTAGAATGGAAAATACATGTAAAACCTAGCCTAGAAATACCAAAAATGCCCTTGAGTGTGTTTGATATGAAGGAGCTGTCCAAATTGATCCAAGTAATTATTTTTACCGTTGGGACCAAGTAATGGGTGTGGGATGTTGATCTTGCCACGTGGGATGCCTTGGAGGTTAAGGAGTGATGTGATAGGTGGACGAGGTTGATGGGTGGGGTCCATTGGGTGATGGGATTGGTGAGTTGAGTATGTGAGGTGAAGCGTGGGAGGATTAATCACTTTTTGGTGTGGGTAATTGAGATTAACCCTTTCTTTTGTCAAAAGTAATTCTGGGTGGGATGAAGGGTGAATAGTGCCACGTTTGATCCTATTTTTCTGGATTGGAAATATTGGCGCGTGTTTGTAAGATTCAAAGTTTGGAAATGGCAGAATAGGTCCTTAGTATTTGGGAAAACTTGTAAACAAAGTATTTTCAGCATAAAAAACGTATTCCTTTGTTAGTAAAGTTTTGTTTTTCACACTTTTGCCACAAAAACTTTAGAAAAGGGATTTCATGGGCTTGTTTTGTCATTTCTTGATGTTTGAAGGGCCAATCTTGTACATTCTTAGATCTTGAAGGTCTTCTTAGTATGTTTGACTTTGAGAAGGACTAATATTGACAAATCTATATATTTAAGGGACTAATCTTGCCAATTTTTCAAAGTTGAGGGACCTTTTTGTAATTTTGACAAACTTTAGGGAACAAACTTGTAATTATGAATATACAAGGGTATAAAGTGTAATTTCTTCATTGATGAGGGACTTTTCTTGGACATCTTCAATTCTTTAAGGTCTTTTTCTTGGAAAATCACAACTAGGGCCCTTTTCATTATGCGGCTTTGTTTCTCGTGTTCGTTTTTCTTTGTTTCTTGTGATCTTTTGTCTTTTTTCACGATATCCATACCTAAAATACACAAGTAACAAACACAAGCATAATATATGGTATTTTATGACATATTTTAGCATTTAAAGCCCAAAAAGAACGATGAGACCATGTATAATTGCAGTCTCATCAGTATTATAACCAAAATTTTCAACTTTATTCGTTTTCACATCTCGAGACACATGTCAAGACAGCAAGTCAAGACACATGTCTCACGTATATTTTCTAGAGACACATGTTAAGACACCAGTAAAGACACATGTCTCACGTATATTTTCTGAAGATACATGTCAAGACACCAGTCAAGACACATGTCTCACGCATATTTCTAAAGACACATGTCAGGACACCAGTCATGACACATGTCACACGTATATTTTCTCAAGACACGAGTCAAGACACATTACTCACGTGTATCTTCTGAACCAAGCCCCTAGCAATTCAGGGTACCGTCCAAGGGGTATACCCATTCTGTTGTGCCACGTGTGTATCAGGACACTAAAATTTTAGGTATCATCACTAGCGTATTGTTCATGTTTGGACATGCAGTGTTCGCTCGGTTTGATACGGGCAAAACACATTCAGTGAGATCTGTCGCGTTTATTTCATGTATTCATATAGCACCTTTATTCTTGATCATGTATTATATATCCACGCCCATAAAAGACGTCGTTCGTATCACCCAGGGTATAAAGGCTTTTCTTTTAGTTTGACGACAGGATCCGTCATGCTAACGTACTTCCTTTGGACATGTGTGAGTTCAATATGATGTTGGGTATGGACTGGTTAGCAGCACATAGCGCTACGATTGATTGCCATTCGTATCGGGTCATATTCGATGATATTCAGGCTCCTAAATACATTCACCATGGTTTCCTAATAGGAAAATCTGTACAGATTAGTTCTGCCTTACAAGCACGTGCCCTATTATCCCAGGGCTGTGAAGATTTTCTAACTACCATTCATAAGACGATTTTCGAAGTTCCTTAAATCCATGATCCGCCGACTGCTTCCGAGTTTCCGGATGTATTTCCAGAAGAGCTTTCGGGTATAGTTCTTATCCGCTAGGTGGACTTTAACATCAAACTTGTTCCGGAAGCAGAACATGTCTCTAAGTTCCTTATCGCATGGCTCCTATTGAGTTAAAGGAGTTGAAGGATCAACTACAAGAGTTGTTGGGACGAGGTTTTATTCGCCCGAGTGTATCACCATGGGGTGCATCGGTTCTGTTTGCTAAGAAAAAGGACGGTAGCATAAGATTATGTACCGACTACCGTGAACTGAACAAAATCACCATTCGTAATCTTTATCCCCTTCCACGTATTGATGAATTGTTCGATAAACTACAGGGTGCTAAGCACTTTTCCAAGATCGACTTACGATCAGGCTATCATCAGTTGCGAGTGAAAGAGCATGACATTTCCAAGACTGCTTTCCGCACACGTTATGGTCATTATGAATTTATGGTTATGTCGTTTAGATCTCACGAATGCTCTAGCTGTGTTTATAGACTTGATGAATCGAGTTTTCCATGAATTCTTAGACAAGTTTTTCATTGTGGTCATCGATGACATCCTGATTTTCTCTAAGTCCAGAGAAGAGCTTAAGGATCATCTTCGCACAGTACTGCAGATTCTTCGATAGAAGCAACTGTATGCTAAATTTTCCAAGTGTGAGTTTTGGTTGAGTAAAGTGGCATTTTTTGGCCACATTGTTTCAGTAGAAGGAATTACCATGGATCCGGCGAAGGTTGAGACTATCACCAAATGGCCAAGACCGACGTCTGCGACGGAAGTACGTAGTTTTCTGGATTTAGTTGGTTACTGCCGCAGAATTTCTGAAAGTTTATCACGGTTAGTTTTACCATGACTAAGCTTACGCGTAAAGGAGAGAATCCTACACTGGATTATGTGTTCCAAAGGATCCTACGCTAAGAGAGGTCTTATTGACCGAGACTAATAGCTCTCCAATTTCTATTCATCTAGGTTCTACAAAGTGTAACATGAACCCAAACCACATTTTGGTGGAAGCGGTATGAAACAAGATGTAGCTACTTTCATATCTAAGCGTCTACCTTCCAGCAGGTTAAGATAAAACACTAGCGTACTAGTGGTTTATTACAGCCCTTAGAAATTTATGAATGGAAGTGGGACAAGATCTCCATGGATTTTGTTAGCGGACTACCACAGACTCAGAGGAAGCATGATGTTATCTGGTTCGTTGTCGACTGTTTGACCTAGTCTGTACGCTTTCTTTCATCCGCAAGGATTACGCAGTTAGTAGATTAGCAAAAAATTTCAGTAGGCGATCGTACGATAACAACACCTATTTTATGGTTAGACACATCACACTTAGAGGAACGATAATTTCTGGTAATGTTATCATAATACTTTTTTAGTTCCTTAAATTTTCTTGACAAACTATAGTATAGTGTTTATCAAGAACTACCTTAGGATCTAATAATGCCATGAGAGCTATGTTCTTAGTAGACTTTTCATTGTCCATGAATTCCCAGTTAGTACTAGTGCCATCAATAACCATCAACGCCTTTGAAGAAGGTTCTTCAACAGTTTACTTTCTTTCCTGTGGCTTACTCCTTGGACTCCTGCACTCCCTTGCAAAGTGTCATTTATTGTGGTAGTTGTAGCACTCCACTTTTGACTTGTCAAAGCTAACCTTGCCACCAACATTGAGAGTAATTTGCTTATTTGTTCTGTTGAGAAACATTTTTTTCTCTCATACTTAGAAGAGCCAATTGATTTTTTATTTCTAGCTCTTCCAAATCATCATCATCTAGTTATTGAAGATCATCAGCAACTATTTCTGCAACATTCTTGTAATTGGAGAAGAATGCATAAATAGTGCCATCACTTAACCCAATAGTACTGATGGAAGTACTACCAGAATTAACAGATACACTAGTAGCACTAAACACTTTACCAGAATTAACTTCATTATTCTCATTGGAATTGAATGCTAAGTTAGTAGCATTGGAAGTTGATGCTGACTTTCTTTTAAGTTTTTTTCAACCACTTTGAAGTGATTATAGAAGTCATCAATATTGACCTTATCAATATCATCCTTGTTCTCCCATATGGATACTTCTATAGCCATCTATACAACCATACTTCTAAGAAACATAGCATTAGTATATTCTTGTTCAACTTTTCTACCCAGAGTTATGAGTTTACTTACGAACCCTTGAAGTCTATTATAAATAGAATCAAGTGATTTTGAGTGATTTTCATTAAAGTTTTCAACATAGATTTCAACAATGCCTTCTTAGCCTTCTTTGTAGAATCATTACCACCAAATCTAAGAAAAAATACATCAAACATGGATTTGGCATCTTCATGTTGTTAAAAAGCAATAATATAGGGCTAGCATAACTATACTTTTGGCTTTCATGTCAGTTGTTCTTTTCTTTTTTTCTTCATTGGTAATCTCTGATGTAGTGGTAGCAGGTTTACTATGGGTGTTTCCATAGGCAATGACTTCCCGCATATCCTAGTTGTACATCTGCACAAACTAAGTAAATCTAAACTTTCATTATTCAAACTCTCCTTGTTTAAAGACTGGAGTCTTGTTCATGGTATTTGGCTGTGCAGCTTCGGAATCCATATTTTTTGTTAAAAAGAGTTCTTCAATGATTTTCAAGATCAAAGCTTCTCAACAAGCTCTGATACCACTTGTTGATCCCTTTGACCGTTTGAATCTAGCTTGTAGATTTTGGACATACTAGAATAAATTCTACTAAGTTTAAGAGGAAACTTTGAGTAAATACCAAAGAGTATACGGAATCTATTCTTTGATACTTATGATGATTAAACAGTGTATGTATGACAAAGAATTCACCAACAGCTTTAATATTATTGATAATATGAGTACTTTATGAAAGTACTAGGATTACATTAACCTTAAAGCTAATAATGAAGATGTGAGAATGAGATGCCTCTAACCTAAACCCAGTACCTCTTTTTATACTACAAGAAGTCTTTTATATAATAAAGACCAAACAATATTTTAAAAACAAAGAAGATATATACAAAATATCTTCTGTTAATAACCTGCACATCTTCAATCTCTATATTTTCATAGAATATCTCCTGTTGATATTATACGCGTCTTCAGTCTTTAACCCTTAACCAACATTGATTAATACAAGCAACATTAAGATTTTACCATGACCATTCTAACCAATTTTGCCCGAACATTACAAGAACTAAAACACTACCACCATTAATATAATTAATACTTGTAGTACAATATAATCAGCACTAGTTTTATACCCAACACGGGGGTTTTGTAAAACTCTTTATGCAGTCGACACACCGCATTCAAGACTAACTTGAAATAACGACTAATTGTTTCAGCCCGACCTTTGAAACCTATTAACTATTATACGATTTTTCTCATTATGTGCAAGCATGTGCAAGAACATTGCAACTTGTTCATCGACTTGCATGTGTTTACTACAGCTTAACCCTCCTCTAGTTTCAAGAATTTCACATAATGTTGTAAACGTGTATCTATTCGTTCTTACATTTACCAAACTTGTAGTATCACTTTCATATACCATCCTTCTCATATTTTGACATCTATTGTAATAAGTTATAAAATGTTTTTTCCTTAATGTTCTAAACTCGATAATATGATTCATTGCCACACCACATAACATAAACAAACGTATCACAAACAACATTGTATGAGTTGCTCCTAATGTGGTTATCATTGTCGCTTTTCTAATTTTGAGTCTCCATTGGAACAAAGTTGTAATCGGCATCTACAAAGTATATTACCTTATAAACGAAATATGAAGCAATGCATTTTGAGTCTGATCAATAACATGTGTTTATTTTGATAACTATGTTGCTACAGTATATTGATCATTAAGAGGATTCTGATAAACATGATCTTACTAAGTTAAATAACTGATCATCAACCTTAACTGTGGTAAATTTGCTAACAATACATATAATTAAAACAAACATGTTATATTGATTACACGACTCTTACTACATCTTGTTATAACAAACAATTGTTGAACAACTATTTTTAATTAAACAATAATCTTATAAAAATGAACAAACACACAGTAACATGATTTGTGACAAAGTAAACTTGAAAAGAAGGTATAGTAGCCTTTATCTTAGTTGGGATGAAAAACACAGCTAATGAATTGGGATTCAAAAATGATGTAGGGTTCATAAAGATCATTGGGTATTTAACTGTGATATGTAATAGTTATGATTGGGGAATATTCTTCTCTTTTTGTGAGGATCCTTTACTTATCGAGAATGATTAGAGGGAATAAGAAGCATTAAAATGTTTGATTCCCCTAATTCTTGACTTTTGTATCAACAATCATATTTAGGGAAGTAGAATTAATTTGTAATCTCAAGTTTCCATTCTCTTTTGTAACAAACACGAGATGTAATTTTCTATCATTATCTCATCTTTCCATTCCATCCTACCAAACATTCCTAACGCTATGTTCTCAAGTTGTTTTTTAAAAGAATAGAAAGAGAGGGGACAGGAAGGGGAAGGGAAGGGAGCATGTGCATTAATTTATGTTCTCTAGTTTATTTTTTTAGTAGGGAGGAAAAGAAAGGGAACCGAAAATAATTACTAAATTATCCCCATTCTCTATGATAATCATATTATTTGAGCAGCTTGTTTGTACACTATGTTTCTTATCTTTTTTTGTAGAGATATTGATGAACTTTTACATACGTGTCTCGTAATCAATACTCCCTCTGTCCCATATTAAGTGTCATCTTTGACTTTTTTCGGTCTTCCTTATTCAACTTTGACCATAAATTATATTTATTTGTGTTATATAATATCAGATGAAAAGTATATTTAACGAAAATGCATTTAAATCTCAATCCATATATATATTTATGATCTAGGATTATATAACACAAATGAAAATATGTATAGCCAAAATTGAATAAAAAATACCGAAAAAAGTCAAAGTAGACACTTATTATGAGACGGATGTAGCATATGTCATGTCGAAAATGGAATAAACTTGCGTATTAAAGATTTTCACTGTGTTTATCTAACCTTATCTTCAACGTTATAATCAATATATGTCATGTCGTCTACAGGATCCTTTGGATCCAACCGAACTGTAGACCACTAATATTATGACCACATATAAATCCCCATCCTACCGTATATTCATTCCTCTATATATTAGTTTAGTACAAAAGTAACAATTTAGGTAACCAACCTATTTGCTTATTGCATCTTTTAAAAGCATCATTTTTTAGTGTATGGAGAATTAAAACTTGAATATGATTTTCCACTTAATTCGAACTGAAACAAATTGCTTTTTGTAAGTTGTTTGAGATTGTGTTTTCTAAAATGGTTTTTCCTATGCTGATGAAAAGCTCTTGAATTAAGCAAACACATTACCATTGCCATCTGCTTGTTGTTGATCTTCTCATTTTTTTAATTTTGTGTTTGTTAATTGTGAAAAATATGAAAGTATGGAATGACACACTACTTAATGGTCGCGCAAAACTCACACGATAAATGCAAGACCATAACATCAATAGGTGCCAACTTAATATCAATGGCTTAGTTTTTTATTCTTCTTAACATTAAAATCATAACAATATGAATAATGGTGTTTATTAAAGCGTATATACAGGTTCATTGGCTCTAGCTTGAAAGGAAAATAGATAAAAAAACAATAGTACCTAGAATTACAAGTACATGTATGACTAGAAACATTGAATTGTTTTGTCACAATTTCAACAGAAGTATAAGTACACATATGACTAGAAATATGAACAAACATAAGATGCAAAACTTCAAGTCTATGCAAAGATTTATTAGGAAAGGAAAAAAATGCTTAAGTTCTAAAAAAAATCGTAAAATTGATAATGCATTCTAATGAACTTGCTCTAAAACAAGAGTACTTATACCATAAATAACAAAAGTGAATATCATCAATCATGAGTATCAAAGTCTCTAGAGTGAGCTTGTCGCATGGTTGCTTTCAGGTAAGACGACCTTTGTGCAAAGGGGCAACCAAACATTCCATGTGTTTTAACCGGATTTTCTAGAAAAAAAGTATATGCAATGTGCATTCTTCACCTTCAAGATCCATGAGCTGCAATTCTTTGTAAATTTCGTCTTCAGTATACACATATGGACGAGAACTTTTAAGTACCTTGTAACAAGTAAATAATGACAATATTTGTAAAACCCGCATGCTTTTACCATGAACAGTACACTTAGTAAATGTACGTACATATAAAAACTTTCTTTTTATAGCATGAACACGTGTCACGATTATTAATTACATAAATTATGTACGTGTTATTACACGATAAGTATTAAGTACGTGATAGTACACGATAATTATTAACGATAATAATTATAATCACGAACATGAAATCATGAACGTAAAATCACGAACACGTATTTACGTACTTATTTAATAGAATACGATTAATATCGTATGTACAAGTATTTATCTATAACACGAACATTTAATAACACGGAAACACGAACATATGAACAAGGAAAATATTAGACACGGGAAAACTTTGGGTTTCCCTTTGTGGGCCCCACATGTCGCGGACACCAAAGGGACAAGAGGGCCAAGCCCACTTTGGTTTTTACTAAATAAACAAAAAGGGTTTCACCCTTTTCATTTAACAGAGTTTTCATAAAAATCAAAAACCCTAGCCTCTTTTTCTCTCTATAGCCGCCGGCCTAAGGAGCTCCAAAAGTGGGTAATCATTTGATTTTGGTTGATTAATTCTAGTGGTTGTGTTCGTGTTATTAACCTCCATTTGTTTCACGCATTCGGAATCCGTTATCATTTTTTCTTTGATTTCTTTTATTTAATTAAGAACACATGAACATGAATGTATAAAACAAGTAATTACAACATGTTAAATAAATCAAGGGGAAAAATAAAGGTGTTTTGGGTTGGTTTTGTTCGGCCGACACCCAACCGAGAGCCCCATGGCTCTCGGCTTGCTTTGGTTCGCACCACAAACCGAGACTTCGAGTCTTGGTGTGGTTGGATTGGGTCGGCAGCAGGAACCAAAGGACCTCGACATTAGTTGGGGTACCGTTTGGTTTGTTTGGGGTCTCGGCAACAGCAGCCACCACCACCGGCTCAAGCCGGTGTCGGTTTTGGTCTAACAGGGGGAACCGCAGCAGCAGCGGGGGGAACAACCGGCACACAGCCATTGGGAACTTTGTTGTGGTCAGCGGTTAGCCAAGAGGGAACCACCAGCTGCAGCCGGTGGTTTATTCGCATGAACAGTGGCAACCGGCTGAGCCGGTTAGCCAATGTTAAGGGTGTGTTTGGTTGGTCCGGTTCATGAGGTTTCTGGTCCAGTTCACGTGTGTCTAAATTAAAAGTCACGGGTCCGGTTCATGACTAAACTTTTACAAGTACTTATTTTCCAAGTATATTATTTTAACAAGAGAATTAAATTAATTAATAACATGGCAAATAATTAATTTAATTAATCATGGACTTAAGTTAATTATTACTCATGAAATAATACATGTTTTAACCTAAGTATTTATTTATTTAATTTACACTATAGTATTAATTAATTATTAAGACATGGAATATAATTAATTAATAAACGTGACTTAGGTTATAATTAATATAATATTAATACATGTTTAACCTATGTATTTTATACACCTTAATTTAATTAAATCATGCTTATATTTAATTAAATCATATAATCTATAGTTTATTTAATTAACCTGATATTATTAATAAAATATACTAATAATCACATGACTTATGTTATTTAACTAGTAAACTTAAGCTTATATTATTAGCTTATTAATTTAGCTTATTTCTAAATATGGAAACTTTCTAATTCAGGAAACTTACTATTTTTTGAAACTTTCTATTTTTAGAAACTAATCTATTTTAAGAAGTCAATCTATTTTTGGAAACTTTCTATTGTTGGAAACTTTCTATTTTTGGAAACTTTCTATTTTTGGAAACTTTCTATTTTAGGAAACCTTCTATTTTTAGAAAGTTACTTATTATTACACAACAAGTATAATAATACAAGAAATACAAGTAATACTTAATCAGAATACATAGAATACATGATAAACACAGCATAACCTTAAAATCAGTAAAACAAGACGAGAACATATAAAACAAGCTAAGACACGATATAATCAGTTAAGTACTCAGTAAACAGAATACTTATACATGTACCCTGTTTTGTGTAGAATTAGTAAGATCGAAGTAGGACTTTCATTCTCTCGTCTTCTTCGTTCACTGGACATAAGGTACGGATTTCCCGTCCCTTCAGTATGGACATTCTTTCCTTATTAGGATTCCCCGTTTGCAGCCAACTGTTTTCCTAGTATTGTTTTATATGTTTGATTACTTATGTTAGTTTGAGAGCCTAAGCCATATACATGCATGAACAGTGTCACCTAGTTATGGAGGTACCATAACCAGAACACTAGAGGCACCAGTATTATGACTTCCCCACGGCGAAGTGATTGCTCGTGGCGTCCCTTTATAGTTTTGGCCATTATATTATATTATCATATGGGGCGTATGGTGCATCCTAGTTACATGTTTGCCAGTAATACCAGAGTGAATGCGGTGTGTGCCTTACATCCTTCACTAGGAGTTGATCCCTCCTACCAAGACTATTTAATTAGAGGCAACCCCTCTAATTGCACGACGAGGTCTCCCTTCCAAGTATTCATGCACGGTGGAACCTCATGACCTATATGGGCTATTGGCTAATTAATACATATTTTACATAAAAGCATAACTCTTTTTAAACTATAAAACCATTTTTATGAACATGATTCCAGGTTACTTAGGACTTATACTTTTCTGCTGCTATGAGTCTTTTATGCTTACATTATTCGATGTTATGCTTGTACATCCATGCACTGAGCGTTATGCTCAACTGTTTTCCTTTCATGTTCCCAAATGGCAGGTACTCAAGGGAGCTCGTAGACTTTAAGCGTACATGCATATGGATTGGAATCTATCTAACCTTCTCTACTTTATGCATTTCATCATACATTTTGCTACTTATTTATTTGGACATTGTTTAGTCCTTTTCCTTTATAGTACTTATGTTTGTGTGTGATGAGCTTATACTTGAGGTACCGATGTTTGTTTCTGGTATTTCCTTTCATGGTCATTTAATGTTTTTAAGACATTTACCTTGTATTTTTTGATGACACGCCATAATCACGTGTGACATTCAATTTACCAGAAAGGGGTGTTACAATTATGGTATCAGAGCCAAGGTTTCGACCTGTAGGCTCTCAAAACATGACTAACAATTTGTTTTCATGCATTTATATCATATGTCATGGTCGCATGTTTATGACTAAATAATGGTTGGTACAGGACTGGTCCTATTTAGTCACATGTGCTTTTATCGAAACTTTTAACTTTGGGACTGACCCATAGGCGTCCCCTCGCTGTGTCTTTTGTTTTAGGTGAACTGACCATAGGCGTTTACCCTCGCGCATATCAATTTTTATAAACTTCATCATGCATTCATGCATAAAAAAATTTTCATGATTTATTGGCATAAATTGTTATTTTTTTTTCATAAATAAGATATTATGTTTTAATCAGTTTAATCATGCATTTTGTTTTATATTGTTAGATGGTTCTCACACGGGAGCAGGAACAACTCAATGCAGCAGTTCAAGCTACGATGAATGCCATGCTTCCTCTGCTGAGGAATGAAATCAGGGCCGAGGTGAAAGCTGCTAACAATCAGCAACAGCACCAGCATCCTAATCCTCCTCCTCCTCCAGTAACACTGGTCACATGGTTGGAGAGATTCAACAAGCAACTTCCTCGACCCTTCGAGAGGACTGACAGCCCCAATGAGGCTGAAAGCTGGTTAGCTCATATCAAGAAGATATTTGATGCAATGGGCTGCGACCTTGTCTTCAAGGAAAGGTTGGCATGTTACAAGTTCGAAGGTGACGTGTTGGGATGTTGGAAGGCAGTAAAGCAGTCAGCGGGAGGTGACATTTGGGTGGCTGGTTTGACTTGGGCTCAGTTCAGGGAGTTGGTGATAGGACAGTTCTTCCCCAAGGCTGAGCAGGACAAGCTGAAGAGGGAGTACCACAGGATCAGGCAGAGAGCTGGGGAGAATAGCAACGAGTTCATGTAGCGCTTTCTTCGTTTGGCTAGTTTTCTTGGCGCAGCAGCAGGTACTGCCGAAGAGCAAGCATACCACTTCCGTTGGGCTCTTCGTACATCGGTCGCCAATAACTTGGTGTGTGCTACCTTCCACACGGTGACACAAGTAGCCGATGCAACACGTAAGCTGGAGATGTTGCAGGAGAGAGATGAATTGGGTGATGTAGAGAGACCCGAGAAGAGGTATTTGTTCGTCACTTAACGGTGATCATTTCAATTCATTCAGTACTATCCAAATATTTATCTTCCTTTACAAACTGCATCTTCCAGGCAGGAGACTGGGGACCAGTCTCAACCGACTACTCAACAACAGTCTACTCAGCCCAAGGGTAACAGTCAGACCCAAGACCGTTCTGCTACAGATAGGCGTGGCGGTAATGATAATTACCGTAACAACGCTGGCAACTCCAATAGCAGCAGGTCCCTAAACTTACTCATTTCTTTTGTTACACGTTTATGATTCTTAATTCTGACACTTCAGCATCTTCTACCAGGAATCAAGGCAACGGAAGGGAGCAGGACCGCAGAGGTTCACAGCCTAACCGTACAGCTATCACTGGTATTATGTCTTACGATTTTCTGCATTGTCCTATTTGTACCCATAAACCATGTCTCATGTGTACTTTTCTAAACAAGCTCCCAGCCAGCAAGGGCACCTGTTGGAGGGTATACTCACCCTCTCTGCACTACCTGCAACCATAGGTACCCAGGGCCATGTCGCCGCGACAGCGATGCTTGCTTCAAGTGTGGCCTTATTGGTCATCGCATGAAGGACTGCCGCAAGGGTGAGATAGAGGGCACATCTGGACATGCCGACTCCAAGCCACGTCCTACTACTGGGCGGGTGTACACGACTTCTCGCGATCAGGCCAACAAGTCTACATGTACCATCACTGGAATCTGTATATGTATGGTCAAGCCGCATGTGTTTTATTTGACACGGGTGCTACTCATTTGGTCATTTCTACTGCTTATGCCAATAATGTTAGGATATCCCCTATGCCATTAGAGAATGTATTAAACATTTCCACGCCTTTAAGAGACTCGGTACGCATAACCCATGGGTACAAGAGTCTTCCCCTAGAGTTTGACGACAAGATTCGTCCTGTTGACGCACTTCCATTGGATATGTGCGATATTGACATGATATTGGGCATGGACTAGCTATCCAAACATCACGCCACCATTGACTGCCATTCATATCGGGTCATCTTCGGCGATGTAAATGCACTAGAGTACATTCACAATGGTTTCGTACCCGGAAGGTCTATACAAATAATTTCAACCTTACAAGCACGTGCACTACTGTCACATGGTTGCGAAGGCTACCTTGCTACTGTTCATGATCTGGAGGCTGAATCTCCATCTATCCAGAATCAGCCGATCGTGTCAGAATTCCTAGACGTGTTTCCAGAAGAACTTCATGGCATACCACCTGCTCGTGAAGTGGAGTTTAATATTGAGCTCATCCCAGGAGCTGAGCCAATTTCCAAGGCTCCTTATCGCATGGCTCCCATAGAGCTGAAGGTGTTAAATTAACAACTACAGGAACTGTTGAAATGCGGTTTCATTCGACCTAGTGCTTCTCCATGGGGCGCACCTGTTATATTCGTAAAGGAGAAGGATGGCAGTATGCGTCTTGTTGAACACGTAATTATTCATGTTCTTAGTGCTAATATCCCTTCATTTTTCGCATAATAAATAGCAAAAATGTATTTTTTTTAGTGCATATATCGTTTATATTTGCTATTTATTATTGTAGGTACAAATATTAAAGAAAAGGAGCAAAAACGAAGAAAAAGAGCTAAGACGAGCACGAGAAATGGAAAGAGCGCGAAAAATCGAGTTTGACGGTGCATTCATGTTTTATTGGGCCGGCACGACACCATTTAAATGGGTCGAACCGACCCGTTAATATAACTTCAGCCCGCACACAGGACCAACACAGCCAGCGAATCAGCCCAGCAACAGGCCCAGCTATGAACAAGTGCTGGCCTATTTTCACAATGTAACATGTCAAAGCCCAAAATAAAAAAAAATGATGGCCCGAATGGTGAAAAGCCCAACAGCCCAACAAAAATTGTGAGATGGAAATCAGATGGCGTATTATTGAAGCTAAACAACATTCCATATTTTTTTTCTTATCCTCATTTTCTTTTCTATATAACTGCGTCTTTTTTAGCTTAGTTTAGAAATTTAATTTTCTTTATTTTCATCCATTAGTGTTTTTTAAATTCATTCCAGGTTTGTTAGATTAAACACTCCTTTAATCTCAGCTTCTTCTTTATATTAAACACTTTGTATCCGACTTTCGGTTAATGAATGGTATAAAGAGTTGGTTTCAATTTGTTGATTTATCTTGAGTTCAGATTTTGGATTCGGTAAAAGTAATATGTCATGATTTTAGTTTGTGATTTGCGTGTTTGTTGATTTTTGGTAGTTTATGGTGGAGTTCGATTTCGGTTCGGGTTTGATAAATGGGTTTATATTTGTGGTTTGTGTTCTATAGACTTACATGGTGATGATAATGAATCTTCAGTTTGCTCATCTCCTACAAATTTTTCTTTACTTTGATTGTTCATAGTTTTTGTAGTAGTGATGGTAGTAGTAATACGTCTTTTAGGAAAAAGAGCGTAATTAGGGCAAGTATTAACAAGTAGTTTAGGAAAACCACAACTAAATGACCCAAAGTGGGGATCGTTCTCAAGGAGGCTAGTGTGTTGTGTAGAGAGATGATTAACTTTATGATTATAATTTATGAGAAAAGAAAAAGAGAAAAGAGAGTAGAAAAGGATGACGGTTACGATTATGAATTACACTAAGACGAAGTCGTACACGTAAAACCATAAAAAGTGACTAAGTTAAAAAATTACCCTAAAAATCCTAGAAAATTGCAATAAATCCTAAAAATGTAATTACAGTTTACAAAAAATCAAAATTCACTCAAACCTTTTATTTAATTAAATATTAATTTTTTAATGCTAATTAAAGCCCAAAAATCAATTTAATTAACAAAAAGCCCAAAATGAGATTTTTCACTTTGTAAACCTCTAAAATGACTTAACTAAATTAAAAACTATTTTTGAAAATTTTAAAATTAATAAAAACTGTTTAAAAATGATTAAAAACTATAAAAACTTAAAATAATTCTAAAAATTAATTAAATGACACAAAAATTAATCTAAAAATTTTAAAATTCCTAACTTAATGTATTTGAACTAGGAAAAATGAAAAACTTGCAAAAATCTAAAATTTAATTTTTAATAATAAAATAGTTATAAAATAATATTAAAAATCAAAATTTATAAAAAATTATAAAAAGTTTCAAACTAGTTTATTTTAACCTAATAAACACAGAAATGAACTTGAAATTACCAAAATACCCCTATTGGGCCTTAAAATGGGCTAAATGACAAAACAGACCCTTAATGGGCTTAGATTTGTCCTAATAAGAAAAAGTCCACCAAATAAGCCCAAAACTTCCTATCTGGCTTAAAACTTGATTTTAAGAACAAAACTCTGAAGGCCCAAAAGCTGAAAGTGAGCTTATCACAGCTTAATAAGTCAACAACTTATTCTTAATGGGCTTTTTGGCCCATTAAGCCATAAGCTAATGCCATAAGCTCTAATTTGACACACAAGCTTCTTTTGGGATACCAAAGAGATCTGTGAAAAGAAATTTTGAAAAAGCCCAAGAAATAAGCCTGAAATAAGCAAAAGCTCTCTTCACAAAACGACAAAATAGTCGTTTTTGAGTTCTAGGCTACCTCAAGTGCTGATTCAAGTTGCAGAAGGTTTTAAATGACTTAATTAAGCAAAATAATCAAAAACTTTTCCAATAAGGACACATAATAAACTGGAATAAGCAAATAAGCACTTATCTAAAAGTCAAACTGTTTAGTTTTCTAGTCAAAGCTCAAAGTCAAACCCTAATATGCTCCAGATTAGTTCAATGGGTCAAATAAGGAAGATTGATCACAAAAAATAAGTTGTTGCAAGTCCCAATAAGCTAGAATAGCTTATGAATAAGCTGATGATCAAATAACACTGGCAGTGGCTAGTTTCAAGGGAAAGGAGTTCCCACTGCTTGACTATTTTGACTTTTTGTCTTATGTGACTTTTTGTTGGATTCAAGTTAAGCAAAGGCACCCAAGTAATCAGTGGATCACAAGGAGTCAACAACAAAAATAAAATCACAATTTCACCAAGCCAATTAGTACAGATTAATCAAAAGATCCCCAGATATGCACCAGACATGAACAATAGCAGTTATGAACTTAATAAGCAGTTTTAGCAAGAATAAGCCAACCAAATTGAACCAAATTCACACAACAGCTTATATTAATTCAAATGAGCATAAATCAACTGGTTTCATGCAATGATTCAAGGTTTAGACAAAGATTCAAGCCAAAAATGATTACTAATGAACAAAGAACAAGCAGTTTATGAAGTTTGCTGATATACTTGACCACAAGACCATATTCAAACCCTCAAATCTCTTTAACAGGTTATATAAACTTGATTTAATCACTTGTTAGCCCTAAGCATGCATACAATCTATGTGTTACCAAGATCTTAGGTCAAAACAAGCAGATTTCAAACTTTTATAGCACAATCAAGAAAACGATGTTCAAAAGCCAAAGACTTGCATATATCAGCACAATAGCAAGTATTTATCAGATTCAAGCACAAAACAACACTTACCAATAACTCAAAAACAAATTGCAAGCTTAAACCGGTTAACCCAAACACACCTTTCACTTTTTAATTCAAATTTTAAACAAGTAAATGTGTGATTCAGTGTTACCCAAGCCCAATCTAACACAATAACATCAATATTATGCAGTATCAAGCAACTTTAAGCCACAAGAACAACAAGTATAACAGCAGAACACAAATTTACAAAAATCAAGTATTTTATCAGATTTGGTATAAGGGCTCAAACCTCATGAATGTATATCCACACTCACGAATTTTTGAGCTTATGTGCCTAGAAAAACAAGGCACAAGCTTCCACAATCAAAGCTGCTAAGATTCAACAAGGTTAGAGCACAAATATATAAAATAGAAAAGTGGAAAAAGCTTGATTAATGCAACCTTTGTACCCACTCCTTGATTATCCCCAAACCACAAGCTTCCAACACCTTGATAATCTTCTTATCGGGGTGTTTAGATCACTTGTAATCCAAAAATTCCAAGGATGTACCAAAGACTTAGCAAAATATCAAGTTTTTGAGAAAACTTGGCAATTTCTTGCACAAGGTTTAAAAACATGTTTAAGATTCAAACAACACAAACATATATCAATAACAAGTAAGGAATTAAGATGGCACTTGGATTTCATCAGCAATATCAAACACTTTTCATTAAAATGAACAAGGCTTTATAGATTTGTGATAAAGGAAAAACCAAGAGCAAAGAAAAAATGTAGGAGGTCCTATGCCTTATATAGGCTACAATGATGAACTACAAAGCTTAAAAAACGTAAACCCTAACTTGTAGAAGCCCAAAATTTCCTTTGAAGATTTTTGAATTCTCTTGAACATGTGAACTTTTCTTGGCAGTTTGTGGGGTGTATAGCTGTTGGAATGTGATCAAGGGTCCATAGTGAAGCTTGGAAACAAAGCACAATGTGGGGTGTTGGATTCCTTTGACACTTTTGTCATCTTCTTCATGTGTGTAGCAGGGCAGGTTACATGTGACATGGGTAGTGATGTGGCACAAGGTTTAAGAGTTGGGTTATGATTAGTGTGACCCTAATCACAATTCTAGAGGTTTATAGGGCTTAATTAAAAGTAATTAAGAAATCCCTAATTGTGTTCATAATGTGAATAGTGGTGGTTTTAATCCGAATTTATGTTTGAATAAAGTGTTAAACGCCAATTTATTTAACTAATCAGATTAGTTATAAATTAGTTGTGGGTGGGAAATGATGTGGTAAAAAGCTGGGTTGTGATTGGCTGAAAGTGGTGAGTGAGGCACGTGTCACACTCCCACTGGTCTAGGTATCTTTGTTGTCTGCCCACATTAAACCCTCTATTTTCAAACTCCTTTCATTCTTGTTTAAATAGCACATAATCTGAATTCCTTTATAAACCAAGTTTTGGTTTTCACACTTTTGCCCCAAAAAGTTTCCAAAAGTAATTTAAGAGGTATTTCTTGCTAATTCTTGATACTTGAAGGGTTGTTTTGGCATTTTATTCAAAGTTTATGGTCTTGAATTTTTTTGTTGACTTCTTGGAGTACTAATATTGACAAGTCTTCATTTATGAGGGACCATTCTTGCCAATTCTTCAAAGTGGAGGGCCCTTTTTGTAAATTTGACAAACTTTAAGGACCAATCTTGTAATTATGAATAAACAAGGGTTTAAAGTGTTAATTCTTAAATATTGGAGGACCCTTCTTATATAATCTTCAATTCTTCAAGGGTTATTCTTAGAAAATCACCATTAGGGCTTGGTTCATTGTGCGGCTTCGTTTTCTATGTTCGTTTTTGTTTCTTATGATCTTTTGTCATTTTCTCAATATCCGTACCTATAATACACATGTAACAAACACAAGCATATATTTGGTATTTTTATGATATTTAATGCATTTTAAGCCCATTTTGGACGATGAGACTATGTATAAAAGCAGTCTCATCACTCCCCCATACTAAACCATTGTCGTGCACTCACGCAATGCTAGAATAAAGTATCGTAGCACCTCCAAAACTCATTTTTATGCACTTTTATTGAATGATAAACTTGCTATGCTATTACTATTACTACTACTTGTGTTTTAGACATAATGTATGATTTTCATCGCAAAATGGGACGTTTAGGTTCATGGAACAAGAACACGTGAATGCTTCGTTAGAAATAATTTCGTCGTCCTCGATTTTTACTCCAATTCCATGCCAAGCGTGCAACGAGATCATTGTCATTATAAGTTAGTAATGCTAACACTACTCATATGCTCTAATCACGTACTTATCCTCCCATTTTCCTAAGTTGTATCTCTTATATTTTATTTTTGTCTTGAAGATTTCACGAGGATACATTTTTTACTTATGCGATGATAGAGATTTAGGTATAAAAATAGAGTCATAACGGTGTAACCAAGACCATCGAATTAATAAACCCCCCTAATAGACAATGATGTTAAAAAATTAAGTCAACAAGAAGGATCGATAAACATGGTTTTATAACGGTTTTGAACATGAGACTTATTACCAAGACTTTTATACGCCCCCTACCGGATGGGCCTTATTATCATAGGTTTACCTCCATATTTTATTCAACTTCGCCATGAAGCTTTTATTATGACTTCGGTCTTGCCTTGCCTTTTATTATCCGATTAGCTTATTTTACAATATTCCGATCATGTACCATTCTCCTATATTCCGATCAGAGCTCCTTTTAATATTCTGACCTGGCACCTTTCTGATGGGTACATTTCGATCGGATTCCGATTGGATTCCAATCGGGTGTATTTCGATTGGGAATTTTGTTTTGTTTTGATATTTTGTTTTAGTTAACGTGTCAATTTTTCTTGTTTTATTTTTAGTTCATTTTTAATTCGTTTTGCATTTTTATTTAATTGTCAATTTACTTTTCGTTAAGTTTTAATTTTACGTCATTTAATTTCACGTCATTTACTTTTAACGTTTTAAATATTGCACCGTTTATGTTTCAACTAGTTTTAGTTTAATTACTTGTCATTTATTTTTTAGTCTTGCACATTTATTTTACCAAATCCAAAAATAGTATTCTTTACCAAAAACAATTGAGTCGCACTTTGAACCGGAAATAAATTCGATTAGACACCGAGAATAACGAACTTTCAACTAGCAAAAGCTAAACATTAAAATGGCGCCGCTGCCGGCTTTTTTCGTGAGGATTAACGGTTTTTTGTGAGAGACGCGTTGGCTTTTGGGATCCGTTCACTTGTGAACGTTATTTTTTCGAGTAAAAAATTTTCAAAAAAAAAATAAAAAAAAATCCAAAAACATTTGAAAAATCTTAAAAAGCATTTCTTTTTCAAAGTTTTGCACCAAAAATATTCTTCTTGCTTATCTATCTTTCTCCATGGATTTTTATGTCCATTGCGTCGGGTGTGGGAGACAACTCTACGGGAAAGACTCTTGTCAATGGTGTACATGTGAGCGGTGCGGAAACGATATCGACAACACACAATTCGGATTTTGTCCCTTGTGCAACTCGACTAATTCATTCTTTTTGAACCCACATCCTTTTCCCCCGTGCATCTATTGTGGAAGCGATTCTCATTGGCATGTTTCGTGCCCGGTTCGATACCCGTATAGTCACGGGCAAGAACAGGGGTACAATTATAACAATGAAAATAGCTATCCACAAGACGCACCCATTCTTTTTCCTCACCCGTTTTGCAACAACTGTGGGGGTCCTCACGAAAGTTTTCACTGCCCTACAGGGGATCAAAATTACTATAATTATACCCCTTCCAGTTTTGCCCAACCCTGCAATACCCAATTGATCATCAGCCTCGTCACGAGATGAGTTACCAAGAACCAATTGACGATCTTGCTACAGCCTTTCAAGAATAAAGAAACGATCTTGCTATAGCTTTTCAAGAACAAAGCAAAGAGCTTTTACACACGCTGCAAACTTGTATGGAGTCATTTTTACAGCAGCGAGATCAGACGAGTACTCATATCCCTGAGCTTATTATTGGCCCTTTAGGTAATAAGGAGAGCGATGACGATATTGAGGTTATTTTCGACGAGGAGGAATTTCTAAAGCAAAGTAAGACTTCTTCCCTTCCTCCTTCGTCTATTGCTCTCACACCCGAGGAGCCCGTTGGCTCTCTCATCATGGAGGATGAGCATATTGACGTTATCTCGGCAACTGAATCGGACAAATTCCTAAAGTCTCGTGTCGAGGAACTTGTCGTCATCCCAAGTGAGCCCGCAGGTATTCCGGAAAATCTGTGTGATGTGCCGACTTTTGCGGAGCTTAAGGATGAGGTCGATTTGACAGTCATTGATCACATAATCACAAATCCACAAGCGCTAATTGATTTTCCCAACAAGAGTTCAACATGTGGTGAGTATGATGATTTCGTCTTCGAGCCCGAGATTGAGGAAATTATCGACCGAGATCTATCTCTTTTGCCTCCGCTTCCACCTACAAGCGAGGTCTACTTTTCCAACATCGATGCCGAACTTGATGAGTTGGAACGTCTTATTTTTCATAATAATGACGAACCAACTCACATGCCCAAATATCCTATTCTCGAGGAGTTACCTAATCAACACTCCTCTTATGAGAATTACGTTTACCACATTCGTGAGGATTTACCTTATCAACAATCCCCACAAATGAATGATGGTTTCGTACTTGATCGTGATCTTTTCAACCGAGTTTCTACACTCCTTATCCACGATGATATTCACAAGATCTACTTTCATGAGGATCAATGCTTTGACCCGGGAGGTGACATGGACCATTCTATGATTGATACTTCTACGGCTTTGCCAATTGGTCTGCCTCCATTGTCTTTGGAGGATGACAATGTGATTCCATTACCCACCCCACCTCCCGTCAATCTGGACTTCACTTGCTTTTCTGGTATTGACAGGACCTTTTTACCATTCAAGACTTATCCTCCTGCCTCTCCTTTATTGATGTCCTCCGGGAACGAGGGCAAGGTCTTTGATCCCGGTATTACATACGAGGCTTCCCCATGGACCATTTAATTCGGGGACGAGTCAGGCTCGTGACTCGGTTAATATAAACAAGCGCTTTTTGGGAGGCAACCCAATTATCTATCTATCTTTCCTGTTTTCACCATAAGTGTAGGGGGAGCCCCGTTGGTGTTTCTTGTTCTCTTTCTTATCATGTGCAGGGATTAGAGCTTGAAAGACACACTCTTGATGACTTTTGACGAACCGTGATTCCGTTCCCTTCTTCCCGGTTCTATCCTAAACTCTTTTCGATTCACTATTTTATATTTCTCAATATTAAAATAGGAATCTCTTTAGTTGTCTCTTCCTTAGCAAGATTTAAACAAAGTGCACAATGTCCTAAGTGTAGGGGAGTTTACTCCCACATGCTTAAACATTGAGGACAATGTTTATATTAAGTGTAGGGGGGACTTCTATCGAAGTTAAGTGGCCTTTTCCTTGTATTTGTCCTCATTTTAACTGGAAAATCGATTTTTCGACATTTTTCAAAATTTTTAATCTATTTTGGCCTAGTTGTAGTTCCCTTTATTTTTGCTATTTTTCTCTTATTTTAATAAAATGGTTTTAACAAGTTTAGTTATCTTAGATATATTAGGCCCGTTGTGAATTTTTTGACTCAACCCGAGTTTACTTATCCAAGTTCACTCTAGCTAGTATCCTTAACCGTGTAGATCTTAATTGGTTTATTGGGCTAAGCATCCACGAGTCTCATTCCTTGAGATTTTAAATTGTGGAGAACGAGAAATGATAGAGTTGGTTACAACTTTGGTATTCTTTCATTAACTTATGTGAGTTAATTATGATCTTTTTCTCCCCTCGCTTGTAAATAAATAAATGCAATAAGTAAGGTCGTCCGATTTGAAAAGTTACTTAGCTTCTAGCCCAAGACCGTTTAAAAGTTGCTCGGTAATGATAAGAGTTCATAGCCAAGGCATAACTTATGAAGCGGGGCGCGAAGATTGGCGTATCCGAAAAGGCCCTAACAAGGCATGAGGATTCCATTTTATTGCTGAAGATCCAAAGTGATGTGAAAAGAATTATTCCCAAAATCAATATGAAGGATCAAGACTCACGACGAAAAGCAATCAACTCCCATAAAGATCATGGAGAAGTCTATCCGAAAAGACCCTAACAAGGTATGAGGATAAATAGATCCAAGTCCGAAAAGGAGGCGGATCGTTGTATCTCAAAATCCCAATTAGAGATTGAAGAAATAATCATGAAGTCGTGGTCAACAAAGCTGGAGTACCCCTCAAAAAATCTCCAAGTGAAGAAACTCTATAACGAAGAGAAGGACATTATCTCAAAAACGTCTCTCGAAGATATGAAGTATGAAGTACATGCCAAATATCGGCCCGAGAAAGGTCTCAAATCGTGAACCAAGTTATGCCAAGATATGAACTTTTTGATATCCCGAGAAGCAGTTTTAAGAGATTTTGTCCTTTAGCTAACTATTGATCAAATCGTCCTACTTTGCTTTCATCCTAAATAAATTATCGAAATAAGTCAACAATGCATCCTCGTGATCATTCAAGACATCAATAAAATATAAGAGATACTTGTAGGAATAAGGGAGTTTAAGTGATTAATTGAACCACATGAGTAAATGTTTTTTATGCTAACTTGTACTAACAATGATCTTGTTTTTAAGCATGGCACGGGGAACGTGAAACTTAAGGGTGATGAACATTCATGACACACAAGCCCTAATGTAAGTCTTAGATTGCTTTACAAGTTTCTTCCTTGTTGCATCTTGTTATTTGCTATCTTTTTGATTTTCCTTAGTTCTTTAATAAAGGCCAAGGTAGGTTGATTATAATGGAAAGTGTAAAACGTGCTTTGTAACTAATGCATTGCATGAGGACATTGCAATGGTTAAGTGTAGGGGATTTGATAGGTGTGAAAACACCCATCCTTTTTACCACTTAATTACAATAATAACCGAGCCAAAACGTGTATTTTATGTCATTTATGTTGGAATTATGCGTGGTTTGTGTTTTTGTTGTGATTTAGGACGAAAAAGTGAAAAGTGGAGAAAACACGGCATTCAAGGGCTTTTATCAAAGACGAAAGATGAAGTCGAAAGATCAAGAGTGGAAAAAGAACGAAGTCCAAGACCAATTCTAAAGATTTATCGAAGAAAAAGTCAAAGGATGGAAGTTTACTAAAAAGCCGAAGAACTCGAGTCTTATTTATAAAGAAAAATCAAGACGAGTTAAAGAAATCCCAAGACAAAGTCCAAGATTAACAAAAGATAAAGAAGAAAAGGACTTAAGTGTGCAATTAAGGCAAAGAGGAAAGAGGGAGAAAGCTTCCTAAGCTCCTCCCTAATCACCCCTATAAATAGATTAGGCCTAGTTCATTTTCATGTTGTTGGGTGGTTTGACAAACCACCACTTCCACCATTTTCATACTTGTTATTTCATTTCTTTCACTTTAATTTTCTTGTTATGCACCTTTAATCATTTAATTTTCAAGTAAGTTTTCATTTATTGTTCTTGAATCTTTACTTTTCTTGTTTAAATCTCTCATCTTCCTTTCTTAATTCTAGTTTACTTTTGGTGCGAATTACATATGATCCGTGTTGTTCACTAATGTTTTCGTGCTTAAAAAGTTCATCTTTTTATGGTTTGATTTAAAAGTTTGTTTATTTTAAGTTTGGAAAAGTTATTATTTGTGCTTATTGGTTCCGTTTCAGTATTAATTCGTTCTAGTTTTAGTGTGAGCTTATTACCATAGCTTATTGCTTTTGCTTATTTCGGATCACATTTAAATCGGAAAGGGAAAACCCCTTTCTGATCGCACATTCCGACCAGCCACCCCTTATTCCGATCAGTAGATCGGAAAAGGGTTTATAAACATTCCGATCTGGAATATTTCTTAGTATTCCGATTGAGTCTCATGTTAACACATTCCGATTTGGCTTGTTTTATGAATATTCTGATTGTGCTTGTGTCCCCTTATTCCGATTAGATCCTTTTGCCATACTTTCCGATCTGATCATTTTTGTACATTCCGATTGAATCATTCCAAGTATTCCGATCATGTCCATTTCTTAATCTTCCGATTGCAACATTCCGATCGGAATACATTCCGATCGGATCCTTATGGATTCCGATCAGGTGTATTCCGATAGAATGTTTGGTTTTGTTTTAGTGTTAAGCTTATTTGTTTTTCCACCACTTTACTCGTTTTGTCTTTAGTCTATTTTAATTACGTCTTGCACTTTTATTCAATTGTCCATTTACCTTTTCGTTAAGCTTTAATTTTACGTTATTTAAATTATCCTCATTTACTTTTAACGTTTTAAATATTGCACTATTTTACGTTTCAACTAGTTTTAGTTTTAATTACTCGTCTCTTATTTTTCAAAGTCTTGCACATTTATTTTACCAAAACCAAAAATATTGTTTTCACCAAGAACGACTAATCTCACACAATTAACCAGAAATCAATTCGAGAAGATACCGAGAAACGAACTTTCAACTAGTAAAAATCCGTACATTATAGCTGCTCGCTCTTGGGCTAGCCAGTCTTTCTGGTGGAATAAGCATCACCCTGGGAGACCAGAACCCAGCCCAACTCTTAGAACGTGAATCAATGGTGAGTGGGGTACCCTGATGAGTTTAGGCAAACCATCACAGCCGTCAACAGATTTGATATGTCTTTACTAGAAGCCGTACCCTTCTGGACTCGCCAACTCTCAGCAATGAAGCATCAGTGAGTTGAAAACCCTATAGCTTTAAGCAAGCTATTACAGCTATCAACGGATTTGATAAAATCTTTACCAAGAGCCGTACCCCCTTGGATTAGCCACTTTTCAGTCTAGGACCATGGCAAGTGAAAACCATCCAGTTTTGGGTAACCTGGCAACCATCAACGGATTTGAGAATCACACCAGGAGTCGTACCCTCAAGGTGAATCAACTCTTTCTTGTCGGTTAGACATGGTGAGTTGAGGACCATTTGTTGTGAGGACCAAGTCCAACACCAGATGAAACCAGTAACCAACACAAGTATGAATCAGCAACCGGAACCCAAAGTTTGAATCAGCAGATGGTATTGTATTCTCAAGTGTAAAATCCATGATTTGTTTAAAGTATAAGCATATATTATATAAAAAGTATATTTTTTTTTCTTTTTTTTCTTTTCTTTTTTTTTTTAACTATAATGAATGAAAGTCACCAATCAATTTACATATTGGTGAAAAGAATTGCAGTATTAACAAATGATCAAAAACACAAAACATAAAAACTTACAAACCAACCATATCACAGACCAGAAGCAGCCACCTTATCAGCTTGCAAACGAGCTTGGATCCCTTACACCAGTGTAGTTGCCATAGAAGACTCATTCTCGGAAGGGGCATTAGAATCTGCAAGTGACAAGCAAGCATAGCCTCCATCGAAGCAATCGTCAACGGATAATCCAAATCTGTGAGCATGAACACCATAAGACCAGACTCCAACTCTAACATATGCACACCACAGCCCACATATAACTTCCATCGCTGAATAACCCATTGTGGCTGATCCTTCTAGACACCAAAAATAGGAGCATTGGGAGGGGCATCAAGCATCATCTTCAAATCAGCCCATACGCGCAGACCAGGCCAGGAGGGCACATAATTAGGTTGACCAGGCATGCCAGCATCCACAAACCCATATAAAGCCATAAGATCCTTACGATCCGCCCATGACAAAATACCTTGCAGACCCGAAGCAAACTGAACAGAACCATCACTAAGAGTAATCATATGAGATACAGTACCAGGTAGAGTCGTGGAATGCGTAACCGTCCAACCGGTAATATATCCATTTCCCAAAGGCAAATCGGAGTCACTATCAGAAGCTGCATCAATCAGATTTGCGAGAGCACGCTTCTCATAGGGAACAGTCTTGCCACGTCGAGCACGTCGAGCCAATTTCTTGCGAATGGAACGGCGAGGAGTGGGATCACTAGGCGAGGGTTCAACCTTTACCTTTACCTGAGCAGCAGGAGTGGGAGCAGTAGAAGTAGAATCAATAGGTTGCCCACCCAAAGGATCAACAGGAGCTGCACCAGAAGAAGGAATAGGTTGAGGACCAGGCACGGGTGGTGATGGTGATGCCATAGCAGGTGTAGCAGTGGTGGTGGTAGTGGTAGCATATGTGGTGGTGGTAGTAGGACCTAGAGAAGAAACCGGAGGAGCAACCAAAGGAGTAGGGGTGGTACCAACTGTAGAAGCATCAACAACCGATGGAATAGCAGCAGAACCAGGAGTAGTATCAGATGTAGAACCAGTAGCAACAGCAGGTTGAGAAGTAGGCACCACACGTGGAGAAGGACGATAGATGAATCGTTCCGGAATTGGGGTACTCTGATGCTTGATCATTCGTTCATAGAGCGCCTTAAGCTCATCAAGGCCCTAACCCGTTCCCACGTCCAACCAGTAGTGAAATAGGCAGCCGACTGATACTTCACATACCGCTGCATCTGCTTTCGCTCCTCAGCTTTCGACAAAGGCATGTTCTTCCGCTTCTCACGAAGTTGTGCAGCTAGCGCCAACTGCTGCTTGCGCATTAATACCATGGCTCGAGGAATACAGTTATGATCATTCACATCCGAACCCAAGAGATCAGCAAACTGGGAATAATCCGTGGTAAGAATAGTCAACACCCGCATCCAATCGATATCATTCCAATGCATAGCATCATGCTGCACCTGTTCACGTCTCTGCTGTTGAAGCGCTTCCTCCTCAGCCCGAGCAGCTTGATCAATTTCGGCTTGCATCCGTTGAGCAGCCTCCTCACCCAACCTATCCTCCTCAAGTTGTCTGCGTGTACGCTTGCGAGGTGGTAAGGGAGCATCAGTCATGGGGGCCTTCCCCTTTGGATCATGAGATGGACCAGCAGTGGAACCAGCAGTAGGACCAGCAGCACCTTCCATTGGTGTGGGAACAGCAGCAGGAGAAGGAATGCTGGAGGAAGTAGGAGGAATCGGCAGATCATCATACAACTTATCAGCAAAGGCAGCCTTTGCCAACAAAGTCAAACCATCCTCAACACGATCCTTAACCTCCTCATCAGAATCAGAGTGAACCACATGCTTCTTCCGTCGCCTTTGCTGTGTCTCCAAGGCTTTGATCCGGTCAGCCATGGGAGGACCCTGAGCAAGGCCCAACATGGCATCAGTAAGGGGCCTCCACTCCCCGCTAAACCCATGGGCCATGTTATAGTATACTTTAGCAGTAAGCTTAGAAGGCTCATGTTCCGCCCTATCACGAGGTATACAAACAAGTATCTGTTGTAAAAACCTAGGATACATCAGAAACTTCTTCCTAGAACCAGCACTAGACAGATTGCTAACCATCCCATCAAACAAATAATGAGAGAAATTAAATACCCTACCTTGTGCTAAGCATATTAGACCAGTAGCCAAAGGAGTAGGAAAATCATCCCAACTTCCAGACTTGGGGCTTAAACAATGAATCAGAAAGTGCACTAGAAGCTTCCATTGGGGGGAAACCCGATTCTTTTGGAAGTTAAACTTCCCCCCATGATTACACCCAATAGCAGCCATCCCCTCCAACACCTCCGCATTGGGGATGGAAACAACACCACCTTCATCTTGAAGATGAAGGGAACTACGAATAGAAGCTTCAGAAACCACGTATGAACGTCCATCTATGGTAGCATGGAGTTCACGTGGACGACCAACCACAGCCACAAGACGAGCAGAAGCCCAAAACTGACGAATGACACTATCATAAACAATGGGACATACAGTAAAAGCATACCTGAGGTTTGAAGCCTCAATAAAGTCCAGAATGTCAGTGAAATTATCACGGTGAGGACCATCTCCTAGATAAGCGACCTTATTATGAGCAGGTTGGTATACCAGGGCAGCCATGGATGTTGATTAGTAGGAATGGAAGATGATTTGTTAGGGTTTGAGCGAGTAGGATCGGATGTGTGTGTGTTATGAGTGAGATGAATGATTCAAGGAAGGTTAATTGACCATAAATAATGGTGGGAGTAACTGTTCATTGACCCCTAATAATGGGGGTTGCCCTTTCAAATTAGGCAGTTAATGCAAAGTAACCACTTGCCCCTTTTAACACCATTTGCAAATTCCAATTTACCAAAGTTAAATAAGAGGATATATACCAGAATTTGAATGCGTTGACTAAAAGTCAAAGCGCACAATGGTCAATACTAGAAGCAGAATGTGGTCAACAGAAGTCAACAAAGTGAACAGTGTCCCAAACCAGGACTAGAAGTCAACCACCACTTGACAAAGAAGGATTTGCATCCACTAGTAGCCAACTAATGATGACCAGAAGCTAACCAATAAGGACTAGAAGCCAGTCATGAATGAATATAACCATCGGAAGTGAGCAAAAACCTCCACCAGGAGTAACACACACCACCAGAACCCATTCAATATGTTGTTAAAATCTACCAATATGTTAGTCTGTGCAAATAAATATGTACACTAAGCCTCCCCTTAGGCTTAGCCTCCCCTCAATCCTAGATCTCAAGGATTGACCATCCCAATGTGAACTTCCAAGTGGTTGAACCGAGGACCATCAAAGGCTTTTGTCAACAAATCAGCAACATTATCATCCGTATGAACTTTAAAAACCTGTATCAACCTCTTCTCATTGGCATCCCGTATAAAATGGTGCCGAATTTCAATATGCTTTGTACGTTGATGAAAAACAGGATTCTTCACAATGCAGATAGTGCGTTGATTGTCAATGAAAATTTTGGTGTTCATAAAATTGAACCCATAATCCAACATCTGATTTTGGATCCACAAAACTTGTCCACAACAGCTAGCAGCAGCAACGTATATAGATTCTGTTAAAGAAGTAGCTACGATCGTCTGTTTCTTGCATTGCCATGAAATAAGTCTTCGACCCAAAAATTGACAACCACCAGTAGTAGATTTTCTGTCATTATTATCACCTGCATAGTAACTATCACTATATGCTTCAAGAACAAAAGGTGATTCTTTAGGATACCACAAGCCAAGCTTGGGTTGAGCCTTGATGTACTTGAAAATCTTCTTGACTGCATTCAAGTTAGAAACCGTTGGAGCCACCTGATGTCTAGAACAAGCACTTACTGCAAACATGATATCCGGACGTGATGAAGTCAAATACACGAGTGAGCCAATCATAGACCTGTACATGTGAACATTTACCGGGGGATCTGGCTCATTCTTGAGTTTGACTTTAGCAACTTCATAAGGAGTTGCTGCTGGTCTAAGTGGATCCATTTCAAACTTCTGAAGGATCTCATGAACATATTTATCTTGACTGATGAAGATCCCATCCGACTGTTGCTTGACTTGAAGACCAAGGAAGAAGGAAAGCTCTCCCATAGCACTCATCTGAAATTCGCCTTTCATCAGTTGTTCAAACTCATCACACCATTCCTTCTTAGTAGAACCAAAGATAATATCGTCCACATAAACCTGAACAAGGATAATATCCTTGGTGTTCCTCTTAAGAAATAGTGTTTTATCAATTGTACCTCTTCTATAGCCATTCTTTAACAAGAAAGTTGAAAGACGCTCATACCAAGCTCTAGGAGCCTGATGTAGTCCATAAAGAGCCTTGACCACCTTGTAAACTTTCTTGGGATGTAGTGGATCTACAAAGCCCTTTGGTTGAGTGACATACACTTCCTCATCAATCTTGCCATAGAGAAATGCACTCTTGACATCCATCTGAAAAACCGTAAGGCTCACATAAGAAGCAAAAGCCAAAAACAGACGAATAGCCTCAATCCTAGCAACCGGAGCAAAAACATCAGTGTAGTCAATGCCCTCAATTTGAGTGTGGCCCTGTGAGACAAGCCTAGCTTTATTCCTTACTATAATTCCCCGTGCATCTTTTTTGTTCTTGAGAATCCATTTGGTATTGATTGCTGTCTTTCCATCTAGTAAGTCAACTAGAATCCAAACATTCTGAAACAAGAATTGCTGCATTTCCTCCTGCATAGCCTCCACCCAACTTTGATCCTCAAGAGCATGAGTGACTAATCTAGGTTCCAGGTGTGAAAGAAAACAAGCAAACAAACAGTGTCGAAAGTCCGTAATTATTACGCTGTTGATCTTCAATATAGCTCACAAGAGCATGATGATCAGACGAGGCCTTCGTATGCATTCTGCGTGTCTTGACAGTAGATCCAGGATCTCCAATGATTTGAGTAGTAGGGTGATCTTTGTGTGATTGCAACACTGGATTGGAAGCTACCTTTACTTCTGGTGCCAAGTTATTGAGATCCCCAACAAAGTCATCATCATATGAAGCAGCGTTGAAAATGCCATCTATTGGTTGTTTATGAATATCATCCAGCTTGGTAGAAGACTTCTTTTGATGGTTCCCCAAATCAGAAGGACTGGAGAATCGAGTATGAGAAGCAGACTCACTAGCCAGACAACCAATAGGTGTTAAACTAGCACTAGGAGTAGTAGCTGGGGTACTAGGATCAGCTTTATCAGTAGGCGTATTCAAGGGAAACTCAAAGCCACCTTGAGCAGCTGTTGTAGTAGCTTCTTGTTGTTGTTTGAGTAGGGTGTCAAGAGCTACTTGTGAATCCAATTCATCCAAGGGAGTTGCATCACTAGGAGGAGTATGAGAGACTGTGGTGGAGTAGGATGGAACCACAAAAATATCATCCTCGTCATCTGAGTCAGAAAGACTAGAGTGAGCACATGTACTAGAAGTTGCAAACACTTGTGGACCTGCATCATGGTTAGTTTTGAAACGAAAATATCCTAATGAATCACTAAGATAATCAAGATCAAAATACCATTCAGGACCCTTGCCTTGGATGTTTAACTTCTCTTCAAAATACCTGAGATTTATAGTTTCAATTACTCGCTTGGCTTGGAGATTATAGACACGATAAGCCCGAGAGTGAGATGAATATCTCACAATGTATCCTTCATCTGCCTTGCCATCAAACTTCCCCAAATAGTCACTAGTATTCAGAATGGTGACAGGACACCCAAATGGCTTCAAATGAGCAATATTTGGAACTTTGGTTGTTAGGAGCTCATAAGGAGTCTTCTTGTGAGGATTTGTAATAGAAACTCTATTCAAAACATAACGTGCAGTATTAACAGCCTCTGTCCAGAACATGGTTGGAAGCTTGGAATCGGCAAGCATTGTTCTTGCTGCTTCTATTAGAGTCCTGTTCTTTCTTTCTGCCACGCCATTCTGTTGAGGAGTTCTTGTTGCACTATAATCTCTTTTGATGCCTTTAGAATTACAAAGTTCTATGAGGTCTTTATTTTTGAACTCGGTTCCATTATCACAACGAATACCTTTAACCTTCTTGGACAACTGGTTCTCTATAAGGGTAAGAAAATCTCTAAGAATTGAGTAGGTCTCACTCTTGGCAGCCATGAAGAACACCCACGTAAACCTGCTATATCCATCAGTTACCACTAGACAGAATTGTTTGTGGTCAATGCTCCTAATAGAGGTAGGACCAAATAAATCCATGTGTAGTAGCTGCAATGGTTCAGTTATAAGGATGAGAGCAGTAATGGCCTTGAAGGATGCTTTATGTTGTTTGCCTTTGCTGCAAGCAATACAATTAATGTCATTTCTAAATGACTTGGGAGGTAAACCAGAGACCATGTTCATATTTGCTAGTTTGTGAATGGTCTTGAAGTTCACATGCCCCGTCCTTCTATGCCATTGAGTGGCTTCATCTTCTGAGGCTCTAGCAACCAAACATGCTAGTTGACCAGTAGGGTTGACTTCATTCAGCTTGATGCTATAGAGATTGTGTCTTCTAGGGATTCTGAGCAGAACCTGTGAGTCATCCGGAAGTTTAAAGTCTTTGGATAGCGAAAGTGCATCAGTATCCGTAAAGAGAACAAACTGCTTCTTGTCACAAATCTGAGAGACAGATATCAAGTTGAAGTGCTGAAGTGCTTCCACATAGTAGATAATACACGGCTTTTACCCCTCGTATCAAAATTCTTAGTCCCAAGTCTTTTCGAATTGATTACCGGTATAGAGTGCGACTCAATTGTCTTTTGGTGAATAAGAGAATGGTTTGGTTGATTATCTATTTTAAACTAATAACAAATAATGTAAATGTAGTTGAGTAAAAATAGAAGTTTAAAAATTATACTAAAAATAATGAGTAAAAATAAATGCTCGAAAACTTAACGGCAATATTAGAAAAATACTTGAACACTAAATAGAACTAACACTTAGAAACTTTGTAAAAACAAGAAACTAAAACCATCGGAATATGCAAACTACTCCCGTCGCAATGTTTGGTGGAATAAGGCTGTAATCGGAATATTAGGGAAAGCACTAATCGGAATATCCACAAATCAAAACCCAATCGGAATGTTTAACAAAAACCCCCAATCGGAATATTCTAAAATGTGGCAGTCGGAATGTAGGTAGCAACTCTTATCGGAATATCTGAGAAACTAGGCTGATCGGAATAATAAGGATGCTTTAATCGGAATACAATAAAAATGAATCAAATCGGAATGTGCAAATAAGACTCAATCGGAATATTAAGAAAAGATTCAGATCGGAATGTATCAAAACATCCACAATCAAAATAAGCAAATCCCTAATCCGATCAATACGATCGGAATAATGAGGTGTCAAATCGGAAAATACAAACCCTTTTCCGATTTGGTGATCGGAGAGAGGGTATTGGTCGGAAAGCTGCGATCGGAAAGGGGTTTAGACCCTTTCCGATTTATATGGGATCCGAAATAAGCTAAGTGAAAAGCTATAATGATAAGCTCACACCAAAACTAGAACGAATCAAGGGTGAAATATACTAAGTAAGCACAAATAAGAACTTTTTCAACTTAAGATAAGCAATCTTATAAATCAAACTATAAAAAGATGAACTTTTTAAGAAAACTTTTGATAAGTAAATAAGCTAAGCATAAAAATAAGCCAATAAGCACAAAGATCTCAAAGCTTATTCGTATTAAAACTTAAGTAGGCATAAAAAGATTAACTTTTTAAGCACGAAATCATTAAGAACAACACGGATCAAATGAAATTCGCACCAAAATCAATCTAAAATCAAAGAAAGGTAGAATGAGATGAAAGATTAAAAGCTTAACTAGAACTTTATTAATGAAATCAACAATAAACAAATGTTTAATCTTGAAAGATTAAAAGAAAGAAAGATGAAAACTTAGTGAGAGAAAGTGGAGAACTTTCTCTCTCTAAAAACTAGAAAGAAAAGTGAAAAAATGAAAAAATTAAAACTAAAAACTAACCCCCCTCCTAATGTGTATTAGGAGGGTATTTATAGGGAAAAATGGAAGGAGTGCATGTGTTGCATCTTCTTTCTTTCTTTCTTCACGTCTTCTCGACTCGATTTAATTCTTTGTCTTTTCTCGACGTCGTCTCGGGATTTTGAACTTGTCTTGATAATTTTCTTCTTTAATTTAGACTTGAGTTCTTCGACTTCATTAAACTTCCGTCTTTAGACTTTTTCTTCGATAAATCTTCAGAATAGGTCTTGGACTTCCGTTCTTTTTTTGCGCTCTTGATCTTTTGACTTCGTCTTTTCCCGTTTTCTTCGATAAAAGCCCGTGAAAGCCCGTGTTTTCTTCCTTTTTAATCTTTTGGTCCTAAAACACAATAAAAACACAAACCACGCATAATTCCGACTTTTACGACATAAAATACACGTTTTGGTCTTGTTATTATTGGAAATAAGTGGTAAAAGGATAAGTATTTTCACACTTATTAAATCCCCTACACTTGACCATTGCAATGCCCTCATGCAATGCATTAATTTTAAGGCACGGTTTACATTTTCCATCATAAATAACCCACCTTGGCCTTTATTAAATACTAATCAAAAGATAGAAACAAGTAAAGAAATTAAAGACTTACATTGGGTTTTGGCTGTCATGAATGTTTACCATCCTCAAGTTTCACGTTCCCCATACCAAGCTTAAAAACGAGATCATTGTTATTATAAGTTAGCAGACTAACACAAATTCATGTGGGACGATTATTTACTTAGACTCCCTTATTCCTAGGGGTATCTCTTATATTTTATTTTTGTCTTGAATGATCACGAGGATGCATTGTTTGACTTATTTCGATAGTTATTTAGTCCGAAAATAAAGTGAACGATTTAATCAATAGTTAGCTAAAGGACAAAATCTTTTAAAACTGCTTCTCGGGACCTCATAAAGTTCATATCTTGGCATAACTCGCTTCACGATTTGAGACCTTTCTCGGACCGATATTTGGCAGCGACTTCATACTTCGAATCTTTGAGAGACGTTCTTGAAATTGTGGTCTTCTCTTCATAATAGGAATTTCTTCACTTTAAGTTTTGAGAGATTCTTCATATTTGGACCACGACTTCTTCATTTTTCTCCATTCTTTATTTTGGACTTTGATATACAACGATCCACCTCCTTTTAGGACTTGGATCTATTTATCCTCATACCTTGTTAGGGCCTTTTTGGATAGACTTCTCCATGATCTTTAGGGGAGTATTTGCTTTTCGTCGTGTGTCTCGATCCTTCATATTGATTTTCGATAAATGATTCTTCACATCACTTTTGGATCTTTAGCAACAAAATGTAGCCCTCATGCCTTGTTAGGACCGTTTCGGACTCGCCAATCTTCGCATCCCGCTTCAATAAGTTATGCCTTGGCTATGAACTCTAATCCGTACCGAGCAACTTTTAAACGATCTTGGGCTAGAAGCTAAGTAACCTTTTAAATCGTACAACCTTATTTATTGCATATAAATTTATTAACAAGCGAAGGGAGAATAGGCTCATAATTAACTCACATAAATTCACGAAAGAATACCAAACTTATAATTGACTCTATCATCTCTCGTTCTCCACAGTTTAAAATCTCAAGGAATGAGACTCGTGGATGCTTAGCCTATTAAATCAAAGTTTTGGGTTTTCGAGTCATCTATAGGATCTTGCAAATTCTTAGACTTTTTCAAGTTTAGAAATCGCATTTTAAAGTTCCCTTGATAAACAACTCTCTAGGATCAATTATAGGAACTTGCGAAAAGTTCTTGTTCTTAAACCGTGAGAGTTAAGACTTTCGCATTTTATAGCTCCCTATATAAAAGCCTAGCAAAACTTGACTTAAACATGTTAAGAATACTAGCTAGAGTAAACTTAGATAAGTCAACTCGGGTTGAGTCAAAATATTAATGACTAAGAAAAATTTAAACCCACTTTATTTAAGCAAGGAAAGAAAATAACCATAATAAAGAAAAATACCACTATGAAACTAGGCCAAAATAGATTAAAAATTTTGAAATATGTCGAAAAATCAAATTTTCTGGTTAAAATGAGGGCAAATTCATGGAAAAGACCACTTACTTCGATAGAAGTCCCCCTACACTTGAGATAAACATTGTCCTCAATGTTTAAGCATGTGGGAGTGAACTCCCCTACACTTATGACGTTGTGCACATTGTTTAAATCTTGCTAAGGAAAGGACAACTAAAGTGAATTCAATGTGAACATATAAAATATGAAATATTGAATCACAAGAGTTTAGGATAGAACCGGGAAGATGGGAACACGGTATCACGGTTCGTCAAAAGTCATCAAGGTAGATCTTTGAAGCTTTAATCCCTGCACAGCACAAGAAACAAGACAACAAACACATACGGGGCTCCCCCCTACACTTATTATGAAAGCAGTAAAGGATAGAACACGGGTTGCCTCCCGAGAAGCGCTTGTTTTTGTTCACCGAGTCACGAGCCTGACTCGACCCAATTTAGTTCATGGGGAACGTGGTGAGGGATGGAATCATCTCATGAGAGATGTCCTCACCAAAGTACAGCTTCAAACGCTGGCCATTCACCTTGAAATTGGGCCCATTTGGCTGAGAAAGCTCAATGGTCCCATATGGAAAGACTTTGGCGACGGTGAATGGACCAGACCAGCGGCTCTTCAACTTGCCAGAGAAGATCTTCAACCGAGAGTTAAAAAGTAAGACTTGATCACCAATGTGAAACTCTCGGTTCTTAATCCTTGCGTCATGAATGATCTTGGTCTTCTCCTTGTAGATCAGTGAGTTCTCGTAAGCTTCATTCCTCAGTTCGTTGAGCTCGTTGAGTTGAATCTTGCGATGATCACCGGCTTTGTTGATGTCGAAGTTAGCCCACTTCAAGGCCCAGTGCGCCTTATGTTCCAGCTCGATGGGGAGGTGGCATGCTTTCCCGTACACAAGACGATAAGGTGTACAACCGATCGGGGTCTTATAAGCAGTACGGAAAGCCCACAAAGCATCATCTAACTTATCGGCCACGCGGCACGATGCTCTCCCACGGTACGCTCCAGAATTCGCTTCAATCCACGGTTGGAAATCTCGGCTTCGCCATTGGTTTGGGGATGATAGGCGGTGAAAAGACGATGATTAACACCATACTTAGCCATGACTCTTGCAAATTGATCATTGCAAAAATGAGTCCCGCGGTCACTGATAATATCACGAGGAACGCCAAATCGAGCAAACAGCTGCTTTAAAAAGTTCACAACCACCCTCACATCGTTCGTAGGGAGAGCCTTAGCTTCAACCCATTTGGAAACGTAGTCAACGGCTACGAGGATGTACTTGTTCCCTTTGGATGATGGAAATGGCCCCATAAAGTCGATGCCCCATACGGCAAAGATTTCACATTCTTGTATGAAATTTTGAGGCATCTCATCTTTATGTGTGATCTTGCCTTGGCGTTGGCAAGCATCACAATGCTTAACCATTTTGTGAGCGTCACGATAAATGGTGGGCCAATAGAATCCAGAGTCAAACACTTTCTTAGCGGTGTAATTGGGACCAAAGTGACCACCAGTGGGTCCTTTATGGCAAGCAGCAAGGATTTGCAAAGCTGCCGGTCCATCAACACATCGACGAATGATCAGATCAGCACATTGTTTGAATAGAAAAGGTTCATCCCAAAAGTAAGTCTTAACATCATTCAAGAACTTCTTCTTTTGTTGGGATGTTAACCCTTTGATCAGAACACCACCCGTTAAGTAGTTTGTAATGTCGGCAAACCACGAGGTGTCATCAAGATTAAGATTTATAGGCATTAAGGTCTCAAGGGGGAAAGAGTCATTGATCTCTTTGTTCGGATGATCCCCTTGATATGGATCCTCAAGTCTGCTCAGATGATCCGCAGCTAGGTTCTCAGCACCCTTCTTGTCACGAATTTCAATGTTGAATTCTTGAAGGAGTAAAACCCAGCGAAGAAGTCTTGGCTTAGAGTCATGCTTAGTCATCAAGTACTTCAACGCGGAATGGTCCGTGTATACGATGGTGGTGGATAAAACAAGATAGGGGCGAAATTTTTCAAAAGCATAGACAACAGCTAAAAGTTCTTTTTCGGTTGTCGTATAATGCAATTGAGCCCCCGTCATTGTTTTGCTAGCATAGTGGATTGGTTGGAAGTGTTTATTCACTCTTTGGCCCAAAACCGCACCAATAGCAAAGTCACTAGCATCGCACATCAATTCAAAGGGTAGCTCCCAATTAGGGGTAACCAAGACCGGTGCCTTAGTTAGCTTATCCTTAAGAAGATTGAAGGCTTCGATACACTCTTTAGAAAAGATAAAAGGAGTATCTTTTTCCAAGAGGTGGGTCATCGGGCGAGCGATTTTAGAGAAATCCTTAATGAATCGACGATAGAAGCCTGCATGACCCATAAAACTTCTCACACCCTTCACGGTTGATGGTGGAGGTAATTTGGCTATGACATCTACTTTAGCACGGTCGACTTCAAGACCGGCTTTAGATATTTTGTGTCCTAGCACAATGCCTTATTTTACCATAAAATGGCATTTTTCCCAATTCAGAACAAGGCGAGTGTCTTTGCACCGCTTAAGCATACGTTCCAAATTGGCAAGGCAAGAAGAGAAGGAATCCACAAAGACCGAGAAATCATCCATGAAGACTTCAATGGTTTGCTCAACTGTGTCATGGAAGACAGCCAACATGCACCTTTGGAAAGTCCCGGGGGCATTGCATAAGCCAAAAGGCATTCTTTTGTAAGCAAATGTGCCATAGGGACAAGTGAATGTTGTCGTCTCTTGATCTTGGGGATCGATGGGTATTTGGAAATAACCCGAGAAACCATCAAGAAAGCAGTATTATTCATTACCCGCTAAACGTTCAAGCATTTGGTCCATAAAAGGAAGAGGGAAATGATCCTTTCTCGTGGCATCATTGAGTTTGCGGTAGTCTATACAAACTCTCCACCCAGTAACGAGACGTGTAGGAATCAACTCGTTGTTTGCATTGGGCACAACGGTAATTCCGCCTTTCTTAGGCATACAATGGACTGGACTAACCCACGGTGAATCCGAAATAGGGTAAATCATACCCGCATCAAGAAGTTTGATAACCTCTTTTTTATGACTTCATGGGTTTTAGGATTCACCCTTCATTGGCTTTGAATTGTGGGCTTAAAGTCTACCTACATGAGAATTTTATGTGTGCAAAAGTGAGGATCAATTCCGCGAATATCGGAGATTTTCCAAGCGATAGCTCTTTTATGTTTCTTCAACACGACGATGAGTCGGGCTTTTTCTTCTTCTTTCAGGTCCTTCGCGATGATGACCGGTAACTTCTCGTTGTCTTCAAGGAAAACGTACTCTAGATGAGGAGGTAGGTCTTTAAGCTCAAGAGTAGGAGGATCCTCAATAGATGGTGTAACTAACGATGGATCATCATTAGTCACCTCTTTAGGAGAAGGAGGAGAAAACGGGTCTTCATTGAGAAGTCTCTCAATAGTACGAATGTCTTCATCCCAATCGGTGGACGAATTATCATACTTAATATCGAGAGGACCCAAGCTAGCTTCGAAATCATCCAAGTCACTTTCTCCAAAAGGAGTCAATGCCGGAGCGATTGAGGCAACGGTCTCAACATTGGGTAGAGAAGAAAGAGTACTTTTGCAAGCATCATGAAAATGTTCTTCACAAGCCTCATCGAGAACATCAATAGCTTAACACTCTCATATGAATAAGGTTGCTGAAAAATCTTACCCATGTTGAAGACAATTTTATCGTCACCAACTCTCATGATTATTTCGCTCGCGGCTACATCAATGAGAGTGCGACCGGTCCTCAAGAAGGGACGTCCAACGATTAATGGAACACGAGGATCCATCTCGTAGTCAACGACAACAAAATCCGCCGGGAAGGTGAATTTGTCAACGCCAACGAAGACGTCTTCGGCTATCCCCACTGGATAAGCAACCATACGGTTGGCTAATTCCAAAGTCATTTTGGTGGGGACTAGCTCGGGGAGAGATAATTGCTTCCAAACACTTAAAGGCATTAAGTTTATACTGGCACCTAGATCGGCTAGGGCCATGCAATTCTCTACTCCCGGGAAGTTGCAAGGAATCAAGAAGCGACCCGGATCACCAAGTTTGGTGGGCAATTTCCTTAAGAGAACGGCGGAGCAATTCTCATTAAGTTGGGTATGAGAAATGTCAAGAAGCTTCTCCTTGTCACTTAGAAGATCTTTAAACATTTTTGCGTATTTTGGCATGTGAGCGAGAGCCTCGGCAAAGGAGATGTTAAAATTCAATTGTTTAAACATTTTAAGAAAGTTTGAAACTTGAATATCATCCTTGCTTTTTTGCTTCTCTTTCCTCAACCTTGAAGGATAAGGTATATTGGATGAAGAAGAAGGCTTTAGGGGAGTAGGATCACTCACAACCACGGGTGGTGGGGAAATGGGGGTAGAAGGCAAAGGAGGTGAGGAAAGTTGCTCTTTTTCCTTGTTCACAATCACGGGTGGAGGTGTAGGAAGCTCGGGTTACGTATAACCTTTTCTACTACGAGTGGTGATTGCTTTCATCTCCCCTCTTGGGTTCGCAACGGTGTTACTCGGAAGAGTACCCGAAGAAGAGGGTTGATTACCTTGGATGAGCGAACCGATCATATCACGTATGTTAAGCGCTTGAGTGCTGAAAGAGTCTCTGATGTCTGCACGAATTTCATTGCTTTGTTTTTCCATGTCATTCCTTAGCTCGGCTCGAATATCATTCCCTTGTTTCGCCATTTCTCCCTTCAAGTTGACGACTTGACTCTGAAGATTCGTCACCATCTCTCTATTAGTCTTCATGAATGTTTCGACGTCTGGATTCAATTCCATCGGTTGATTGAGAGGTGGAGCTTGGTAAGCTTGAGAATTTCCTTGAGTTGGGTATGGGTTTCTTTGGGATTGATATTGATTGTTAGCACGAGGTTGGGATTGGTTGTTTCGGTTATAGCTTTGTTGTTGGTTTTGGTTTGGAGGAGGAAACCGGGTGGAGCAAGATAGTTGTTTGAACGATAACTTAGCAAGCTACGGTCTCCTTGAGGACGAGCTTGATAGCCTCCCGTGGGATAAGTACCGTATGCCGCGTTAACGTTTTCAGAAAAATTACCTTGGGTAGAAGGACAATCATTGTAAGAATGAGGACCACCACATGTGTCACAAAAAATAGCAACGACTTTAGCTTGTTGAAAGTGGTTTGTGGCCATGGTCATGAAATCCTTGTTCATCTCAGCGAGTTGTCGAGTAATTTCAGTCATCTCGGGATTGGAAGTAGTAGAAGAAACATTGACTCTCGGGTTAGATCTTAAGGATGCGGATGAATCCCAATTCTTGTGGTGAGTAGTCATGTTTTCAATCAACTCTCTACATTCCTTCGGTCTCCTTTTCATAAAAGTACCACCGGCGGCAGCATTGATCGTGTCACGATCACGAAAAGTGAGACCATTGTAGAAAGTATCGATGAGAGTAACGGGGAGCATGTTGTGATTTGGACAGCGGTCGATCAAATCATTGTATCGTTCCCAAGCATTGAAGAGCGATTCATCATTGTCTTGCATGAATCCACTAATTTGGTTACAAAGGCTTGTGACCATGGATGGTGGGAAGTAGCGCGACAAAAAGCGTTGAGTCATGTCATTCCAAGTATGAATAGAATTCTTTGGGAGACGGTCAAACCATTTTTTGGCATGGTGAGAAAGCGAGTGGGGAAATAGTTGAAGGCGAAGGTCATCCATGGAAACACCGGGTGACTTCATGCTTTGGGTGATGGTAATGAATTTGTCAAGGTGTTTGTTGGCATCATCATCCGGAATTCCACGAAATGGGTTAGTTTGCACTTGTTGGATCATGTGATGCTTCAACGAAAACTCCTGAGCCGTGACATGCATCGACACAATCGGGCCTCCGCGTCTGTTCATGGTGGGTTGACACAATTCCTCCATTGTTCGTAAATCAGGTAGGGGGACATTGTTGTTGTTGTTGTTGTTATTATTGTTATTCAAATTGGGTAGTGGTGGGTTATTATTGTTGTTATGAACACCAGCCATATCTAAATCTTCACGAGTCTCGGGCTCAGAATAGTTTGAAGATCTAGTACGCATACACCTGCAGAAGAAAAATATACGGAGAGAATATTTATATAATCTTTTTGGTGCAAAACCTTGAGGAAAAGAATTGCTTTTTATGATTTTTTTTATGTTTTTTGTATTTTTGAAGAATTTAATATTTTTTAGGGTTTTTGAAAATTTTTGAAGCAAGGAAAATAACGTTCAAAGAACGGATCCAAAAATTCAATGCGTCTCTCACTAGAAACCGTTAATCGTAACGAAAAGAGCCGGCAGCGGCGCCATTTAATATACGGCTTTTACCCCTCGTATCAAAATTCGTAGTCCCAAGTCTTTTCGGATTGATTACCGGTATAGAGTGCGACTCAATTGTCTTTTGGTGAATAAGAGAATGGTTTGGTTGATTATCTATTTTAAACTAATAATAAATAATGTAAATGTCGTTGAGTAAAAATAGAAGTTTAAAAATTATACTAAAAATAATGAGTTAAAAATAAATGCTTGAAAACTTAAAAGCAATATTAGAAAAATACTTGAACACTAAATAGAACTAACACTTAGAAACTTTGTAAAAACAAGAAACTAAAACCATCGGAATATGCAAACTACTCCCGTCGGAATGTTTGGTCGGAATAAGGCTGCAATCGGAATATTAGGGAAAGCACTAATCCGAATATCCACAAATCAAAACCCAATCGGAATGTTTAACAAAAACCCCCAATCGGAATATTCTAAAATGTGGCAGTCAAAATGTAGGTAGCAACTCTTATCGGAATATCTGAGAAACTAGACTGATCGGAATAAGAAGGATGCTTCAATCAGAATACAATAAAAATGAATCAAATCAGAATGTGCAAATAAGACTCAATCGGAATATTAAGAAAAGATTCAGATCGGAATGTATCAAAACATCCACAATCGGAATAAGCAAATCCCTAATCCGATCAATACGATCGGAATAATGGGGTGTCAAATCGGAAAATACAAACCCTTTTCCGGTTTGGTGATCGGAGAGAGGGTATTGGTCGGAAAGCTGCGATCAGAAAGGGGTTTAGACCCTTTCCGATTTATATGGGATCCGAAATAAGCTAAGTGAAAAGCTATAATGATAAGCTCACACCAAAACTAGAACGAATCAAGGGTGAAATATACTAAATAAGCACAAATAAGAACTTTTTCAACTTAAGATAAGCAATCTTATAAATCAAACTATAAAATGATGAACTTTTTAAGAAAACTTTTGATAAGTAAATAAGCTAAGCATAAAAATAAGCCAATAAGCACAAAGATCTCAAGCTTATTTGTATGAAAACTTAAGTAGGCATAAAAAGATTAACTTTTTAAGCACAAAATCATTAAGAACAACACGGATCAAATGAAATTCGCACCAAAATCAATCTAAAATCAAAGAAAGGTAGAATGAGATGAAAGATTAAAAGCTTAACTAGAACTTTATTAATGAAATCAACAATAAACAAATGTTTAATCTTGAAAGATTAAAAGAAAGAAAGATGAAAACTTAGTGAGAGAAAGTGGAGAACTTTCTCTCTCTAAAAACTAGAAAGAAAAGTGAAAAAATGAAAAAACTAAAACTAAAAACTAACCCCCCTCCTAATGTGTATTAGGATGGTATTTATAGGGAAAAATGGAAGGAGTGCATGTGTTGCATCTTCTTTCTTTCCTTCTTCACATCTTCTCGACTCGATTTAATTCTTTGTCTTTTCTCGACGTCGTCTCGGGATTTTGAACTTGTCTTGATAATTTTCTTCTTTAATTTAGACTTGAGTTCTTCGACTTCATTAAACTTCCGTCTTTAGACTTTTTCTTCGATAAATCTTCAGAATAGGTCTTGGACTTCCGTTCTTTTTTTGCGCTCTTGATCTTTTGACTTCGTCTTTTCCCGTTTTCTTCGATAAAAGCCCGTGAAAGCCCGTGTTTTCTTCCTTTTTAATCTTTTGGTCCTAAAACACAATAAAAACACAAACCACGCATAATTCCGACTTTTACGACATAAAATACACGTTTTGGTCTTGTTATTATTAGAAATAAGTGGTAAAAGGATAAGTGTTTTCACACTTATTAAATCCCCTACACTTGACCATTGCAATGCCCTCATGCAATGCATTAATTTTAAGGCCCCCATCATAAATAACCCACCTTGGCCTTTATTAAATACTAATCAAAAGATAGAAACAAGTAAAGAAATTAAAGACTTACATTGGGTTTCGGCTGCCATGAATGTTTATCATCCTCAAGTTTCACATTCCCCATACCAAACTTAAAAACGAGATCATTGTTATTATAAGTTAGCAGACTAACACGAATTCATGTGGGCCAATTATTTACTTAGACTCCCTTATTCCTAGGGGTATCTCTTATATTTTATTTTTGTCTTGAATGATCACGAGGATGCATTGTTTGACTTATTTCGATAGTTATTTAGTCCGAAAATAAAGTGAACGATTTAATAAATAGTTAGCTAAAGGACAAAATCTTTTAAAACTGCTTCTCGGGACCTCATAAAGTTCATATCTTGGCATAACTCGCTTCACGATTTGAGACCTTTCTCGGACCGATATTTGGCAGCGACTTCATACTTCGAATCTTTGAGAGACGTTCTTGAAATTGTGGTCTTCTCTTCATAATAGGAATTTCTTCACTTGAAGTTTTGAGTGATTCTTCATATTCGGACCACGACTTCTTCATTTTTCTCCAATCTTTATTTTGGAATTTGATATACAACGATCCGCCTCCTTTTAGGACTTGGATCTATTTATCCTCATACCTTGTTAGGGCCTCTTTGGATAGACTTCTCCGGTCTTGTTATTATTGGAAATAAGTGGTAAAAGGATAAGTGTTTTCACACTTATTAGTAGACCTGCTCAAAATTAAGATTGGGCGTCTGAATTGTTCCTTTGCCAGTGATTCTTCCTTCACCTCCACCAAAATAGACCTTGCCGCCTTGAAATGGTACAAAGTTAGAGAGAAGACTTTTATTTCCTGTCATGCTCCTAGAGCATCCACTATCAACAATTCCTATAGTAGGATCTTGGTATGGAGTAACCTACAACAACAAGATAATAAAGATGCAAAAGTTAGTGTCTTAAGGGGACCCATACCTTTTCAGGTTTGAGCCTGCCTTGTGGATCTTTAGTAGAGAGCCAAGAAGATTGATGAGATCCACCGTTGTTCTTTGGCTGCCTATGCATCATATTGGTATTATTGTTTGACCAAGAACAACCTGCTGAGGGCTTAACAGCAGTTCCCAAATTTCCCAAACCAAAAGACATGAGGTCTAAATTATGTGGATAAATTGGATTAAAATTCGGAAAATAGTTACTGGTGGTTCTATTTGTTGTTAATCCAATGTTTCTCCAATGATCAGAAGCTAATAGAGAGGTCCTTCTAGAAGAAGAAAACGATTGAGCACTAGGATTGAGTCTTCTAGAAGAATATGGAGCAACTCCTGGTGGACCAGGAGCAGAAAATGCTTGATGAACAGAAGAATGTTTGTCATAAAAATCACAATCTTTAATCAAATGAAATGCACTTCCACAAACAAAACATGTTTTAATCGATCTTTTATTAGAATGACATTGTTTCATACTGCTAACTTTATTACACACAATTCTAGGAGAATCAATCTTCCTAGGACTCAATAAACCAGGACTAGACACAGTTGAATTAAAGGTAACTCTCTCTTCACACTTCCTAGCACTAGTAGCAACATAATCATTCGACTTGGAACTTGTAGGTCTCGACTCTTCACTTGAACCAGTTGATGCAGAGTCACTGGCTTTGTCACTGAAAGTACACGAGACAAAGTCATTAGAATTAATAGAACTTTTTGGGGACTCATGCATCTGTGATCCATCCAAGTCAATATGCCTAGAAGTGGGCATGAAAGTTCTAGTAAGAGGTGGAGGGACAGCATGCATTTCTGCTGCTGGTTTAAACCTATTGTAACTAGGTTCTCCCTCTTCCTCCTTGTCGGCATCAAAGACACTCGTAAAAGATAAATCAAACACATCTGATGAATCAATATATTTATCAAATCCTAACCCTCTTTTAGTCCTACCAGACATGCTACTATTGATTAATTTTGAAAGATTTTTAGGTGCCTTTTGCCATTTTTCAAATCTCAACATTGTAGCATCTAATCTTTCTTTCATCTCCTGTTTTTCTTTGATACTGTCATCTTTTACCTTTTCTGTATATTTAAGCATATTTTTTGTGTTTTCTAAATCGATGCTCAGTATCCTAATTTTATCCTCATACTTACGTTGAGTATCTTGAAGCCACCTCTTTTGTTGTTCCAAAGTGTTTAAAGAAGCCTTATAGGCTTGAACTTCTAAAAAATACTTATCATTCTGATCATTTACGTCATTATATTGAGACAACAATTCTGAATATTTATCATGACAACCAAGAGGACAATGTTGTACCTGAGGTGAGATGCCCATAAGATCAAACTCGTCTGCTTCCTCTGCATCATATAGATTCCTAACAATCATTGCAAACACGTCAGTCGAGGACTCAACTGATTCCAATGTGGTAGTCTGATGATCATTCCAGTTGACCATAGAGTCAACAGATACCAATGCCTTCTTGTCATCTTTTACCTCCTGAACCTTAAAAGCTGAGTATATGCTCTTCTCCTGGTCATTCTTGCTAGGGCATTCCCTTGCAAAGTGACCTTGCTGCTGGCAGTTGTAGCATCGAACCTTGCTTCTGTCAAACCTTGCTGGCTCTCGTGGGTTGTAATTAAACTTACGACCTGCTTTCTTCTCAAATTTGTGAACCCTAAAAGTGAGCATGGCCATCTGCCATTTGAGATCCATTTCATCCAGGTCTAGTTTATCAACCTGTTTGAAGTCATCAAAAGCAAGTTGCTGTTGAGCATCAACGTCAGCAACAAAAGAATGAAGAACGGCTTCTACCATGCTACCAGACTTGGTTGTAGGATCAGGAGCAGAAGTATGCTGAAAAGTATGTTGAGAAGACACAGTATTGCTTGGGCTACTAGCATAAGACATGGGACTGGATGCCATAGAACTCACAAAGGCAGAATTAGCAGGAGTGGGAAAAGAATCACTTGAATATCCTCTCACATGAGGTTCAAAAGTTTTGAGCTTATGAAATAAATCATCAAAGTTAAGATAGTCAAGCCCACCTTTTTTCTTTTATAGAGATTACCACCTGATTCCATGAGTATGGTAAGGCTCTAAGAAATCTTGCATTAATATCACCATCGTCAGGTTTTGACCGAAGTTGATTCAACTGGCTCAATATCTTTTGGAACCTGGCATACCCTTGATGAATACCTTCAGTTTTTGAGATTTTGAATTCTGTGAATTCATCTCTCAGCATGGATCTTCGCAATTTCTTTGACTCCTCATTCCCACCAAACCTTGCTTTTATTCCATTCCAGATCTCTCTAGCATCATCCAAATGGTAGAAGTCACCCATGTGATCATCAGGAAGAGATTGAAGCAAAATAGTTTTTGCTTTGACCTCCTTCTGAATGGCTATGATTTCTTCATGAGTTTTAGGGTCAAGAAGAGTAATATTACCATTCTTGTCTCTTCCAGTTAGCTTCCTGCTGTTCCCATTTAGAATAACCTTCCAAAGGTCTTGACCAGTGTTAGTGATCCACCATTCCATCTTCATTGCCCAACTATCATACTCGTCCTTTTTCAGTAGAAGGAATTTCCCATTTGTGTTGGAAACCGTAGCAACGATCTGCTTAGGTTGCACAGTTTTAGGAGTGCTATCTTTTCCTGTTTGAGTAGAACTTGAGGCAGACATGATAAAACAAAAATGTTAGTAATGAAAAATTGATTCTTCTTGTACAGAGACTCTCCCAGGCTCTAATACCACTTGTTGGGTCCACTAGATGTGGATCTTGCAGCCTATCAGGAACGGTGAACGACTTCTGTAATCACAAGTCTATTCACAGAGAGACTCTATACACAATATAAATGCGGAGTACAAATACTATAAAGAAGAGCAGAATAACTATAAAGACTTGATCCCTTCTAAGGATTTTTAATATTAATAATGACTAGAACTACGTTTGATGAAGGTGTATATAACCCTTCTGCCTAAGGTTCCTTTTATACTACAAGGAAACCCTAATACATCATTAAACAAAACGTGTAAAACTGATATGCATATCCTTTCCTAACATATCTCATGCATATCCTAACAGAATAATAAATAAATAATAAAGTTTGACTTTAACTAGGACCAGGAGCACGACTTGCTCCTACTACTACTAGGACCAGGAGGAACTACATACCTCCTAGTCTACCTATTACAATTAACTATTCCAATGGTCCTAACACAACTTATCCGACCAAGATTGTCGGTTCTCCCCAATCGATCTCTCCAAGATCCTCTTCAACGCTTGGTTTGAAACCTCGACTTGCCCACTCGTTTGTGGGTGATAAGCCGTAGAAAGCCGCTGTGTAACCCCATATTTCCCTAGGACCCTTTCGAATTGGTCGTTACAAAAATGGGTTCCACGATCACTTAGGATCGCACGAGGGGTTCCAAACTGAGAAAACAAGCTTTTCAAAAACTTGACTACCACACGAGCATCGTTCGTGGGCAAAGCCTTAGCTTCCACCGAATTGGATAGGTAGTCAACGGCGACAAGGATGTACTTATTACCACGAGATGATGGGAACGACCCCATAAAATCAATTCCCCAAACGTCAAAGATCTCACACACTTGGATGATGTTTTGTGGCATTTCATCGTTTTGTGAGGCTTTTCCTTGTCGTTGGCATGAGTCACATGACTTCACAAGTGCATGTGCATCTCGATAAATAGTAGGCCAAAAGAAACCTGCATCAAAGACCTTCTTAGCCGTGAGATTAGCACCGTGGTAACTACCCGTGGGTCCCTCGTGACAAGCTCTAAGGATATTAGAAGCTTCGGTACCAAAGACACAACATCGAATGATTTGATCCGCACAAGTCCGAAATAGATAAGGGTCGTTCCAAAAGTAGAACTTGACGTCACGAAAGAATTTTCGTTTTTGTTGAGTCGTCATACCCTTAATGATGAAGTTGCCCGCATGGTAATTTGCGATGTCCACAAACCATGGGGTAGATGAATCAAGCTTAGAATTCACTACACCAAGTGTCTCGAGAGGAAATGTTTTGGTGATTTCCTTTGGCTCGTAAACACTTTGGTGGGGATCTTCCAAACGAGAAAGATGATCGGCCGCTAGATTCTCGGCTCCTTTTTTGTCAAGGATTTCGACATCAAATTCTTGTAAGAGGAGAATCCAACGAAGTAATCTCGACTTTGCATCTTGTTTAGCCATAAGATACTTGATAGCCGAATGATCTGTATACACTATGCATCGAGTCAAGACGAGGTAAGGTCAGAATTTCTCAAATGCATACACCACGGCAAGGAATTCCTTTCCCGTTGTAGTGTATTTAATGTTGAGCCTCGGTCATCGTCTTGCTATCATAGTCAATAGGCAAGAAATGTTTTTCATGACGTTGCCCCAATACGGCCCCAATAGCGTAGTCACTAGCATCACACATGAGCTCAAAGGGGAGGTTCCAATTGGGAGCAACAAGAATGGGAGTTTCGGTAAGTTTCCTCTTAAGGATTTCAAAGGCTCGTACACAATCTTCGCTAAAGATAAAAAGAGAATCTTTTTCGAGGAGATGTGTAATAGGTCGAGAAATCTTTGAAAATTCCTTGATGAATCGACGATAAAAGCCCGCGTGGCCTAGGAAACTCCTAACTCCCTCAACGGTTTTGGGATGAGGTAATTTAGCGATGACGTCTACCTTAGCTTTGTCCACCTCAATCCCCGCTTTCGAAACCTTGTGCCCTAATATGATTCCTTCCTTAACCATAAAATGACATTTTTCCCAAGCACAAGGTTGGTTTCCTCACAACGTTTTAACGTTCTCTCAAGATTCGCCAAACACGAACTGAACGAACAACCAAACACGGAAAAATAATCCATAAAGACTTCCATCGTCTTCTCGATCATATCATGAAAAATAGCCATCATGCACCTTTGAAAGGTTCCCGGTGCATTTCAAAGTCCGAATGGCATTCTACGATAGGCAAACGTTCCATATGGACATGTAAACGTTGTTTTTTCTTGATCACGAGGATCGATGGGGGTTTGGAAGTAACCGGAAAAACCATCTAAAAAGTAATAGAAATCGTTTCCCGCAAGACGCTCCAACATTTGGTCCATGAAGGGCAAGGGAAAATGCTCTTTACGAGTGGCGTCATTAAACTTACGATAGTCGATACACACCCTCCAACCGGTCATGAGTCGAGTGGGGATTAACTCGTTGGCATCGTTTCGCACAACGGTCATTCCTCCCTTTTTAGGGACACAATGAATAGGACTCACCCAAGGGCTATCGTAAATAAGGTAAATCATTCCCGCGTCAAGGAGTTTAAGGACCTCCTTTTTGATGACGTCGTGAATTTTGGGGTTCACCTTCCTTTGACATTGGATTGCGGGTTTGTATTCCTCCTCCATTAAGATTTTATGGATACAAAATTTGGGATCAATCCCCTTAGTGTCGGATAATTTCCACGCAATTGCCCCTTTATGATCCTTTAGAACATCGACAAGTGCGGTTTTTTCATCATTCGAAAGATCTTTCGCAATAATAACCGGCAACTTTTCGTCCTCCTCCAAAAATACATATTCAAGGTGAGGAGGTAAATCTTTCTACTCGAGGATTGGTGGTTCCTCAATTGAAGATTTGGGCTCGATACTCATAACCTCCTCGGGTGGAGGAAATGGGAAATCGTTAAGAAAATCCTTGATAATCGAGAAGTCCTCATCGTTGTCGAGGTCTTCGTCACAAGTACGTGGAACATCAAATTCTTCCAACGTAAAACCACCACCTTCAAATGGAGTGAAGGATGGTGTCGAATTATCAAGAATGGGATCAAGCATAGTGGGATTGCCACTATTTTCATCGTCACCAAAACCTAAAACTTCTTGTGAAAATTCCTCGCAAAAAACGTTGATCATATCAACGAGGTTTATGGTTGCTACGGAATAAACATGAGAAATTGGAGAATTTTGAGTTGCGTTTATAACAAGTTCCTCGTCGTTGAAACGTAGGGTGATCTTTCTAGCATGCACATCAATCAATGCCATAGACGTATCTAAAAATGAACGACCTAAAATAAGAGGAACTTGAGGATCCGTGGGAATATCGACAACGATAAAGTCTACCGGATAATAGAAGTTTCCCACTTTCACAAAAACGTCTTCGGCCAATCAACATGCGGGAATCGTGGAATGATCGGCCAATTAGATAAACATTAGTGAAGGAGTAAGATTAGAAAGATTGAGCGACTTGAAGATTGCAAGTGGCATCAAGTTAATACTAGCACCAAGATCGGCCAAGGCATAGCATTCTTCCATATCTTGGATTGCACATGGAATCAAGAATTTACCGGGATCACCGACTTTTTGAGATGTGCGGTTAAGATAAACCGAGGAACAACTAGACAATTGTTGCAATTTCTCCTTGTTGTTTAACATACTCTTAAAGTTAGTGGGAAATCGAGGCATCATGACCAAAGCATCGGCAAAACTCACATTAAAATGCACGTCACGAAACATTTTCATAAAAAGCTTAAATTGGTAATTGTCATGCTCTTGACGTTTCTCCTTTTTAAGTTTTGATGGATAGGGCAAAGGTGGTGTGGGTTGAGGCATAGGCATAGCCTTTGGAGTCTCGGGTTCCAATGATGGTAATGGGTCAACCGTAGGTGTGGCATGAGTGGTACTTCATGGGATTGGGACATGCTCCTTTTCGACCACCACCTCGGGTTCTCCCTCAATTTCCTCCACCGTTGGAGTAATTGGTTGAGGAGTTGGTTCCTTAAGTGTCTTACTACTTCGTGTGGTAATCACTTTCATCTCTCCCTTAGGGTTAGATATGGTATTGCTAGGAAGACTACTTGAAGACGGTTTACACATTATAGCCTCAAACATGGATGAAATTTTATCCTCAAACATAGATTGCCTCTTATCGGCCTTAAGCATCTCTTGTTTTATTTCATGTTGCCCTTGTTCCATTTTTTGTTGGGTTTGCTGTAACCTAGTTACATTTCCCTCCATTTTGTTTGTATGGATCTTAAGCTCATTTGCTAACTCATTTTTCAACTCCTTTTTCAAGTCATTCTTAAACTCGGATCTTAGCCTAATGATCTCTCTTTGAATATTATCAAACCTAGCATTGTTTCCATTTGCGTATTCAACAAATTCTTTGGAAGATCTTTCAAAGTTTGCAAACTCTTGTTGTTGTTTTGAAAATCATTGTTTTGATTTTTGTTTGAAACTTGATTGTTATTAGCCCCTTGATTCCTATAGTTGTTACCCTTGTAATTGTTTTTGTAACCAACTTGATCGTTTCGATAGTTGTTGTTAGCATTTTGATTGGGAGCAAAACCCGGTGGAGTCATTTGATTAGAGCGGATAACTTGACCGTTTTGGTTGTAAGTTCATGTGGCCGCGTAGGTACTCAAAGTGTTACCACCGTTGGTAATGCACTCGGAGAAATCATGACATCCACCACAATACATGCAAGAAACCTCAACCGCTTTAGCCGTAACGGGAGCACTTTGTTCACCAACTTTGAATTCAATTAAAAGACCTTTAAGCTTATCAAAGATTTTGTTTTCAAAATTTGCCTCAATTTGGCAAGCATCGATGGTATTGGACAATGAAGGTGAAGCCGAAGATGAAGCCTTACGAATACTTGATGTGTTACGAGGACTATAGACTTTAGACCTATTCTCAATGATCAACAACGCTTCCTCAACCGTTTTACACAAAAAGTTACTGTTGATCCCAAACTTAGATCGATTAGCTTTGTGTATACGAGATTAGATCAAGTAATACACGTAGAGAAACCTTTGTATATACTTTATGAATCTAAGTGTTATGCGGAATTTAACACTTAAACAAGAACACACAAGATGTAAAAAAACTTTCACTTTGATTATCAATGTTGAACTTGCTTACAATGAAAGATGTTTACGAATGAAAACTTATATAAAACTTATTATTAAACATTAACCTAAAGGCCTTCTTTTATAGATACAAGAAGCCTTGTACAATAATCTACGTATCAACTATTCTAGGTAAAGATAAATATAGAAAATACATTGTCGTTTCTATCCATACTAGAAGTATTCTAGAATATAATAAACGTGTAGATTATATCTTCCATCAGTGCTTGTCTTCAATGTGTCATTGCTTGACTCTAACTTGTCAACGCTTGAGATGTCAGCGCTTGTTTTCTTCTTGTCAACGCTTGATTTGTTCTTGTCAGCGCTCAAGTGATCTGGCCTTAATTTATTCCCAACAATCCTCCCCTAAACTTGATATCCACTCTTATGATCAAGTTTCTGAATAAGCATTAAGAACTTGGAGGAGTCTGACAAATCTTCTCATATTGGTAATGAATAAATCTGATCAAATCTTTTGCCACGTCACTTGAATAATCTGTTTCCAGCTGAGTGTCCTTCATCTTTTCCAAAACAGCCTTGGATATGAAATACTGAGCATCCATAAGTAGATACTCAGCAAACTTTGTAGAACTCAAATGGTATACACCAGCAGCTGAATATAACCTCCATTGAAGACCACTTAGGTCATCTTCAAGATCCTTCCAAATTGCAGGATCTTCCTCTTTTGTCCCACACATTCTTTTGAATGTGGTCCAAAGTTTTATTCCATTAGCTGAAGTTGGTGCTTCAGCCTCATACTTGGTCTCCAGCAACCTCCAAAGGTCCACCAAGTCTTTACTATCACAACTTGCAAATAAAGATATGAGAGTGGAAAAAGTGTGTACCTCCTTGCCAAATCTGCCAATCTTCCAGAACCCACATTCATCTTCTTCATAACTCACAATTGGATTCCTGGAATCTAATGGTAACACTTGCACCATATGTGAAGCTTCTAATGGGGAGAGATTGAGGCTCTTTCTTATAACTGCTTCACTTGGATATAGTAGATCCATATCTTTTGGAAACTCAAATTTACTTCCCTTCTTCACTGGCCTGGGAATCATCATAGCTTTCTTGATTTCCATTTCTTCTACAAGTTGCTCCTTTCTTTCATCTGAAAGAAGTCTGAGAGTGTTTGCTTCCTGCACTCTCACCCAAATGGGATAAGCCCTGTTTTCCAACTCATCAAATGTCAAAGCCTTCAACTTCTGATATGTCCATCCAACTCCATAACATCTGAGCAACATAAAGTAGAGCTCCCTTCTATCCCTTTTTAACTCTGAGAGAATATTGCTTGCCTTGTGCTTCAAAATCACCTTACAATCCTTCTGAACTCTAAGAAGAAGCTCCAAACCCCATATTTGATCTGAAATGGTCAAGTCTGGATTATCCATGCAGCTTTCTTCCCAAGAATTGTACATTTGAACCACCTCTTGCATGTCAAAGTCAACCTGCAATTTCAACTCTCTCAGCTTCTCTTTGGCCAACTCATCTCCATACTCAAGCCTTTCAGGTTCTATAATCATTACACTTGAGTCTGAGCTAGCTCCATCACTTTCTTCTTCTGAAGTCACAACAAATGGTGACTTCTCATTTTCATCTTGTTCCATTATTTGTTCAGCCAATCTTCTATCAAATTCAACTTGGGCTGCATCTTTTGGAACAATCTCTTCTACCATCTTACCCTTACCCTTATCTGATGGTGCAGTGGTTGGTAAGGTAGATGGTAATACCTGAGTAGAAACCTCCTTGATGATAGATGATGACTGGGATACATCACCTTCATGTGCAGGTCTGTCAACGTCCAAATTTATCCTATCAGCGCCCAAAATATTTCTATCAGCGTCCAAATTCGTCTTGTCAACGCTCAAATATTTTCCCTCAGCGCCTTATGTAACCTCTCTCAACATAGTTGTAAATGATAAATTTAGGTTGGTGGGAGAGATTAAGGACGTATCAAAACCTGTTTGTTCCTTCAAAGTTGTAAGGGCTTCAGCAACATCCATTGATTGACCATCCTGGCTGCCCTTATCACTCAGATTTCTTTGATCTTCCTCCCCTTTGGAAGACTCCTCCATACCCCTCCTAGCACGATCACTTTCCAAAACAACAATCCTCTCCCTCAATTGCTTGAGTTCAAGGCCTTGGGAGTTGACAATTTGTACTAAGTCTGCATTTTGCTTTTGCAAGCTAATGCAGACTGCCGTCAATTCCATAATAGTCATTGGTTCCAGTCTGCCCTCTTCTAAAATGGGGATTTGACCTCCCAAGTCAGATTCATTGGGCAAGGATGAGGACTTAATGATGGTGGGACTGCCTTGGCCAGCATCTAAGCCAGAACCAATAGTCCCAGCCTCATCCAGGTCACCAGCCACACTTGTGGTGGTGGTTCTCTCTGCTTCATGGCTAGGACCACCAGAGGAGAACACTCCAGTAGTCCTTTGGCGTTTCATCAACCTATATTCAGGGGGTGTGGAAGATGGTGTGGAAGAATGGGTAGATGTGGGTTGGTTAAGGGGTGTTTGGGATTGTGAAGGTTGTGTGTCAGCGTTGGAAATAGGCACATCAACGCCAACATTTGATGTGTCAGCGTCAAAGGGTTCTTGGTCAAGTTGCATGTGTTCAGGTGAAGGTAAAGGTTCAGGAATAGGTTCAAGTTGTGGTTGAGGGTCAATTTGAGGTTGAGGGTCTGGTTGAGGTTGTGCTGCTACAATAACAGCAAGCATGGCTGGGGTTAAAGGTGTTGATCCCAAACTTAGATCGATTAGCTTTGTGTATACGAGATTAGATCAAGTATAACACGTAGAGAAACCTTTGTTATATGCTTTGTGAATCTAAGTGTTATGCGGAATTTAACACTTAAACAAGAACACACAAGATGTAAACAAACTTTCACTTTGATTATGAATGTCGAACTTGCTTACAATGAAAGATGTTTACGAATGAAAACTTATGTAAAACTTGATATTGAACATTAACCTAAAGGCCTTCTTTTATAGACTAAGAAGCCTTGTACAATAAGCTACGTATCAACTATTCTAGGTAAAGATAAACATAGAAAATACATTGTCGTTTCTATCCTTACTAGAAGTATTCTAGAATATAATAAACGTGTAGATTATATCTTCCATCAGTGCTTGTCTTCAATGTGTCAACGCTTGACTTTAACTTGTCAACGCTTGAGCTGTCAGCGCTTGCTTTGTTCCTGTCAACGCTTGTTTTGTTCTTGTCAGCGCTCAAGTGATCTGGCCTTAATTTATTCCCAACAATCCTCCCCTAATCTTGATATCCACCTTTATGATCAAGTTTCTGAATAAGCATTAAGAACATGGAGGAGTCTGACAAATCTTCTCATATTGGTAATGAATAAATCTGATCAAATCCTTTGCCACGTCACTTGAATAATCTATCTCCAGCTGAGTGTCCTTCATCTTTTCCAAAACAGCCTTGGATATGAAATATTGAGCATCCACAAGTAGATACTCAGCAAACTTTGTAGAACTCAAATGGTATACACCAGCAGCTGAATATAACCTCCATTGAAGACCACTGAGGTCATCTTCAAGATCCTTCCATATTTCAGGATCTTCCTCTTTTGTCCCACACATTCTTTTGAATGTGGTCCAAAGTTTTATTCCATTAGCTGAAGTTGGTGCTTCAGCCTCATACTTGGTCTCTAGTAACCTCCAAAGGTCCACCAAGTCTTCTCTATCACAACTTGCAAATAAAGATATGAGAGTGGTAAAAGTGTGTACCTCTTTACCAAATCTGCCAATCTTCCAGAATCCACATTCATCCTCATCATAACTCACAATTGGATTCCTGGAATCTAATGGTAACACTTGCACCATATCTGAAGCTTCTAATGGGGAGAGCTTGAGACTCTTTCTGATAACTGCTTCACTTGGATATAGTGGATCCATATCTTTTGGAAACTCAAGTTTAAATCCCTTCTTCACTGGCCTGGGAATCATCATAGCTTTCTTGATTTCCATCTCTTCTGCAAGTTGCTCCTTTCTTTCATCTGAAAGAAGTCTGAGAGTGTTTGCTTCCTACACTCTCACCCAAATAGGATAAGCCCTATGTTCCAACTCATCAAATGTCAAAGCCTTCAACTTCTGATGTGTCCATCTAACTCCATGACATCTGAGCAACATAAAGTAGAGCTCTCTTCTATCCCTTTTCAATTCTGAGAGAATATTGCTTGCCTTGTGCTTCAAAATCACCTTACAATCCTTCTGAACTCTAAGAAGAAGCTCCAAACCCCATATTTGATCTGAAATGGTCAAGTCTGTATTATCCATGCAACTTTCTTCCCAAGAATTGTACATTTGAACCACCTCTGGCATGTCAAAGTCAACCTGCAATTTTAAGTCTCTCAACTTTTCCCTAGCAAGCTCATCACCATACTCAAGCCTTTCTGGTTCTATAATCATCACACTTGAGTCTGAGCTAGCTCCATCACTTTCTTCTTCAGAAGTCACAACAAATGGTGACTTTTCCTTTTCACCTTGTTCCATCATTTGTTCAGCCAATCTTCTATCAAATTCAACTTGAGCTGCATCCTTTGGAACAATTTCTTCTACCAATTTACCCTTACCCTTATCTGATGGTGCAATGGTTGGTAAGGTAAATGGTAATACCTGAGTAGAAACTTCCTTGATGATAGATGATGACTGGAATACATCACCTTCATGTGCAGGTCTGTCAACGCCCAAATTTATCCTATCAGCGCCCAAAATACTTCTATCAGCGTCCAAAGTTGCCTTGTCAACGCTCAAATATTTTCCCAAGCGCCTTGTGTAACCTCTCTCAACATAGCTGTAAATGATAAATTTAGATTGGTTGGAGAGATTAAGGACGTATCAAAACCTGTTTGTTCCTTCAAAGTTGTAAGGGCTTCAGCAACATCCATTGATTGACCATCTTGACTGCCCTTATCACTCAGATTTCTTTGATCTTCCTCCCCTTTGGAAGACTCCTCCATACCCCTCCTAGCATGATCACTTTCCAAAACAACAATCCTCTCCCTCAATTGCTTGAGTTCAAGGCCTTGTGAGCTGACAATTTGTACTAAGTCTGCATTTTGCTTTTGCAAGCTAATGCAGACTGCCGTCAATTCCAAAAGAGTCATTGGTTCCAGTCTTCCCTTTTCTAAAATGGGGATTTGACCTCCCAAGTCAGATTCATTGGGCATGGATGAGGACTTAAGTATGGTGGGACTGCCTTGGCCAACATCTAAGCCAGAACCAATAGTCCCAGCCTCATCCAGGTCACCAGCCACACTTGTGGTGGTGGTTCTCTCTGCTTCATGGCTAGGACCACCAGAGGAGAACACCTCCAGTAGTCCTTTGGCGTTTCATCAACCTATATTCAGGTGGTGTGGAAGATGGTGTGGAAGAATGGGTAGATGTGGGTTGGTTAAGGGGTGTTTGGGATTGTGAAGGTTGTGTGTCAGCGTTGGAAATAGGCACATCAACGCCAACATTTGATGTGTCAGCGTCAAAGGGTTCTTGGTCAAGTTGCATTTGTTCAGGTGAGGGTAAAGGTTCAGGAATGGGTTCAAGTTGTGGTTGAGGGTCAATTTGAGGTTGGGGTTGTGCTGCTGCAATAACAGCAAGCATGGATGGGGTTAAAGGTAAGTCTCTATGGGGTGGTGAATTCATCTTTGTAAAAATAGCTTTCTTTTGCTCAGGGATTTTATAAAAATCATTGTGATCCCTTGAGCAGTAACCTTGATCATCAAAAATCATTTGCAGAAAACGGGGATAAGCTAAAGTCATTTTTGTCCCCTTGTTTTTACACATCCCTTCAAAAATCATTTTAGAATAGTTATATTTTTGCCCTGTTGCAATGCACACAATAGCACTGGCAATGGATCTATTGATTTCATTGTATGCAGTACATTTGGGACTCAAACATTGAAGGAGAATGTGGATGAGGTACTTCCAGGCTGGGGGAAATTCCTGCTTATGATACTTATTAAGAGTACCTTCATCAGGAAAGGGGTATCCCAAAGCCCTAAGCCCTTGTTCTATTTCATTTATGGGAAGGGTGACTATACCATCAGCATCATCAAGATGCAAGGCCTGACGTACCAAGGCCTCAGTAACCACCCAAGACCTCCCATGAACAATAGAAGTTAATGTGGTCACTCCATTAACTGTTGAGGAACTAACAGTGTTCCAAAACTGCTTAATGTGTGTGACTGGAATGAGTGGTGCATGAGAAAGAGCATACCTTAGTGGGGATGCGTTCAAATACGCCACCATTTGTGTGTATTGAGGAAACAAATCATTATCAGCAACAAGATAAGCAATCATGTTGTGTTGAGACTTGAACCCCAATTCCAATTCTGCTGAGTTAAACTTTGGTGACATTTATGAAAGCTGGTAATTTGAAGTGTAGAAGATGAAGTTGATAAGAGAAAAGTGTTAGACAAGAATTATAGATACCCTGTTTAAAATAGAAGCCAAATTTATAGGAGAGAAAGAATGCATGTGATTGGCCCAAAAATAGGCAAAGATTTTCAAAAACTAATCATGAAAATATTTAAAAAGTTATAAGTTATCTCATGCATTTAATGAAAGTAACAACTCCTAAAATTACGGCTTGAAAATATGTCAAAAAGTAACAACTGGGTAGGTCCCATTGAGTGTCAACGGTCAAAAATAACCTATCAACGCCCAACGACTATAATCTTGTCAACGTTCGCCTAAAGCCATGTCAGCGTCCAATTTGGTCACAACAACGCTTGGAAAAATCTTGTCAGCGTCCAAAAATAAAATTGTTTTAAAAAGTGAAAAATGACCTTAACAAGTAATTTATCCTAGAGAAGATAACCAAAAGCTGATAATTATTATAGGGCGGCAAGCACTGTCCAGTTATGCACACTTGCATAAGCAAGATAGACATAACAGTCCTCTAGTGTCCCTTGCGAACCAAAATTCTTAACAACAAAGTCACCTTATAAAATCCTTGTTACTCCCAGGTAAATCCCATATCAAAATCATTCCCAAGTCTCCCAAAAGACCACAACCAATTCTAGGCCAAAAATGTCTTGGCAGCATGCAAAGTTGATATACTATGCATGCTACAGTGCCTCATGGTTTAGTAAAACTAACCCATACTCACCTGTAGACACAATCTAGAATTGTGATAAGAGTATCATATGGATACCCAAACATCCTAAAGGTTCCTAAAACCTCCCCTTAAACTATGATACAAAAAGTTTGCTAAAATCATGCATGTACATAAAAAATTTATGTCAAGATAGCAATGAAACATTCCAACCATCATCCATAAATAAAAACTTGTCCAAATGCTTCTCCATTGATCCATAAGCAACTCTGTATCCAATGGTATACTGCTAACACCATCTGCACATTTAGATTGAAAACCACAAAACTAACATTGTTGCTGACAACGCCCCGATAACACATGACAGCGTTGAGGGAAGCTTTGTCAGCGTTAGACAATTATATTGCTGACAACGTTGCAAAAAACACTTATCAGTGTTCAAGCAACCTTTGTCAGTGTTAGAAAAATATAGTGGAAAATCTAAATCATCAATAAGACCAATAATAATAATGCATCATCTTGTACATACTTTTACAAAAAGAATCCAAAACACATATTAAGTGAGATTAACCATTCCAATACTTGTTACCAAGTATTGAAATCTTCCAGCATCAAAAGGTTTAGTTAATAAATCTGACACATTTTCCTCAGTGTCAACCCTATCTGGTTGTATTAAACCTTTCTCAAAGCAATCTCTTATAAAATGGTGTCTAATTTCTATGTGTTTAGTTTTAGAATGATGTACAGGATTCTTAATGATGCATAAAGTACTATTATTGTCAACAAATATCTTAGTATGCATGAAATTATACCCATAATCCAACAGCTGGTTCTGAATCCACAACACTTGACCACAACATGCTGCTGCAGCCACATACTCTGCTTCAGTTGTAGAATTAGCCACCACTGTTTGTTTCTTGCATTGCCGAGATATTAACCTGCTCCCAAGAAACTGACATCCACCAGTTATGGATTTCCTATCAAACTTATCACCTCCATAATCACTATCTGAATATGCAATCAGCTCCAATGGTGAATCCTTTGGGTACCACAAACCAAGATTAGGATAGCATCTTAGGTACCTAAAGATCCTCTTCACAGCATAAAGGTGACATTCTTTGGGAGTCACTTGATGGCGTGCACAAGCACACACAGCAAACATAATGTCAGGTCTGGAGGCAGTAAGATACATCAAGGATCCAATCATGGATCTATAATGCCTGACATCAACATCTTTCCCATCTCCAATCTTTCCCCAATGGTGTTCTCTATCCATAGGAGTAGTAGCCCTCTTTTCATGTGGAGAAAAGCCAAACTTCTTCAAGATCTCAGCAACATATTTGTCCTGGGAGATGAAGATACGATCCTCTTTCTGCTGAACTTGTAAACCAAGAAAGAAGTTCATCTCCCCCATAGCACTCATCTTGAATTTGTCTGTCATAAGCTTGGAGAAATCCTCACTCATCTTTGGATCAGTAGACCCAAAAATGATATCATCAACATAGACATGCACAAGCAAAACATCTTTGCCTTTCTTCTTTGTAAATAGTGTATGATCTATGGTGCCCCTCTTGAATCCATTGTCCACCAAATAGGTAGACAAAGTACCATACCATGCTCTGGGGGCTTGATGAAGGCCATACATAGCCTTTTTGACTATATACACTTTATCTGGATGCTCTGGATCCTCAAAACCAGGAGGTTGCATTACATAAACTTCCTCAACAATGGTGCCATACAAGAAAGCACTCTTGACATCCATTTGATAGACTGTGAAGCCCATGCAAGATGCATAGGCTAGAAAAATCCTAATAGCTTCAATCCTTGCAACTGGTGCAAAGACCTCCTCATAGTCTATCCCCTCCTCTTGTGTATAACCTTGAGCCACTAACCTTGCCTTGTTTCTGACCACAATTCCTCTTTCATCTCTTTTGTTCCTTAGAACCCATCTTGTCCCTATAGGTCTGACATATCTAGGACAATCAACCAGCTCCCAAACATCCTGAATTGCAAATTGGTGAAGCTCATCCTGCATTGCTTCCACCCAACTTGGTTCTTTGAGAGCATCAAATATTTTCTTGGGTTCTTCTTGTGACAGAAAACATGCAAACAAACATGCTTGCACAAGAGGGGTATCAACCTTCTTGTGTATATTGGCAATAAATCCACCAAGACCTTGATGAGATCGTCTTCTCTGAACTGGAGTCATAATATCACCAATGATCTGAGATGTGGGGTGATTCTTCATTGTGGAGGTGAGAACCCCTCCTTCAAAAAGTCTGGTGTCCTCAACTTCACGCTCCATGTTGCCAATATCTTCTTCATCAGACTCTCTTTAATCAACAGGAATCTCTTCATGAACATTGGAAGGTCCACCTTGTTCAAAACTTGAAGAGAAAAAATGCCCATAAGTGTTGTCAACGTCTGAATCTTGGTTGTCAGCATCTGGGCTAACATCGCTTGAAATGTTGTTGTCAACGTCTGAGCCATCAACGTCTGAATTGGTCTTGTCAACGCTAGATTTTCCTTTGTCAGCGCCTGAAGAACCATGCATGTTTGTATCTGGTGGTATTTGGAGACCACCATTATCTTGTCCAGCAGCAGCAAAAGCATCTGTCCAAATGGGAATTGTGACATATTCAAATGTAGGAGATGCCTTTTCTGCTTGTGATCCAACCTTCTCATGAACCTGTGTACCTGAAACACTAACAACTTGTTCCTCCACAACATTTGAAGTTACCTTCACAATGTCTGGATTAGTGACAGGCACATAATTTAAAGTTCTAGACAAGGGTTCCAAATCAAACAACCAATTAGGACCACTTTCAGGATCACTAGGTTTATTCTCCAAGAACCTAACATGTACTCTCTCAACTATCCGTTTGTCCTCTTTAAGATAAACCCTATAACCCTTGCTCTGGACTGAATACCCCATGAAGTAACCTTCATCACCGTTTGCACTAAATTTCCCTAAGGCATCACTAGTATCTAATACTACTACATGACATCCAAAAGGTCTGAGAAAACCAATATTAGGTTTTCTTCCCCAAAGTAACTCATAAGGTGTTTTGTTCTGAATTTTGTTAACCAATGCTCTATTTTGCACATAGCATGCTGTATTAACAGCCTCAGCCCAAAAGGCTATAGGAAAGTGAGCATCAGCCAACATTGTTCTAGCTGCTTCAATTAGGGTTCTATTTTTCCTTTCAGCAACCCCATTTTGTTGTGGGGTTCTAGCAATACTAAATTGCCTAGTAATTCCTTTCCTGGCACAAAAATAATCTAGCTTCTTGTTCCTAAATTCTCCACCATTATCACTCCTAAGCATTTTAACCTCATTTCCAGACCTTTTCTCAATCTGAGTGATAAAATCAATAAGAACATCAGCTGTGTCACTCTTCATAGCTAGAAAGAATGTCCAAGTAAACCTAGAAAAGTCATATGTGACAACAAAGCAATATGACTTACCATTCAAACTCTCTATATTTGTGGGACCAAAGAGGTCCATGTGAAGCATATGAAGAGGTCTGGAACTAGTATGCACCTGTTTGGACTTAAATGAGACCTTGTGCTGCTTGCCTTTAAGACATGCAACACAAGAGTGGTCATTGTGGAAGGCCTTCTCAGGCAAACCATCAACTAAACCAAGCCTCACAAGTCTATTTATATTTTTAAAATTTATGTGCCCTAGTCTCCTGTGCCACAAATTACTTTCATCTACTGAGGCCTTAGCATAAAAACAAGACATATTGGTATTCACTTTGATCCCATTTAAATTCACATTATATATGTCCTTATGCCTAGGTGTTCTATACTCAATATACTTCTCATCAGGGATCTTAAAATCCTTGCTTAACACCAAACACTCAGTATCAGTGAAAAGAACCTTATTTTTGTTATCACAAACTTGTGATACACTAAACAGATTATAGTCCAGTTCTTTTACCAGGAAGACATTCTCAAAACGCAGAGTATTGGTGAGAAGGGTTCCTTTGCCTGTAATGGTGCCATAGCCCCCTCCAAAGTATACCTTATCACCATCTTTAATCGGAGTGAAGTTCGTCAGATAGTCTTCCTTTCCTGTCATGTGCCTTGAGCATCCACTATCCCAATATCCATAATCATTGATCTGTCTTTGAATGCCCTGCACATAAAGAAAACAAATTAGTTTTCTTTGGGAACCCAAGTCTCAGAAGACTTGGATTCATCTGGTTGTTCAATAAGAACAGACTTAGTTCTCACAACAACCCCATTCTCATCCTTTTTAGGATGAAATACCCAGTTAACCCCAATAGGTTTTGTAATGACCTTTGAAATGTAATTAAATCTATTGCAAGTCATTGAAATCCCATTATCATTAGGGTTTTGATCTTTCTTGGGTCTCCATGTTAAGCTTGAAGAAGCTTTAGACCTCTTACCTTGTGGCTGCAAATATTTAGGTCTGGTCACGTTTCTGTCAGCGTTGGATTTTGTCCTGTCAACGCTGAAATTACCCTTGTCAGCGTTGAATCTAGGGTTAGCTACAGGAACCCATTGCCTATTTGACCAGGTGTTTGTCTTTTGAAAAGGTCTTTGTCCATGAGTGTTAGACCTTCTAGAGAAGAATGGGGCAGGTCTAATCACTTGTGGACTTTGCTGCACACAAGGTTTGGGTCTGACAACGTTTGACTTCCTAACAACGTTGACTTTCTTCCTATCAGCGCTGAAATTGTTCCTATCAGCGCTGGCTTTGGGAGCGTTGACACACTTGTATGCCAAATGTGAAAAGCTACCACAAGTGTAACAGGCTTTCTTAGACACAAACTTAGGTCTAGTAGAGAAGAAACCTGCTCCATGATTGCTAACTTGGCTCTTGGGTGACCTATTATTCCTATACATCTCTGCATATTTAATGGTAGGTCTTCTAACAGTGTTTGAGCCTAGGTCAACAGCTTTACCAGTGATTGGATGAGTAACCTTAATGGGTGGTGATTCATTGGGACTTTCACATAGAAAACCTCCCTTAACAAATAAAGTAGGGTTAGCTTTCTTCCACTCATTTAGGTCAGTCAATTTTTGTTGATACTCTTCCACTGGAGTGACAACTCTTGGTGGAGGAATGAATTCCTCTTCTTGGCATTCTGGTATCCCAGTCCAAGACAAGTCCTTTCTAGGGACACCATAGAAGTCACCAGCTGGTGGTGGAACCAGAGAGTAATCATTCATCCCAATCCCAGTCATGTCCTTAGGATCCCTTTGCTTAGCTACACAGTCTCCTAGGGTTTGGGTGGCTCTATCAAATCTTTGAATCTTGAGGTCAACATTATCTTTATTCTTAATGGCCTCATCTAACTTAGCCTGTAGGTCTCTATTGACCTTTGTCATGATGTTTCTAATATCCATACTACCCTCTAGCTCATGTTTTAAGATATTGATCTTATCTTTTAAGTCAAATTCCATTTTCTTGTATTCAGAAACGGTTTTCTCAGTTTCAGTAAGAGCTAGTTGGTAATTGGACAATTTACACCTTTCAGTGCTCATATCATCTTTTAGTTTTAACACCTCTTTGTTAAGTCTAGCAGTGTTTAACCTACAACCTTTGCTACAAAAAGCATCATCATATACCTCATTATCAGATGAGGAGGAGGAGTGTGCCATGAGAGCATATTCAACATGCTCTTCTTCTTCAATATCAGCAACCAAAGCTTTGTCCTCTTCAGCATTCTTAGCCAGATAGCTCCAATCCCATCCTGTACCATCAATTCCTTGAACTGCAACCATGGCTTTGGAATCCTGAGCTTTAACAATCTGACTTGAGGGTTTACCAACATCAGATCTTCTAGGAGATATGCATTCCCTCATGAAGTGTCCCATACGATGACAGTTATAGCATTCAACTTTGGATTTATCAAATCCAGTTGTGTCTTTAGCATTGAAGGTCATCTTCTTCTTGAACCTTCTATTCCACCTATTTGCTCTTATGCTAGCAAGAGCCATGTTCCACTTGATGTCCATCTATTCCAAGTGCTCATCACTTATCTGCTCAAGGTCCTCATATGTAATCACTGAACCATTGGGCAAAGAAGCAATGGAAGCAACAACCATTAACAAGGTGTTTAGGCACAATAACATGAATTAAAACAATAAGATTGCTAATTATATTGATAATCAACAATCACTAGACGTGTATACATTGAATCCCACGTCTAGTCGACACACACTTTAGGTTTACATTGTGAATGAATTATATGAATAAAACCTAAGACCCTTGGTTCCTTTTATAGTGTAAGGATTAGGGTTTACAAGAGATAAGAATGAATAAACAAGTAAATCTTCTATTTAAATAAACTTATGCAGAATATCTTTTGCATGTTTATCTAAATAGAAGCTTCCATAAGCTTCTTTTGTCTACGTTTTGTCAATGCTTGAATTGCACACGACAATGCTTAGACAATAACTTCACGTTTTCTTCATTTTTGAGTTTCTGCCACATCAACATTTTGACCCAACAGAAATTATACCCATAGTCCAACAGCTGGTTCTGAATCCACAACACTTGGCCACAACATGCAGCTGCAGCCACATACTCTGCTTCAGTTGTAGAATTAGCCACCACTGTTTGTTTCTTGCATTGCCAAGATATTAACCTGCTCCCAAGAAACTGACATCCACCAGTTGTGGATTTCCTATCAAACTTATCACCTCCATAATCACTATCTGAATATGCAATCAGCTCCAATGGTGAATCCTTTGGGTACCACAAACCAAGACTCGGATAGCATCTTAGGTACCTAAAGATCCTCTTCACAGCATAAAGGTGACATTCTTTGGGAGTCACTTGATGGCGTGCACAAGCACACACAACAAACATAATGTCAGGTCTGGAAGCAGTAAGATACATCAAGGATCCAATCATGGATCTATAATGCCTGACATCAACATCTTTCCCATCTCCAATCTTTCCCCAAGGGTGTTCTCTATCCATAGGAGTAGTAGCCCTCTTTTCATGTGGAGAAAAGCCAAACTTCTTCAAGATCTCAGCAACATATTTGTCCTGGGAGATGAAGATACGATCCTCTTTCTGCTGAACTTGTAAACCAAGAAAGAAGTTCATCTCCCCCATAGCACTCATCTTGAATTTGTCTGTCATAAGCTTGGAGAAATCCTCACTCATCTTTGGATCAGTAGACCCAAAAATGATATCATCAACATAGACCTGCACTAGCAAAACATCTTTGCCTTTCTTCTTTGTAAATAGTGTCTGATCTATGGTGCCCCTCTTGAATCCATTGTCCACCAAATAGGTAGACAAAGTACCATACCATGCTCTAGGGGCTTGATGAAGGCCATACATAGCCTTTTTGACTCTATACACTTTATCTGGATGCTCTGGATCCTCAAAACCAGGAGGTTGCATTACATAAACTTCCTCAACAATGGTGCCATACAGGAAGGCACTCTTGACATCCATTTGATAGACTGTGAAGCCCATGCAAGAAGCATAGGCTAGAAAAATCCTAATAGCTTCAATCCTTGCAACTGGTGCAAAGACCTCCTCATAGTCTATCCCTTCCTCTTGTGTATAACCTTAAGCCACTAACCTTGCTTTGTTTCCGACCATAATGCCTCTTTCATCTCTTTTGTTCCTGAGAACCCATCTTGTCGCTATAGGTCTGACATATCTAGGACAATCAACCAGCTCCCAAACATCCTGAATTGCAAATTGGTGAAGCTCATCCTGCATTGCTTCCACCCAACTTGGTTCTTTGAGAGCATCAAATATTTTCTTGGGTTCTTCTTGTGACAGAAAACATGCAAACAAACATGCTTGCACAAGAGGGGTATCAACCTTCTTGTGTATATTGGCAATAAACCCACCAAGACCTTGATGAGATCTTCTAGACTGAACTAGAGTCATAATATCACCAATGATCTGAGATGTGGGGTGATTCTTCATTGTGGAAGTGAGAACCCCTCCTTCAAAAAGTATGGTGTCCTCAATTTCACGTTCCATGTTGCCAATATCTTCTTCATCAGACTCTCTTTGATCAACATGAACCTCTTCATGAACATTGGAAGGTCCACCTTGTTCAAAACTGGAAGAGAAAAGATGCCCATAAGAGTTGTCAACGTCTAAATTTTGGTTGTCAGCGTCTGGGCTAACAACGCTTGAAATGTTGTTGTCAACGTCTGAGCCATCAACGTCTGAATTGGTCTTGTCAGCGCTAGATTTTCCTTTGTCAGCGCCTGAAGAACCATGCATGTTTGTATCTGGTGGTATTTGGAAACCACCATTATCTTGTCCAGCAGCAGCAGCAGCAGCAAAAGCATCTGTCCAAATGGGAATTGTGACATATTCTAATGTAGGGGATGCCTTTTCTGCTTGTGATCCAACCCTCTCATTAACCTGTGTACCTGAAACATTAACAACTTGTTCCTCCACAACATCTGAAGTTACCTTCACAATGTCTGGATTAGTGACACGCATATAATTTAAAGTTCTAGATAAGGTTCCAAATCAAACAACCAATTAGGACCACTTTCAGGATCACTAGGTTTATTCTCTAAGAACCTAACATGTACTCTCTCAACTATACGTTTGTCCTCTTTAAGATAAACCCTATAACCCTTGCTCTGGACTGAATACCCCATGAAATAGCCCTCATCACCTTTTGGACTAAATTTCCCTAAGGCATCACTAGTATCTAATACTACTACATGACAACCAAAAGGTCTGAGAAAACCAATATTAGGTTTTCTACCCCAAAGTAACTCATAAGGTGTTTTGTTCTAAATTTTGTTAACCAATGCTCTATTTTGCACATACCATGCTGTATTAACAGCCTCAGCCCAAAAGGCTATTGGCAAGTGAGCATCAGCCAACATTGTTCTGGCTGCTTCAATTAGGGTTCTATTTTTCCTCTCAGCAACCCCATTTTGTTGTGGGGTTCTAGCAATACTAAATTGCCTAGTAATTCCTTTCCTGGCACAGAAATCATCTAGCTTCTTGTTCCTAAATTCTCCACCATTATCACTCCTAAGCATTTTAACCTCACTGCCAGACCTTTTCTCAATCTGAGTGATAAAATCAATAAGAACATCAGCTGTGTCACTCTTCATAGCTAGAAAGAATGTCCAAGTAAACCTAGAAACGTCATCTGTGACAACAAAGCAATATGACTTACCATTTAAACTCTCTATATTAGTTGGACCAAAGAGGTCCATGTGAAGCATATGAAGAGGTCTGGAACTAGTATGCACCTGTTTGGACTTGAATGAGACCTTGTGCTTCTTGCCTTTAAGACATGCAACACAAGAGTGGTCATTGTGGAAGGCCTTCTCAGGCAAACCATCAACTAAACCAAGCCTCACAAGTCTATTTATATTTTTAAAATTTATGTGTCCTAGTCTCCTGTGCCACAAATTACTCTCATCTACTGAGGCCTTAGCATAAAAACAAGACATATTTGTATTCATTTTAATCCCATTTAAATTCGCATTATATATGTCCTTATGCCTAGGTGTTCTATACTCAATATATTTCTCATCAGGGATCTTAAAATCCTTGCTTAACACCAAACACTCAGTATCAGTAAAAAGAACCTTATTTTTGTTATCACAAACTTGTGATACACTAAACAGATTGTAATCAAGTTCTTTTACAAGGAAGACGTTCTCAAAACGCAAATTATTGGTGAGAAGGATTCCTTTGCCTATGATAGTTCCATATCCTCCTCCCAAGTATACCTTATCACCATCTTTTATAAGAGTGAAATTCGTCAGATAGTCTTCCTTCCCTGTCATGTGCCTTGAGCATCCACTATCCCAATATCCATAATCATTGATCTGTCTTTGAATGCCCTGCACATAAAGAAAACAAATTAGTTTTCTTTGGGAACCCAAGTCTCAAAAGACTTGGATTCATCTGGTTGTTCAATAAGAACAGACTTAGTTCTCACAACAACCCCATTCTCATCCTTTTTAGGATGAAATACCCAGTTAACCCCAATAGGTTTTGTAATGACCTTTGAAATGTAGTTAAATCTATTGCAAGTCATTGAAATCCAATTATCATTAGGGTTTTGATCTTTCTTGAGTCTCCATGTTAAGCTTGAAGAAGCTTTAGACCCCTTACCTTGTGGCTGCAAATATTTAGGTCTGGTCACGTTTCTGTCAGCGTTTGAATTTGTCCTGTCAACGCTGAAATTACCCTTGTCAGCGTTGAACCTAGGGTTTGCTACAGGAACCCATTGCCTATTTGACCAGGTGTTTGTCTTTTGAAATGGTCTTTGTCCATGAGTGTTAGACCTGCTAGAAAAGAATGGGGCAGGTCTAATCACTTGTGGACGTTGCTGCACACAAGGTTTGGGTCTGACAACGTTTGACTTTCTAACAACGTTGACTTTCTTTCTGTCAGTGCTGAAATTGTTCCTGTCAGCGCTGGCTTTGGGAGCGTTGACACACTTGTATGCCAAATGTGAAAAGCTACCACAAGTGTAACAGGCTTTCTTAGACACAACCTTAGGTCTAGAAGAGAAGAAACCTGTTCCATGATTGCTAACCTGGCTCTTGGGTGACCTATTATTCCAATACATCTCTGCATATTTAATGGTAGGTCTTCTAACAGTGTTTGAGCCTAGGTCAACAGCTTTACCAGTGATTGGGTGAGTAACCTTAATGGGTGCTGATTCATTGGGACTTTCACATAGCAAACCTCCCTTAACAAATAAAGTAGGGTTAGCTTTCTTCCACTCATTTAGGTCAGTGAATTTTTGTTGATACTCTTCCACTGGAGTGACAACTCTTGGTGGAGGAATGAATTCCTCCTCTTGGAGCTCTGGTAAACCATTCCAAGATAAGTCCCTTCGTCGGACACCATAGAAGTCACCAGCTGGTGGTGGAACCAGAGAGTAATCATTCATCCCAATCCCAGTCATGTCCTTAGGATCCCTTTGTTTAGCTACACAGTCTCCTAGGGTTTGGGTGGCTCTATCAAATCTTTGAATTTTGAGGTCAACATTATCTTTATTCTTAATGGCCTCATCTAACTTAGCCTGTAATTCACTATTAACCTTTTTCATGATGTTTCTAACATCCATACTACCCTCTAGCTCATGTTTTAAGATATTGATCTTATCTTTTAAGTCAAATTCCATTTTCTTGTATTCAGAAACGGTTTTCTCAGTTTTAGTAAGAGCTAGTTGGTAATTAGACAATTTACACCTTTCAGTGCTCATGTCATTCTTTAGCTTTAACACCTCTTTGTTAAGTCTTTTAGTGTTTAACCTACAACCTTTGCTACAAAAAGCATCATCATATACCTCATTATCAGATGAAGAGGAGGAGTGTGCCATGAGAGCATATTCAACATGCTCTTCTTATTCAATATCAGCAATCAAAGCTTTATCCTCTTCAACATCCTTAGCCAGATAGCTCCAATCCCATCCTGTACCATCAATTCCTTGAACTGCAACCATGGCTTTGGAATCCTGAGCTTTAACAACCTGACTTGAGGGTTTACCAGCATCAGATCTTCTAGGAGATCTGCATTCCCTCATGAAGTGCCCCATACGATGACAGTTGTAGCATTCAACTTTGGATTTATCAAATCCAGTTGTGTCTTTAGCATTGAAGGTCATCTTCTTTTTAAACCTTCTGTTCCACCTATTTGCTCTTATACTAGCAAGAGCCATGTTCCACTTGATGTCCATCTCTTCCAAGTGCTCATCACTTATCTGCTCAAGGTCCTCATATGTAATCACTGAACCATTGGGCAAAGAAGCAATGTAAGGACACACAGTATCCAAATCCAAACCAGCAGGTTTAACTCTTGGGGAGTCATTCTTGAATGTGTCAGCGTCTGAATAGGAGACGTTGACAGGACTTGTTCCAGCGCTGACATATGATGATCCAGTAACTGGATGCATATAAGAGTCCTTCTGATTGAATTGACCTTCACTATGAGAGAAGAAGGCCATGTTGCTGGTGGTAGATTTGCTTCCATGCTCTGAAAGAGTTTCATCTTCCAACAGTCTTAGTTTGTTGTAGATGTCATCAAACGAGGAGCTCTTGTAAGTATTGTTGGCAAGAATGGATCTTGCCTCGATCTTCCATGCCTCACCAAGACTTTTAAGAAAGGTAGCATTGGTGTCAACATCACCAACTTGTGTCCCCATGAAGGACAACTTGCTTGTGATATCAAGCAATCTGCTTCTCACACTACTCAGTTTCTCATTGGGTTGAGCTTTGAAGACAGCATAATCATGCAGAAGTTGCTTTTTCTTTTCTTCCTTAGTGTCTGCATTGCCACCATATGCAACTTCAAGTGCTTCCCAAAGATCCTTAGCAGATTCATAGCCTCTATATTTATGCTGGTTTTCTTGTCCCAAAGAGACTTTTAGAATATTTAGGGCTTTCATGTCAACCCTTTTCTTTGCAATATCTTCAGCAGCTACAGCTCTACCATCTCCAGGTTTTTCTTTCTTATCCTCTTCAGGGCATCCTTCAACAGCTGTTCTTTGACTAATGGCATCAAGAATCTTTTGAGCCTTATTGAATGAGTTTCCATATTCAATAATCTCCCAGAGTGTGTAGTCATAGATCCCCAGATATTGTTCAAAGTTGAACTTCCATAAGTCAAAGTTGGTTGCATCAAGCATGGGAATCTTGATGTTTGGTAAGGGTGAGGAGGAGGAGGTTATTGCTTCAGACATGATGTTGTTAGGGTTTCTGAGAAAATTAGGGTTTTGGTGTTTTTAGGGTTTTGGTGTTCGTGTATGGTGTTCTTTAAAGATCAAAAGTTCCTCAACAAGCTCTGATACCACTTGTTGATCCCAAACCTAGATCGATTAGCTTTGTGTATACGAGATTAGATCAAGTAATACACGTAGAGAAACCTTTGTATATACTTTATGAATCTAAGTGTTATGCGGAATTTAACACTTAAACAAGAACACACAAGATGTAAACAAACTTTCACTTTGATTATCAATGTTGAACTTGCTTACAATGAAAGATGTTTACGAATGAAAACTTATATAAAACTTATTATTAAACATTAACCTAAAGGCCTTCTTTTATAGATACAAGAAGCCTTGTACAATAATCTACGTATCAACTATTCTAGGTAAAGATAAATATAGAAAATACATTGTCGTTTCTATCCTTACTAGAAGTATTCTAGAATATAATAAACGTGTAGATTATATCTTCCATCAGTGCTTGTCTTCAATGTGTCAACGCTTGACTCTAACTTGTCAACGCTTGAGCTGTCAGCGCTTGTTTTCTTCTTGTCAACGCTTGATTTGTTCTTGTCAGCGCTCAAGTGATCTGGCCTTAATTTATTCCCAACAGTTACCACCCGCGGCGGCATTAAGATAATCTCTCTTCAAACCATTGTAAAACGTGTCAATTTGATGCAAGTCGGAAACTCCGTGATGAGGACACTCATGTAACATTTCCTTAAACCGATTCCAAGCCGTAGAAAAACTCTCATTAAATTCTTGTGAAAATTTTGAAATCTCGTTTTTCAAATGCGTAGTCTTAGAGGGCGAGAAAAATTGGTTCACAAATTTTGAAACGAGATCCTTACACGTCAATATAGAATTGGGTGGCTCTTTCTCTAACCAAATTTTAGCGGGCCCCGCTAAGGAATACGGAAAAAGCATCATCTTAATCGAATCATTAGCAACGTCCTCAAACTTGCAAGTGGCGGTAAGACGTTTGAATTGGCGGATATGGTTGTGTGGGTTGTCCTTTTCAACACCACGGAATTTGTTGTTTTGGATCATCGACAACAAACCCGTTTTCACTTCAAAATTCTCCGCAAGGATGGCAGGAATCACAATAGCCTCTCCATAACCCTCGGTGGGTGCTTGAATTAACTCCATCATAGTTCGATTAGCCATGGTTGGTTCTTCTTCTACGATAGGTTCGTCAATAGGAGACTCCTTACTAGAAAGGTTAGGTGTGGTCTCCTTTCGGTTTTTTCGTTTACGTGCACGTCTTGCTTGATTACGAGTAAGCATAAACGTCACGTACAACGTGGGGATGAGCAAATAAGATTCTTTTTGGTGTTTTTAATTTTTCCAATTTTATTTTTTGTTGGTTTTTGATTGTTTTTACTTTTTGGATTTTGTGAATGTATTAAGTAGACAAAAATCTACAAATCACTCCTCAAATCAAACCTCTTGATTAAAGGTGTGTCAAGAAATGATAATGATCACGTGAAGTGAACGCCTTCGATGACTTAAGAACGTTGGTGGAACACCAAAACGTTCAAGAGGGTTTAATCAAATGAAACCAAGAAAATATATATGATACTTAGATAATACTTTGGTTGGCAAACCCTCGATTAGACTTTTTTATCTAAACACGCACAAGCAAAGGGGGAAACTAGGCGGCGCGAAGCACTTAAGAGCCTTTTTTCTTAGGGTATATTTTATAATACCCGCCTTATACCCACCTTATAGTTTGTGTTTGTCAAAATTAAGCTTCACGAAAGTAATTATCTATTTTGCCTTTTTTCTTGTTTGAGATTCGAATACAATGATTGAGTAATGACCTCCCAATCAAGGTTATGTTTTCACACTTTTGGAATACTTGTGAATTTATTGTTCTACGTATACAATATAGTAACATTCACACAAAAAACGAAAAACCGATAATACGTATTAGTAGAGTGATACTAATACAAATAGCTATTATGGCTAGTATAAAAACAACAAATGTTCAAATCAAAATACAACACGCCTCCCTGGCAGCGGCGCCAAAATGATGGTGGTAGTAATACGTCTTTTAGGAAATAGAGCGTAATTAGGGCAAGTATTAACAAGTAGTTCAGGAAAACTACAAGTAAATGACCCAAAGTGGGGATCGTTCTCAAGGAGGCTAGTGTGTTGTGTAGATAGATGATTAACTTTGTGATTATAATTTATGAGAAAAGAAAAAGAGAAAAGAGAGTAGAAAAGGATGACGGTTACGATTATGAATTACACTAAGACGAAATCGTACACGTAAAATTGTAAAAAGTGACTAAGTTAAAAAGTTACCCAAAAAATCCTAGAAAATTGAAATAAATCCTAAAAAATGTAATTAGAGTTTACAAAAAATCAAAATTCACTCAAACCATTTATTTAATTAAATATTAATTTTTTAATGCTAATTAAAGCCCAAAAAATAATTTAATTAACAAAAAGCCCAAAATGAGATTTTTCACTTTATAAACCTCTAAAACGACTTAACTAAATTAAAAACTATTTTTGAAAATTATAAAATTAATTTAAATACTATTTAAAAATGATAAAAAACTATAAAAACTTAAAATAATTCTAAAAATTATTTAAATGACACTAAAAATAATATAAAAAATTTAAAATTCCTAACTAAATGTATTTGAACTAGGAAAAATGAAAAACTTGCAAAAATATAAAATTTAATTTTTAATAATAAAACAATAATAAAATAATATTAAAAATCCAAAATTTATAAAAAATTCTAAAAAGTTGCAAACTAGTTTATTTGAACCTAATAAACACAGAAATGAACTTGAAATTACCAAAATAACCCTATTGGGCCTTAAAATGGGCTAAATGACAAAACAGACCTTAATGGGCTTAGATTTGGCCCAATAAGAAAAAGTCCACCAAATAAGCCCAAAACATCCTATGTGACTTAAAATTTGATTTTAAGAACAAAACTCTGAAGGCCTAAAAGCTGAAAGTAAGCTTGTCACAGCTTAATAAGTCAACAACTTATTCTTAATGGGCGTTTTGGCCCATTTAGCCATAAGTTAATGCCATAAGCTCTAATTTGACACACAAGATTCTTTTGGGATACCAAAGAGATCTGTGAAAACAAATTTTGAAAAAAGCCCAAGAAATAAGCCTGAAATAAGCAAAAGCTCTCTTCACAAAACAAAAAAATAGTCATTTTTGAGTTATAGGCTACCTCAAGTGCTAATTCAAGTTGCAAAAGGTTTTAAATGATTTAATTAAGCAAAATAATCAAAAAACTTTCCAATAAGTACACTGAATAAACTGTAATAAGCAAATAATCACTTATGTAAAAGTCAAACTGTTTGGTTTTCTAGTCAAAGCTCAAAGTCAAACCCTAATATGCTCCAAATTAGTTCAATGGGTCAAATAAGGAAGATTGATCACAAAAAATAAGTTGTTGCAAGTCCCAATAAGCTAGAATAGCTTATGAATAAGTTGATGATCAAATAACACTAGCAGTGGCTAGTTTCAGGAGAAAGGAATTCCCACTGCTTGACTATTTTAACTTTTTGTCTTATGTGACTTTTTGTTGGATTCAAGTTAAGCTAAGGCACCCAAGTAATAAGTGGATCACAAGGAGTCAACAACAACAATAAAATCACAATTTCACCAAGCCAATTAGTACAGATTAATCAAAAGATCCCCATATATGCACCAAACATGAACAATAGCAGTTATGAACTTAATAAGCAGTTTTGGCAAGAATAAGCCAACCAAATTGAACCAAATGCACACAACAGCTTATATTAATTCAAATGAACATAAATCAACTGGTTTCATGCAATGATTCAAGGTTTAGACAAAGATTCAAGCCAAAAATTGTTACTGATGAACAAAGAACAAGCAGTTTATGAAGTTTGCTGATATACTTGACCACAAGACCAGATTCAAACCCTCAAATCTCTTTAACAAGTTATATAAACTTGATTTAATCACTTGTTAGCCCTAAGCATGCATACAATCTATGTGTTACCAAGATCTTAGGTCAAAACAAGCAGATATCAAACTTTTATAACACAATAAAGAAAATGATGTTCAAAAGCCAAAGACTTGCATATATCAGCACAATACCAAGTATTTATCAGATTCAAGAACAAAACAACACTTACCAATAACTCAAAAACAAATTGCAATCTTAAACAGGTTAACCCAAACACCTCTTTCACTTTTTAATCCAAAATTTAAACAAGTAAATGTGTGATTCAGTGTTGCCCAAGCCCAATCTAACACAATAACATCAATATTATGCAGTATCAAGCAATTTTAAGCCACAAGAACAACAAGTATAACAGCAGAATACAAATTCACAAAAATTACGTATTTTATCAGATTTTTGGTAAAAAAGGCTCAAACATCATGAATGCACATCCACACTCACAAATTTTTGAGCTTATGTGCCTAGCAAAACAAGGCACAAGCTTTCACAATCAAAGATGCTAAGATTCAACAAGGTTATAACACAAATATATAAAATAGAAAAGTGGAAAAAGCTTGATTAATGCAACCTTTGTACCCACTCCTTGATTATCCCCAAACCACAAGCTCCCAACACCTTGATAATCTTCTTATTAGGGTGTTTAGATCACTTGTAATCCAAAATTCCAAGGATGTACCAAAGACTTAGCAAAATATCAAGTTTTTGCGAAAACTTGGCAATTTCTTGCACAAGGTCTAAAAACAGGTTTTAAGATTCAAACAACACAAACATATATCAATAATAAGTAAGGAATTAAGTTGGCACTTGGATTTCATCAACAATATCAAACACTTTTCATTAAAATGAACAAGGCTTTACAGATTTGTGATAAAGGAAAAACCAAGAGCAAAGAAAAAATTTAGGAGGTCCTATGCCTTATATACGCTACAATGATGAACTACAAACCTTAAAAAACGTAAACCCTAACTTGTAGAAGCCCAAAATTTCCCTTGCAGATTTTTGAATTCTCTTGAACATGTGAACTTTTCTTGGCAGTTTGTGGGGTGTATAGTTGTTGGAATGTGATCAAGGGTCCATAGTGAAGATTAGAAACAAAGCACAATGTGGGGCGTTGGATTCCTTTGACACTTTTGTCATCTTCTTCATGTGTGTAGCAGGGCAGGTTACATGTGACATGGCTAGTGATGTGGCACAAGGTTTAAGAGTTGGGTTCTGATTAATGTGACCATAATCACAATTCTGGAGGTTTATAGGGCTTAATTACAAGTAATTAAGAAATCCCTAATTGTGTTCATAATGTGAGTAGTGGTGGTTTTAATCTGGATTTGTGTTTGAATAAAGTGTTAAGAGTCAGATTATTTAACTAATCAGATTAGTTATAAATTAGTTGTGGGTGGGAAATGATGTGGCAAAAAGCTGGGTTGTGATTGGCTGAAAGTGGTGAGTGGGGCACGTGTCACACTCCCACTGGTCTAGGTATCTTTGTTTTATGCCCACATTAAACCCCTCTATTTTCAAACTCCTTTCATTCTTGTTTAAATAGCACATAATCCGAATTCCTTTATAAACCAAGTTTTGGTTTTCACACTTTTGCCCCAAAAAGTTTCCAAAAGTAATTTTAGAGGTATCTCTTGCCAATTCTTGATACTTGAAGGGTTGTTTTGGCATTTTCTTCTAAGTTTATGGTCTTGACTTGTATTATTTACTTCTTGGAGGACTAATACTGACAAGTATTCATTTATGAGGGACCATTCTTGCCAATTCTTCAAAGTGGAGGGCCATTTTTGTAAATTTGACAAACTTTAAGGACCAATCTTGTAATTATGAATAAACAAGGGTTTAAAGTGTCAATTATTCAATATTGGAGGACCCTTCTTGTACAATCTTCAATTCTTCAAGGGTTATTCTTGGAAAATCACCTTTATGGCTTGGTTCATTGTGCGGCTTCGTTTCCCGTGTTCGTTTTTGCTTGTTTCTTGTGATCTTTTGTCATTTTCTCAATCTCCGTACCTAAAATACAGATGTAACACACACAAGCATATATTTGGCATTTTTCATGATATTTAATCCATTTTAAGCCCATTTTGGACGATGAGACTATGTATAAAAGAAGTCTCATCAAGTAGCCTTGCTTTGGTTATTTGTGTTTCACTATTAAGAAAAAAAAAGAAAATAAGAGTCATAGTTAAGTTGTTTGCCAAAATAGAAAAAGAGTAGGAACTGGATGCGTTTGGTGTAGAAAAATATAAACAAAGAAATAAAATCATTGATAAAAAATGTGATTAGTGGGTATTGAACTGCTGACCTTAGTTTTATAAACCAAATTCTTTTACCATTGTGATCTATTAGTTTTATTGGTTAAACTTGCTTATTTATAGTTTATGTAGAATTTGTTTAGCCATAGTTTTAGAGTTTTATTATCTCTTAAAATGATTTTAATAAATTTTAAATAATTACTTCAATACTAATTAATAAAATCAGAGTTTATAGTAGGTTTTTTTAAAAAATTATATATTATAGAATTAATTAAAAATAGTTTTAAAATGTCGATTAGTTTATTTATCGTTAACCGTTTGTTGTCCTGTGATCTCGGCGTTTCCGATTCATATCTTTTGGCGAGGAGCTTTACGGTTCTTTTAGCTAGATTAAGTTTTAAAGTTTAAAGCTTGATTTCTTTTTATCTCGTTAGCTATACGATAAAATTGATAACTTTATCGGCTAATTAGTTGGATTAAAACTTTGAAAGTTATAAGCATTTGATTTAATTTAGTTTCAGATCGGGGATTTAATTTTTCGTCTTCGTTTCATCATTTCGGGTTAAATTCTCTATCTCTTTTCTTATTTTATTTCATTATCTTAAATATGATTGTTATAATTGCTTTGTTGATGTTTAGGTTTATTATCATGATTATAATAGTTTTAATTATGCTTGTTTAGTTTAGCATCTTTATTGTCGTTAGCATTATTTTTAGATATCTTTCGCTTTGCATTCGTAGTTTAATTATCGCGTTCATTATCTTTTAATATTTATTCGTTAAGTCTAGTAGTTTAAATTTAAAAATCAAAACCCTTTTTATTTGAGCATCAAACTTTAGACATAAACGCGGATTTCCATTCACACTTCGCCGGAACTACGATAACCTTTCGGGTGTACGAAAACGACTCAATCAAATGGCGCCGCTGCCGGGGAATGTGTGTAGCGATGTTTGTGTTGTGTTTTTAGTTAGTGACTTGAATATCCTTTCGCTTTGAAAGTTTATTTTACGTATTTATGTATATATATATATATATATATATATATATATATATATATATATATATATATATATATATATATATATATATATATATATATATATATATATATATATATATATATATATATATATATATATATATATATATATATATATATATATATATATATATATATATATATATATAATATTTAAAAATCCAAAAAAATATAAAATCAATAAAAACAAAAATATAATTTCTTATTTTATCTTATTCTCTTTATTACTATATATCATAAAAAATAATAAAAAAATAATAAAAAAATAAAAAAATAAAAAACCCAAAAATATTTTCTTTCGACTTTATTTTTTCTTTTAGCTATATATTATATATGATATATAGTTTTATATAGTATATTATAATCTAATATTTTCTTTTTATTATTTTATTATTAATTAAAAAAAATTTTCAAAAATATTCCTGTTTATCCTCTATTGTGTTTAATTCTTTTTCTCAACCCCTCTTATTTTTAATTCTTCATGGATTCGCATGTCAATTGTGTAGGGTGTGGGAGACCATCGACTGGTAGTCAATCATGTCATTGGTGTTCATGCGAGCGGTGCGGAATGGATATCCCTAATTACGAATTTGGACATTGTTCATTTTGCAATTCGATCAATTCATACTTCACCTCTAATGACACTATCTCACCCTCTTCCATATATGACGATCCGTATCCGCAACATGCACCGGGTTTTTCTCAATACCCGTGTTGCAACAATTGTGGGGGCCCTCATGATACTTTTTCTTGTCAACCGATTAATTATTATGAGCCAAATCCGTGCTATAATTCTGGTTTTCATAATTTTGAGCCCCCACATTACACCCTCGATCATCAACCTTCTTTTGCAATGAGTGAAGACCAATGAGGCACTATTTTGAATGCACTCCTAAAAGTTCAAGATAAATTAGAGCGACTTAAAGATAAATTGCAAGAGGAAAGGCGACAAGAGCAAGTATCTAGTCCTAGTGCTTATACCTCTACGCCTCGTGTGATTCCTTATTGTTATGATGACGACGAGGATAATATTTACGATCTCAATCCATCATGTGAGACTACCACTTCTATTCTCGATTCTTCCACTACGGAGACGGATGCCTCTCTCATTATGGGGGATGAGGGTCTTATCACTATTCCTTGTGATGAGATTCTTATTCCAATCCAAAGTGAACCTACGGTTGCTTCCGATAGTGATAGTGAGTGTGAATCTCTTTATAGTGATGATTCATTACCTCCCACCGACATCTTGGGAGATGATTCTTTGGCTTTCTCTAATCCTCTTTTTGATCTCGATGATGATTTTACTTCTAGTTATGACGAGTCACTATCCGATGAAGACGTTCAGAAAGAAAATTTCAAGATTTATTCGAACCCTTTATTTTATTTTGATGACGCCTACATCTCTAGTGAGGTGAATCCTCTCTTTGAAGAGGGGATTAAGGACATTGATAGCTTCGACTCTCTTGCTATTTATGAGCATTCTTTGTTAGCCATGCCACCTCCCATCGTAGAGGAGGTAGAGAGATTTGACCCTACCTTCCTTTTGATTTGGTCTGGAGAGGTGACGCGGGTGGTAGATATTTCTTCTGATATTTCTCATATTATGTTGCCACCCCGTCCTACTGTGTGCACATCCAAGCGGGTGATGTATCACTTTTACTCTCCTTATTTCATACCGGGAAATGAGGATGAGTGTTTTGATCCTAGAGGAGACGTTGATGTTGTTATCACTTGTGATGTTTTATCGGTTATCCCATCGACTCTTGCTTTGAGTTTCTATCAAGTGTCCTCGGGTGACACTTTGATATCTTTTTATCCCACCCTCCTGCCCTTGGCGAAGAAGAGTATTCTTAAGGATCGCCTTTATACCTATTTCTCGTATGTTATAAGAATCCTTCTGCTTTTCTTCACTTATACTGTGGATTCTTCTTCTTTATTCTCATCCGGTAATGAGGATAAGATTTTTGACCCTGGCATATCTATTTTGAGCCAGTGGTGATTCTCTTGCTCCCCCATGGACCATTTAATTCGAGGTCAAGTCAGGCTCGTGACACAGTTAACAAAAACAAGCGCTTCTCGGGAGGCAACCCGAGGATATATTCTTATTTTCTTTATTTTCTAACATAAGTGTAGGGGGTGTTTCTCTCCATGTGTGCTTGTTGGTATTTGTTTGTGCAGGGTTCCCTTTGATCAGGAAGACTTTCAAAGGATTGATGTTGTTGTTTCCATCATCTTCTTCATTCAGTCTCCGATCGATCTTCATGTTTATATCAGGAAAGTACTCAGTTCTGATCATTTTCTATATATCTGATGTGTTCTCCTTCTTACACTTGGAATTCTAGCATTAGCGTTTTATGTTCTTTAGTGTAGGGGTGACACCTTATAACTTTTAAACAATGAGGCTAATGTTCGGTTCTAAGTGTAGGGGGTTTATATCATATTGATCATATTCATGCCTACTTGTTTGCCCTCTTGCATCCTATTTTGATCAAATGTGTGTTTGTTTTTTTTATTTCATTAAAAATAATAAAACATTTTGACCGTGCGTGATTGACTTGTCCCGTAGGCTTAAACAAAGGGGATCCTGACTCTGCCTGAGTGTTGATCTGGCTGCTCCCTTAACTTTTAGACTAAGCTTTTAGGAATTGTGCAAATGAAAATGCTAAACGTGGAGTAGTTGGTTCTTTTTAGAGCTTATATGAATAACCTGTGGCTTTTCCTCCTAGATTATAACTAGACTAAATAAGTGTTTTTTTCAATCATTTGAACGTTAAAAATTGTGTTGTTATGCAAAAAAAATTCTTATGCAATTTTGATATAGAGTCCTAGTTCAACTTTTTATTTAAATTTGAGTGAAAGCATACTTTCTTAAATTTAAAATAACGTTGGGTGAATAAATAGGTTGAGAAAAAAAAATCGATTCGAAAAAGAAAAAAAAACAAAAAAAAGAAGAGAAAAAAAATCGAAAAAAAGAAATAAAAAAAGAAAAAAAAATTTGAAAAAAAAGTGTTCAATAGAGTTAGAAGAGTCGAGTGAACGAATAAGTGTTTTTAGTTGCTTTAATTATAATTGTGAGTAACTTGCTTTTTCTTAAATTTATATCCGAAGTTCAACTAGAATTCATCAATTTTATATAAGAGTTTAGACGGTATTAGAGAGTGTAGAAGTCAAAGATCTCGTGAGCTCCGATACTATTCTCGAGGGTGTAAAAACCTAGCCTCCTAAGCTTTGCTAAAGGACAAGTTGAGAAGAAAGTCGCTACATGGAGTGATCTCTACTTTGAATCTTCAATCTCTATTTACCGTCGTTGTTTTTCATCTAAGTGTCTTTTATTAGCTTAGCGATGATTTCAAGATCTTTGATTTCAAAATCCCGTCGATCCCGGTACTATACTCCGTGGGGTGTCAAAAGCCCAGGCACTTAACCGATTAGGTTGGGACGTTCCGAGAAGAAAGCCGCTACAAGGGAAAGGCCATTTTTGAATCTCAAATCTCGTCATTTTCGGTGATTTAATATTCCACTTAGATGATTAGCAACCATAACAAATGTCGATTTGAACGACCAAAACTTTGAAAATGAGCACACTTGCCTAGTCTTTTATAATTGTGGGAGTGAAAAGTTATATTTACATAGGTTATTAGTATAAGTAGTGTTAGCATTTTGCCAAAACGTTTGCACAAGGAATCTTAGCTTAGTTGGGAGTAATAAAAAGAGGATGAATGTAAAACCCGCATGCTTTTACCATGAATAGTACCTTTAAGATCATACGTACTAGATTAAAACTTCCCTTTTAAAGTATGTTTACGTTCATGTATAAGAATTTTAAGTATTACGTACGTGTTAGAACACGATAAGTATTTATTACGTATGAACACACGATAATTATTCAAATAATAATTATAATCCCGAACATGCGATCATGAAATCATGAACGTAATTTAATCACGAGCTAATATTAATTACGTATATATATTTATTACGAACACGAATAAATATATTATGTCACGATCAATAATTAATTAGAACACATAAAAAAAACACGAACACGATAAAACACGAACACACTAAAATATTTAGACTCGGAAAAGGTACGGGTTACCCCATGTGGGGCTCCCTACCCGCGGCTACACCAAGAAGGAATGGGCCAAGCCCATTTTGATTTTTACTAAAACAAAGAATTAGGAAATCTTAGTCATTTTTCACAATACAGGAAAAATAACAAAAACCCTATTCTTGTTCTTCCTTGTCCTTTGGCCGCCGGATATATAACACCAAAAAGGGGTGTTCGGTTGATTTTTTATCTTGAATTTTGTGCAAGCATTCGTGTGTGTTCATCCTTGATCGATCCACGCAATCAGTATAACCTTTTTAATCCTTTTCTTTTATGTTTTGATTTAATAAATCACATAAAATCATGATGTTTTTAAAAACTAATTAAAAACATTTATTAAAACATGTCTATGATTATAGGGTAAATCAAAACAAGGGTTTTTAGGGGTGTTTGTTCTAGCCGACGCCTAACCGAACCCCTAAGTGGTCTCGGTTTGGCTTATTACCCACCACCGAGACCTCATGGTCTCGGTATGGTGGTGTGGGTCCCACGGCAGCAGCAAACAGGGGGAACCCCGACTTGGTTCGGGGTATGGTGTTGATTACGGGTCCGGTTCATGGTTTCTAGTCATGATCCGGTTCATTGATTATGTTAAGGTTTATGATTTTAATAGTTATATGTTAAAAATTAAATTAATAAAACATGACATAATTAATTTAATTAACATGACTTAGGTTATAAATTTAATTATTAGATCATGAATTTTAACCTAAGTATTTATTTTTAATTAGACTTATTATAATTAATTAATTATTAAAAACCATGACTATAATTTATTAATCAACATGACTTAGGTTATATTATTAGTAATTAATAATACATGTTTTAACATAAGTATTTTAACTTTATTTAGTTAAAAACATGATATATTTAATTAAATACTTTTAACCTATAGTTTATTTAATTTACATGTAATAATTAATAAACTATACTTTATAACAACATGACTTAGAATAATAATCAGCAAACACTTAAGCTTATATAATTAGCTTATTTAACCAGCTTATATCTATTTATCGAAACTTTCTATTTTTGGAAACTTTCTGTTTTTGGAAACTTTCTAATTTTGGAAACTTTCTATTTTTGGAAACTTTCTATTTTTGGAAACTTTCTATTTTTGGAAAGTTACTTATTATTACACAACAAGTATAATAATACATGAAATACAAGTAATACTTAATCAGAATAGACAGAATGTAAGATAAATACAGTATAAAGCTTTAAACAGTAAAACATGACATGAACGTATAAAATAAGCTAAGACATGACATAAAACCAGTTACGTATTTAGTAATCAGATACTTATACACGTATGTATTTATGTAGCATTAGTGATACCGAAGTAGGACTCTCTTCCGTTCGTCTTCTTCGTTCACTGGACATAAGATATGGATTCCCGTCCTTTCAGTATGGACATTCTTTCCTTATTAGGATTCCCCGTATGCAGCCAACTGTTTTCCCGTAGTATAACTTTATATGTTTGATTGCTTATGTTTAATTTAGAATACCTGAAGCCATATACATGCAAGACCAGTTTCACCTAGTTATCGAGGTACCATAACCATAACACTAGAGGCACTGGTGTTATGACTTCCCCACGGCGGAGTGATTGCTCGTGGCGTCCCTTCAGCTTTTGGCCATATTATTGTATTTATCATGTGGGGCGTATGGGTGCATCCTAGTTACATGTTTTCAGCAGATTACTCAGTGTGAATGTGGTGTGTGCCTTGCATCCTTTACAAGGAGCTGATCGCTCCTACCCAAAACCAGTATATTAAATTAGAGGCAGCCCCTCTAATTTGCATGATGAGGTCACCCCTCCAATTATTCATGCACTGTGGATTTTCATGACCTATATTGGCTAATGGTAGAATATGTTAAACAGATTTTTATAAGATAAACATAAGGATTTTCAAACTATAAAACCAGTTTTATTAAGACTTAACCGGGTTATTCGGGACTTAGTTTATTCCGTTGTTATATGCTTACATGCTTATATTATTCATGCTTTATTGTACATCCGTGCATTAAGCGTATTGCTCAACCGTTTTCCTTTTCATGTTCCCAAAACGGCAGGTACTCAGGGACTCTCGTAGACTTTAATGTAACACCCCGTTTTGATAATGGAATGTCACACGTAATTATGGCGTGTCATCAAAGCATACAAGGATAAATGTATAAAACTTTACATGACCATAGGGATAACCGAAATCAAACATCGGTTCCTAAACATAAGCCCAAAACATAATAAAGCGAAAGAAATGAATGAAAGACTAAACAAGCATAAGTATATGAAGGCAAAAAGGAAAAGAAGTCTCTAGCAGCTTCCATCCTATGCACGTCCTCCAAATGCTCGAGTCTTTCCTAGGGTACCAGCCGTTTTGGGACATGGAAAGGAAAATAACGACTGAGCAAAACGCTCAGTGCACGGATATAGACATAGTATAAGTGACTAAAACATAATAGAGACTTAATAGCAGCGGAAAAGTATAAGTCCTGGAAAACCTGGGACATGTTCATAAAACTGGTTTTATAATTTGAAAAGCCTTATGTTTATCTTATGAAAACTGTTTAACATATTTTACCATTAGCCAATATAGGTCACGAAAATCCACCGTGCATGAATACTTGGAGGGGTGACCTCATCATGCAAATTAGAGGGGCTGCCTCTAATTTAATATACTGGTTTTGGGTAGGAGGGATCAGCTCCTTGTGAAGGATGCAAGGCACACACCACATTCACCATGAAATCCTGACTGAAAACATGTAACTAGGATGCACCCATACGCCACGCATGATAAATATAATATAGATGGCCAAAAGCTGAAGGGACGCCACGAGCAATCACTCCGCCGTGGTGAAGTCATAACATCAGTGCCTCTAATGTTATGGTTATGGTACCTCCATAACTAGGTGAAACTGGTCATGCATGTATATGGCTATAGGTAATCTTAATTAAACATAAGCAATCAAACACATAACTTATACTATGGGAAAACAGTTGGCTGCATACGGGGAATCCTAATAAGGAAAGAATGTCCATACTGAAAGGACGGGAATTCGTACCTTATGTCCAGTGAACGAAGAAGATGAACTGAGAGGAATCCTACTTCCGAATCACTAGTGCTACATAAATACATACATGAATAACTATCTGCTTACTAAATAGGTAGCTGGTTTTATGTCATGTCTTAGCTTATTTTATGCGTTCTGACCATGTTTTACTGTTTTTAAGCCTTACACTGTGTTTATCTTATATTCTGTTTAGTCTGATTAAGTATTTCTGGTATTTCATGTGTTATTATACTTACTGTGTAATAATAAGTAACTTTCCAAAAATAGCAGGTTTCCTAAAATAGAAAGTTTCCAAAAATAGAAAGTTTCCAAAAATAGAAAGTTACTAAAAATAGAAAGTTTCCAAAAATAGAAAGTTTCTAAAAATAGAAAGTTTCCAAAAATAGAAAGTTTCCAAAAATAGATTTACTGCTTAAAATAGATAAGTTTCTAAAAATAGAAAGTTCCCATAAATAGATCAGCTGCCTTACTTAAATAAGTTTCCATAAATAGATTAGCTGCTTGAAATAAATAAGTTTCTAAAAATAGAAGGTTTCCATAAATAGATTAGCTGCCTTATTTAATTAAGTTTCTAAAAATAGAAAGTTTCCATAATTAGAAATAAGCTGGTTAAATAAGCTAAGTATATAAGCCTAAGTGTTTTCATGATTATTTTCTAAGTCATATGATATAATGTATAGTTTAATAATTATTTCATGTAATTAAATTAAACTACAGGTTAAAATATTTAATTAAAGTATAACATGTTTTTAATTAAATAAAGTTAAATACTTAGGTTAAAACTTGTATTATTATATATTAATAATATAACCTAAGTCATGTTAATTAATTAATTATAGTCATGGTTTTTAAATAATTAATTAATTATATGTCTAAAATATAAAATACTTAGGTTAATTAATTTCATGATTATAATAATTAAAATAACCTAAGTCATGTTATTAAATTAATCATTTTATTAATTTAATTTTTAACATAAGATCATAAACATAAAAAAAACTGTAACACCCCACTTGGATAAATGGACCGTTACGTGTATTTATGGCGTGTCATCAAAGCATAAGGTAAATGTCATAGAACATTAACTGACCATAAAGGAAATACCGGAATCAAACTTCGGCAATCCAAACATAAGCCCAAAACATGAAATATAAAATACTGAATGAAAGGACTAAACAATGTCCAAATAAGCAGAATAATAAAAGAAATGCATAAAGTAAGAAGTCTGGATAGCTTCCATCCAAATGCACATGCTCTTAGAATCCTAAAAGCGTCCTGGTGTACCTGCCGTTAGAACATGACAGGAACTACGGCTGAGCATAACGCTCAGTGAACGGATATAAAGCATGATAGGGAATTTCTAAAATGGAACATATGATAAAATACTGGAGCTGTAAGACTGATAAGTAAAGTTGCGGTGGAAATCTGTGTATAATCTGTAAAGCCTGATTAATAAATAATAAAGCTGAACTGTTATCTGTTAAATCTGAAAACATGCATTTACTGTAATTTAATTGCCAGAGCTTATATAGGTCATGTGCTGTAACAACGTTGCATGAATAACTGGAGGGGTGACCTCGTCATGCTGTAGAGGGGTGACCTCTAAATAACTGTGCTGGGTGGAGGGATCAACTCCAATGTGAAGGATGTAGAGGACACACCACATTCACCTGCTAAACTGTAAACTGTAGCCTAGGATGCATCCATACGCCCCACTAATAATACTGATAAAAACGGCCAAGCTGAGCTGAGTGGGACGATGCAGGATATCACTCTCCTGCATGTGAGTCACGACACCGGTGCCTCTAGTGCCGTGGTTACGGTACCTCCGTAACTAGTACATAAACTAATCATGCTTGTATATAATGCTCAGGCAATTTATTTAATTCTTAACATGATCACTGATAAGTTTAAACATATACTAGGGAAAAACATTTGGCTGAAGATGGGGAATCCTAATCATGCATAGAAAAGAAGTCCTTACTGAAAGGACGGGAAATCCGTACCTCTAGTCCAGTAACTGACCGAATGGAAGACTGAACGAATACTACTCGGGCTTCACGTGAGCTACAATAATAATAGACGCGAATAAGTGATCTGATTTTTATTTAATTTACTGTTCTTGTTGGCTATTTCATTTATTTATTTTATTCTGGAAATCTGTATTTATATTAACTGATGAATCTGAACTTATAACAATCATTTATAAAATATTAACGATCTACCAACGATTATGATATAAACGTGTTATGACCTTATTTCATACTATCAAAATTTACTCGTTAAAACATAAGGTTTTTGATTAAAAGTTTCTAACCAATTTAATTCATATTATAAAATTACACCTTTTAAAATAATAATACTATTTAATTTAGTTTATTTTAAAATACAACTTAAAACCTTTATAAAACAACAATAAAAGGTATAATATAAAGTCTTCGTTTTATATGTGTTAAGCTATATCCCGAGCCTACCGAGATATCCCATCTCGGTCGCACTAAACAATTCTACAAACTATATTAAATGTGTCTATATAAATTTTACGACGGAAAACTGTCGCTAAAACTGTCGCTATTTTATTCCCGCTGTTTTCTATTTATTTTCCCACTGCCTGCCTTAATTTGTTCCCACTGCTTTCTATTTTAAGAACCCACTGCTTGTACTAGTTTATTCCCACTGTTTTCATTAATTATTTCCCACTGCTAGTGTAAAATCTATTCCCACCGCTAGTGTTATTTAATTCCCACTGCCTATGTAAAATTTTCTAGCCAAACGCACCCTGCTGTGAACAATCCCAAACACCCCATGCTGCGACTGCAACCCTAAACACACCCTGTGTGGGTCACGGCTGCCACAATTCACACACACCGAGACCTGGTGTCTCGGTATTCGTACATTAAACAAAGCACGCCCCCCTTTTTCTGATTATTACACAATTACCATATGATTTCGTTTGTATAAGTCTAAACATTACCAATGGTGATGCAAACTGAAATTAAAGGAAGGGATTGATTACCTTTGAAACTTAGATAAATGAATGACAAAAACACACGAATCAAAGATGACAAATTAGGCCGAAATTCTTTTCTTTTTTTTTCTTCTACAGCCGGCGGCCATCTCTAAAAACCCTAGTCCGTCTGTTTTTTTCTTTTTTTTTTGAATCGACTGAATGTAACAAAGGAGTAAAGTCCCCGTTATTTTTTTTGTGCTAATGGGCTTGGCCCAAATTTCTTTCCCTTTTTTTTAAAAAAAACAAACCGACCCTTTTTACTTCCTATTATTTTATTTTATTTTTTTTATAAAAAAAAAATATACTTGTATATATTATATTTTCGCGTTTTTGTTTCTGAATCGCGATGACTATTTTTCATCTAATAATACCTACGTAATATATTCTGAAACTTAATAATTATTTTATTTAAATAAACTGAGACTACGCGTATTTACTATTAATGTTTAATTATTTCAGTAAAATAAATAATTCGTCTGTAATATTCCTGAGACTAAATACTTCTTATCTGAATAAGCTGTAATATATTGCGTATTTAATTTCTGCGTTTATATCTCTGTCTAAAGTTAATACTTATATAGTCTGTTAAAATTAAACTGCTTATTTAAATATTCTGATTTTTAAATACGGGTTTTACAATTCTTCCCCTCTAAAAACAATAATTCGTCCCCGAATTAAAGATACGACCATACTGGGTTTTACAATTCTTCCCCTCTAAAAAGGAGAAATTCGTCCTCGAATTAAAGGTAATAAGCTGATGAAGTTATAAGAACTGAAAGCACGTAACTGAAAGACAAATAAGCTGAAGGATCCTTTGTCTTCTAATTAAGACATAATACTGCTGATAGGTATAAACCTGACATGACTGAAATGATCATGGCTGAAGAGAACATGGAACGTGACATGACTGAGAGAACATAACTGCATTTATTGAAGAAAATAATGAGAGGTCCGGATGGACTCCTCCGTTTCGAGTGGCTTCCCGCTCGAACGATTCCTTCAAAGGTCTAAACATAATGAAAATCTTGGTCCTGATGACCCTGTCCTGATAATGCTGAATAGTTTATGGTTCCATACTTAAGATAGATTTTCTGAATCTGATAGAATGAATAAGCTATAGCATGTAGGATACATGAAACGGTACGTACAAATATCCTGAAACGATAACATTTATATCTCTGAGCAAGCTGCTGAAACATATAGGGACGAACTACGTGAACAATTGTGAACATGCTAAGTGAGCAATTGTGAACGTGGTTCATAATTATATGAGGAACGCTGGCATGGAATATATCATGAATGTGATACGTGAATCATACTGTGAACGTGATACTAGAACATATCATGAACGTATGCTGACTGAGGAATGAATGCCAAAAGATACGGCTTGAGATGTGAAACGTCTGCCTGGTTATGGAATAGTTGTGCTATACTTGGGTATGGTTTCTCAAGCTTCCTGAAATCGTATTCAGTAATAAACTGTGGAACTGTATCGCGGGATGGAACAGGGACAAGAACATGAGCAATGTTATGAACACAAACGTGGGCTTAAATCAAGAGATAGCATAAAGATGGACTAGAATAGCATCATACCGCGAATGAGACGTAAACGTGACAGTGAAAATAAACGTAAATGTAAACATACACGTGATCGTGAACATGAATTCTGTCTGATATGATGGTCGCCGGAATACTTGAAATCGTACGATTTACTACTAAATTTTCTGCAGGTCCACTACTGCGTAATCCTTTCGGATGAGAGGAAACGCGTAGGTTGATTACATGGTCGACAATGACTTAGATAGTATCATACTTCTTCTGAGTCTGTGGTAACAGATAAAAATTTCGTGGAATTTCGTCTCATTTCTGCTCGAAAATTTCTAAGGATTATAGTAACTCACTGACACGACGGCGTTTTATCTTGGACCTGCGGTATGTCAGGAATCTAGACATGAACATAGCTACATCAATGTGTGATACTGCTTCTAACACATCCTGCCTGGAATTATGGAACATTCTGGTGGAAATCTGTTTGAATAGCCATGGAAGAAATTCTTAGGGAGAACTGTCGGCAATTTCTACGGTAACAGTCAATTGAGTTCTAGAAAATTTTGTACTTCGTTCACAGTCGTCGGTCGGGACCATCAGGTGATGGCCTTCACCTTCGTAGCATTGTTTGAAAATTTTCTTTCTGCTAAGGTAGAATGGTTCAGAAATGCCACTTTGTTCAATTGGAATTCATATCTGGAAAGCTGTATATAAAATTTTCTCCTATCAAAGATTCTGTACAATTGTGAGAAGATGATTCTCGTGTTCTTCTCTAGAATTTAGCAGATCATAATGTGATCAATGAATATACGGACGATTATGTCTGCGATGTCGTAAAAATTATTCATACATTTCATACTATAGCTGGAGCATTAGGAAGCTCAGAAGTACAAAAAAATTTTTTTTTAGAGTTATAATATGTGCAACAACGGTCTGAAGAACATCATGTTCTTCCCTCACCACTGATGGTGGCATGACCTTGAATTTTTTTGGAAGAATGTTTAAAACACCTCGTAGTAGGTTAATTAAACTTTCTATTCGTGGAATGAATATCGATTAAGAATGGTGATCTGATACATTTTTCGATGGTGCGCTAGGGCGAATAAAGCCTAGTTTTTGGTAACTCTTGCAGCAATTGCTGCAACTCTTTTAACGTAGTTAAAGCCCTGCAATAAAGAGTTTTGAAAACAGGTTCTGTTCTTGAGACAAGCTCGATGTTAAATTATGTCTCGTGGGTAGGAAGGAATTTCTGGACACATTCTGGACTGACATCTGGAAATTTTAGGAAAATCTGCTGATCATGGATTCGAGGAACTTCAGAAGTGAATTTATAACTGGTAGCTAAAAGTCTTGGTAACTATGTATTGATAAGTCACGCACTTGTAAGGAAGAAACAACTTGTACTGACTTTTCTGGCAAAAATGTATAATGATTATATTTGGGATATTAGTAAGACGGATCTCGTCGTTAAGTGAAAGGAGAACTTTAATAAATATGGTGGTACTGTTGAGTCCTTTCTGGGTGAGAGGCAGATAACTACCTGGTTTAAGATAAAGCTGCCATAGGAATACGTGAAGTAAACATGGCGACTTTTCACTGAATGTGTTCGTCTGTAACCTCAAAGAGTGAATACTTTTTGTTTAATCTGATAAATTTTCTAGTGGTGGTGGCTGAATTTTTAAAAGATCTGATCCATGTGTGGCATAATAGAACGGGTATACCCCTTTTCTGAAAGGTACCCTGAATTACTGTGGGTCTCGCTTGGAAACATACTAGAGTTAGGAGCTCGGACCCGTACTTTGAGAAGATATTCGTATGACGTGTATCATGACTGGTGCCCTGATATGTGTCTTCCGAAATGATACCTGAGAACTATGTCTTGACTGATGTCTTGGCACGTGTTTTAATAGATGAATCTGAACAAGACTGAAGAATTTTCGGTAACTGTTAGGATTGGCGGACCGGTTAGGCTGCTGACCTCCGTCTTTCTGGTCACGTCCGCTCCGGTGTTCCGATGGTACTGACTGATTAATTATAAGTACGATGGTTGTCACTACTGTTTTGTCTGTCACTTTACGACGGTCATTACTATGATCGTGATTCATGTAACTATTTTGCTGAGTGGCCGGCTGGGTTCCGGTTCCCACTCTTCTGACAGAAAGATTAGCTGAGTGAAGTGTGACATCTAACTGGGAAGGTAAAAGCATGGAATGGAATGGTAGTATCTGATGGTTGAAATTTATTCTTGTCAGAGATTTCAAATTTATAGTTTTTGTCTTTGTTCTGCAGAGTCTTCATCGTATAAATGGCATCAGCATCTTGAGAAATCTCCAAAGTATCAGCAGCATCAGCATTCACGAGGTCTTCAAAGTGTTAGCATCATCAATATCTGGTAAAATCTTCAACTCACGGGCATCATCAGCACATGGTAGAATATCGACAAGTGGAAACGCTTGAGATGATTGATGATCGATTAGCAATATCCATGGAGTAGGGTACCTGGTGTACACTTGGACTACTGTACATGAAGTACAAAATGAATATTGCACATGAAGCATATCGAGACATTGTACGTGGAGTACACATGTATCACTGTACAAGGAGTATAACTGAGGCACTATACAGAGGGTCCATATAGACTACTGTTCATGGCACTGGTGGGAATTTTATTGGATGGTCGATACTGGTGTCGCTTGTCTGACGTTATCAAAGAAATAAATTGATTTAAACGGTAGTAAGCTGATCTGAAATAAATAACATGATAGGCTGACAATTCCTACGTCGACTTACTGCTGGTTGTATCGAGGCTGAAAAGTATGATATAATCAAAGTCCTAACAGTGGTCAGCATGAAGCATGATTAATGAAAGTCAATCATGATTTATCATGAAAACGGGTTTTACTGAAGTTCTTGTGTATCTTAACATGAAAACATCATTACCTTGTTGAAAACATAATTCTCGTAAGGAGACATGAAACTGAACCATCATGTAGATGACATCAACGTGAGGGTTGAAATTTGACTGTTATAAGGAACACAAAAAGTTAAATCAACTGAGGTGTAATATTAACTGGTGTGGACGGCTATGGTTCAGTCTACGTACTTCAAAGAAGAAAACATGAGACTAAGGATGGGCTATTCTGGTTCGACCCATGCTGGTCAAAATTTTCGGAGAACTGTCATGTATAGAAATTTATAATCTCGGACTAGATATGGATGGATGTAGTTCAATCCATACTTGTCAAAATTTATGAAATGTCCTGATATGACAAAGGTGATATGACAAAGGTGAACAACTGTGGATCGGTTCACAAAACATCATTTGACTGAAAAGCATGAAATTCGACTTGAGAAATGGTGAACGTTTATGGCTGGTTCACCAAGTGATATTTGACTGAAAACATAAATCTGTCATGAGTAAGGGTAAACGCCTATGGTCGGTTTACCAATACAAAATCTGAACGGCAAGGGTGAGCGCCTATGGTCAGCTCACCAAAACGAAAATTCCCTAAAAGCACATGCGACTAAATATGGCTAGTTATGTACCAACCTTTTACTTAGTCAAAACTTTAAGAAAACTAACTGATAAATGAAGAAAACTGACTGAATAATCCATGAGAAACATGAACGATAACAACGCCAAAATCTGCGAAGTTCCTGGTGACTACCCACTAGTCACAGGTCAAGTTTTAGAGCCTACAGGTCGAACCTTACGCTCTGATACCATAATTGTAACACCCCACTTGGATAAATGGACCGTTACGTGTATTTATGGCGTGTCATCAAAGCATAAGGTAAATGTCCTAGAACATTAACTGACCATAAAGGAAATACCGGAATCAAACTTCGGCAATCTAAACATAAGCCCAAAACATGAAATATAAAATACTGAATGAAAGGACTAAACAATGTCCAAATAAGCAGAATAATAAAAGAAATGCATAAAGTAAGAAGTCTGGATAGCTTCCATCCAAATGCACATGCTCTTAGAATCCTAAAAGCGTCCTGGTGTACCTGCCGTTAGAACATGACAGGAACTACGGCTGAGCATAACGCTCATTGAACGGATATAAAGCATGATAGGGAATTTCTAAAATGGAACAGATGATAAAATACTGGAGCTGTAAGACTGATAAGTAAAGTTGCAGCGGAAATCTGTGTATAATCTGTAAAGCCTGATTAATAAATAATAAAGCTCAACTGTTATCTGTTAAATCTAAAAACATGGATTTACTGTAATTTAATTGCCATAGCTTATATAGGTCATGTGCTGTAACAACGTTGCATGAATAACTGGAGGGGTGACCTCGTCATGCTGTAGAGGGGTGACCTCTAAATAACTGTGCTGGGTGGAGGGATCAGCTCCAATGTGAAGGATGTAGAGCACACACCACATTCACCTACTAAACTGTAAACTGTAACTAGGATGCACCCATACGCCCCACATGATAAATATAATATAGATGGCCAAAAGCTGAAGGGACGCCACGAGCAATTACTCCGCCGTGGTGAAGTCATAACATCAGTGCCTCTAATGTTATGGTTATGGTACCTCCATAACTAGGTGAAACTGGTCATGCATGTATATGGCTATACGTAATCTTAATTAAACATAAGCAATCAAACACATAACTTATACTATGGGAAAACAGTTGGCTGCATACGGGGAATCCTAATAAGGAAAGAATGTCCATACTGAAAGGACGGGAATTCGTACCTTATGTCCAGTGAACGAAGAAGATGAACTGAGAGGAATCCTACTTCCGAATCACTAGTGCTACATAAATACATACATGAATAATTATCTGCTTACTAAATACGTAGCTGGTTTTATGTCATGTCTTAGCTTATTTTATGCGTTCTGACCATGTTTTACTGTTTTTAAGCCTTACACTGTGTTTATCTTATATTCTGTTTAATCTGATTAAGTATTTCTGGTATTTCATGTGTTATTATACTTACTGTGTAATAATAAGTAACTTTCCAAAAATAGCAGGTTTCCTAAAATAGAAAGTTTCCAAAAATAGAAAGTTTCCAAAAATAGAAAGTTACCAAAAATAGAAAGTTTCCAAAAATATAAAGTTTCTAAAAATAGAAAGTTTCCAAAAATATAAAGTTTCCAAAAATAGATTTACTGCTTAAAATATATAAGTTTCTAAAAATAGAAAGTTCCCTTAAATAGATCAGCTGCCTTACTTAAATAAGTTTCCATAAATAGATTAGCTGCTTGAAATAAATAAGTTTCTAAAAATAGAAGGTTTCCATAAATAGATTAGCTGCCTTATTTAATTAAGTTTCTAAAAATAGAAAGTTTCCATAATTAGAAATAAGCTGGTTAAATAAGCTAAGTATATAAGCCTAAGTGTTTTCATGATTATTTTCTAAGTCATATGATATAATGTATAGTTTAATAATTATTTCATGTAATTAAATTAAACTATAGGTTAAGATATTTAATTAAAGTATAACATGTTTTTAATTAAATAAAGTTAAATACTTAGGTTAAAACTTGTATTATTATATATTAATAATATAACCTAAGTCATGTTAATTAATTAATTATAGTCATGGTTTTTAAATAATTAATTAATTATAAGTCTAAAATATAAAATACATAGGTTAATTAATTTCATGATTATAATAATTAAAATAACCTAAGTCATGTTATTAAATTAATCATTTTATTAATTTAATTTTTAACATAAGATCATAAACATAAAAAAAATTGTAACACCCCACTTGGATAAATGGACCGTTACGTGTATTTATGGCGTGTCATCAAAGCATAAGGTAAATGTCCTAGAACATTAATTGACCATAAAGGAAATACCGGAATCAAACTTCGGCAATCCAAACATAAGCCCAAAACATGAAATATAAAATACTGAATGAAAGGACTAAACAATGTCCAAATAAGCAGAATAATAAAATAAATGCATAAAGTAAGAAGTCTGGATAGCTTCCATCCAAATGCACATGCTCTTAGAATCCTAAAAGCGTCCTGGTGTACCTGCCGTTAGAACATGACAGGAACTACGGCTGAGCATAACGCTCAGTGAACGGATATAAAGCATGATAGGGAATTTCTAAAATGGAACAGATGATAAAATACTGGAGCTGTAAGACTGATAAGTAAAGTTGCAGCGGAAATCTGTGTATAATCTGTAAAGCCTGATTAATAAATAATAAAGCTGAACTTTTATCTGTTAAATCTGAAATGCATTTACTGTAATTTAATTGCCAAAGCTTATATAGGTCATGTGCTGTAACAACGTTGCATGAATAACTGGAGGGGTGACCTCGTCATGCTGTAGAGGGGTGACCTCTAAATAACTGTGCTGGGTGGAGGGATCAGCTCCAATGTGAAGGATGTAGAGCACACACCACATTCACCTGCTAAACTGTAAACTGTAGCCTAGGATGCATCCATACGCCCCACTAATAATACTGATAAAAACGGCCAAGCTGAGCTGAGTGGGACGATGCAGGATATCACTCTCCTGCATGTGAGTCACGACACCGGTGCCTCTAGTGTCGTGGTTACGGTACCTCCGTAACTAGTACATAAACTAATCATGCTTGTATATAATGCTCAGGCAATTTATTTAATTCTTAACATGATCACTGATAAGTTTAAACATATACTAGGGAAAAACATTTGGCTGAAGATGGGGAATCCTAATCATGCATAGAAAAGAAGTCCTTACTGAAAGGACGGGAAATCCGTACCTCTAGTCCAGTAACTGACCGAATGGAAGACTGAACGAATACTACCCGGGCTTCACGTGAGCTACAATAATAATAGACGCGAATAAGTGATCTGATTTTTATTTAATTTACTGTTCTTGTTGGCTATTTCATTTATTTGTTTTATTCTGGAAATCTGTATTTATATTAACTGATGAATCTGAACTTATAATAATCATTTATAAAATATTAACGATCTACCAACGATTATGATATAAACGTGTTATGACCTTATTTCATACTATCAAAATTTACTCGTTAAAACATAAGGTTTTTGATTAAAAGTTTCTAACCAATTTAATTCATATTATAAAATTACACCTTTTAAAATAATAATACTATTTAATTTAGTTTATTTTAAAATACAACTTAAAACCTTTATAAAACAACAATAAAAGGTATAATATAAAGTCTTCGTTTTATATGTGTTAAGCTATATCCCGAGCCTACCGAGATATCCCATCTCGGTCGCACTAAACAATTCTACAAACTATATTAAATGTGTCTATATAAATTTTACGACGAAAAACTGTCGCTAAAACTGTCGCTATTTTATTCCCGATGTTTTCTATTTATTTTCCCACTGCGTGCCTTAATTTGTTCCCACTGCTTTCTATTTTAAGAACCCACTGCTTGTACTAGTTTATTCCCACTGTTTTCATTAATTATTTCCCACTGCTAGTGTAAAATCTATTCCCACCGCTAGTGTTATTTAATTCCCACTGCCTATGTAAAATTTTCTAGCCAAACGCACCCTGCTGTGAACAATCCCAAACACCCCATGCTGCGACTGCAGCCCTAAACACACCCTGTGTGGGTCACGGCTGCCACAATTCACACACACCGAGACCTGGTGTCTCGGTATTCGTACATTAAACAAAGCACGCCCCCCTTTTTCTGATTATTACACAATTACCATATGATTTCGTTTGTATAAGTCTAAACATTACCAATCGTGATGCAAACTGAAATTAAAGGAAGGGATTGATTACCTTTGAAACTTAGATAAATGAATGACAAGAACACACGAATCAAAGATGACAAATTAGGCCGAAATTCTTTTCTTTTTTTTCTTCTACAGCCGGCGGCCATCTCTAAAAACCCTAGTCCTTCTGTTTTTTTTTTTTTTTTTTTTTTGAATCGACTGAATGTAACAAAGGATTAAAGTCCCCGTTATTTTTTTGTGCTAATGGGCTTGGCCCAAATTTCTTTCCCTTTTTTTTAAAAAAAAAACAAACCGACCCTTTTTACTTCCTATTATTTTATTTTATTTTTTTTATTTTTTTAAAAAAAAAAAAAATATACTTGTATATATTATATTTTCCCGTTTTTGTTTCTGAATCGCGATGACTATTTTTCATGTAATAATACCTACGTAATATATTCTGAAACTTAATAATTATTTTATTTAAATAAACTGAGACTACGCGTATTTACTATTAATGTTTAATTATTTCAGTAAAATAAATAATTCGTCTGTAATATTTCTGAGACTAAATACTTCTTATCTGAATAAGCTGTAATATATTGCGTATTTAATTTCTGCGTTTATATCTCTGTCTAAAGTTAATACTTATATAGTCTGTTAAAATTAAACTGCTTATTTAAATATTCTGATTTTTAAATACGGGTTTTACAAAAACTAACATACACCATGCGGACATGAAATCGACACCGTACCCCGAACCAAATCGGGGTACCCGGTGTCTTGAGGCTACCGTGGGACCCACACACACCAACCGAGACCATATATGGTCTTGGTGGTGGTCGGTTGGCCAAACCGAATCCCCTTTCGGGTTCGGTGTAGGCCGCGGCTAAAAACAAACACCCCTTAAAACATACTTTTGATTTTATTAAACCCCAAATCATGTTAGATCCATGTTTAATTATTTGGTTTTTTTAAAAACATAACATGTTCTTGATTTATAAAAGGATCAAATCAAAAGAAAAGGTTTAAAAAGGATTTACCAAATTCGTGGATCAAAAGGATGAAGAACAAACACGATCACCAACTAAAATTCCAAGATCCAAGATCACAAACCACCTCCTTGTTGTGTTCTTAGGGTGGCGGCCAAAAGAGAAGAAGAAGGAAGAGGAGGATTTTTTAGGTTTCTGTAAAAATTCTTCTTTAGAAAAAAATGAGTAGTGTAATCTTCCTTAACCTCTTTTTAGTAAAAATTGATGGGCTAAGCCCATCCTCCCTCCTTAATTTCATGGTAATGGGGACCACAAGGGGTAACCCGAATGTTTTCCGTGTCTAATTAATAAGTGTGTTCTCGTGTTCGTGTTTTACGTGTTTGTTCGTGTTTATTTGTGTTCGCATTTTGTGTGTTCTCGTTAAATAATTACCGTGACCTAATATATTTATTTACGCTCGTAATAAATATATATATAAATATATAATTAATAATAGTTCGTGATTTAATTACGTTCGTGATTTCATGATCGCATGTTCGTGATTAATTATTGTCAAATAATTATTGCGTGTTCGTGTGTAGTAAATACTTATCGTGTACTAACAAGTACGTAATACGTAATATCCTAACACGTAAACGTAATCGTACTATAAAAGGAAAGTTTTAATCTAGTACGTACGATCTTAAGGGTACTATTCATGGTAAAAGCATGCGGGTTTTACAAATCTTCCCCCCTAAAAAGAATAATTTGTCCCCGAATTATAGATAACGTAACTGGAAGCGAAACATACCCGAATCAGACTGGAAAGGTATGCAAAATAATGGAAATGAAGGTGACATGGTAGAAGGGAACGTGGAACGTGACATGTCTTGAAAAGACATGGAACGTGACGTGACTGAAAGGACATATCTAATTGATAAGAGAAAAACGGATAAGAAGTCAGGATGAACTTGTCCGTTTCCAAGTGGCTTCCCTCTTGGAACGGTTCCTTCATAAGATCTTGACACGAATGATAAGTCTTGGTCCTCCTGACCTTGACTTGGAATACGAAGAAGTTCTTGGTTATCAACGTAAGGTAGATCCCCTAAATTCGATCGAGGGAATAAGAATTGATCGTGTAAGAGTAACTGAAACGTTACGATGAAAGACAATCTGACTTAACTGTTAACTAGAAACGATGCGCGAGACATAAAGAAACGTAGTACGTGAAAATTTTTGAACGTGATACGTGAAAAATTTTGAACGTGCTACGTGGAGATATGGCGAGTGTAGTATGAGTAAACATATCGTGATCCATGATACGTGTAACATATCTTGATCATGATATGAGGAACGTGGAATGAACATGACATGTGAAACATATCGTGAACATAGAATATAATGGCGGCAACGCCAAACGCTACCAGGTAAGACATAGAATATGACGAGAAACGTCTATCTGAGGATAGGTAGTTATACTAAACTTGGGTCTGGTCTCCCAAGTTCTTGCAAAACTTCCCAGAATGAGAAAAAAATGAACTTAACATCGTAAGCCGAGATACCATAGTGTCATGGACGCGAGCGCGAAAGAAAATCCTGGAATGAAGACGTGAATTAAATAAGGAGCACAATTGCGAATCTTTGTCTGACCAGATAACTGAGGGATTACCAAGTGGTCGGATGAGCCTTGGCTGGAACATGTCTGATCAATCTGTTGGTTCTGCAATCCTTGCGGATGTAAGGATTCTGCAGACTTGATCAAACTGTTTGCAATAACCCAGATAGCATCATGCTTCTTCTGAGTTTGCGTTAATCTGGTAACCAAAATCCGTGGAGATCTTGTCCCATTTCAATTTACCATTTCAGATGATGAAGACATCCCAGTCTGTTGGTGTCCTATCTTAACCTGTTGGTATGTCAGGTACTTAGATATGAACGTAACTGTATCTTGCTTCGTAGGACTTGATACATAGGAGTTTGTGAAACTCTGAGTTTCTGAATCTAGACTTCTCCTAGCGTAGGATTTTCTATAACACCTAATGTAGTGTAGGGTTCTCTCCTTTACGCATAAGCTGAGTCATGGAAAGATTAACCATGCAAATCCATGTGATCCAGCGTGTCACTGTAATCAAACAGAATTGTTCCAAGGTGAAATTTCTCTTGTCATAGAATTTGCAATATAGTGCAGATATGGTCTTCCTGTTCTTCTCTAGGTTTAGAGGAAATTAGGTTATCCTTAATGAAAACGCTGATAAATTTGCTTATGAGTTCATGGAAACTCAATTTATTAAGTCCATAATGATGTTGGCGCATTGATGAGACTAATTCAAAATCATAAATCTAGCATGACCGAGTCGTGCACGAATAGCAGCCATGGACATGTCCTGCTCTTTCACCCGTCACTATTGGCAGCATGATCATGAATCCGATCTTGTCAATACATGGAGGAGAGTAACGGTCATAAATGGTGATTTGTTTAAAAATCGACGGTAGTCGACACATAATCTTATGTTACCGTCCTTCTCCTTGAAGGTTCTTCTGGAGTGTAAGGAACAATTTTGGAATAATCCGTTGGTTATGCGTAAAAGGACTTTAGTAGTCGTGTCTTACTGACCACTAGAAAAATTTTAGCAATCATGGCTAACAAAGCACATGCTTGGGAAGCATAGATAATTTGTACAGATTTTCCTGATGGAGAATCAAGCTGAATGTATTCAGGGGCCTGAACACTACTGTACATAATTATGAATCGTAGCATGGTGTGCTGTTCATAGTCCATAATTAGGATAAAATTCATCTCGTGTCTGTCCGAGGAAATGCGTTAGCAGCTTGGATCTCATCATTAAACTGAAGGAAAACCTTCGTATGCGTGGGAATACGAAAGGCGTCCTTCATGGTTATGAATATATGAACTATGGTGAAAGAAATGAAAGTGACATCGGCAACGTGACTGTTCTCACTGATGCGCCGATAAGGGTATTGAAATTCTTGTGGCCTGATTAATACATGGCACAACAACATAGATATACCCTTGGAAGGTACCCTGAATTCCTTAGAAATGTTCCATAGTTGGACGTGAGTCATGTGTCTTGACTCGTTTCTTGGAACTATAAGCATGACATATGTCTTGACTGGTGTCTTGACATGTGTCTTCAGGAGGTATACGTAAGACATGTGTCTTGACTGATGTCTTGACATGTGTCTTCAGAAAGTATACGTGAGACATGTGTCTTGACTGATGTCTTGACATGTGTCTTCAGAAAGTATACGTGAGACATGTGTCTTGACTGATGTCTTGACATGTGTCTCGAGATGTGAAACAAATATAACCACAATATAAGATTATTATGCCAGAATTGGCGGATCGGTTGGACTACTAATCCTTGTATTTCTGATCACGTCCGTGGCCAGAGTTTCGGTTGCGATTTCTAGGATAGTTGTTGTCATAGTAGTGGTTACTATCGTCCTGTCTGTCAGTTCCATGGTGGTCATTCTCATGACCGTGATTCATGTAACTATTCAGCTGAGTGGCCGGCTGGTACCGGTTTGCACTCATATGGCTGAAATGACAGCCGAATGACGTGTGACATGTAACGAAGAATTAGGGACAATGATTGATGGGAATCGTCTGATGGTGAAGCATCTTCTCGTCCAATTGCTTTGTTCCGACGCCTTTGTCTTCGTCTTGTAGGATCTCCAGGTTGTGAACAGCATCCGCATCTCGTAGCGTCTCCGAACGTCAGCATCATCAACCTTTAGTAACATTTCCAAGTTAAGAGCGGCATCAGCTATTTGTAGAGTATTAGCAAGTGGACATATGCCTGAGATGATTCAGAATCGACTAGTGAATACTCGTGCAGTATTGCAAGTGAAATACACATGGATTTAGGTACGTGTAATACACATGGAACACGGTACATGGAGTACCCGTTTAATGCACATGAAATGATCGGTATGGGGTCGATCATTTGTCATGATTTAAGGAAAGTATACCGGTTAAACGGTTAGGAAAACCATCATGATAACCTGGCAGTATTAGCATAGACATCATTCTGGTTATAACGGAAACATTAAAGTGTGGTTACACAAAATTCAACGATGATTTGCCTGACAGCATGATCAATGAAAACCAACCATGACTATCATGAAAGCATGATTCAATGAAATCTAACAATGTCTTGTAGGACTACGTAAATAACAAAAGAGGCGTAAAACATAATCAACATGAAGACGGAATTATCATGAAGAAACATGAAACCATCTATCAGGAAGAAGTGTATAACATAATCAGCATGAAACTGAAGTTAACCATGACAGTATGAAAACATACTTGACATAAAAACATAATAACTTATGAGGGGACATGAAAAAAATTTATGCGAATTTAAATCATGAGAAAAAATTTATGCATGAAAAACAGTGCATGAATGCGTAATGTAGTTTATGAAAACCTTTATATGTGCGAGGGGACGCCTATGGGTCGGTCCCAAAACAAAAGACATGGCGAGGGGACGCCTATGGGTCGGTCCCAAAGTTAAAAGTTTCGATAAAAGCACATGCGACTAAATAGGGCCAGTCCTGTACCAACCATTACTTAGTCATAATCCCTGCAACAATGATACATGAAACATAAAATAAATGAAACTCATCTGTCAAAACTTATCAGAAAAATTTTATGTGACTAATTATGAACTACTGGGTTTAGTTCACATAGCTACAGTTCACGAGCAACATTATGCATGAAACAATGACACATAACTAAATATGAATGACGGTTGTCCATCCATATTAGTAAAACAATATCGATGAAAACATCAAGGTTAAAACCTCAAGGTACTGAAAACATCATGGTTAAAACTACAATACGCTGAAAACGTCAATACGTAGAATGACAAACGTTGGCTTAGGAAGCTCCTGGTGACTACCCACTAGTCACAGGTCGAGTTTTAGAGCCTACAGGTCGAAGCCTTGTCTCTGATACCATAATTGTAACACCCCATTTTGATAATGGAATGCCACACGTAATTATGGCGTGTCATCAAAGCATACAAGGATAAATGTATAAAACATTACATGACCATATGGATAACCGGAATCAAACATCGGTTCCCAAACATAAGCCCAAAACATAATAAAGTATAAGAAATGAATGAAAGACTAAACAAGAATAAGTATATAAAGGCAAAAAGGAAAAGAAGTCTCTAGCAGCTTCCATCCTATGCACGTCCTCCAAATGCTCGAGTCTTTCCTAGGGTACCTGCCGTTTTGGGACATGGAAAGGAAAATAACGGCTGAGCAAAACGCTCAGTGCATGGATATAGACATAGTATAAGTGACTAAAACATAATAGAGACTTAATAGCAGCGGAAAAGTATAAGTCCTGGAAAACCTGGAACATGTTCATAAAACTGGTTTTATAGTTTGAAAAGCCTTATGTTTATCTTATGAAAACTGTTTAACATATTTTACCATTAGCCAATATAGGTCACGAAAATCCACCGTGCATGAATACTTGGAGGGGTGACCTCATCATGCAAATTAGAGGGGCTGCCTCTAATTTAATATACTGGTTTTGGGTAGGAGGGATCAGCTCCTTGTGAAGGATGCAATGCACACACCATATTCACCATGAAATCCTGACTGAAAAGATGTAACTAGGATGCACCCATACGCCCCACATGATAAATATAATATAGATGGCCAAAAGCTGAAGGGACACCACGAGCAATCACTCCGCCGTGGTGAAGTCATAACATCAGTGCCTCTAATGTTATGGTTATGGTACCTCCATAACTAGGTGAAACTGGTCATGCATGTATATGGCTATAGGTAATCTTAATTAAACATAAGCAATCAAACACATAACTTATACTACGGGAAAACAGTTGGCTGCATACGGGGAATCCTAATAAGGAAAGAATGTCCATACTGAAAGGACGGGAATCCGTACCTTATGTCCAGTGAACGAAGAAGATGAACTGAGAGGAATCCTACTTCCGAATCACTAGTGCTACATAAATACATACATGAATAAGTATCTACTTACTAAATACGTAGCTGGTTTTATGTCATGTCTTAGCTTATTTTATGCGTTCTGACCATGTTTTACTATTTTTAAGCCTTACACTGTGTTTATCTTATATTCTGTTTAATCTGATTAAGTATTTCTGGTATTTCATGTGTTATTATACTTACTGTGTAATAATAAGTAACTTTCCAAAAATAGCAGATTTCCTAAAATAGAAAGTTTCCAAAAATAGAATGTTTCTAAAAATAGAAAATTGCCAAAAATAGAAAGTTTCCAAAAATAGAAAGTTTCCAAAAATAGAAAGTTTCCAAAAATAGATTCACTGCTTAAAATAGATAAGTTTCTAAAAATAGAAAGTTTCCATAAATAGATCAGCTGCCTTAATTAAATAAGTTTCCATAAATAGATTAGCTGCCTAAAATAAATAAGTTTCTAAAAATAAAAGGTTTCCATAAATAGATTAGCTGCCTTATTTAATTAAGTTTCTAAAAATAGAAAGTTTCCATAATTAGAAATAAGCTGGTTAAATAAGCTAAGTATATAATCCTAATTGTTTTCATGATTATTTTCTAAGTCATATGATATAATGTATAGTTTAATAGTTATTTCATGTAATTAAATTAAACTATAGGTTAAAATATTTAATTAAAGTATAACATGTTTTTAATTAAATAAAATTAAATACTTAGGTTAAAACTTGTATTATTATATATTAATAATATAACCTAAGTCATGTTAATTAATTAATTATAGTCATGGTTTTTAAATAATTAATTAATTATAAGTCTAAAATATAAAATACTTAGGTTAATTAATTTCATGATTATAATAATTAAAATAACCTAAGTCATATTATTAAATTAATCATATCATTTATTAATTTAATTTTTAACATAAGATCATAAACATAAAAAAAACTAACATACACCATGAACCGGATCTAGACTAAAACAATGAACCGGACATGAATTCGATACCGTACCCCGAACCAAATCGGGGTACCCCGTGTCTTGAGGCTGCCGTGGGACCAACACACACCAACCGAGACCATATATGGTCTTGGTGGTGGTTGGTTGGCCAAACCGAATCCCCTTTCGGGTTCGGTGTAGGCCGCGGCTAAAAACAAACACCCCTTAAAACATACTTTTGATTTTATTAAACCCCAAATCATGTTAGATCCATGTTTAATTATTAGGTTTTTGTAAAAACATAACATGTTCTTGATTTATAAAAAGATCAAATCAAAAGAAAAGGTTTAAAAAGGATTTACCGAATTCGTGGATCAAAAGGATGAAGAACAAACACGATCACCAACTAAAATTCCAAGATCCAAGATCACAAACCACCTCCTTGTGGTGTTCTTAGGGTGGCGGCCAAAAGAGAAAAAGAAGGAGGAGGAGGAGTTTTTAGGTTTCTGTAAAAATTCTTCTATAGAAAAAATGAGTAGTGTAATCTTCCTTAACCTCCTTTTAGTAAAAATTGATGGGCTAAGCCCATCCTCCCTCCTTAATTTCGTGGTAATGGGGCCCACAAGGGGTAACCCGAATGTTTTCCGTGTCTAATTAATAAGTGTATTCTCGTGTTCGTGTTTTACGTGTTTGTTCGTGTTTATTTGTGTTCGCGTTTTGTGTGTTCTCGTTAAATAATTACCGTGACCTAATATATTTATTTACGCTCGTAATAAATATATATATATATATACATATATATATATATATATATATATATATATATATATATATATATATATATATATATATATATATATATATATATATATATATATATATATATATATATATATATATATATATATATATATATATATATATATATATATATATATATATAATTAATAATAGTTCATGATTTAATTACGTTCGTGATTTCATGATCGCATGTTCGTGATTAATTATTGTCAAATAATTATTGCGTGTTCGTGCGTAGTAAATACTTATCGTGTACTAACACGTACGTAATACGTAATATCCTAACACGTAAACATAATCGTACTATAAAAGGAAAGTTTTAATCTAGTACGTACGATCTTAAGGGTACTATTCATGGTAAAAGCATGCGGGTTTTACATTAAGCGTACGTGCATATGGACTGGAATCTTTTTAGCCTTTCTTTACTTTATGCATTATCTTTACTTTGATACTCTTTCCATGGACATTGTTTAGTCCTTTCATTTACAGTACTTATGTTTGTGTGTGATGAGCTTTACTTTTGGACTACCGATGTTTGATTTCGGTATTTCCTTTTATGTTCATGTAATGTTTTATACATTTATCCTTGTATGCTTTGATGACACGCCATAATTACACGTGACATTCCATTATCAAAATGGGGTGTTACAATTATGGTATCAGAGCCAAGGTTTCGACCTGTAGGCTCTCAAAATATGACCTATGATTAGTGGGTAGTCACAATGGTCTTCCTAGAACTGACATTTGTTTTCATTCATCATTTTAATGCATACATATATATGTCATTGTCGCAGGTTTATGACTAAGTAATGGTTGGTACAGGACTGGCCCTATTTAGTCGCATGTGTTTTATCGAAACTTTTAAATTTGGGACCGACCCATAGGCGTCCCCTCGCCATGTCTTTTATTTTGGGTGAACTGACCATAGGCGTTCACTCTCGAGCATACAAAAGTTTTCATAAAACTGCATCATGCATTCATAAACAAATTTTCTTGCATAAAATTTTTCTCTTGATTTATTGGTATAATTTTTTTTCATGTATATATATATTTTACGTTTTGATCTGTTTAATCATATGTTTTATGTTATACTGTCAGATGGTTCTCACACGCGAGCAGGAACAACTCAATGCAACAATCTAAGCTGCAATGCAAGCTTTGCTTCCTCAACTGAGGAATGATATCAAGGCTGAGGTTCAGGCTGCCAACAATCAGCAGCAAAACCAAGCACCACATCCTCCTCCTCCTCCTCCAGTGACATTGGTAATATGGCTAGAGAGATTCAACAAGCTCCGTCATCGAGCTTTCGAGAAAACAGATAGCCCCAGTGAAGCTGAAAGCTGGTTGGCTCACATCGAGAAGATCTTCAATGCTATGGGTTGTGACCTCGTTTTCAAGGCGAGGTTGGCATGCTACCGGTTCGAAGGCGATGTGTTAAATTGGTGGTTAGCATTGAAGCAGTCTGAGGGAGGTGACGATTGGGTGACTGGTTTGACATGGGATCAGTTCAGAGATAAGGTGATGGAGCAGTTCTTTCCCAAGGCTGAGCAAAAAAAGCTTAAGAGGGAGTACCATGGGATCTGACAAAGAGCTAGGGAGAATATCAATGAGTTTATGCAGCGCTTTCTTCGCTTAGCTGGTTTCCTTGGTGCAGCAGCAGGTACTCCTGAAGAGCAGGCACACCACTTTAGGTAGGCTCTTCGCACATCGGTCGCAAATAATCTGGTGTGTGCTACGTTCAACACTGTAGCACAGGTGCCCGATGCGGCACGTAAGCTGGAGATGCTGCATGAGAGAGATGAGTTCGGGGAAGCTGAGAAACCCGACAAGAGGTAAACATTCGTATTCAAGCGGTGACCAATCCGTATTCTTTCTATATATGTCAATTATTCATCTCTTTAAATTGTATCTTCTAGGCAGAAAACTAGGGACCGGTCTCAGCCGGCTACTCAACAGCAGCCTCATCAGCCCAAGGGAAACGGTCAGACTCACGACCGTTCTGCTACGGATAGGCGTGGCGGTAATGATAATTACCGTAACAACGCTGGACACTCCAACGGTAGCAGGTCCTAATACTTACGCATTTTCTTATGATTTCATGTTATAACTCATAATTCTGACACTCTAGCAAATCTTCTACCAGGAACCATCAAAACGGTAGGGACCAGAACCAGAGAGGTTCACAGCCTAGCCGTCCAGCTATCACTGGTATTCAATCTTACGAGTATTCGCATTGTCCTTTGTACCCTCTTATCATGTCTCATGTAAAATGTTTTATCAGGTCCTCAGCCAGCCAGGGCACCTTCTGGAGGATATACTCATCCTCTTTGCTCTACTTGCCACCGTAGGCACCCAGGACCATGTCGTCGTAACACTGACGCATGCTTCAAGTATGGTCTTCCTGGCCATATCATGAAGGACTGCCGTAACGGCGAGATGGAGGGCACATCGGGACATGCTGATACCAAGCCGCCTCCTACCACTGGACGTGTCTACACGACATCTCGGGATCAGGCCAACAAGTCTACAGGTACCATCACTGGAATCTTGTATATGTATGGTCAGGCTGCGTGTGTGCTATTTGATACGGGTGATACTCACTCGGTCATTTCTACTGCTTATGCCAAGAACATTAGGATGCTTCCCATGCCACTAGATAATAGACTTACTATTTCCACACCTTTGAGGGACTCTTTATTAATCACCCATGTATACAAGAGTCTTCCCCTAGAATTTGACGATAAGGTTTGTCCTGTTGACGCACTTCCGCTGGACATGAATGACTTTAACATGATTTTGGGCATGGATTGGCTATCCAAGCATCATGCTACCATAGACTGCCATTCATATCGAGTCATCTTCGGTGATGTAAATGCACCAGAGTACATCCACAACGGGTTCGTACCCGGAAGGTCTGTACAAATCATATCTACCCTGCAAGCGCGTGCACTACTGTCACATGGCTGCGAGGGTTATCTAGCTACGGTTCACAACATGGATGTTGAATCTCCATCAATTTAGGATCAGCCAATAGTGTCGGAATTCCAAGATGTATTTCTAGAAGAACTTCCGGGCATACCACCTGCACGAGATGTAGAATTCAATATCGAGCTCATTCTAGGAGCTGAACCGATCTCCAAAGCTCTTTATCGCATGGCTCCCATAGAGTTAAAGGAGCTAAAGGATCAACTGCAAGAACTTCTAGAACGAGGTTTCATTCGACCGAGCGCATCTCCATGGGGAGCACCGGTCTTATTTGTTAAGAAGAAGGACGACAGTATGCGTCTTTGCATAGACTATCGCGAGCTCAACAAGATTACTATCCGGAATAGGTATCCACTGCCGCGTATAGACGATCTGTTGACCAACTTCAAGGGGCCAAACACTTCTCCAAGATTGATCTTAGGTCAGGCTATCATCAACTACTGGTTAAGGAGCAGGACATCGCCAAGACTTCTTTTCGTACCCGCTATGGCCACTACGAATTTGTAGTCATGCCATTTGGCCTGACCAATGCTCCAGCAGTGTTCATGGATATGATGAACAGAATCTTCCATGAATTTCTGGACAAGTTCGTCATTGTCTTCATCGATGACATCCTGATTTTTTCAAAGTCCAAGGAGGCACACGAAGACCATCTTCGTACAGTAGTACAGATTCTTCGCCAGAAGCAGCTGTATGCTAAATTCTCTAAGTGCGAGTTCTGGTTAGACAAGGTGGCATTCTTAGGTCACATTGTATCAGCAGAAGGAATCACTATGGATCCAACGAAGGTTGAGGCTATTACTAAGTGGCCGAGGCCGACATCAGCGACGGAAGTCCGCAGTTTCTTAGGCTTAGCTGGATATTACCGCAGGTTCGTGGAGAACTTTTCCCGCTTAGCACTACCATTGACCAAACTGATGCGGAAAAGGGAGAAATTCGTCTGGACTGAAGAACGAGAGAAGAGCTTTGAAGACCTGAAGCAGAAGCTAGTATCTGCACCTATTCTTACTCTCCCATCTGGTACGGGTGGATTTCAAATCTACAGTGATGCATCGGGGAAGGGACTTGGCTGTGTTCTCATGCAACATGGGAAAGTGATCGTGTACGCTTCACAGCAGCTTAAGCCTTATGAAGAAAATTTCCCCACGCATGACTTGGAACTTGCTGCAGTTGTGTTTGCATTGAAGATATGGAGGCACTACTTGTTTGGAGAATCATGTGACATTTTCACGGACCACAAGATCTTGAAGTATATCTTCACTCAGCGTGAATTGAACATGAGGCAGAGGAGATGGTTAGAGCTGTTGAAGGATTATGACATTAATCTACATTATCATCCCGGAAAGGCGAACGTAGTAGCAGATGCACTTAGCAGGAAGTTCGGAATGATCAACGACATTAAAATTGAGGAGGAAATCATAAGAGACTTGGAGCGACTAGACATCGAGATCATGGTACGTGGACAACACGGTTACTGGGATAATCTTAGAGTAGAACCCGAGTTACTCTCTAAGATCAAGGAAACTCAGAAAGATGATGGAGAAATATGGGCAATAGTTCAGAATTTGGAGAAACAAACAGAATTCAGAGTAGATGCAGATGGTATTGTATGGCAGGGCACGAGACTTTGTGTTCCTAATGATCAAGAACTCCGGGAAGCTTTGTTAGTTGAAGCTCATAGCTCCCCATTCTCTATACATCCTGGTTCGGCTAAGATTTACCATGACATCAAGCAGTACTTTTGATGGAGTGGTATGAAACAGGATGTGGCCACTTACGTCTCCAAATGTCTTACCTGCCAGCAGGTTAAGATCGAGCATCAGCGATCTGGCGGTCTCCTTCAACCGTTAGATATTCCAGAGTGGAAGTGGGACAAAATCACCATGGATTTTGTTACTGGTCTTCCGCCAACCAAGAGGAAGCACAATGCAATTTGGGTTATCGTAGATCGACTCACCAAATCAACTCATTTCCTTCCAATCCGCAAGGAAGATTCGGTAAGTAAACTCGCAAATACGTATAGAAGAGAGATCATGAGACTCCACGGTGCTCCATCCAGCATCGTCTCAGACAGAGATCCTCGATTCACTTTGCGATTTTGGAAGAGTCTGCAGAAAGCTTGGGGTACACAACTTAAGCTTAGCACGGCTTTTCATCCTCAAACAGACGGGCAGTTGGAGCGAACGATTCAGACATTGGAGGACATGTTGAGGTCATGTGCGTTTTAATGGACGGGTGATTGGGACGATTATATCTGTTTGGTGGAGTTTGCATACAACAACAGTTGGCACGCAAGTATCAAGTGTGCTCCTTTCGAGATGTTGTATGGCAGGAAGTGTCGCGCCCCAATCTGCTGGGATCAGGTTGGCGAGCGAACACTTGAAGGACCAGAGATCATAGATATGACTAATGAGAGGGTCGCAGTAGCTAAGCAGAAACTTCAGGAAGCACGGTCACGTCAGAAGAGTTACGCTGATAAGCATCGTAGGGACATACATTTTAACATACGAGATCACGTCTTCCTTAAGGTTTCACCGGCACGTGGTGTTAGACGCTTCGGGATTAAAAGGAAGCTCAGTCCTCATTTCATCGGACCGTTTGATATCATTGAACGAGTCGGTGAAGTATCTTACCGGTTAGCGTTACCTCCGTAGCTTTCGCATGTACACAATGTGTTTCATGTGTTCTTACTCAGAGGGTACCACTATCATCCCCTTCACATGGTTCAGTATCCACTAGAACAGATACGTGAAGATCTCACTTTCATAGAAGAACCCGAACAAGTTCTTGAAAGACAAGAACAAGTCATGAGAAGGAAGATGATTCCATTCGTTAAAATCCTTTGGAGGGATCATACCGAGCGGGAAGCCACTTGGAAAACAGAGGAGTCTATCCGAGCTTCTTACCCTCATTTCATATTTTGAATTCGGGTATCTTCTTCTTTTCCAGTTTACTTTATCTATAATTCGGGGACGAATTATTCTTTTTAGGGGGGAAGAGTTGTAAAACCCGCATGCTTTTACAATGAATAGTACCCTTAAGATCGTACATACTAGATTAAAACTTTCCTTTTATAGTATGTTTACGTTCATGTATAAGAATTTTAAGTATTACGTACGTGTTAGAACACGATAAGTATTTATTACGTATGAACACACGATAATTATTCAAATAATAATTATAATCCCGAACATGCGATCATGAAATCATGAACGTAATTTAATCGCGATCTAATATTAATTACGTATATATATTTATTACGAACACGAATAAATATATTAGGGCACGATCAATAATTAATTAGAACACATAAAAAAAACATGAACACGATAAAACACGAACACACTAAAATATTTAGACTCAGAAAAGGTACGGGTTACCCCATGTGGGGACCCTACCCGCGGCTACACCAAGAAGGAATGGGCCAAGCCCATTTTGATTTTTACTAAAACAAAGAATTAGGAAATCTTAGTCATTTTTCACAATACATGAAAAATAACAAAAACCCTAATCTTGTTCTTCCTTTTCCTTTGGCCGCCGGATATATAACACCAAAAAGGGGTGTTCGGTTGATTTTTGATCTTGAATTTTGTGCAAGCATTCGTGTGTGTTCATCCTTGATCGATCCACGCAATTGGTATAACCTTTTTAATCCTTTTCTTTTATGTTTTGATTTAATAAATCACATAAATCATGGTGTTTTTAAAAACTAATAAAAAACATTTTATTAAAACATGTCTATGATTATGGGGTAAATCAAAACAAGGGTTTTTAGGGGTGTTTGTTCTAGCCGACGCCTAACAGAACCCCTAAGGGGTCTCGGTTTGGCTTATTACCCACCACCGAGACCTCATGGTCTCGGTATGGTGGTGTGGGTCCCACGGCATCAGCAAACAGGGGGGAACCCTGACTTGGTTCGGGGTATGGTGTTGATTACGGGTCCGGTTCATGGTTTCTAGTCATGATCCGGTTCATTGATTATGTTAAGGTTTATGATTTTAATAGTTATATGTTAAAAATTAAATTAATAAAACATGACATAATTAATTTAATTAACATGACTTAGGTTATAAATTTAATTATTAGATCATGAATTTTAACCTAAGTATTTATTTTTAATTAGACTTATTACAATTAATTAATTATTAAAAACCATGACTATAATTAATTAATCAACATGACTTAGGTTATATTATTAGTAATTAATAATACATGTTTTAACCTAAGTATTTTAACTTTATTTAATTAAAAACATGATATATTTAATTAAATACTTTTAACCTATAGTTTATTTAATTTACATGTAATAATTAATAAACTATACTTTATAACAACATGACTTAGAATAATAATCAGAAAATACTTAAGCTTATATAATTAGATTATTTAACCAGCTTATATCTGTTTATGGAAACTTTCTATTTTTGGAAACTTTCTATTTTTGGAAACTTTCTATTTTTGGAAACTTTCTATTTTAGAAAACTTTCTATTTTTGGAAACTTTCGATTTTTGGAAACTTTCTATTTTTGGAAACTTTCTATTTTTGGTAACTTTCTATTTTTAGAAACATTCTATTTTGGGAAACGTGCTATTTTTAGAGAGTTACTTATTATTACACAACAAGTATAATAATACATGAAATACAAGTAATACTTAATCAGAATAGACAGAATGTAAGATAAATACAGTATAAAGCTTTAAAGAGTAAAACATGACATGAACGTATAAAATAAGCTAAAACATGACATAAAACCAGTTACGTATTTAGTAATCAGATACTTATACACGTATGTATTTATGTAGCATTAGTGATACCGAAGTAGGACTCTCTTCCGTTCGTCTTCTTCGTTCACTGGACATAAGGTACGGATTCCCGTCCTTTCAGTATGGACATTCCTTCCTTATTAGGATTCCCCGTATGCAGCCAACTGTTTTCCCGTAGTATAAGTTTATATGTTTGATTGCTTATGTTTAATTTAGAATACCTGAAGCCATATACATGCATGACTAGTTTCACCTAGTTATGGAGGTACCATAACCATAACACTAGAGGCACTGGTGTTATGACTTCCCCACGGCGGAGTGATTGCTCGTGGCGTCCCTTCAGCTTTTGGCCATATTATTATATTTATCATGTGGGGCGTATGGGTGCATCCTAGTTACATGTTTTCAGCAGATTACTCAGTGTGAATGTGGTGTGTGCCTTGCATCCTTCACAAGGAGCTGATCCCTCATACCCAAAACCAGTATATTAAATTAGAGGCAGCCCCTCTAATTTGCATGATGAGGTCTCCCCTCCAATTATTCATGCACGGTGGATTTTCATGACCTATATTGGCTAATGGTAGAATATGTTAAACAGATTTTTATAAGATAAACATAAGGCTTTTCAAACTATTAAACCAGTTTTACTAAGACTTAACTGGATTATTCTGGACTTAGTTTATTCCGCTGTTATATGCTTATATGCTTATATTATTCATGCTTTATTGTACATACGTGCACTGAGCGTATTCCTCAGCCGTTTTCCTTTTCATGTTCCCAAAACGGCAGGTACTTAGGGACGCTCTTAGACTTTAAGCGTACGTGCATATGGACTGGAAGCTTTCTAGCCTTTCTTTACTTTATGCATTATCTTTACTTTGATACTCTTTCCATGGACATTGTTTAGTCCTTTCATTTACAGTACTTATGTTTGTGTTTGATGAGCTTTACTTTTGGACTACCGATGTTTGATATCTTCCTTTTATGGTCATGTAATGTTTTAGACATTTATCCTTGTATGCTTTGATGACACGCCATAATTACGCGTGACATTCCATTATCAAAATGGGGTGTTACAATGACGATCTTTATTCCCTGGAGACACCCAGTTTGCGTGTTTCCCGTTCTATGACCTTTATACCTTGAATAAAAAGTCGAGCATGGCACGTCAAAATGTATTTTTGTTTTTAATTTTTTTACAAGTCGATTTCGAATAAAGTGGTTTTTAATTGTTTTTGGATTTAGCATTTGTGATAATAGTTGCTTGGGGGCAAGGAACGGTTTAAGTGTAGGGGTGTGTTGAACACGTAATTATTCATGTTCTTAGTGCTAATATCCCTTCATTTTTCGCATAATAAATAGCAAAAATGTATTTTTTAGTACATATATCGTTTATATTTGCTATTTATTATTGTAGGTACGAATATTAAAGAAAAGGAGCAAAAACGAAGAAAAAGAGCTAAGACGAGCACGAGAAATGGAAAGAGCGCGAAAAATCGAGTTTGACGGTGCATTCATGTTTTATTGGGTCGGCCCGACACCATTTAGATGGGTCGAACCGACCCGTTAATATAACTTCAGCCCGCACACAGGCCCAACACAGCCAGCGAATCAGCCCAGCAACAGGCCCAGCTATGAACAAGTGCTGGCCCATTTTCACAATGTAACATGTCAAAGCCCAAAAGAAACAAAATTGATGGCCTGAATGGTGAAAAGCCCAACAACCCAACAAAAATTGTGAGATGGAAATCAGATGGCTTATTATTGAAGCTAAACAACATTCCATAGTTTTTTTCTTATCCTTATTTTTTTTATATAACTGCGTCTTTTTTTTAGCTTAGTTTAGAAATTTAATTTTCTTTATTTTCATCCATTCATGTTTTTTTAAATTCATTCCAGGTTTGTTAGATTACTCCTTTAATCTCAGCTTCTTCTTTATATTAAACACTTTGTATCCGACTTTCGGTTAATGAATGGCATAAAGAGTTGGTTTCGATTTGTTGATTTATCTTGAGTTTAGATTTTGGATTCGGTAAAAGTAATATGTCATGATTTTAGTTTGTGATTTGCATGTTTGTTGATTTTTGGTACTTCATGGTGGAGTTCGATTTCGGTTCGAGTTTGATAAATGGGTTTATATTTGTGGTTTGTGTTCTATAGTCTTACTTGGTGATGATAATGAATCTTCAGATTGCTCATCTCCTACTCATTTTTCTTTGCTTTGATTGTTCATGGTTTTCGTAGTAGCCTTGCTTTGGTTATTTGTGTTTCACTATTAAGAAAAAAAAGAAGAAAAAAAGAGTCACAGTTAAGTGGTTTTCCAAAATCAAAAAAGAGTAGGAACTTGATGTGTTTGGTGTAGAAAAATATAAAACAAAGAAATAAAATCATTGATAAAAAATGCGATTAGTGGGTATCGAACTGCTGACCTTAGTTTTATAAACCAAATTATTTTACCATTGTGCTCTATTAGTTTTATTGGTTAAACTTGCTTATTTGTAGTTTATGTAGAATTTGTTTAGCCTTAGTTTTAGAGTAGTCTTATCTCTTAAAATGATTTTAATAAATTTTAAATTATTAATTTAATAATAATTATAAAAATCAGAATTTATAATAGTTTTTTTTTTAAATTATATATTCTAGAATTAATTAAAGATAGTTTTAAAATGTCGATTAGTTTATTTATAGTTAACCGTTTGTTGTCCTGTGATCTCGGCATATCCGATTCATATCTTTTGGCGAAGAGCTTTACGGGTCTTTTAGCTAGATTAAGTTTAAAAGTTTAAAGCTCGATTTGTTTTTATCCATTAGCTAGTCGATAAAATTTACAACTTTATCAGATAATTAGTTTGATAAAAACTTTGAAAGTTATAAGCTTTTGATTTAATTTAGTTATTAGATCGGGGATTTAATTTTTCATCTCCGGTTCATCATTTCGGGTTAAATTCTCTATCTCTTTTCTTATTTTATTTCATTAGCTTAACTATGATTGTTATTATTTCTTTGTTGATGTTTAGCTTTATTATCATGATTATAATAGTTTTAATTATGCTTGTTTAGTTTAGCCTCTTTATTGTCATTAGCATTATTTTTAGATATCTTTCGCTTTACATTTGTAGTTTATTTGTCACGTTCATTATCTTTTAATATTTAGTCGTTAAGTCTAGTAGTTTAAATTTAAAAATCAAAACCCTTTTTATTTGAGCATCAAACTTTAGACATAAAAGCGGATTTCCATTCACACTTCGCCGGAACTACGATAACCTTTCGGGTGTACGAAAACGACTTAATCACGTCTCTCCATAGATTATCGTGAGCTTAACAAGATCACCATCAGGAATAAATATCCATTGCCACGCATTGATGACTTGTTTGACCAACTCCAAGGGGCCAAACATTTATCCAAGATTGATCTAAGGTTGGGCTATCATCAGTTGCGGGTTAAAGAGCATGACATCGCCAAGACTGCTTTCCGTACGCGCTATGGGCACTACGAATTCGTAGTCATGCCATTTGGCATTACCAATGCTCCAGCTATTTTCATGGATTTGATGAACCGTATTTTCCATGAGTTCCTGGACAAGTTTGTCATTGTCTTCATTGACGACATTCTGATTTTCTCTAAGTCAAAGGAGGAACACGAAGACCATGTTCGTACTGTACTACAGATACTTAGCTAGAAGCAGCTGTATGCAAAATTCTCCAATTGTGAGTTCTGGTTAGACAAAGTGGCATTCCTAGGCCACATTGTATCAGCAGAAGGAATAACCATGGACCCAACAAAGGTTGAGGCTATTACTAAGTGGCCAAGACTGACATCAGCGACTGAAGTTCGTAGTTTCCTAGGCTTAGCTGGTTACTACCGTAGGTTCGTAGAGGACGTTTCCCGTTTAGCACTGCCATTGACCAAACTGATACGGAAAGGGGAGAAGTTCGTCTGGACTGAAAAAAGAGATAAGAGCTTTAAAGACCTAAAGCAGAAGCTGGTATCTGCACCGAATCTTACTCTCCCATCTGGTACAGGTGGATTTCAAATCTACAGTGATGCTTCAAGGAAGGGACTCGGCTGTGTTCTCATGCAACATGGGAAGGTGATCACTTACGCATCATGTTGGTCCCTAGTAATTCGATATTACTTATTATCTTAAGTAATAACTATTACTTTGACTCAAGTGTGTTGTTTTAACATAAGATAAGAACTATGAAAGATTAAAACAACAATACCAATATACTTTTCAACGTATAGACTTTTATTAGAATCAAATAAAGAATCTATAACCCACTTTGTTTGCGGAATAACAAAGTGGTTGAATGACAATGGGGTTTGATCTCCTCTACTTAAACGTTTAACCAAAGTTAAACTCTAAGCTCCAATCTAAACGTTCATATGCATCTTTGGCTATATGATTTAGTTGGTATCAAGAGAGAAAGGTTTTCCACAGTTTAAGCTCTTGTTTTGGTTACTTTTCTCTCCTAATGTACACTCCTTTATATAGGCAGTGTAAATTAGGGTTTGCACTTTGCATGTACCAATGCATCAATTTATCTAGTGGGTGGTTGATGCCCATGATGGATAAACAGTACAAAGTACTTAATAAACTATTCTAGGAAAGATAAAGGTTGTACTTATATCTAAGTATACAAGCAACCTACTTTGACTTAAAGTTATCTTTTCCCGCCTAATGCAAACCATCAGAATACTGAAGAGTCTTCAGTATCCTAGAGGAGATCGACATCATTCAGTTTGGTATTGTAAGTTCACTGGAAGGGGAGTGCTGAACTTTCTTCAGCTTTAAAGTCTTCAGTAGGAACTTTGTTCCTCTGGTCATCCATCAGCAGACTGGCCTTACTGCTGAGCACGAAACACTTAGGGGGATTTTATATTCAAATCCTAGAGTTGCTTCAAGGTCATTAAATACTGACCCAACAATCTCCCCCTATTTGGATATACAAATAGCCTAAGTCTAATGTCATTAGTAAGTGGGCATAACAACTTCTTCTTACTTGCACTGAACAATTAATAACTTATAAACATCAGATAATCATTTATTTAATAACATTACAAATTACACCCAAATATTACAAATGATTATTCATTTTTCCTTTGGCCTAAGTTTTTCAATGACAGGGGTCTATATTCATGGATTAGAATTTCTAACATCTTGTATCGATAGTAAGCACATGCTGAAGGTTTTTGCAGCTTTAGTGAGTCCTGGACCACCATGGTGAGCAAAGAAGATTTTCTGAATGTTTTCAAGAGATTCATTATTTAGATCATTCAGATCAGTAATGCCCAAAAAATCATGTCGTTCACAATGGTTGAACATTATCATTCCCAATTCTGGTTCTTCTAACACATGTCCAGGGAGATGATTTCCAAACTGAACAAGATCTTTGTATTTCTTGGTGGTGACAAAGATGTCACCCACACCGGGTTGAACCAGATTGGCTCTCTTGTTTAGTTCCGGAATTGGATCTTGATCCTCCAGTGAGATTTGGTTGCTGATGTTCAGATGCTGACCAAGCCTTTCATGATTTCTCATAAAGTGTTCAATTTTTGTGTGAACTTCTACCCATCTCCTGGATGTTTTCTTTTCAATGATTCTGCTCATCTCTAGCCATTCAGTGTAGGAGAGCTCCTTCCCTTGGAAGTCATCTATGATCTCATCAGACCCATCAGCCCTATAAAACTTCAGATTTATATCTCCCTTGTAAGTCAACATGTCAAAGTTTGTAATTACTGAGAGACATCTTCTGTTCAACCTTGTTCTACAAAATTTTTCGTATAACATCTTTTTCTTGAAAAGGCCTTCAACCTCAGACTTTCCAATTCTTTCATACAAGCTCATCTTCAGATCTCTGAGCTGTTCTTCATATTGAAGTTTGTGGATTCTATCAAGTTCTTCTTGAGTGACCAACCCTGACTTGATAATTCTTTCATCTAATGTGGTTTCACCTTTGCTTTTGGGTTTGATGGGAGGTGACACGTCTTCAGATGATTCAGTGCTGGTAGTAAGGCCATCAATATGGCCATCAATATGAGTGCCCTTTGCTGAAGACTCCCCCTTAGTCTTATCTGGACTGCCTTCACTAAACGGAGATACATAAACAAAAGGTTGTTTTTGGGCCTTCTTCTGTGCATGTTTCTTGAAGAGCTGCTGAATAGTTACTTTGTCCCCCTCAACAGAAGATTGTCCTACAACTTCTGATGAACCCCTAGCAGACAACCATGCACATATAGAGTCTAAGGTGGATGATACCTTGGTCAATATTGCAGGAACATTAGCAAGAGCATTTAGTTTTTGTTGAACTTCATCAGATAAGGTCAACTTTTGTTGTTCCAGCAGACCCACCCTATCCTTGATCTTTGAAACTGAATCGCATAACTCATTAAGCTGATTAGGAATCGGCTTGTATTCAGTAGGGAGCTCAAATGATATAGGATTAATGGATTCCATGAGGGTGGTGATTTCTTTCTTGATAGAAGTGGTAGTGGCCACATCTTTCACCAATGGCTTTAGTGCAGTGAGAATTGCATCTCTGAGCTGTTCAGCAGTGGGAGGAACTGGCCTTGCTTTAAGAGTAACGAATTCAGCATCAGCAAGAGCCTTTTCCTCCTTGAGCTTCGCCACCTGTGATTGTAGAACCAACACCTGATTTGTTAGTTCATTTACCTTGACGGTTCTGGGGGAAGGAGGCTTGGGAGTTTGATCAGAAATGTCAGCTTCAGATTCACTATCATCCAAGTTTACAGGAGCTCTTTCACTTAGTCCCAACTCCTTCTCCAAGTCATCAGCAGACATGCTGAATATAAATGTAGGCAAGTGTCCCCCCTTGGAGCCAGTGGAGAGAGGCACTTCCTTCATTGTCTGTTGATCGCCACCTTCAGCGTGTTGGTAAGTTTCAAGTCCTTCACCACCAGGGTTTGTTTTACCTGATGGATCCTGAGAAAGAGTCCCGGATGAGTTAATATCAATGATAATGTTTGTGGTTCCTTCAGTAGAACCCTGTTGTGGGGGAACTACATCATTAGAAACAGATAGGCCAGGGTCAGCATCAGCTGTTGGATTTGCTGACACATCATTCCCTGATGCAGACTCAGAGCGACAAATGATTGAGATTGGTAATGAAATTTGAGATGCATTCAGACTTAAATTTCTTACCGATGCTGACTCTACTCTATCGATCTGAGGGTGCGCTATATCTTCACCCTTTTCTCCTAAAGAAATTGAGAGATGGGTTGCCTTCAGGGCCTCTTGATGCATACCACCTTCAGAAGAGACTGGTGGTGGCGGCTGGCTTGGGTTTTGGTCCTTAGCCGAGGACTTTTGTTTCTTCAAAGCTTGGCCTTTGGGATCATCAGAATGCTTCTTTGATGAAGATTCTGTAGGGTACCTCCTTTTCTTAGACCCACGTCTACACTTAAGAGTATTCACTGATGTGCTTTTTTGACGTGGTCCAGAAGAAGCTCCAGACTTTTTGCCTGTTAGATCCCCTTATCCATTTGGAGAAGTGTCTTTTGGAGCTTTGAACACAACTAGAGAATTTGCTGAGCAAATGTCCAGCATGGGTTGTGTGAAAGGAGGTTCAGTTGTGCTAACTGGAATGTTCCAGCGATTGGTATCAAAGACTGAGAAAACAAGTTTAAATCCTTCATTTTTAAGGTATTCTTCACCAAATTGGTCAGCAAAAATGAGGGATAAAAATCTGGTGTAGACCACATTCTTCTCCCTAGTTTTCTTCTCCATTTTCCCATGGAGATCTTCAAAGATTAGTTTTCCAAAATCAGCTTTTATGCCCTTTGCCAGACAATACAAAATAAGGGCTTCCTTTTGGTTGATTTGATCCAGCCCACCCGTTTTCCCACCCAGACACTCAATTAAGATGGACATCAAAAGTTTCCACTTAGGTGGTAAACAGCTTCTCTTCCACCCCCATTTATCACCAATCTCTTCAGTGTATCCAATTTCTATAAAAAAATGTTTTGACAACAGAGAGATCATTAGGAACAGCCTCATATTTGCTAGAATCCTCCAAATAGTTTAACCCTAAGACCCTTCTAAACATCTTTAAATTTATTTTCCCATGAATACCCAAGGTAGTAGACACAAACTCAATAAATTTCTTGTTTGTTGACCCTTGTGTTGTGAACCAAAACTCTTTTACCACATTTTCAAACATAACCCCTGGATCCTTGAACAAGGCATCGAATCACACATTTGGATACAAAGTTTAGTACTTGTTTTCCTGGTTCAGATGTTAGGGTTTCTGGTTTGATCAAGGCGATGTTGCTGGGTTTAAAGAATATGTCCTCGATGGGATAGTTTACATGGATGGAAGGATTGAGGGTGATCTTAGTCTCTTGTGGTTGTGAAGAAGATTCAGCAGCCATTGATGTTTGTTGTGTGTGCTTTCTTTTGAAAAGAGAGAGAGAGAGAGTTGTGTGTGTGTTTTTTTTAAGTTTTTGCAAATGATATGAATCATCAATCTTCAAAAGATATATGTAAACACTTTTTAAACTCAGTTGTCAAATTTTGTAAAACATTTGAAAAGAGAATGAAACTTGTAGGGTTCCTTTTGAACAAATGGCATAAACTCTTTCATTAATGTTCTGAAAAAAGTGATGATTTTCTGTTGCTTTGAACAGTGAAACGCCTCATTGTGTCAGAAAGTTGTTGACTGTGATATGGACGCTTGATATTTCTTAAATAAACAATTGACACCTTCTGAAAGAATGTTTTGTATTTATTCTCAAGAAATTTAATGCCATTTACTCCATTGAGTCACATGATTAATTTGTTTTAAAAGTTGTTGCTCAGATATGCTGAAGCTGATGGCTATACTTGTGAGCTTCAGTGCGTCAGATGAGGCGACAAAACCCCATATACATGTTCACATAAGTGAACAAGACATATGACATTGCACGCTCCTCTACTCAGGCCTAGCTACTCATATGTATTAAAAATTTGTTCAACATTGCTGAAGAAATCTTTTGATGACTGGTGATTTATTTGTTCAGCTTCAATGAATCAGATAAGGCGACAAAACATCATATATACAATCTCATAAAGTGAAATAGACACATGACATTGCACACTCCTTTACTCAGACAATGCTCCTTAACATTAATCAAAATCTTTTAAGAAATGCTGAACCTTCAAGCTTCTTTAGTGAATGCTAAAGGTTCAGGTTTTGTATCATCAATGTTCAGCATACCAAGCTCCCTTATCAATCTTTTGAAAGTTGGTTCATCCAATGGCTTGGTGAAGATATCAGCCAATTGGTATTGAGTGGGGATGAAATGTAATTCAATGTCCCCTTTCACAATGTGATCTCTGAAAGTGATATCTGATATTAATAAGTGTGAAAACACTTATCCTTCTACCACTTATTTCCAATAATAACAAGACCAAAACGTGTATTTTATGTCGTAAAAGTCGGAATTATGCGTGGTTTGTGTTTTTATTGTGTTTCAGGATAAAAATCTAAAAAAGGAAGAAAACATGGGCTATCACGGGCTTTTATCGAAGAAAAAGACAAAAGACAAAGTCAAAAGATCAAGAGTGCATAAAGAACGGAAGTCCAAGGCCTATTCTGAAGATTTATCGAAGAAAAAGTCTAAAGAGGGAAGTTTAATGAAGTCGAAGAACTCAAGTCTAATAGAAGAAGAAAATTATAAGACTAGTTCAATTTATATCGACAAATCCCGAGACGACGTCGAGAAAGACAAAGAATTTAAATCGAGTCGAGACGAAAAGAAGGAAGGAAGCAACACATGCACTCCCCACCTCCTATATATACCCTCCTAATAACACATTAAGAGGGTGTTAGTAGTTAGTTAATTAGTTCATTTTCATTTTTTGTAGTTTAATTTTTAGAGAGAGAAAGTTCTTAACTTTCTCTCACTAGAAAAACTTCATCTTTTATTCCTTTCTTGTTTTTAATCTAAGCTTTCCTTTTTGAGTTTAATCTTGTCTTAATCTTTATCTTTTTAATCTATCTTGTTGGTTAGATCTTGTGTTCATCGTCTTTTTCATCTACTTTTCTATTTCGACACATAAATTTTCTTTCTTTACGTGTTTCTTGATCTACGTGGTAAGGATTTATAAGTTTTATCATTTGCCTAGCTTATTGGTAGCTTATTGGTTTTCTTGTGTGCTTATTGCCCTCAAAAAGTTGTTAAAAAGTTGCTTAAAATCTTCATTGTCCGAGGTCCTACTTTTTAGGGTCATCTGATTCGATTTCGCAATACTTTCTTGTATTGCGAAATTGTGCCTTTATATTATTGTGAAATCTTCTTGTTTTTGAGCATTGTGAATTTGTGTTACTTTTGTATTGCGAAATCTTGTCTTCTAACCCATTGCGGAATCTTAAGTTTCACATTATTGCGAAATGATGTCATAAACAGCATTGCGAAATTGTGCGCTCAAATGAAAATTGCGGATTCATGCCGTTCTCCAAATTGCGGAATTATTCCCTTTTGAGGATTGCGAAATCTTGTCTTTTGTGAATTGCGAATTTGTGTCTCTTGGTAATTGCGGATTTATTGCATTTTGCTAATTGCGGAATTAGGTTAAGTTTCATTAATTGCGGATTTGTGTGGTTTTAAAGTTGCGAATTTATTTCATTTTTTTAGTATTGCGAAATTAATTAGTTTTTATTTAAATTTAATTTTTAAATTTAATTTTCTCGCCATTTTCTTAAGTCTTGTTTTTACTTATTTTTTTTTATTTTTCGTAAATTTAATTTTAATTTGTCTTTTCTTAGTTTCTTTTTAAAAGTGTTTTATTTTATACTTTTCATTACTTTACGTTTTAACTTCTCGTCATTTATTTTAAAAGTCTTTATTTTTAGTTTAATCTTTTCTCACTTTATTTTTATTTCAGTTACTCAACGACGCCTTTTCTTTTAATTAGTTTTAGACAACGACACCCTTTTATTTTATCCACCAAAGACGACTGAGTCGCACTTTCAACTAGTAATCAATTCGAAAAGACTGGAACAACGAACTTTTATAACTAAGTAAAATCGAGTTATTAAATGGCGCTGCTGCCGGCTCTTTTCGTTAAGATTAACGGTTTTTTGTGAGAGACGCGTTGGATTTTGGGATCCGTTCACTTTTGAACGTTATTTTTCTTGCTTCAATTTTCAAAAATCCATAAAAATTAAAAAATTTCAAAAAAATCCAAAAAATAGAAAAACATAAAAAACCAAAAATATTTTTTGTCTATCTTTCTTTTCTTTTTGTAGGTGTGTATGCGTACCCGTGCTCGTAAGAAGAAAGCAATTCAAGCCGAAGTTGAAACTCCACCTATTGTCACCATGGAAAATCGACCAATGATAGAGCTTTTGCAATCGCAAGTAGAGGGCAACACCGATGCTATTGTCATACCCAGATTGGAGCCAACAACTTTGAACTCAAATCCGGTTTCATTCAAATGGTCTCTGCTCAACCATTCTTGGGGCGTACACTTGATGATCCTCATGACCATATAAAAAGGTTTCTTCAACTCACTAATACGGTTAAGTATAATGGGGTTTCACAAGAGGTAATTCGCTTGCAACGTTTTCCTTTCTCCTTTGAGGGACAAGCCCGACATTGGCTTGATAAGGAACCGCCACAAAGTATTCTTACGTGGACGGATTTAGAGACTAAATTCATCAACTACTTTTTCCCACCCTCACGTACTATCGCTTTGCGGAATGAAATCATTACCTTTGAACAAAAGTATGGTGAAACATTTAGTGAATCTTGGGACCGTTTTAAGGAACTTTTAAGAAAGTGTCCACAACATGGTTTCATAAAAGTACATCAAATAAATACTTTTTACAATGTGTTAAGCATGAATGAGCAAGATTCACTAAATAGTGCCTCGGGGGGTAATATTTTGGTTAAGTCTTCTAATGCCGCATGGGATATTATTGAGAATAAATCTAGAGTGCAAACTAAGAGTGTTCGAACAAATGTGGCTAGTGCTAGTACTAGTGACGCCGACAAGAGAATTGATAAGCTTACTTCGCTTGTTGAAACACTTGCTCTACAAACCGCTAATAATACTAAAAGCATCAATGCACAAGTTAATGCTATGAGTAAGTCATGTGAAATATGCGGGGGATCTCATTCATACACCGATTGTCCTTCGACTCATGACAATCCGGAAAATGTGTATGCCGCCAACGGTAACTTTTCTACGGGAGGCTATCAAGCACGTCCTCAAGGTGACCGCAATTTGCTCAGTTATCGTTCTAACATCTTCCTTTCACCACCCGGTTTTCCACCTCAAAACCAAAACAACCTTAATCGCAACAATCAAAATCAACCACGAGCTCCAAATCAATATCAAACCCAAAGAAACCCATATCCACCTCAAGGAAACAATCAAGTACACCAACCACCCGCTTATCAACCACCTGCCTACCATGCTCTTCCTCCTACCTAACCCACTGCATTTAATCAAGAGGTTGACACTTACATGAGGACTAATGATGCGATAGTGCAGAATCTTCAGCAGAAAATCATAAACTTGAAAGGAGATGTGGGGAAACAAGGGAATAATCTTCGAGCCGATATGCGAAACTCTTTGAGCAGTCAAACGAATGACTTAAGGGATATGATGGCTAGTTTCTTCCAAAGTAATCAAGCCTCTGGTTCGGGTTCTCTTCCGAGTAACACCGTTGCTAATCAGAGAGGGGAGATGAAAGCAATCACCACTCGAAGTGGAAAAGGTTTAAAGGAACCCGAGCTTCCTACACCTACACCGGTGATTGTGACAAAGGAAAACGAGTCCCCTTCTCCAATTCCTCTACCTTCTATTTCACCAATTCCTCCACCTTCTACTTCCACCCCTCCACCACCCAAGGATGTGAGTGAGAATTCTATTCTAAAGCCTTCATCTCAACCCAATATACCTTATCCCTCAAGGTTGAGGAAAGAGAAGTTGAAAAACAAGGTTGATATTTAGGTTTCTAACTTTCTTAAAATGTTTAAACAACTGAATTTCAACATCTCCTTTGCTGAGGCTCTCGCTCACATGCCAAAATACGCTAAAATCTTTAAAGATCTTCTTAGTGATAAGGAGAAACTTCTTGATATCGCTCAGACCCAAGTTAACGAGAATTGCTCTGCAGTGCTCTTAAGGAAATTACCCACCAAACTTGGTGATCCGGGTCGTTTTCTCATTCCTTGCAACTTCCCCGGGGTAGAGAATTGTATGGCCCTAGCCGATCTAGGTGCTAGTTTAAACTTAATTCCATTAAGTATTTGGAAACAATTATCTCTACCCGAGCTAGTCCCCACACGTATGACCTTGGAATTAGCTAACCGTACAGTTGCTTATCTGGTGGGGATAGCCGAAGACGTCTTCGTTGGTGTCGACAAATTCACCTTTCCGGCGGCTTTTGTTGTCGTTGACTACGAGATGGATCCCCGTGTTCCATTAATCGTTGGACGCCCATTCTTGAGGACCGGTCGCACTCTCATTGATGTAGCCGCGGGCGAATTAATCATGAGAGTTGGTGACGATAAAATCGTCTTCAACATGGGTAAACTTTCTAAGCAGCCTTCTGAAAACGAGAGCGTTAATTTCATTGACGTTCTTGATGAGGCTTGTGAAGAACACTTCAAAGACGCTTGTAAAAGTGGTTTTTCTTCTCTACCCACTGTTGAGACCGTTGCCTCTATTGCTCCCTCACTAACTCCATTTGGAGAAAGTGATTTCCTTTTGAAAGAATTTGAAGCAACTTTGGGAGATGTGGACTTACATTATGACGATTCTCCCTCCAATTGGGATGAAGACATTCGTACCATTGAGAAACTTCTCAATGAGGACCATATTTCTCCACCATCTCCTAAGGAAGTCTCTATCGATGATCCGAATTTGAAAACGCCTTCCATCAAAAATTCTCCGGATTTAGAGCTTAAGGATCTGTCGTCTTATCTCGAGTACGTTTTCCTTGAAGACAATAAGAAGTTACCCGTCATCATCGCAAAGGATTTAAAAGAAGACGAAAAATCTCGACTTATCACCGTGCTGAAAAATCATAAGAAAGCGATTGCTTGGAAAATCTCTGATATTCGTGGAATTGATCCTCACTTTTGCACACATAAAATTCTCATGGAGGATGACTTTAAACCCACTATTCAAAACCAAAGAAGGGTGAATCCCAAGATCCATGACGTTATCAAAAAAGAGGTTATCAATATTCTTGATGCGGGAATGATCTACCCTATCTCGGATTCACCATGGGTTAGTCCGCTCCATTGTGTGCCTAAGAAAGGCGGAATCACCGTTGTGCCCAATGAAAACAACGAGTTGATTCCTACTCGTCTCGTTACAGAGTGGAGAGTTTGTATAGACTGTCGCAAACTCAATGATGCTACGAGAAAGGATCATTTTCCCCTTCCTTTTATGGACCAAATGCTTGAACGTCTAGCGAGTAATGACTACTATTGCTTCTTAGACGGTTTCTCCGGGTATTTTCAAATTCCCATCGATCCTAAAGACCAAGAGAAAACCACATTCACTTGTCCTTATGGAACATTTGCTTACAAAAGAATGCCCTTCGGCTTTTGCAATGCTCCCGGGACTTTCAAAAGGTGTATAATGGTTATCTTCTATGACATGGTTGAAGAAACTATGTGTAACACCCCCAAATTTATACAACTCAATACAGCGGAAGACTCGTTGGTGTTACGGGATAGCACATTACTCATATCATAGACAACGCTTAAAAATCACGTCGTTTATTTATAAAGCATTTCCATTCATAAATATCAAAGTTACATAGGTCCCAAGTAATTACATTTCATACAAAGTTTTACAAAGAGTTTGAATGGAAATTATTGTTTAAGTGCGGGCCATGAATTCTTGTCGTCTTCCCGAGAATTACCTTCAAGTACTTGAGATAAAACATGTTAAAAGAAAAGGTCAGCGATAACGCCGAGTGAATTCATAGAGTTTAATAAACCATTAATATAACATCGGTATAAAATTATTACCGAAAATCATTTTGTACAAATCATTTTAATAGGTCATAAAATAGCCAAAATCATTTTATACAAATCCTTATCGAAAATCATAATAAAGGCATTTGCCTTAAAAATCAATATACGAGCCAATGTTGTATAAACATCATACAATACGTTTTATAACGTTGTATAGATTAAATAAAAACCGTTATATGAATATGGTTATATAAAACCAAAACACGAACATAATATCAATAGTATGACCCCGTATTTCTAGTCAGGCAATACATCGTAATTCAGTGCGTCTAGCAGTATTTCGTTAATTGGATTATTATAAGCCGCATGACATTGTTACCTTACTAAACCAAACAACGGGTAGCTAACCCGATACTCAATTTGCCCATCTAAATTAGCGTGTCGTCACAAAGGTCACGCTATGGAAATCTTCTCATACATAAATTCGCTTACCAATCAATGTGGCACGACGGGGATCAACCGTCAAGGCGCGAACTAGGGTGATCGTCCCCAAATAGTACTATTATATGCACAAGCGTCTACCAAATCCCGGTAGTTCACAATTCATGCTAATGGGACTTTTAGTGACATAACCTAACTTTAATAATCTATTTTATTTCATCTATCGGGTCCTTTAATCATTTATCGGGTCATACAATCGGATCATACAATCATTCGGGTCCAAATCAACAAACAAACAATCGGGACAAATAGTGTCCTATTTTATAAAAACTAACATGTTATCTCCCTCGCGGTTTTATAAAACATTTCATAAAAACATTTAAAAGAGTGCGAGGCTATGAACTCATGTTGATGTGGAAAGGCGGTTTATCGGCAATTCTGACGTACGGTACGTGCTTCAATCACGGAAACCTAGACAAATAATACTCGTCTTAGACTCATGTCCAATGACTTTATAAAAATAACAATTATGTATACATATGATGATTATATATATATGATGATCAAGTGGGTTTACATATTCTCGTTTACTCATTTTAGTGTTATGTGTCGATAACTTTTATACTAGTTTACTAGTTTACCTGTTTACATATTTTAAGTCCAATAAACTTATTATAAGTTCTTTAACTTGTGTTAATCCATTTTATACTTGTATTATCAGTATTTATACTTTACATTTTTGGCGCAAATGGGTTAAGCCCAATAAATAAGCTTATAAGTGTTTTAGTCCATTTTGTTGTATTATTAGTCCAATAACGTTAACTTAGCCCGTTAATGTCCGTATGTTATAAAGTTCGGGTTTTATCGATTTTTACTTGTCATATATGTTTACATATCAGTATATGAGTTTTAAAAAGTTTACATTAGACGGGTCCAACCTTCTAAGTTTTATTTAACAAAAACGTTAATTTTACGGTAATAGCCGAAAAAGTCGTAAAAATCATATTTATAGTTTTATAACTTATAAAACTTAACAAGTTACCATTTTTATAAAATTTCCACTTATTTTATCCTTATACATATTTATATAAATGTATTATATAAGTTAGTGGGTTTTAATTTACATTTTATACTATTTTTATTTAAGTGCTTATATAATACTATTATTCTTTAATTTCCAAAATCTGATTTTTATTTTCATTTTCACCAAAACTGCCATATCTAGAGTTCTATATGGAGATAGAAGCTCAAATTTTTATGAAATAAACTCCATGATATGTGCTCCATTTAACTCTAATATAGCTACTATTGAATCAGCCTCTAATTGTTTTCTAAACATCGTCCAAAACAGTAAACTCAGATTTGTACTTTAAACTTGTTTTGATCATATCTCACTCATTACAATGATTCCATTGCATGGCCAACTCTCACATGTGTACAAGACCCATAGATTACTGTAAATTGATTCTACTTCATCATTTTATCAGTCTAACATGTGGTTAGTTACTGTTTTTATACAGCCTACCATTTAAACAAGATTTACCCATTTTACATGTAGTTTGTCCATCTTTTTAAGCATGTTTATCAACACCAAATCCCCACACAATATTTTTAATCATCATTCATCATCATATACATATACATAAGTAAAAGAAATACAAGATTACATAATCAAAAATAACAAGAGGATGAGGAGGACAATCTTTATTCCACCAAGTTGATGTAGGTTGTGATTTGGACATGGATTTTGATGGAGAAACTTGTGAATAACCAAGACCATATTCAAGACCACCATTATTCATGAACACCTTGTGGAAAATCAGCCCCAAGACTCCATGGAAACTCCTCCTTGGATGTTATAATCACCACCAATCAATAGGGTTTCAAAAGGGCTTCAACATGTGTGTAAATAACACATGATTTCATGGTAAATTTTGATCAAAAGTGGGTGTTTGTGAGTGATATGGGACGGCATAATGAGAGAGAGATGAGAGGATTTTGAGTGGATTTGCATGATAGAAATGAGTGAGTGGTTTGAAGTTGCTAGTTTTGTGGTAGAAGGCTTACATTGTAAGCTAAGTTAACATGTGTAGTACTTGTTTATGAGGTTTTGACACCTCATGGTGTTAGTAGCTTAATATGTCCGGTTTTGAGCACTTGTCTCATCCCCATTTATTTACGGGTATTCCTCGATTCTAGTTTCCTCGATTTACGTGCCCTCGGGTCGTTTTACGAAAAACATTTTTATAAATTATGAATCAACGGCACAAAACGAATCTAATAAAATATGTTTCATCAAAAACGAAGTTCAAAAACGTAAATACGTAATCCTAAGGTTTCCGGTTTAGTCGTAAAGGACGTTAAAATAAAATCGTAAGTCCTAATTTCTTCTCGTAAATTTGTGAGTTTATGAACCAACACAAATTTAAAACTCCAAAATAATATTCATGGATAAATTTATTTTCTGAAATGTCGGACTGTCACCAAAAACGGTGTATGTAAACGTAAGCACGTAACGTTGAATCCTCCGGTTTAGACGTAGTCGATGCTACTTCAAGACGTAAATCCAAATTTCTTCCCAAAAATAAGTGATTTCATATTATAACATTAGAAATGATATTTTCAAATAAATATCTGAGAATAGAATATCAACCATAAATTGACGGATTGTCACAGCATTTACCCCTAAACAGGATCTTTGTCCTCAAAGATCATCTTACTACTCGCTTCTTATAGAGTTAAGGACATGTGGGTATTTCCTCCACATTCGGTCTTTTCTTACAAGTGTAATCCATTACAATACGCGAGTTTCATCAAACATAACTACGGGAATAAGATCAGGCTAAATGTTGACTTACTTCTCTATCCATGATGTTCACGGGTTTTTGATGAATGCAACTTTTCGCCGATCTAAACATTACTAAGAAACTATCAGATTTTCACTTGATAGACATTCCATCAAGTTCGATTTACGAAACATAATTCATACAGTTCTTGAAGTCCTAGGGTAGATCCAGCTTATATGCCTTTCAAACCAATCTTTTACATCATCTCAATGGTCCCATACAACGGGGACTTATATCCCATGATTTGTCAGATCATTAATTCATTTTTCCAAGGTTAAAATTTTTGGCATAACTTCGCTACCCATCTGGCACTTCAAGATCTACATTTCATATTCACATAACCTCCTGCCCACTATCGGCAGTCAATAATCAAATCCTAATTTCAACAATCATTTCAGGTCTCGTGGGTCGAATATTTTGCAAGGTTAGGTTCGCCATCATAGGAAACCTTAAACCTAAAAGACATGTCCAACTCACAATGGGTGTATGTCGGGTGTCTTTATCACAACTCCTGCTTACAGATGCTCTAATATTTAGATCCTTACAAGATTAGATCTCAATCCTAATACGATGATTATCATTGATAATCCTTCCAAAGGAAAGCGATTATACGGTCTATTACCAAAGGTCAATCATTCAAACATAGAACAGCGCTTATAGTATTTTGTATCACTACTTTACCTCGTCCCTTCGATTTGGGGTGGTAAATAGTACTCTCTTCAAGATTCGTTCTCAATAACTCCTTTGCAAATCTCAAGAAATTCGATGCGAAGCGAGGATCTTGATAGAGATGATCGATACGGCACACCATGTTTACATAACTCTTTTGCATTTATCATTAAGGGGAATGATATTAGAAGATTTGGTCAGTCTGTCGACGATGACCCAAATCGAATCAAATTCAGATGATGACCTTTGCGATAGCTAGACGTTTACTAATGTATGAGGCGATGTCGGCCTTCATAATTTGTCATTAGTACATCTTCTTCGGATAAAGATACATTAAATCATGAATGACAGGAATAGAATACTTATACTTACAAGATTCCAACTAACTAAATCTCTAAATCTCCATATCTAGGCAACCACAAGTGGCCTTTTAAACATTTAACGCCATCGGTTCTTATTACTAATGGTTCACATTAGCCGGGAACCCCTTTTTATTATCTATATTATCTCTTTTTACAAACATCAGCTATTTTTAAATTGTTCGGCAATTTATTTTGTACCATCATTATTAAGGAACATGTCCTAATTGATTCTTTATCCTTTCTATATTATGTGTCAGTATCTACATTCACTTTCCTAGATGGAATAGTTATCATGTCCGTATTAAAATTATTTCTTCACATTTTCCCTGTTCTAGTTTCGCCTCAACTATTATCTTTATCAGTTTTGCTCAATCCGACGTCTAACATGATTTTTGTTGATTTATCCAAAATAATTAATAAGATTCGTAAATGTTCAAAAAAATCTTTGGTTATACTTTGGTCAAAATTTTCTTAGTTGAAAAGCAAAAAGTGTCGTTTCAATTTCTAGTCCTGGTTTAAATGGGTTTCCTCAATCCTTCTTAGGTTGTCTTAAGGTATGCAAAAACATTTACCCCAAAACAGAAGTTTAGTTAAATGTTTTGGTTATAAGGGAATAATCCCTCAAAAAGTTCTTTGTTAAAACATTTGTCAAAACACACTTGCACTTTCTTTTTGGTAAAGCCAAAAGTCTTAAAAGGGCTCTTAATTTTTGAAGAGTCAATATATTCCATTATCTATTAATCACACGGTTAAATCATGTAAAGGATTAAGTCTTAAGTCATATGTTAAATATTCAAAGTACAGGTTTTTATCGTTCGGCCAATTCAGGGCAATCTATAAATAATTATTAACTCATTCTTATTCTTATAAACAAATAAATGGTCCTTAATGATCACGAGCATGAATTTATCAAATTACAGCCTTCACACATGATTCACCAAATTTATGAATGCTACGTGTTTTGAGTGGGGGTGGGACAAGTGTCCCACTTGTCTCATCCCCATTTATTTACGGGTATTCCTCGATTCTAGTTTCCTCGATTTGCGTGCCCTCGGGTCGTTTTACGAAAAACGTTTTTATAAATTATGAATCAACGGCACAAAGCGAATCTAATAAAAATTGTTTCATCAAAAATGGAGTTCGAAAACGTAAATACGTAATCCTAAGGTTTCCGGTTTAGTCGTAAAGGACGTTAAAATAAAATCGTAAGTCCTAATCTCTTCTCGTAAATTTGTGAGTTTATGAACCAGCACAAATTTAAAACTCCAAAATAATATTCACGGATAAATTTATTTTCTGAAATGTCGGACTGTCACCAAAAACGGTGTATGTAAACGTAAGCACGTAACGTTGAATCCTCGGGTTTAGACGTTGTTGATGCTACTTCAAGACGTAAATCCAAATTTCTTCCCAAAAATAAGTGAGTTCATATTATAACATTAGAAATAATATTTTCAAATAAATATCTGAGAATAAAATATCAACCATAAATTGACGGATTGTCACACTATGGAAGTCTTCATGGATGATTTCTCGGTCTATGGTGATTCTTTCTCTCATTGCTTTGCCAATTTAGAACGTATGCTCAAATGGTGTGAACACACTCGTCTCGCTCCTAATTGGGAAAAATGTCATTTCATGGTAAAAGAAGGCAGTGTTCTTGGACACAAAATCTCCAAAGCCGGTATTCAAGTAGACCGTGCTAAAGTCGATGTCATAGCCAAATTACCTCCACCTTCAACCGTGAAGGATGTGAGAAGTTTCCTTGGTCATGCGGGCTTCTATCGTCGATTCATTCAAGATTTTTCTAAAATCGCTCGCCCGATGACCCACCTCTTGGAAAAAGATACTCCCTTTATCTTTTCTAAAGAGTGTCTTGAATCCTTCAATCTTCTTCAGGTCAAGCTAACTAAGGCACCGGTCTTGGTCACCCCTAATTGGGAGCTACCTTTTGAATTGATGTCCGATGCTAGCGACTTAGCCATTGGAGAGGTTTTGGGACAAAGAGTGAACAAACACTTCCAACTAATTCATTATGCTAGCAAGACAATGACGGGGGCTCAATTGCATTATACCACTACCGAAAAAGAGCTTTTAGCTGTAGTGTATGCTTTTGAGAAATTTCGCCCCTATCTTGTTCTTTCCACCACCATCGTCTATACCGACCATTCCGCGTTGAAGTACTTGTTAACTAAGCAAGATTCTAAGCCAAGACTTCCTCGTTGGGTTTTGCTCCTTCAAAAATTCAAAATCAAAATTCGTGACAAAAAAGGAGCGGAAAACCTAGCCGCGGATCATCTAAGTAGACTTGAAGATCCTTATCAAGGGGATCATCCAAATCAAGAGATCAATGACACTTTTCCCCTTGAGGCCTTAATGTCTATCAATTCCAATCTTGATGACACCCCATGGTTTGCGGACATTGCAAACTACTTAGCGGGTGGTATTCTCATCGAAGGGTTAACATCCCAACAAAAGAAGAAGTTATCTAAAGATGTTAAGACTTACTTTTGGGATGACCCTTATCTCTTCAAACAATCTGTTGATCTGATTATTCGTCGGTGTGTTGATGGACCCGCAGCTTTAGACATTCTCGAAGCTTGCCATAAAGCACCCACCGGTGGTCATTTTGGTCCCAACTACACCACGAAGAAAGTGTTTGACTCGGGATTCTATTGGCCCACCATTTATCGTGACGCTCACGAGATGGTTAAAAATTGTGATGCTTACCAACGCCAAGGCAAGATCACACATAAAGATGAGATGCCTCAAAATTTCATACAAGAATGTGAAATCTTTGATGTATGGGGCGTCGACTTTATGGGGCCATTTCCATCATCTAAAGGGAACAAATACATCCTCGTAGCCGTTGACTACGTATCTAAATGGGTTGAAGCTAAGGCTCTCCCTACGAACGATGCGAGGGTGGTTGTGAACTTTTTGAAGCAGCTTTTTGCTCGATTCGGTGTTCCTCGTGCTATCATCAGTGACTGCGGGACTCATTTCTGCAATGATCAATTTGCACGAGTCATGGCCAAGTATGGTGTCAATCACCGTCTTTCTACCGCTTATCATCCCCAAACAAATGGTCAAGCCGAGATATCTAACCGTGGATTGAAGCGAATTCTTGAGCGTACTGTGGGAGAGCATCGTACCTCGTGGGCCGATAAGTTAGACGATGCTTTGTGGGCTTTCCGTACCGCATATAAGACGCCTATTGGTTGCACTTCATATCGTCTTGTGTACGGTAAGGCATGCCACCTCCCTATTGAGCTGGAACATAAGGCGTATTGGGCCTTGAAGTGGGCCAATTTTGACATCAACAAAGCCCGCGATCTTCGGAAGATTCAACTTAACGAGCTAAATGAACTGAGGAATCAAGCTTATGAGAATTCTTTGATCTACAAGGAGAAGACCAAGATCATTCATGATGCAAGGATTAAAAACCGAGAGTTCCACGTTGGTGATCAAGTTTTACTCTTTAACTCTCGATTGAAGATCTTCTCGGGCAAGCTGAAGATCCGTTGGTCTGGTCCATTCACCCTCGTCAAAGTCTTCCCGTATGGCGCCATTGAGCTTTCTCAGCCAAATGGGCCAAATTTTAAAGTGAATGGCCAGCGTGTGAAGCTGTACTTTGGTGAGGACATCTCTCATGAGATGATTCCATCCCTCACCATGTTTCCCTTGAATTAGTTTTGGGTCGAGTCAGGCTCGTGACTCGGTTAACAAAAACAAGCGCTTCTCGGGAGGCAACCTGTTGATCTATCCTTTACCGTTTTCATAATAAGTGTAGGGGAGCCCCGTATGTGTTTGTTGTCTTGTTTCTTATAATGTGCAGGGATTAAAGCTTCAAAGAGCACTTTTGATGACATTTGACGACCGTGATCCCGTGTACCCATCTTCCTGGTTCTATCCTAAACTGTCGTGATTCAATATTTCATATCTTATTTATATTAACATTGAAATCACTATAGTTGTCCTTCCCTTAGCAAGATTTAAACAAAGTGCACAATGTCCTAAGTGTAGGGGAGTTTACTCCCACATGCTTAAACATTGAGGACAATGTTTATATCAAGTGTAGGGGGACTTCTATCGAAGTAAGTGGAATTTTTCATGAATTTGTCCTCATTTTAACCGGAAAATTTAATTTTTCGACATTTTTCAAAATTTTTAATCTATTTTGGCCTAGTTGTATAGTAGTATTTTCCTTTGTTAGCGTTATTTACTTTCTTTGCTAAAAATAAAGTTTAATAAAGTGGTTTTAAATTTTTCAACGTTGTGAACATTTTGACTCTACCCGAGTTTACTTATCTAAGTTTACTCTAGCTAGTATCCTTAACGTGTTTAAGTCAAGTTTTGCTAGGCTTTTATATAGGTAACTTTAAAACGCGAATGTCTTAACTCTTACGGGTTAAGAACAAGAACTTTTCACAAGTTCCTATAATTGATCCTAGAAAGTCATTTATCAAGGGAACTTTAAAATGCAAATTCTAAACATGAAAGAGTCTAAGAATTTGCAAGATCCTATAGATGAATTGAAAACCCAAAAATTTGATTTAATTGGCTAAGCATCCACGAGTCTCATTCCTTGAGATTTTAAATTGTGGAGAACGAGAGATGATAGAGTCAATTATAAGTTTGGTATTCTTTCGTGAATTTATGTGAGTTGATTATAAGATTTTTCTCCCGTCGCTTGCTAATAAATTTATCTGCAATAAATAAGGTTGTACGATTTGAAAAGTTACTTAGCTTCTAGCACAAGATCGTTTAAAAGTTGCTCGGTATTAATCAGAGTTCATAGCCAAGGCATAACTTATTGAAGCGGGATGCGAAGATTGGCGAGTCCGAAAAGGCCCTAACAAGGCATGAGGGCTACATTTTGTTGCTAAATATCCAAAGTGATGTGAAGAATCATTTATCAAAAATCAATATGAAGGATCGAGACACACGACGAAAAGCAAATACTCCCCAAAAGATCATGGATAAGTCTATCCGAAAAGACCCTAGCAATGTATGAGGATAAATAGATCCAAGTCCTTAAAGGAGGCAGATCGTGGTATATCAAAGTCCAAAATAAAGATTGGAGAAAAATGAAGAAGTCGTGGTCCAAATATGAAGAATCTCTCAAAAACTTCAAGTGAAGAAATTCCTATTATGAAGAGAAGACCATAATTTCAAGAGCGTCTCTCAAGATTTGAAGTATGAAGTCGATGCCAAATATCGGTCCGAGAAAGGTCTCAAATCGTGAATCGTCCCACTTTATTTTCGGCCTAAATAAACTCTCGAAATAAGTCAAACAATGCATCCTCGAGATCATTCAAGACAATCATAAAATATAAGAGATATACCTAGGAATAAGGGAGTCTAAGTGAATAATTAGGCCACATGAATTTGTGTTAGTCTGCTAACTTATAATAACAATGATCTCGTTTTTAAGCTTGGTATGGGGAACGTGAAACTTGAGAATGATGAACATTCATGACAGCCAAAACCCCAATGTAATTCTTTGATTTCTTTACTTATTTCATACATATTTCTATCTTTTAAGTTTCCTTAAAGTTTAGTATTTAATAAAGGCCGAGGTGGGTTATTTATGATGAGAAATGTAATCTGTGGTTTGAAATTAATGCATTGCATGAGGGCATTATAATGGTCAAGTGTAGGGGATTTAATAAGTGTGAACACTTATCCTTTTACCACTTATTTCCAATAATAACAAGACCAAAACGTGTATTTTATGTCGTAAAAGTCAGAATTATGCGTGGTTTGTGTTTTTATTGTGTTTAAAGATAAAAATATGAAAAAGGAAGAAAACATGGGCTATCACGGGCTTTTATCGAAGAAAAAGACAAAAAACAAAGTCAAAAGATCAAGAGTGCATAAAGAACGGAAGTCCAAGGCATATTCTGAAGATTTATCGAAGAAAAAGTCTAAAGACGGAAGTTTAATGAAGTCGAAGAACTCAAGTCTAATAGAAGAAGAAAATTATAAGACTAGTTCAATTTATATCGACAAATCCCGAGACGACGTCGAGAAAGACAAAGAATTTAAATCGAGTCGAGACGAAAAGAAGGAAGGAAGCAACACATGCACTCCCCACCTCCTATATATACCCTCCTAGTAACACATTAGGAGGTTGTTAGTAGTTAGTTAATTAGTTCATTTTCATTTTTTGTAGTTTAATTTTTAGAGAGAGAAAGTGCTTAACTTTCTCTCACTAGAAAAACTTCATCTTTTATTCCTTTCTTGTTTTTAATCTAAGATTTCCTTTTTGAGTTTAATATTGTCTTGATCTTTATCTTTTTAATATATCTTGTTGGTTACGATCTTGTGTTCATCATCTTTTTCATCTACTTTTCTATTTCGACACATTAAGTTTCTTTCTTTACGTGTTTCTTGATCTACGTGGTAAGGATTTATAAGTTTTATCATTTGCCTAGCTTATTGGTAGCTTATTGGTGTGATTGTGTGCTTATTGCCCTCAAAAAGTTGTTAAAAAGTTGCTTAAAATCGTCCTTGTCCGAGATCCTAGTTTTTAGGGTCATCTGATTCGATTTCGCAATACTTTCTTGTATTGCGAAATTGTGCCTTTTTATTACTGCGAAATCTTCTTGTTTTTGAGCATTGCAAATTTGTGTTACTTGTATTGCGAAATCTTGTCTTCTAACCCATTACGGAATCTTAAGTTTCACATTATTGCGAAACTATGTCATAAACAACATTGCGAAATTGTGCCCTCAAATGAAAATTGCGGATTCATGCCGTTCTCCAAATTGCGTAATTATTCCCTTTTGAGGATTGCGAAATCTTGTCTTTTGTGAATTGTGAATTTGTGTCTCTTGGTAATTGCGGATTTATTGCATTTTGCTAATTGCGGAATTAGGTTAAGTTTCATTAATTGTGGATTTGTGTGGTTTTAAAGTTGCGAATTTATTTCATTTTTTTAGTATTGCGAAATTAATTAGTTTTTATTTAAATTTAATTTTCCCGCCATTTTCTTAAGTCTTGTTTTTACTTATTTTGTTTTATTTTTCGTAAAATTTATTTTAATTTGTCTTTTCTTAGTATCTTTTTAAAAGTGTTTGATTTTATAGTTTTCATTACTTTACGTTTTAACTTCTCGTCATTTATTTTAAAAGCCTTTATTTTTAGTTTAATCTTTTCTCGCTTTATTTTTATTTCAATTACTCAACGACGCCTTTTCTTTTAATTAGTTTTAGACAACGACACCCTTTTATTTTATCCACCAAAGACGACTGAGTCACACTTCAACTAGTAATCAATTCGAAAAGACTGGAACAACGAACTTTTATAACTAAGTAAAATCGAGTTATTAGATATCAATGTGTTTTGTTCTTGAGTGGAGGACTGGATTATTGGATATTACAATAGCACTAGTGTTATCACAAAAGATTGGTACCTTTTCATAGTCTATGTCATAATCAGCCAGTTGGCTTTTCATCCAAAGAACATTGGCACAACATCCAGTAGCTACCACATATTCAGCTTCTGCTAAAGACATGGCAACTGTTTGTTGCTTTTTAGCACTCCAAAACACAAGTTTTCCACCTAGCAATTGGCAGGCACCAGAAGTGCTTTTTCTGTCCAAATTGCAACCAACATAGTCAGAATCTGAGTACCCCTTTAGATCAAAACCTGAGGATTTAGGGTACCAAAGACCTAGACTTGGTGTACCTTTTAGGTATCTGAAGATTCTCTTAACAGCAGTAAGGTGTGATTCCTTTGGATCTGCTTGGTATCTTGCACAAAGGCATGTAGAGAATTGAATGTCAGGTCTGCTTACAGTTAAGTACATGAGTGACCTAATCATACCTCTATACTGAGTCTCATTGATTGATTGTCCAGTGAGATCAGGTCCTAAGTTGTTAGGGGGGTACCATTGGAGTCTTCACTGAAGCACAATTGATATCATACTTCTTCAGCAGATCCTTGACATATTTTTCTTGATTGATGGAGATGCCTTGGTCAGATTGTTTAATCTAACGACCAAGGAAGTATGTGAGTTCTCCCATCATACTCATCTCAAACTTGCTGGTCATAAGCTTGGAAAATTGTTTGCAAAGTTTCAAGCTTGTAAAACCAAAGATTATGTCATCCACATAAATTTGTACCAGAATGGTGTCAGTTTTAGATTTATAGATGAACAAGGTGCTATCTATTTTTCCGCTGACAAATTTATGTTCAATGAGAAAAGTTGAGAGAGTTTCATACCATGCTCTTGGAGCTTGCTTCAGTCCATACAAAGCTTTGTAAAGCTTGTAGACATGATTTGGGTATTTACTACTCTCAAAGCCAGGAGGTTGGGTAACATAAACTTCTTCTTTTAGGTCACCATTTAGGAATGCACTTTTGACATCCATTTGGTAGATTATGAAGTTCATGTAAGTGGCATATGCAAGGAAGATTCGTATGGCTTCCATACGTGCAACTAGAGCAAAGGTTTGATCAAAATCAACACCAGGCTCTTGATTGAATCCTTGGGCCACCAACCTAGCTTTATTTTTGGTCACTGCATTGGTTTCATCTCTTTTGAGCTTGTAAACCCATTTAGTGCCAGTGGTTGATTTACCATATGGAAGAGGAACCAATTTCCAGACTTTTTTACTTTCAAATTGATTGAGTTCCTCTTGCTTGGCATCCACCCATCCAAGGTGTGTGAGTGCTTCAGAAACCTTTGTAGGTTCAATTTCTGAGAGAAAATTTGCATAAAGGCATTCTCTAGATGAAGCAGCACTCAGTTTCTTTGCCATAGATCTAGTGACTCTACCTTCACCAGGATTACCTATTATGTTCACCAGCTGTATGTGACTATTTTGAGTCCAAGATTTTTGTGGAGCTGGAGAATAGGTACTGGTATCATGATTAGAGCTAGAACTTGGAAGTCCATGACATGGACTTGGACTTGGAATGTCTCTAGTGTCTACTGTAGGATATTCAGTAGAAAAGGGTTCAATCATTGGAGGACTTCCTTCTTAGTCAGAAGAAGCATATCCAAGACCTAATTCCCTAGAGATGATAGGAGAGCTTTGAGCAAGGGGCTCAGATTGTTCTTTAGCAACTGCATATGATTGATCATTTTGATCATGTGTGTCAACATGCTGATTGTTCTGAGACTCACCATTTTGGTCATTTGTGTTTTCTTGCTGATCATTTTGATCATTTTGAGATTGATCATTATTTGATTGACAGCCATCAGTAAGTGATATTGAAGTATTTCCTTTTGTAGGACTTGTCATATTTTCAAATGGATCAATATGAGGGACTGAATTGCTTGTTTGATATTTTTGAGAAGGCTCATAATGATTAAATTCATCAGATGGATAATTTTGAGATTCATGTATATGAAGTTCATCATCTGATGGATTTGTAAAAGTGAGAGCTTCAGAACTTTCATTGAATGTGATGTGATAGGTTTCTTCAATACATTGTCTTCTTGTGTTGAAGACTCTATATGCTTTAGATACTAGGGAGTATCCAAGAAAATAACCATCATCAGATTTTTCATCAAACTTTCCAAGGTGATCCTTGTGATTGTGAATGAATATTGGACACCCAAACACATGTAAGAATGAAATGTTTGGAATTCTCCCCCTGAAGACTTCATAGGGAGTCTTCATGTGTCTCTTCACAATAATGGATCTATTTTGAGTGTAGCAAGCAGTAGCTACAGCATCAGTCCAAAAGTGTTTAGAGAGAGCAGATCCAGCAAGCATTGTTCTTGCTGCTTGAATCAAGGTTATATTCCTTCTTTCAGCCACACCATTTTGTTCAGGTGTGTAAGGAGATGAGAAATTTTGGGAAATCCCTTTGTCATCACATAATTTGATCAGTGAGTGATTTCTGAATTCAGTGCTATTGTCAGTTCTGAGTTGTTTGACATGAGTGTCATTTTGATTTTCAACTCTTTTAATCAATGACATAATGGCTTCTGGTGCATGGATTTTCTTTGTCAGAAAATATACCCTGGTGTACCTTGAGTATTCATCAACAATGACAAGTGTATATTTTTCATGACAAATGGCCCTAGGTGATACTGGGCCAAATAAGTCCATGTGAAGCAAATGAAGACTTTATTTGATTGAGAAAGTTTGCTTTGTTTTGAAACTGGCCCTATGGTGCTTCCCTTTTTCACATGCTGAGCACGGTTTGTCCTTGGAGTAGACAAGTGAGGGAAGACCAATAACAAGATTTTGTTTTGCCAGCAGAGTTATTGTTTTGAAATTGAGATGTGAGAGCCTCTTATGCCAAAGCCAATTGGTAATATTGGAGGCTTTAGCAAAGAAGCATGTCTCTTGAGTTGAGTTCATGTTCATGACATAAACATCTTTGACTCTTGGAGCAATCTTCACAATTTCATGATTGGAGTTGAAGATTGTACCATTTTTGTCATCAAACAGCACAAGATACTTTGCATCACAAAGTTGACTTATGCTAATGAGGTTGTGCTTCAATCCATTTACATATGCTACCCTTGAAAAAACTATACCATTGCATTTCACTGAACCAAATCCTTTAGTAGTAGCTGATGAGTTATCACCAAAAAAACTTAAGGACCTTGTTCCTCCTTATACTTGTGCAGATAACTTTTGGTGCCAGTCATATGCCTTGAGCAGCTACTATCTAGGTACCAAATAGGCTTCCTGAGATCACACTGCACAAGTTAAGGAAATGGTCAGTTTTGTTTTGAAACCCACCTTTGTTGGGTGGGGGTTTTAGATCTAGAAGGTGTTCTAGATCTAAAGGGTCCTCTCGTAGAGGGTATGTGTGATTGCTCAGGAGAAGAAGAGGTTTGAACAGCTTTAGCTTTCTTAGCATGGAGGGCTTCACCTCTTCTGAACCACTCTATATGGTTGTGATCAGATGTAGTGTGGACATCGCTTCCACAAGTCTCAGAATATTTGGTAATAGAGTTTGGGTTTCTTGGTTTAATACCTCTTCTGAGTGAGATGATTTGATTATGTCCATGAGTGTCATGGTCATAACTTCCACAAATATTACAAACAGGGTAATAATGGCAGTCATCTGGGTGATGATTGCCCATACCACAATGAATGCATGGTGGGAAAGGCATATTTCACCTGGAATGAGATGCTTCATATTTGTGAGCATGAGCACTTCTTTTGGCCAGCATATACTGAGTGTGTTCACAAGTGCGATGATCAGTCCTTTCACACTTAGTACAATAAATCACTCTTAAGCAAGTTTGAGTGAGATGGTTGTTTTGACCGCATAACTCACAAGCTCTTTTGAATTGTTTCTTGTACTTTAAATGAGGAGAATCTGAATGTAACACCCCACTTGGATAAATGGACCGTTACGTGTATTTATGGCGTGTCATCAAAGCATGCAAGGCAATGTATTAAACATTAACTGACCAAACGGAAGTACCAGAATCAAACATCGGTAGTTCAACATAAGCTCAAAAATATAAAGATTAAGTACTGAAAGAAAAAGGACGAAACAGTGTCCAAACAACCAAAGTAAAGTAACGTAATGTGTGCATAAAAATAAAGGAGTCTGGATAGCTCCCATCCAAATGCACGTACTCTCTTAGAAGTCCTAAGATCGTCCCTGTGTACCTGTCGTTTGGAAACATGAAAGGAAACTACGGCTGAGCATAACGCTCAGTGGACGGATATAGCATGATAAGAATGTACTAAAAGTAATGAAATAGAAGACAACAATGAAGCTATAAGACTGATATGTAACATGTGGTAGAACTCTGCATAAAATCTGAAAAACCCGGTTCATATATACTGATACTGAAATATAACTATTAATTCTGAAAACATGCATTTACTGTATTTTATTTGCCAGAGCTTATATAGGTCACGTGCTGTAACAACCGTGCATGAATAACTAGAGGGGTGACCTCATCATGCTGTAGAGGGGTGACCTCTAAATAACTGTGCTGGGTGGAGGGATCAGCTCCAATGTGAAGGATGTAGAGCACACACCACATTCACCCTGATAACTTGTAACACATATAAGCCTAGGATGCATCCATACGCCCCACTAAATATACATATAAAAATGGCCAACCTGAACATGAGTGGGACGATGCAGGATATCACTCTCCTGCATGTGAGTCACGATACCGGTGCCTCTAGTGCCGTGGTTACGGTACCTCCGTAACTAGTACATAAACTGGTCGTGCTTGTATATAATGCTCAGGCAATTTATTTAGTTATTAACGTGATTACTGATAAACTTAAACATATACTGGGGAAACATTTGGCTGAAGACGGGGAATCCTAATCATACATAGAAAGGAAGTCCTTACTGAAAGGACGGAAATCCGTACCTCGTGTCCAGTAACCGACCGAGATCAACTGACCGAAAGTCTACTCTGATTTCACGCGAGCTACATGAATAAGGGACGTGAATGAGTAACTGATATTCGCTTATTTAATTTCGTGTTCTTATTGGTCTTTCATTTATTTATTTATTTTCTGAAATTCCGTACGTATATTAATTGATAAATCTGACCTTATAATAATTCATTTTAATGTATTATCTTTCTACTATTAGTTACGGTACAACGTATTTTCGACGCTATAATAGTACTATAATACTATCCCGTTAAAATAGAAAGTTTCTTAATTTAGAAAATTCCAAATAATTTAATTCATGTCATAAAATTATACCTTTTTAAATATTAAAGAACTATTTTAAATTAATACATTTAAAATATATTTTTAAACATTTATAAAACAATTTAATTAAAAGGTATAATATAAGAATATTTATTTTATTTATTATAATAATGTCCCGAGCCTACCGAGATATCCCATCTCGGTCGCACTAAACAACTCGACATATAATGATTTAATCTACCTATATAAATCTGTCAACAAGAATTAGTGACAGATTTCTGTGTCACTAAAACTGTCGCTAAAACTGTCCTTATTAAAAACTGCATACATATAACAGTTTTGCGACAGAAAAATTGTCGCTAATGTTATTTACTATTATGTTTTTCCTGTCCCATTCCTTTCCACTGATTTCCCACTTCGTTCCCACTGTTAGGCTATGTTTTCCCACTGTTTGCAACATAGCCAAACACCCCTTAATAACTAAACAGTCCGGTTGGGTTTGTTTGATTGTTTTGGTCGAACGCAGCCCTTTGCTGCCCCTGTGTAGGTCACGGCTGGGTAAGACTGAGGCCACCAAGACCTGGGTCTCGGTTCATTTAAACCCAACAGCCCCGATCATCATGGCTAAATAAACACGCCCCTTTTGTTTTCTGACTCTCGTCGACCACAAACAACCACCACCGAGACTGTTATGTCTCGGTGTATGTGCAGCCCCAAAACCCGAATCCCTTTTTTTTTTAACTCGTGTATAGCATGAAACCCTTTTTTTAAAAAAAAAACAGCCCATCATTCGTGTATATAAGAATTAACTGAAAAGAAAATCAATTACCTTGGTTTGATTAGTAAAGGGATGAACACACACCCGAGGTTCTTGAAAGAATTAAACCCGAAACCCCTCTTTTTCTTGTTCTATAACTGGCGGCCTCCAAGGGGGTAGTGAAACCCTACTCCCTTTTTTTTCTTTCGACTGAGTAGGAAAAGAGGGGTTAAGTCCCGTTTTATTTATTTTTTAAATGGGCTTGGCCCAAAAATTTTCTTTCCTTTTCCTTTTTTAAAAAAAACCGGCCCTTAGGCCTTTTACCTTTTTTTTTTTTTAAAAAAACTTGTATATAATTTCTCTCGCGTTTGTTTTCGCTAATAATTTCTACGTAAATGGTTTAAGTAAATAAACCGCGTATTTACATTCCCGATTTAAATACGGGTTTTACAATTCTTCCCCTCTAAAAAAAAATAATTCGTCCCCGAATTAAGGATACAGCCGTACTGGGTTTTACAATTCTTCCCCTCTAAAAAGAAGAATTCGTCCTCGAATTATAAGGTATTTAAGCTGACTGGAGTAAACGCCGAAAATGCTAATAAGCTGGAAGACATAAAAGCTGAAAAGACATACCCGAATCAAAACTGAAAGTGAGGATAAGAAGTCCGTATAGACTCCTCTGTTTCCCAAGTGGCCTCCCGCTCGGTATGGTCCCTCCACAGTATTTTGACAAAAGGAATGGTCTTCCTTCTCATAACTCGATCCTGGCGATCTAAAATTGCTTCGGGTTCCTCAATATAAAATAGATCCTCCCGAATTTGATCGAGTGGATAATTTACTTTGTGAAGCTCATGATAGTTGTACCCCCTGAGTAATGATACATGAAACACGTTGTGGACGTGTGAAAGCTGAGGTGGTAACGCCAATCGGTATGACACTTCACGGATACGTTCAAGAATTTCGAACGGTCCGATGTAACGAGGGCTGAGCTTGCCCTTGAGACCAAAACGTCTGACGCCGCGTGCGGGTGATACTTTGAGGAACACACGATCCCCAGTCTGAAATGATAGATCTCTGCGATGCTTGTCGGCGTAACTCTTCTGGCGAGTACGCGCTTCTTGCAGCTTTGCCCTAGCGATGGCGACCTTTTCATTGGTCAGTTCTATCAATTCTGGTCCTTCAATCAGACGTTCTCCAACCTGATCCCAACAAATAGGAGCACGGCATTTCCTGCCGTATAACATCTCGAATGGAGCACGCTTGATACTAGCATGCCAACTGTTGTTGTAGGCAAACTCTACCAAGCAAATATAGTCATCCCAATGTCCTGTCCATTCTAATGCACATGCGTGTAGCATGTCCTCCAAGGTCTGGATGGTACGCTCTGACTGACCGTCCGTCTGTGGATGGAAAGTTGTGCTGAGCTTGAGCCTAGTTCCCCAAGCTTTATGCAAACCTTTCCAGAAATGAGAAGTGAACCGTGGATCCCTATCTGATATAATTTCTGAGGGTGTACCATGTAACCGTACAATTTCCTTGGTGAATAGCTCTGATATTTTACTGACTGCGAAATCTTTACGAACAGGAATGAAATGAGCCGACTTGGTCAAACGATCGACAACAACCTAGATTGCATCATGTCTCCGCTGAGTCTGTGGTAGTCCGGTGACAAAATCCATAGAGATCTTGTCCCATTTCCACATTGGAATATCTAATGGCTGGAGAAGACCACTGGAACGCTGGTGCTCTATCTTAACCTGCTGACAGGTTAAGCATTTAGACACAAATGTTGCGACATCCTGTTTCATGCCGCTCCACCAGAAATGCTGCTTAAGATCGTGGTACATTTTTGTGAAACCTGGATAGATAGAGAACGGAGAGCTGTGAGCCTTAGTCATTAAGGCTTCTCTGAGAGCAGGGTCTTCTGGAACGCAGAGTTATGTACCCTGCCATACGAAACCATCGTCATCGATGCGGAATTCGGTCTGCTGGTCAATGTTCTGGATAATCGCCCAGATTTCACCATCATCCTTTTGTGCGGCTTTAATCCTAGAGAGTAGATCCGGTTCTATCCTCAGACTAGCCCAGTATCCCCTCTGTCCGCGTACTAAGAGCTCAATATCATACAGCTCTAAGTCCTGAATAATTTCTTCCTGAACTTTGATGCCATTAATCATACCTGACTTTCTGCTAAGGGCATCTGCTACTACATTTGCTTTACCTGTGTTGGAAATACATTTTTCCCAATAAAGTCTCGGTCACATCTTAGTTAGCATAGATCACGAGTTATAGACTATTTAGAACTTTCTTTCTTGGAGCGACCTCCCTTAGGGGGAGATTGTTAGAAATACGTTTTTACGTATTTATGAAGGATCGGTCGCTCCAACGATAATTATATAATGGGCTCGTGATCTATTTATCTTATGTATAGTCCATATAGCCCACATGTAGGGTGGGCTATTTATATCCCCTCCTAGCATGTTAGGAGGGGTTGTTGATTATCATTTCACACACATTAATCATTATTCATCTTTACTTTCTCTCTCTAACTCTCTCCCTTCTCTCCTTTCTCTCTCTAATCCTCCATCTCCTTCCTTCATCTCTTTATGTTTATCAACTAAATCAACCATCCAAATCCACCTAATCCATGATATAGAATAAGCCATTAATCCCGTAGACCTACAATTGGTATCAAGAGCATGGGATGAGATAAAGGCTTGTTTTTGTGTTGAGTTGTGTATTCTTTACATTCGTAGATTACAAACTAGCTTTTTGGCCGAAATATTCAAAATTTTTTTCGTTTGATCGTAGTGATAAGTAGTGTAACATAGGAATTTGGGCTTAAACGTGTTCTTGGTATCTTGGTTCTCATTAAAACTTCAGTTTTCTTGGATCAAAAGTGCAAAAAAGTGTGTTTTTCTACATTCCGAAATTTCAGCAGAAGCATCCATCGGAAAGTACAAAAGGTACTTGGGCCTCCATCGCAATAACTTAACCATCGGAAAGGGTTAGGTTTCTACTTTGTGATCGTTGGATTTTTACTACTTATTCCGATCTGAATCATTCCGATAGCTATTGCGATCTGAGATTCCGACGGGTATAAGGAAGGTGTGTTAAGTCGTTACTCTGCTCAAATTTTGTAAACCACTTTGCGATCTAGATCATTCCGATAGCTATTGCGATCTGAAGCATTCCGATAGACATCGCATTGCGATCTAGGCATTCCGATACCATCATCATTGCTACAAGGTTACATTGCGATATAAAATCATTACGATCTGAGCTGATTCCGATAGTAAGACTTTCCGATCTAGGTATTCCGACAGAAAGAACATTGCGACAGAACTGGTTTTAGATACTTAGTGGATTTTCTTCTATTTGGCATTTAATTGGTAATTTGGTAATTTGGAAACGTTCAAAAGCTAACACTACAACAAGATAACAATATCTTTTAGTTAACAACACAAAAACTCATAACTTTATTTCATTGTTCGATCATCTTTGATAATCTTATTCAAGGGATCACAAAATGAATTCACATTCATTTATGCCAACTATGACTTCCCTCACCGATATATCGATCATTTCGGGTACCGATACTCGCCCGCCTTTGCTCATCAAAGACTTACTTGAATCATGGCAAAGTCGAATGAGAACATACATCATGGGCAAACAAAGTGGTCGACTTATGCTAGAATCAATTGACAAAGGTCCATTAGATTGGGGAGAGGTTACAGTCAACAATGTGACAAGGCCAAGGCAGTATCATGAGTTAACCGATGCCAACAAACTCATTGCAGATGCCGATGAAAGGGCTGTTCAGACAATTCTTCAAGCCCTTCCACCTGATATCTTCAGAATGGTGAGTGAACATAAAGTGGCCAAGGATCTTTGGGATCGACTTGCGGTTTTGCTACAAGGGACATCTCTCACTAAGCAAGAACGAGAATGTCAATTATATGATTTGTTTGATAGATTCCAATACATTCCAGGGGAGACTCTCCATGATTGGTATCAAGAGCCAAGGTTTGATTGGTTTATTCTAGCTCTTATTTTCTTTTTGATTTTGGTGGGTTTTTTGATTTAATCATGCTTAAATTTTAAAAAGTTTGTATTTTTTATAAAAAGTTTGTGTTTTTATGTTTTAGATCATAAAAAGTTTGTATTTTTCATAAAAAGTTTGTGTTTTTATAAAAAGTTTGTATTTTTTATTGTTTTTAATCACGAATTTCTATAAAAAGTTTGATTTATTTATTTTTTTATAAAAATCACAAATTTTTTGTTAATCATCAATTTCTAAAACGTTTGTATTTTTTATTTTTTTTTATTTTTTATTTTTTATTTTTTTATTTTTTTTATTTTATTTTTATTATTTTTAATCTATCTATCTAAAAAATTTGATTAAAAAGTTTGATCTCGTTAATGTCTATTTTCATGTCCAACCGTTAATCTTTGTTTTTTTATTATTATTTTATTTTTATTTTTTTTATTTTTTTTTAGTATCATTTTAATCAGTTTTTTTAATCAGTTATCATTTTCGTTTATCCGTGTTTTTTATTTTTGGATCTTTCTTAATTTTTGGTCAAACTACCTAATCTGTCAAACCTTTCTGTCCATCTTGGTCCATCAAAACTGTCCAAATTTTGTCCAACAATACTGATACAAAAGTTCCGGGTGAAGAATTTTTTCGAGTGAGCCAAAAGTTCCGAATCAACAACATCCGAATCAAGAACATCCGGATCAAGAACATCCGAATCAAGAACATCCGAATCAAGAACATCCGAATCAAGAACATCCGAATCAACAACATCCGAATCAAGAACATCCGAATCAAGAACATCCGAATCAAGTTTTTTGACAAACTTCCGAATCAATTTTTTTTGAAAAAACTTCCGAATCAATTTTTTTTTAAAAAAAAACTTCCGAATGAACAAAACATCCGAATGAACAAAACTTCCGAATGAACAAAACTTCCAAATGAATGACACTTCCGAATGAATGACACTTCCGAATGAAGTTTTGATTCAAACATAACGGGAACTTTTGTTTTGACTCGACACCAATTTAAAACCCACCCAACTCGACTCTCTGTGAACATACAACTCGACTGAAAAACTCTCCACAACAAAACTCAACATCTTAATTTCCCCCCGACTCACCATTTCCCAAAACTCCTAAACTTTTCATATTTTCCCCATCACCTAAACCAACATCTATTCTCATCTCACACCAACCTCTACTGGACTCGAAGACACAACTCGAAAACTGTACTCGACTCATCCCTTACAACAGACCCTCGAATCAACATCAAGTTTGGACTCAACCCTCACACCCTCGACCTTAACCCTCTCGTCTCTCGTATTACCCACCCAATACACCCATTTTCGACTCCAACACAAACACCCTTACACACCTCTCCCCCAAAACACACCCTCGTCTCACTTCACAACACCCTCCCCCAAAAACTGACACGAAAAACAACTCCACTCTCGACATCAAAACAAAACACCCAAGACTCGATCAAGACTCTCGACCCTTACACCAGAAAGACGCTACAGGAGAGAGGGACTCAACAAATTAAAGAAAGTTAAAATAACCTACCTGAGACCCTTTAAGCTAGGATCTTGAAGCCGAAGTTAAAGGAGATAGCTGGCGTTTGGGATTTGAGCAGATCGGGTTTCATAGAAGTGGGGTTTTTGAGCAGATTGAAGTTTGTGGATTTGTTGGTTGCATTTGTTTAGCAGAGAAAAAGAGACGGAGGTGTGTTTTTGTGTGAGAGAGAGAGAGATTAGATTTAGGTGGGAGAGAGAAGAAGTCAGACGGAGGAGAGAAGAGTGTTTTTTGCTTTGTGTGATTTAGTCAAAGAAGGAGAAGAGAGTTTAATATATTGGGCGGATTAAACAAGAAAAAGCAAGTGGGGCGGTGGATGTATGTTATTGGGCCACGTGTTTTTGACAGGCGGAGTAAACAAAGTTTTGGGGATACTTATTTTTCTTGGGAAATCGTTATAATATTTATTTTTTTTAGAAAACGTAATCTCTATATTTAGTTACATATATTTAGTTACAATTTTTGTTACATTTTCTTTTAAGTATATTTAAGATTAAGTCTAAATTTTTATTTTTAGTTACATTTATTTTGTCTTTTTGTCATTTTTAAAATTTTAGTTTTATAAATTTTTTGTTTACTAAATTTTGGCAAATCGTGTTGAGGCGGGTACTTTAAAAGTTACCGTGAAAAAATATTTGACGGGTTAACAGTTTTTGTTGTCGGATTTGACGACAAAGTGACGAGTCAACGTGCCGGGATTTTTGATCGGGTTTAATTCATAATCGTTTGATCCGACAACATCTTTTGAGCCGAATCGAACTGTAAAATCCTGAAAACCACAACATCCACATCATTTTTCCTCGATTTTCAATGGACTCGTTAAATTCGCCATGTCAAAAGGAAGAAGCGCATAATTTGCAAAACAAAGTTAGGAAACGCGACATCATCTCTTTTCAAATGCTCCAGTCTCATCTTGTCACTCTTTCGGGGATTCAAGGAGGGAGCGAATTTGTGACAATCTTTGGACAAGATCGTCATATATTCTTCGACTCAATTTTCACCATTTTGACCCAACTCGCCGAGCAACTCAACAATGAAAGCTTTAATCACTCTGCATCGGCACTTGCTTATAAGGCTCGTGTGACACAACTCACGCCTTTCCTCCAATTCAATCTCATCAAGTCTGAAAGTTCGATGCTTTGCCAATCATTTCTTCGAGATACACGTACCGAGCTTCGAGTTTTTCGTGATACAATATTGAAACTCATGACCTCGGTCTCGTCTTCGATTTATGAAAGATCTCGACTTCAGCAAGGGTATGATAATGGAGTGCAAGACTCTTCGATGCAAGAGAAAACTGGTCATACGGTTGAAAACTTGGAGCCTAACGATGCCAAGAGCACAGAATCAGGAGGACAACATGATGCCAGTGGCACGTCAGGGAATGTTCACGAGATTTCTCTGGATGACACCTTACCCATTTACGACGAAGAGCCTGCAAACATGGTACAATGTGATGTTGGTTATGATGTATATGCTGATGACATGCCGCATATTGAGCATTCTGAACCTAATTATGACAAACATGGGATGGACAAGAGTGATAGAAATACCACTTCTGATTCATCCGATGTGAGTCATAATGGGGGAGAAAGTGTTCAAAATGTTATAGTTCATCATGATAAATGCTTTATAACTGCCTCGTTAACTGATTCTGATTCCAAGATTAAAGAGCTCGAAATGATCGTAGCTCGGCAATCAAAAGATCTTGAGGATGCCAAACTTGAATTTTCTAAGAAAACGGACAAATTTGAAACATACTTTGAAAAACTTGAAAAGTCAAACGTTGTTCTTGAAAGAAAATTGGATCAAACTGTTCTAGATTCTAAAGCTGAAAAGGATAGTCTTTTGAAACAAATTCAACTGCTTGAATCTAAGTTGGCATCCCAAGATAACTTGCTCAAAGAAAATGAGACTTTAAAGGCCCAAGTACAGGAAAAGGTTTTTGCTATAGCTGCGTTGAAAAACGAGTTAAGGAAAAGTAAAGGACCTAGTATGGACACTAAGCTTGAAAAACCATCAATCTTGGGGAAACCGCCTACAAATCAGTTCGTCAGACAACCGATTCTCAGACAACCTACTGCATTTAGATCCGAGCGACCACAATCCTCGAGACCGCGGTTTGCCTCCCAAGTTGATTTGGTTCATCTTATTAGACCAGTCACTCCAGCAACTAGGCCCAATGTGATCACTCCAGCTTTAGCAAGACCAAATCATATGATTGCCTCTAGTTTCCCTAAAAATACCAAGACCACGTCTAGAACTAGTTCAAATGACGTTTGCCATGAATCTGATCTTAGGGAAGCTAAGCAAAAGACACATGTAAGAGATAGGAATTTCAAACCTAGTCAGATGCCTTCTAGTTTACCCAACACTGCTAACCGTAGCATGTCCAATCCTAGGAGCATCAATCAATCATCTAGGGATTCTAGATCTTACTCGGACATTATATATGCTACGTGTAAAACATGTAGAAAATGTGTCTTTACGGCAAATCATGATTCCTGTATCAAAAAATTGCTTAATGAGGTGAACTCCCGTGCTAGACTTAAATCCCAGTGGGTTGCTAAAATCAAACCCGTTGGCAAAATGTGGCACCCCACTGGTAGAACTTTCACTCTTGTAGGAAACGAGTGCCCTTTAACTAGGATAGTCTCTGATTCTACGAAGACTACTAGGGAGGAAATTGCAAAGGATGATACATCACTTAAGCCTGAACTTAAGGTTTTCTATAAAAGGAAACGTTTGCCAACTAAGACAAGTGAATCATCTACTCAGGTCGCCTCTGAAACAAGTAAAGCCAACTGTGAACCCCCATGTGCTTCTATAATTGATATCGCTAACCCACGTCAAAGCATGCAAATTCCTAATGAGATTGCAGGTACCAAAGTTGATGTTCCAAAAGAACGAAGCGGTCCAATCGTTGTGTACCGTTCAACTAAGGACACTCTTAGAGTTTGGTTGCTGAAGAAGCAGATATCAGAGAAACAAATGTCTCAGGGGATTCATGGTTAAGCTGCACAAGGACTTACAGTCACATAACAGACTGTAACTCGATCTCCAAAGACAGGAAAGTTCATCCCGATGATGACTTATCCTAAAAAACGAAAAATTCATTTTTCTCGGGCATGAGCTTATGTTAAAAACATTCCACGTTTTTAAGCTCATGCACTAGGACTTACAGTCACATAACAGACTGTAACTCGATCTCCAAAGACAGGAAAGTTCATCCCGATGATGACTTATCCTATAAACGAGAAATTCATTTTTCTCGGGCATGAGCTTTTGTTAAAAACATTCGAAGTTTTTAAGCTCATGCACAAGGACTTATAGTCACATCACAGACTATAACTCGCTCTTCAAAGAAAGGAAAGTTTATCGCCGATGGTAAACTTATCCTAACAACGAGAAATTAATTTTTCTCGGGCATGAGCTAATAATAAAAACATTCGAAGTTTTTAAGCTCATGCACAATGACTTACAGTTAAATGTCAGACTGTAACTCGAACTTAAAATAAAGGAAAGCTTATCGTTTATGATAACTTATCCTCTTAACGAGAAATTCACCTTTCTCGGTCATGAGCTTGTCTTAAAACATTCGAAGTTTTAAGCTCATAAAGGAAAGTGTATCTTTTAACTAAGAGAACTTTTCCTCGTAACGAGAAATTAACCTTTCTCGGTCATGAGCTTTCCGTTAAAACAGTCAAAGTTTTCAAGCTCATGAACACGACTTCTAAGTAAATGTCAGCTTAGGACTCGTCCTTCAGATAAAAGGAAAGTTTATCGCCGATGGTAACTTATCCTTAACAACGGGAAGTTCACAACTTCTCGAACTTGAGCTCGCTTTTAAGATATTCAACATCTTAAGCTCAAGTAATTGTTTTTCAAAACTTTGAACACAATTTTTCGAGAATTTCTCAAAAGGTTTTTCTAAATCTTTCAAAATTGTGTGTTCAAAAACGTTTTGATAAAACGAGCATGTCTTCTGGAATCGATAATATTTACGAACCTAGAAATGTCATTCAATAATGACACGGGGTTGTAAATAAAGTTCGAGCAGAAGTTCAAATGATTTTAAAACATGCTCAAAATGGTTTGCTATTATTTCAGATAGCAACCCGCTTTTCATAATCAAGTCAAGCATTTCACCGGAAAGCTTTGACTCAACAACGAGAATTAATTTTCTCGGGGACGTGACGAGGTGACCAACATTCGTGAACAAGAACCATGTGAATCTCTCATATGATGTTCTCCATCATTCAGGTCCTACCTCGTAAATTGTTAATCTTGTGAATTCATTATTATATATGATCTTTGCACGTAATAAATACCTTACACTTGTGTTTAAAAGGTATTTAATTTACGTTTCAGCACACCCTCATTAATTTGAGGGGGAGCTTGTGTAATTCATGAAGATAATTGGACTTGCATTTTTTCTTCCCAAATTTTCTTAAAATACTATTAAATCAATTGATATTAAAAACATCGATTGGGTTAATATTTTTAATATGGGGGAGAAAATGTGATTTAATATGGGATATGATCAATCATAAATGGTTGACTTAACGTGATAGCTCATCCCGACATGTGCAAAATGTTTTCGGATATCGTAGCATATGTTAAGGGGGAGCAAAATGGATTTGCACTTCAAAATGGATTTCATGGTGACATACACTTACCCAAAACATCTCTATTCACGACGGTGAAGATTGTGGTGACATAAGGATGGTAGGATAGGTTAAAGTCCAATGATTTCTCTAGAACCGGAGGAATCTTCCCAAGGACATTCCATAGCTAGAAATAGTAGTCCTTAGGAAAGATGGAGAAAGATTGTGAACGTAGCTGAATGCCGACCAAGTACTTAAGTTAGCACTGGAACAATCACAACAAGGTGCTAGGGATGACGTATTGGTAAGCATTTAAGGGGTTGAAGAATGAAAAAGAATTGTAAAGATAAAGGGTGTAAAGAAAGAAGCCCTCCTTACAACTTTAGGCAGAAACCGGGTCAATACATATGCTATTGAGGTCATTTTTGCTAATGATTCTCGATATTGAAGAAAGACGTCATGGACCCAGTGATGCAATGCACAACCCTTCCCAGCTAACTCAAATATCTCTCAAAAGGTATTTGTTTTAATCACACGGAGATCAACACGTTATCTATTGGTTTATTCACTCCGAATAAATTGGTATTGAAAAGGTGGCACTCCTCTCCAGCCTCCGATCACTAAAAATCCAAAATGCACGATCGAGTCTAGAGCCATTTGAGATCATCAAATATCTCATTAGGACACACTTTCATATTTCCTTGCTTCTTCACACACTATGAAAAGTAAGAAAGATCTTCAGAGTCCTACGCAAAATCTTCATGATCTTGCCTGAACATCCGAGTAATACGAAAGTATTTACAATGAAGATGGAAATCCTTCTTGAGCGAATATCAAAAAGCTCATGGTAGGTGACTTGTGCGATTCTTTATGAATCAAACTTGTGATAACTGGAAAGCAACAGTGGTTTAATTCTTAAATGAATTTAAACTCGTTCCAGGCCTCTACGCAATATCTTAGGGATCTTGCCAGAACATTCAGAGTAATACTATTAAGTATTTACAGTGACGAATGGAAATCCTTCTAGTGTTAACATCAAACAGCACTTGGTAGGTAACTTGCAAGATTCTATATGAATCAAGCTAGTGACAACTGGAAAGCAACGATGGTGCGGTTCTTAATTGAACTTCACTTGTTCCAGGAACATGAATTGACGGCTTCAAATCATGCGGATAATATTATCCAAATGATCCACTCTTTACGTTCGCAGTCAGCTTTGGACGGTCGAGTAAAGAGAACGGGTTTACCCGCGAAATCTTGTCAAGGAGGTTCTTTATTGAAACTACCTGCCACAAGTACGATATTTAATATCGTCCAACGGTCTTCACCGACCGGAGGTAAAATGCTACCGAATTAGAATGAAATGTTCAAGGCCATTTCATCCGTGTATATTGTTTTGTTGCTAACTGTCTTATGCAGCGTGACAAGAAGGTGGCATTGCGGTGTACAATCCAGAAGAAGTCGTCACCACATGCTTATACTACATACAATTAGTACTTCAACAAATTCAAGAAAGCCTGAAGGTCAAGTCTTCCGCTGTATTAAACTCTGAAGCTTTCAAGAATTTAAAAGTATAAGTATGTGGAACATGAAGTCACAAAGAGGCAAATATCACAAGTGAAGAATGCACAAGGTCAAGGCAAGGAAACATGCTCAAGACTAAAGTTAAAGATCACATCAAGCATATTCACAAGAACAAGATCGAAGACTCAAGCATAGATGCTAGGTTTAAGATTTTGTAAAAAGATGTGACCTCCCTTAGGGGAGATTGTTGGAAATACGTTTTTCCCAATAAAGTCTCGGTCACATCTTAGTTAGCATAGATCACGAGTTATAGACTATTTAGAACTTTGTTTCTTGGAGCGACCTCCCTTAGGGGGAGATTGTTAGAAATACGTTTTTACGTATTTATGAAGGATCGGTCGCTCCAACGATAATTATGTAATGGGCTCGTGATCTATTTATCTTATGTATAGTCCATATAGCCCACATGTAGGGTGGGCTATATATATCCCCTCCTAGCATGTTAGGAAGGGTTGTTGATTATCATTTCACACACATTATTCATTATTCATCTTTACTTTCTCTCTCTAACTCTCTCCCTTCTCTCCTTTCTCTCTCTAATCCTCCATCTCCTTCCTTCATCTCTTTATGTTTATCAACTAAATCAACCATCCAAATCCACCTAATCGATGATATAGAATAAGCCATTAATCCCGTAGACCTTCAACCTGGGTGATACTGGATATTAGTGTCATAGTCTTTCAGTAGTTCCAACCATCGCCTCTGCCTCATGTTCAGCTCTCGCTGGGTAAATATGTACTTGAGACTTTTGTGATCGGTGAAGATATCACACGACTCACCGTATAAATAATGCCTCCAGATCTTATGAGCAAAAACGACTGCTGCGAGCTCTAGATCATGAGTAGGATAATTTTTCTCATACGGCTTCAGTTGACGTGAAGCATAAGCAATGACTTTCCCATGCTGCATAAGAACACAGCCTAAGCCCTTTCTTGAAGCGTCACTGTAAATCTGATAACCACCTGTTCTGGATGGAAGAGTAAGTATCGGTGCTGAGATCAATCGATGCTTGAGTTCCTCAAAACTCTTTTCTCTCTCCTCGGTCCATATAAACTTCTAACCTTTTCGCATAAGTTGGGTCAATGGTAATGCCAAATGTGAGAATTTTTCCACAAACCTGCGGTAATAACCCGCCAATCCAAGAAAACTACGTATCTCTGTGACAGATGTTGGTCTTGGCCATTTGGTGATAGCCTCCACCTTTGCAGGATCCATAGTGATTCCTTCTGCAGAAACAATATGACCTAGAAACGCCACTGTATTCAGCCAAAACTCGCACTTAGAAAATTTAGCATATAACTTTTCTCGTCTGAGAATCTGCAACACTGTACGGAGATGATTCTCATGTTCCTCTTTGGATTTGGAGAAAATAAGTATATCATCGATGAATACGGTCACAAACTTGTCTAAAAATTCGTGGAAGACTCTGTTCATCAAGTCCATAAATACTGCAGGCGCATTCGTGAGACCGAATGGCATAACAACAAACTCGTAATGACCGTACCTCGTGCGAAAAGCAGTTTTCGTTATATCTTGCTCTTTTACACGCAGCTGATGGTAACCTGATCGTAGATCGATTTTTGAGAAGTGCTTGGCACCCTGAAGCTGATCGAATAAATCGTCAATACGAGGAAGTGGATAACGGTTACGAATAGTGAGTTTATTCAACTCACGGTAGTCAATACACAAACGCATACTACCATCCTTTTTTCTCGACAAACAAAATTGGAGCGCCCCAAGGTGACACGCTAGGACGAATGAAACCCCTTTCTAGAAGATCCTGAAGTTGATCTTTCAGTTCCTTAAGCTCTACAGGAGTCATACGGTAAGGAGCTTTAGATACTGGTTCTGCACCTGGAATGAGATCAATACCAAATTCTACCTCTCGCATGGGAGGTAAACCTGGGAGTTCCTCTGGAAAGACATCTGGAAAATCTGACACCACTGGCTGATCATGAATTGAAGGTGCCTCAGAAGTAGTGTCATGAACTGTAGCTAGAAAACCCTCACAACCATGGTTTAGTAAGGTACGAGCCTGTAAAGCTGAAATGATCTGAACATGTTTTCCTAGTAGGAAACCCTGGTGAATATAGTCCGGTGTCTGGACACCACCAAAGATAACCCGGTGAGCATGACAATCTATGGTGGCACGATGAACCGACAACCAATCCATACCCAGAATAATATCGAATTCACACATATCTAAAGGAAGGGCACTGACTGGACGGATTTTATCATCAAACTCAAGAGGGAGATCCTTATACACCTGGGTAATGAGTACAGAGTCTCGCATGGGGGTAGATATACTAAGTACACTGTCTAGTGGTGTAGGGGTCATGTTTATTCTAACAGCATATGAAGTAGATATAACTGAGTGCGTGGCGCCTGTATCGAAAAGCACGCATGCAGACTGTCCGTGTATAAACAAAATGCCAGTAATGGTACCTATGGTCTTATTTGCTTGCTCACGGGTAGTAGTGTAGACACGACCAGTGGTTGGTGGTATCGGTGGTGGTGGAGGTAAAATCTGAGGGATCTGGGCTGAGGTACCGGCAGCATCCTCGCTCTTGCAATCCCTCTTCAAATGGCCCGGCTGACCACACTTGTAACAATTACCCGAACCACGATGACAAGGTCCCGAGTGTTTCTTCCCACACGTGATGCAAGTGGGATAAGTATACCTGGTGGAAGTAGCTCTGGTTTGCTGAGAACCTGATTTACGATGATAAACACGTGTCACGATCCTGATAACTTACTGAAATAAGGCTGATTGACTGAATTTTAAAATTACCAGAATTTGCCGGTCGGGCAACTTGCTGACCTCTGTTGTTTTGGTCACGCCCCTGTCCAGCATCTCGGTTGGAATATACAAAAATTTAAGAACTGTTTTACACGATAGTTTAGTATTTTTGGAGCTTAAAAAATCACCTGTAGCTGCCAGATGAGTTGGAGCTGCCGCGGTAATTATCACCGCCGCTCCTCTTATCTGATCGATTACGATCATATGACTGACCGTGGTTCCTGTAGTTCTGATGCGGAGTAGCCGATTGGGATCGGTCCCCTCCTCTGTGTCTGTAAGATTATAATTGGATAAGTCATAACATATAAGTTGACAAGCAATAATGGGAGCTAAATTGTTTAAGTCTATTGGGTGAGATGTACCTCTTCTCCGGATGCTCTACGTTCTCGAGCTCATCCCTCTCAAAAAGCATCTCAACATCACGAGCTGCATTAGCTACTTGTGACACATTAGTGAATGTGGCACTCATCAGCCTATCTGCAGTCTTAGAGTGAAGAGCCCAGCGAAATTGCTTCGCTTGCTCATCTACCCAAAATTTAAACTGCAAGGGTGAACGCCTATGGTCAGTTCACCAAAACGAAATATTCGTTGAAAAGCACATGCGATTAAGTATGGCCAGTCCTGTACCAACCGTTTACTTAATCAAAATTTTGAAAATCCGACTGATAAAATTCATGAGTAGCATGGAAGATAACGACGCCAAAATACAGGAAGTTCTTGGTGACTACCCACTAGTCACAGGTCAAGTTTTAGAGCCTACAGGTCGAACCTTGCGCTCTGATACCATAAATGTAACACCCCACTTGGATAAATAGACCGTTACGTGTGTTTATGGCGTGTCATCAAAGCATGAAAGGCAATGTATTAAACATTAATTGACCAAACGGAAGTACCGGAATCAAACATCGGTAGTCCAACATAAGCTCAAAAATATAAAGATTAAGTACTGAAAGAAAAAGGACGAAACAGTGTCCAAACAACCAAAGTAAAGTAACGTAATGTGTGCATAAAAATAAAGGAGTCTGGATAGCTCCCATCCAAATGCACGTACTCTCTTAGAAGTCCTAAGATCGTCCCTGTGTACCTACCGTTTGGAAACATGAAAGGAAACTACGGCTGAGCATAACGCTCAGTAGACGGATATAGCATGATAAGAATGTACTGAAAGTAATGAAATAGAAGACAACAATGAAGCTATAAGATTGATATGTAACATGTGGTAGAACTCTGCATAAAATCTGAAAAACCCGGTTCATATATACTGATACTAAAATATAACTATTAATTCTGAAAACATGCATTTACTGTATTTTATTTGCCAGAGCTTATATAGGTCACGTGCTGTAACAACCGTGCATGAATAACTGGAGGGGTGACCTCATCATGCTGTAGAGGGGTGACCTCTAAATAACTGTGCTGGGTGGAGGGATCAGCTCCAATGTGAAGGATGTAGAGCACACACCACATTCACCCTGATAACTTGTAAAACATATAAGCCTAGGATGCATCCATACGCCCCACTAAACATACATATAAAAATGGCCAACCTGAACATGAGTGGGACGATGCAGGATATCACTCTCCTGCATGTGAGTCACGACACCGGTGCCTCTAGTGCCGTGGTTACGGTACCTCCGTAACTAGTACATAAACTGGTCGTGCTTGTATATAATGCTCAGGCAATTTATTTAGTTATTAACGTGATTACTGATAAACTTAAACATATACTGGGGAAACATTTGGCTGAAGACGGGGAATCCTAATCATGCATAGAAAGGAAGTCCTTACTGAAAGGACGGAAATCCGTACCTCGTGTCCAGTAACCGACCGAGATCAACTGACCAAAAGTCTACTCTGATTTCACGCGAGCTACATGTATAAGGGACGTGAATGAGTAACTGATATTCGCTTATTTAATTTCGTGTTCTTATTGGTCTTTCATTTATTTATTTATTTTTTGAAATTCCGTACGTATATTAATTGATAAATCTGACCTTATAATAATTCATTTTAATGTATTATCTTTCTACTATTAGTTACGGTACAACGTATTTCCGACGCTATAATAGTACTATAATACATATCCCGTTAAAATAGAAAGTTTCTTAATTTAGAAAATTCCAAATAATTTAATTCATGTCATAAAATTATACCTTTTTAAATATTAAAGAACTATTTTAAATTAATACATTTAAAATATATTTTTAAACATTTATAAAACAATTTAATTAAAAGGTATAATATAAGAATATTTATTTTATTTATTATAATAATGTCCCGAGCCTACCGAGATATCCCATCTCGGTCGCACTAAACAACTCGACATATAATGATTTAATCTACCTATATAAATCTGTCAACAAGAATTAGTGACAGATTTCTGTGTCACTAAAACTGTCGCTAAAACTGTCCTTATTAAAAACTGCATACATATAACAGTTTTGCGACAGAAAAACTGTCGCTAAAACTATCGCTAATGTTATTTACTATTATGTTTTTCCTGTCCCATTCCTTTCCACTGATTTCCCACTTCGTTCCCACTGTTAGGCTATGTTTTCCCACTGTTTGCAACATAGCCAAACACCCCTTAATAATTAAACAGTCCGGTTGGGTTTGTTTGACTGTTTTGGTCGAACGCAGCCCTTTGCCGCCCCTGTGTGGGTCACGGCTGGGCAAGACTGAGGCCACCAAGACCTGGGTCTCGGTTCATTTAAACCCAACAGCCCCGATCATCATGGCTAAATAAACACGCCCCTTTGGTTTTCTGACTCTCGTCGACCACAAACAACCACCACCGAGACTGTTATGTCTCGGTGTATGTGCAGCCCCAAAACCCGAATCCCTTTTTTTTTAACTCGTGTATAGCATGAAACCCTTTTTTTTTAAAAAAAACAGCCCATCATTCGTGTATATAAGAATTAACTGAAAAGAAAATCAATTACCTTGGTTTGATTAGTAAAGGGATGAACACACACCCGAGGTTCTTGAAAGAATTAAACCCGAAACCCCTCTTTTTCTTGTTCTGTAACTGGCGGCCTCCAAGGGGGTAGTGAAACCCTAATCCCAAAATTTTTCTTTCCTTTTCTTTTTTTTTAAAACAAACCGGCCCTTAGGCTTTTTACCTTTTTTTTTAAACTTGTACATAATTTCTCTCGCGTTTGTTTTCGCTAATAATTTCTACGTAAATGGTTTAAGTAAATAAACCTCGTATTTACATTCCCGATTACGGGTTTTACACTGAAGGTTCATCTCTGAATCGTGTTGGTGTTTGCTGATGTCTAAGTTGTATTTTAAGATCATTGATCTCTTGCATGACAAGAGACATTCTCTTATCTTCCTCAGATTTAGCATTTTTCAGTTTATTTGATGAAACTGAAGAGGTAGTTCCCAAATGTGAACCTTCAGCAGGAGCTGAAGAGTTCTTTGAAGTGTCAATTTTGACATGTTTGTAAGAACTACCTTTGTGTGTGGTGTGTAACTTGATGATAGACTGGATAGTTTTGGGTCCAGTAGAGGGTTCAGCACCAGCCAGCTTCTCCAAAGGAGGAAGTGGGGTGCTTACTTCATTCTCTATATCATCATCCGAGTCATCCTCAGTAACTGAGGATTCAACTGGTGTTGAAGTGTCAACACATGCTTATAACTCAGGAAGAAGGATTCGTCTAGTGTCATGATTGGGTAAATTCTCTTCACCTGACCTTTCAATGTCAGGGATCGAGCTACCATCCTCTTTTGAGGCTTTGACGAAGACAATAGATTTGGTGCTAGAGGATCTTTCAGCACCAAGCATTTTCTTCTTTTGAGCAAGTATTTGTTCGCTTATGCATTGATTTACCCTATCAGAGTTTCTAAGCCAAGATTTAACAATGTCATTTGCTTCTTTTAGTTCCACTCTAAGAGAGTTATTTTCTTCCAAAAATTCTTTGTTCAATTGTTGAAAAGTAAGAATATAAAGTTTAGCTTCTTTTAGCTCTATTTGCTTACTTTCAAAATCTTCAAGTTTGTGAAAATTTTTAAGCAAATTGTTTCTTTGCTCTTCAACAAATTTTAGATCAATGCACAAGTAATCAAAGACAAATTTAATGTCATCTTTATCTTTTAATTCAAGAAGAGTTTGTACCTTTCTGATTGTGACATTGACCCATTCTCCATTTCTGGCACTTTCTCTGGTGACAACATTTGAGCTTGCCGCTTCATCATCAGCAAGTTCTATTAACACTTTTACATTTACCAACTCATCATCATCTGAAGAAACATCTTCTTCATCCCATTCATATGCTTCAGCAACAAGTCCTTTGTTCTTGTCTTGCTTGGGTTCTTGGATGAGGAGCTTTCAGTACTCATTAAGGCCAATCTTGCCTTGATTTCCATGTATTTATCCTCAAAGTCTTTTGTAGGCCTGAGTTCAACCCTGCTTTGCTGAAATAGAGTAGAAACAATTTGTTTTGGTTGAAATGATGATTGACCAGTTGGTCTTGATTGAGCTGGTGAGGAATATGAAGGGAGAGATGTTTTTGAATAACAATCCCTAGCGTAGTGACCAGTCTTCCCACATTTAGCATTCAGTGTCAACTGAAGCTTTTGTGGAGCTGGAGAACTTGCCTCCTTTCTTAAAGAACCTTCTAGACTTGGCCAGAAGTGCTCTTTCATGAAATTCCTCTTTGAGGTCATTCAGATATTCCTCACTAGATCTAGTATTTTCCTCATCATCAGGACTATCTTGGTAGTCTTGAATGACAGCTTCACTAAAGAAGGCTGTGGACAAGGGTGTAGCAATGGTTAATGCTTTACTCTTGCTTGAGCCTTCATAAATCCTATCAACTAGGTTTTCTTCATATTTTAGTTTCCCAAAAAGAGAGGCTAGATCATAATCTTTAATGTGATTAGAATTTCTCAAGCTTTGGGAGAAACTGGGCCACTTCTTTGGCAATGCATTAACAAAAACTCTGTTGATTTCAAGTTTTGAAAGCTCAACACCATCATTCACAAGTTCATTCATCATTGCTTTGTATCTGGTGAATGTCTGTGTGAGGGTTTCCCCTTCTTTGTGCTTGAAGGTGTTGTATTGAAGCTTTAAATCCATGATTCTGGTTTCTTTTACATCAGAGGGTCCCTCATGGTAAAGAATAAGGTCCTCCCATGTTGATTTGGCTGTTTTGTAATTTACAACAGAATTCATTTGGTCATCTGGGATTACAGACATGATGAGACTTTTGAGACGCTGATCAAGGTTAGCAGCTTTTCTCTCATCAACAGTCCATTGTACTTCAGGTTTTTTATTGTCCCCAACCATGGGAACAAAAGGACCATTTTTAATGATTCCAAGGAATTGAGGTTCAATTCCAACCATGTGGACAAGAAACCTCTTCTTCCAATTTGTAAAGTTGGCTACCTCTAGTACAGGAGCAGCATTGAGTTGGCCACCCCTATATTCTAGGGTTTGTGGTATAACTTGAGCCATTTTGGATCTTGATTTGAAAACTTTTAAATGATCAGTTTAATAAAATAAGAGTTTAACTAATCAAACTGCTCTGATACCTCTTGTTGGTCCCTAGTAATTCGATATTACTTATTATCTTAAGTAATAACTATTACTTTGACTCAAGTGTGTTGTTTTAACATAAGATAAGAACTATGAAAGATCAAAACAACAATACCAATATACTTTTCAACGTATAGACTTTTATTAGAATCATATAAAGAATCTATAACCCACTTTGTTTGCGGAATAACAAAGTGTTGAATGACAATGGGGTTTGATCTCTTCTACTTAAACGTTTAACCAAAGTTAAACTCTAAGCTCCAATCTAAACGTTCATATGCATCTTTGGCTATATGGTTTAGTTGGTATCGAGAGAGAAAGGTTTTCCAGAGTTTAAACTCTTGTTTTGGTTACCTTTTTCTCCCAATGTACACTCTTTTATATAGGCAGTGTAAATTAGGGTTTGCACTTTGCATGTACCAATGCATCAGTTTATCTAGTGGGTGGTTGATGCCCATGCCGGATAAACAGTACAAAGTACTTAATAAACTATTCTAGGAAAGATAAAGGTTGTACTTATATCTAAGTATACAAGCAACCTACTTTGACTTAAAGTTATCTTTTCCCGCCTAATGCAAACCATCTAAATACTGAAGAGTCTTCAGTATCCTAGAGGAGATCGACATCATTCAGTTTGGTATTGTTAAGCCAAACTGAATTGAAAGCCCTTCTTCAGTCCTTGTTCTTCAGCAACTAGACCGCCTTGTATTTGAAGTGAAGACTCCTTTGTCTTCTAAGTTCACTGGAAGGGGAGTGCTGAACCTTCTTCATCTTTAAAGTCTTCAGTAGGATCTTTGTTCCTCTGGTCATCCATCAGCAGACTGGCCTTACTGCTGAGCATGAAACACTTAGGGGGATTTTATATTCAAATCCTAGAGTTGCTTCAGGGTCAGTAAATACTGACCCAACACATCATGGCATCTTAAGCCTTATGAGGAGAACTACCCTATGCATGACTTGGAACTCGCAGTAGTCGTATTTGCATTGAAGATATGGAGGCACTACTTGTATGGAGAATCATGTGATATCTTCACAGAACACAAGATCCTGAAATACATCTTCACTCAAAGTTAACTGAACATGAGACAAAAAAGATGGTTAGAGCTGTTGAAGGATTATGACATTAATCTGTAGTATCATCCCGGCAAGGCGAATGTAGTGGCAGATGCTCTTAGTAGGAATTCGGGCATGATCAATGGCATTAAGATTGAAGAAGAGATAATAAGAGACTTGGAGCGACTAGACATTGAGATCATGGTACGTGGACAGTACGGTTACTGGGCTAATCGTAGGGTAGAACTTGAACTACTCCCTAGGATCAAGGAAGCTCAGAAGGATGATGGTGAAATTTGGGCGATCATTCAGAACTTGGATCAGCAGACGGAGTTTTGGTTGGATGACGATGGTGTCTTATGGCAGGGCACAGACTTTGTGTTCTTGATGATCTTACACTCAGGGAAGCGTTATTAGCTGAAGCTCATAGCTCCCCATTCTCCATTCATCCTAGTTCAACCAAGATGTACCACGACATCAAACAGTACTTTTGGTGGAGTGGTATGAATAGGATGTGGCTACTTATGTCTCCAAATGTCTTACCTGCCAGCAAGTTAAGATTGAGCATCAGCGGTCTAGTGGTCTACTACAACCGTTAGACATTCTAGAGTGGAAGTGGGACAAGATTACCATGGATTTTTTTACCGGTCTTCCGTGGACAAAGAGGAGGCATGATGCGATTTGGGTTATCGTTGATCGACTTACTAAGTCAGCTCATTTCTTACCGATCCGCAAGGATGATCCGGTCAGCAAACTCGTCGATACTTACAAGAAGGAGATCATGAGACTTCATAGTGCTCATTCCAGTATCGTCTCGGACAGAGATCCTCGGTTCACTTTGCGATTTTGGAGAAGTCTGCAAAAAGCTTGAGGTACAAAACTTAAGCTTAGCACGGCTTTTCATCCTCAAACAGACGGACAATAGGAGCGAACTATACAGACATTGGAAGACATGCTCCGAGCATGTGCATTGGAGTGGGCATGAGATTGGGATGATTATATCTGTTTGTTAGAGTTTGCATACAACAACTGTTGGCACGCCAACATTAAGTGTGCACCATTCGAGATGTTGTATGGCAGGAAGTGTCACGCCCCAATCTGCTGGGATCAGGTTGGTGAGCGAACACTTGAAGGACCGGAGATGATAGAGTTGACCAACGAGAAGGTCGTTGTAGCTAAGCAGAAATTACAGGAAGCTCGCACATGTCAGAAGAGTTATGCTGATAAGCATCGTAGGGACTTACATTTTAACGTAAGAGATCGTGTCTTTCTTAAGGTATCGTCGGCACGTGGTGTTAGACGTTTTGGAATCAAAAGGAAAATCAGTCCTCGATTCATCGGACCGTTTGATGTCATCGAGCGAGTCGGTGAAGTATCTTATCGCTTAGCGTTACCTCCGCAGCTTTCTCACATTCATGACGTTTTCCACGTGTACCTACTTAGAGGGTACAATTATCATCCCCTTCACATGGTTCAGTATCCACTAGAACAGATTCGTGAAGATCTTACCTTCATAGAGAACCCGAGCGAGTTCTTGACAGACAAGAACGAGTCATGAGGAAGAAGACGATTCCATTAGTCAAAATCATTTGGAGGGATCATACCGAGCGGGAATCCACTTGGGAAACAGAGGAGTCTATCCGGGCTTCTTACCCTCATTACATGTTTTGAATTCGGGTGTGTTCCTCTTTCAGTTTATTTTATCTATAATTCAGGGACGAATTATTCTTTTTAGGGGGGAAGAGTTGTAATACCCGCATGCTTTTACCATGGACAGTACACTTAGTAAACGTACGTACATATAAAAACTTTCCTTTTATAGCATGAACACGTGTCACGGTTACTAATTACAGAAATTATGTACGTGTTATTACACGATAAGTATTAAGTACGTGATAGTACACGATTATTATTAACGATAATAATTATAATCACGAACATGAAATCATGAACGTAAAATCACGAACACGTAATTACGTACTTATTTAATAGAATACGATTAATATCCTATGTACAATTATTTATCTATAACACGAACATTTAATAACACGGAAACACGAACATACGAACACGTAAAATATTAGACAAGAGAAAACTTCGGGTTTCCCCTTGTGGGCCCACATGCCGTGGACACCAAAAGGACAAGAGGGCCAAGGCCACTTTGGTTTTTACTAAACAGACAAAAAGGGTTTCACCCTTTTCATTTAACAAAGTTTTCATAAAAATCAAAAACCCTAGCCTCTTTTTCTCTCTATAGCCTTCGGCCTAAGGAGCTCCACAAGTGGGTGATCATTTAATTTTGGTTGATTAATTCTAGTGGTTGTGTTTATGTTATTAACCTCCATTTGTTTCACGCATTCTGTAATTCGTTATCCTTTTTTCTTTAATTTCTTTTATTTAATTAAGAACACATAAACATGGATGTATAAAAACAAGTAATTAAAACATGTTAAATAAATCAAGGGGGAAAAGTAAAGGTGTTTCGGGTTGGTTTTTTTCGGTCGACACCCAACCGAGAGCCCTATGGCTCTCGGCTTGCTTTGGTTCGCACCACCAACCGAGACTTCGAGTCTCGGTGTAGTTGGTTTCGGTCAGCAGCAGGAACCAAAGGACCCCAACATGAGTCGGGGTACCGTTTGGTTTGTTTGGGGGTCTCGGCAGCAGCAGCCACCACCACCGACTCAAGTCGGTGGTGGTTTTGGTCTGACAGGGGGAATCGCAATAGCAGCGGGGGGAACCACCGGCACACAGCCGGTGGGAACTTGTTGTGGTCAGCGGCTAGCCAAGAGGGAACCACCGGCTGCAGCCGGTGGTGTATTCGTATGAACAGTGGCAACCGGCTGAGCCGGTTAGCCACTGTTAAGGGTGTGTTTGGTTGGTCCGGTTCATGGGGTTTCCGCTCCGATTCACATGTGTCTAAAGCCGGTTTCCACTGTTAATGTGTTTGGTTGGTCCGGTTCATGGGGTTTCCGGTCCGGTTCACATGTGTCTAAATTAAAAGTCACGGGTCCGGTTCGTGACTAAACTTTTACAAGTATTTATTTTTACTAGTATATTATTTTAACAAGAGAATTAAATAAATTAATAACATGGCAAATAATTAATTTAATTAATCATGGACTTAGGTTAATTATTATTCATGAAATAATCCATGTTTAACCTAAGTATTTATTTACTTAATTTAGACGATAGTATTAATTAATTATTAATACATGGTATATAATTAATTAATAAACATGGCTTAAGTTATAATTAATATAATATTAATACATGTTTAACCTAAGTATTTTATACAGCTTAATTTAATTAAATCATGCTTATATTTAATTATATCATATAACCTATAGTTTATTTAATTAACATGATATTATTAATAAACTATACTAATAATCACATGACTTATGTTATTTAACCAGTAAACTTAAGCCTATATTATTAGCTTATTAATTCAGCTTATTTCTAACTACGGAAACTTTCTAAATCAGGAAACTTACTATTTTTGGAAACTTTCTATTTTTAAAAACTGATCTATTTTAAGAAGTCAATCTATTTTTGGAAACTTTCTATTTTTGGAAACTTTCTATTTTTGGAAACTTTCTATCTTAGGAAACCTACTATTTTTAGAAAGTTACCTATTATTACACAACAAGTATAATAATACAAGAAATACAAGTAATACTTAATCAAAATACATAGAATACATGATTAACACAGCATAACCTTAAAATCGGTAAAACAAGACAAGAACATATAAAACAAGCTAAGACACGATATAATCAGTTAAGTACTCAGTAAACATAATACTTATACATGTACCCTATTTTATGTAGCATTTGTAAGATCGAAGTAGGACTTTCATTCACTCGTCTCCTTCGTTCACTGGACATAAGTTATGGATTTCCTGACCCTTCAGTATGGACATTCTTTCCTTATTAGGATTCCCCGTTTGCAGCCAACTGTTTTCCCAGTATTTTTTTATATGTTTGATTACTTATGTTAGTTTAAGAGATTAATCCATATACATGCATGACCAGTGTCACCTAGTTATGGAGGTACCATAACCATAACACTGGAGGCACCAGTGTTATGACTTCCCCACGGTGAAGTGATTGTTCGTGGCGTCCCTTTACAGTTTTGGCCATTATATTATATTATCATGTGGGGAGTATGAGTGCATCCTAGTTACATGTTTACCAGTAATACTAGAGTGAATGTGGTGTGTGCCTTGCATCCTTCACTAGGAGTTCCCTCCTACCCAGACTATTTAATTAGAGGCAACCCCTCTAATTGCATGACGAGGTCTCCCCTCCAAGTATTCATGCACGGTGGAACCTCATGACCTATATGGGATATTGGATAATTAATACAGATTTTACATAAAAACATAATGTCACACTCCCAAAATATAAGAGTATAATGGCAACAAGGGAGTGGTGACGTCATGATTATCATACACACATAGTTACAAAGAACGACCTCTAAATGAGACGTTCGGAAAATAGATCACTAGTATTTGATAAAATAAATAGTTTTAACATAGTGCGGAAGCATAAAACTGTTCACAGTTACAAAACATAGTTTCCAAATAGTACAAATGATCTTTGTTTCAATAGAAATGACGGCAATGCATGAGACCTCACTTAGCATCTTCCTTCTTAATACCTGAGAAAAACATTGCTAAAGCGTCAACATAAAGTTGGTGAGTTCATAGGTTTAGTTAATTTGAAATGTTTAATGAACCACAAGATTTTCCCAAAAGTGATGACAATATAACAAATACAAAGTCATCATAAAAGCATTTATTACAGTCTAAGCTCGTGACACCGATGCGTTAACAACACCGGTAGTATAATCATTTAAATGTAGCCCAACTGGATGCCTAAACCCACGACATCCTATCATAGACTCAAATGAAACTGTGCCCGCTTGTCCCTTGTTGGACCAAGGCAGACAGGGGCGTCAACCCCGATAGATCTATCCATAACATTCGCGCTTACACAAAGTAATTAACGGTTCACGATTCACGAGCCAAAGCAACTGGGTTTTTAGTGGGACTTAGTCAAGTATATAAATTAGTAATTGCACTTGTGTTCATACGTTAAATCAAGCAATGTCTCACCCCAAAAGCAGTAAAAGCAGTTAAGAATGGGGCTATAAACTCACCTCGTGAAATCAGCAAAGTAATGGAAATATGAATGTAGCTCGAGAATACGGTTTCGCTACCCACGACCTATTTGAATATAAGAATCGTGTTACGACATTTAAATTTATACTAGTAAAAACATAACATCCTAGTTGTGCTTGACGGTACTTTTCGTTTACGGAAAACACGACACTTAAAACTCGGGTATTTAACAAATGAGGTTTTTGGGCTAAATATTACACTTTAAGTTAATAATTCTGTTTGGGCCTTATATAACCCGATACAAACAAATGGCCCAACAATTATCCCAATTCAACCCATAAAAGGGTTCGGTCCATTGACCTTTTGACCCAGCCCAGCCCAACAGGCGACACAAACAAGAAAAAGGGGGGTTATAACCCTTTTACATTCCCCAAAACACACAGACACCATCTCTCTCTCTCTCTCTCGAAAAACACTCCCAACCGCCCCATTTCTTTCTCTCTCTAGAAACTCGGATCTAACACTCCTCCCATGGCTAAAATGATTTCTCAGATTAGTAAACATCAATTATTATGAAGGCTTGAAGTGTGTATCCTGTGTGGGATGTGGGATTTCATCCCCACATCAAATCAAGTTCGATTCGAGATGTTTTCCCATGAAGATTTAATGGTGTTATTCCTCACAAAAGATAAGTTTTCATCTCCTTTCTTCTAAATAATTGGTTCAAACTGCTTTTTGCTTTATACACTCGAAAATAAAAGGGATTCACAAGATTGAAATCATTTGTCTTTTCACAATATGCATAAAGATTTTCGGATTTAATAAAAATAAAATTAGGGTTTTCGAAATATTGGGGGTTTTGATGGATCTTGCGTTCAGTCGAAATTAATTAGTGTTTTTGGAAGACTAATTGATATTAATTACTAAATGGGGTCGTTTTATAAAAATTAGGGTTTTGAAAATATTGGGCGTTTCTTTAATATTGCGATTCATTATAATTAACTAGTGTTGTCATGCTTCTTTTGTTATTAATTATCAGAATAATATAAGTTTTGAAATTTAGGGTTTATAAATTTGGGGGTTTTTATATAAGGTTGTTTTTTATAATTAAATAATGTTTTTGGGTAATAAATTGTATTAATTTCATAAATAAAAACGATTTACAAAAATTAGGGTTTCGAAATATTTAGAGGTTTTTATACCCGCGGTTTAATTAAAGTTAATTAGCATTTTATGATGTAAATTGAGTTACTTTTATGTTGGTACTGATTTTTGGTTAAGTCACGGTTTGGCCGATTGGTGAGGGTTTCAAGTAGGTCTTAATTTGATTCTGAAAGTAATTACATTAACCAACAGTAAATAAATGGATAATAAGTAATTTAAATGTGGTCAAATATAAAGGGTGACAAGAATAGGTCTGGGGGTTTCGGTTTGGTCATGGCAGAAACAATGGGGGGGCGGTTTAAGGGTCAAAGTCCAAGTTGATATTGCTATCCTATATTACTATATTTTTGTTTAAACCGAACAATAACAAAAAGACTAATCCATTTGTTTTATTTTCGCAGGTTGGTTTACGATCGACGAGCACAACTAAGACGTATGCAGGAATTTAAAAGAAGGTGGTTAAAGGACTCACGACGAGGGTTTTGTTTCGGCTTGCAGGTTCGGACGAGAAGAAGATGGATCGGCTGGTTCAATGCTTGACACTACTCTCTATACTTTTTACCCAGAATTTGTAGTTAAAACTGCTTAGTAGGAACAACTTGAAATATTTGGACTGTGAATGTGTTTTGTGTTGTGTTTGGACTGTGAACAATTTGGGATAGTATTTAACTTTGTAATACTTGCTTAGGGTTAGTCCATATCTGGAAATGGAGGTCTTGTGATGTACCCATTTTGGGTAAACTAGGCATGTGTGCTGGACTTTTATGGGTAGTGGGTTGTATAAACAAAGAATATAGTTTCCAGGTCTGAATGTTTGACTAGTGTTGACCAAGTTTTGAAAGATCTAAATAAAAGTTCACCAATTCGATTTTTGTATAACTTGTATCATTCGGCACAGCAGGGTTTGTCAAATGTCATAGTTTTAAACACGAAATCATAACAAGAACAACATGATAAAATTCGACACACAACTTAAACAAAGATGGATACGCGTATTCTCGAGGGATTCATCAAACAATCCTAACCGGTGCAACAGTTAATACATAAAACGTTTAATAACGCACACGTTTCATTCATAATATAATAGACGCGAAAACTCGAGTTGTTACATTCGCTCTCCCTAAAGAGGGCTTTGTCCGCAAAGCAAAACAAACAATACACTTACATTGACACCACATTGGTAAATAATTAGGGTACTTCATAAATATGATATATCTTCTCAATTCGTTAAATCCACAAGGTTCAAAGCTCACGTTAAATCACTATATGAAGAAATAAAGATGAAAAATTTGACGGATGTCACAGTATTCCCATGTTTTAGAGATTTCGTCACGAAATCAAGACGTTGTCGTAGTAGGGTGATTAGCGAAAAGATGGGGATACTTGCTCTTGAATTGGTCTTCACGTTCCCACGTGTATTCTGGACCTCTACGTGCATTCCAACGGATTTTTACGATAGGTATACGACTTTGCTTGAGCTGTTTGACCTGACGGTCCATGACCTCCACCGGTTCTTCTACGAAGTTGAGTTTGTCGTCGAGTTGGATCTCTTCTAAAGGAATAACGAGTGTCTCGTCGGCTAAGCATTTCTTCAGATTGCAAATGTGGAACACGTTATGCACTCGGCTAAGTTCTTGAGGTAACTCCAAACGGTAGGCTACGGGGCCAATCCTCTCTATGATCTTGAATGGTCCAATATAACGAGGATTCAACTTTCCACGCTTTCCAAAGCGAATCACACCCTTCCAAGGTGAGACCTTCAACATGACTCTATCACCAACCTCAAACTCAAGGGGTTTGCGTCTCATGTCAGCGTAGCTCTTTTGTCGATCCTTTGCGGCTTGTATACGACTCTTGATCTTAAAGATCTTCTCAGTAGTCTCATGTATGATCTCGGGTCCAGTGAGTTGGGCCTCACCCACCTCTGCCCAACACACGGGTGAACGACACTTCCTACCATACAATGCTTCGAACGGTGCTGCCTTAATGCTAGGTGTGATAACTATTGTTGTATGAGAACTCCACCAGAGGTAGGTGCCTATTCCATCTATTTCCAAAGTCGATTACACAAGCTCTCAGCATATCTTCTAAGGTTTGTATGGTCCTTTCACTTTGACCGTCAGTTTGGGGATGATATGCAGTGCTCATATCCAACTGCGTTCCCAATGCCTTCTACGGCGACTTCCAAAACTGTGAAGTAAATCGGCTATCCCGATCAGAGATTATAGACACAGGCACACCATGCCTCGTGACTACCTCCTCCAAGTATGTTCTTGCTAACTTATCCATTCCGTCAGTCTCCTTGATTGGTATAAAATGAGCCGATTTGGTGAGTCGGTCGACGATTACCCAAATAGTGTCAAATCCAGCTGAGATTTTAGGTAGCTTTGTAATGAAATCCATCGTGATCCTTTCCCACTTCCATTCCGGCAGTTCGGGTTGGACCAATAGTCCTGATGGTTTCATATGTTCGGCCTTGACCTTGGCACAAGTCAAGCACTTGCTAACATATGTAGCAATGTCCGCCTTCATGTTCGGCCACCAATACAACATCTTAAGATCATGATACATCTTGTCAGATCCCGGGTGTATGGAGTATTTTGACTTATGCGACTCATGCATAATCAAAGGTCGTAGGTCACCATGGCACGGTAACCAACTCCTACTATCAAGGCATAATGACCCATCCGAGCGAGCTTCTAACTTCTTCATCATGCCTTCAACCTCTTCAGTCTTGAGAATTTCTTCCTTGACTGCCTCCTTCTGAGCCTTGAGAATTAAGGATGGAAGGTCTAAGTCAATGGTCATCACCAAGGCCTTCACCCTAAGAACCCTCTCCTTTCGACTCAAAGCGTCAGCGACGACATTTGCCTTGCCCGGATGATAACGGATCTCGCAATCGTAATCACTGAGCAACTCTAGCCAACGTCGTTGTCTCATGTTGAGTTCTTTTTTATTCAAAATGTGTTGTAGGCTCTTATGATCAGTGAATACAACACACTTTGTGCCATAAAGGTAGTGTGTCCAAATCTTCAGGGCAAACACCACTGCTCCTAACTCAAGATCATGAGTTGTGTAGTTCTTCTCGTGCACTTTTAGTTGTCTTGATGCATAAGCAATGACCTTAGTCCTTTGCATCAATACCGCACCTAACCCTTTTATGGATGCATCACAATACACCACAAAGTCTTCATTACCCTCGGGTAGGGCTAGTATAGGTGCTTCACACAACATCTGCTTCAATGTTTGGAATGCCAAATCTTGATCCTCTTTCCACTCAAACTTCTTGTCCTTTTGAGTTAACTCCGTCATTGGTTTAGCTATCTTGGAGAAACCTTCAATGAATCTCCTATAGTAACCAGCAAGACCCAAAAATTGACGGATCTCCGTGGGTGTTGTAGGAGTCGCCCAATCTTTCACAGCCTCGATCTTAGCAGGATCAACGTGAATACCACTGCTATCGATCACATGTCCAAGGAATTGCACCGTGTTTATCCAAAACTCACATTTGGAAAACTTTGCATATAACTTCTCCTTCCTCAGCAGCTCTAGTATGGTCTTCAAATGCTCTTTGTGTTCTTCTTCATTACGAGAGTAGATGAGAATATCATCGATAAATACAATCACAAACTTGTCCAGGTATGGTTTGCAAACTCGGTTCATGAGATCCATGAATACCGCGGGTGCGTTTGTCAAACCAAAAGGCATAACTTGGAACTCGTAGTGTCCGTACCGGGTTCTAAAAGCCGTCTTGTGGACGTCTTCTTCTCTAACCCTTAGCTGATGATATCCTGACCTTAAATCAATCTTCGAGTATATGCTAGATCCTTGCAGTTGGTCGAAAAGATCGTCAATTCTTGGCAATGGGTAGCGGTTCTTTATCGTCAGCTTATTCAACTCTCGGTAATCAATACACATCCTAAAGGATCCATCTTTCTTTTTGAGAAATAGGACCGGTGCTCGCCAAGGTGAGGAACTCGGCCTAATGAAACCTTTGCCAGAAAGTTCCTTTAGTTGTTCAGCTAACTCTGTCATCTCGGCTGGTGCTAAGCGGTATGGGGCTCTAGCAACAGGTGCGGCTCCTGGTGTAAGCTCTATGTGAAACTCCACTTGCCGTGCTGGTGGTAATCCCGGTAAGTCCTCTGGGAATACGTCTGGAAAATACCTAACGATCGGTACATCTTCAATTTTCTTCTCATGATCTTCTTCTTCCTCCTTTCGCGTTACTTGAACCAAGAACACTGGACATCCCTTCTCAATGTATCTTTGGGTTCTAATACATGAGATGACTTCCAGTCTTGATCCATTCTTCACTCCACTTCTTTCGCCTTGTATGACTAGTACATCGTTTCCATACGGAACACGGACGCACTTCTCATGACATACAATTTCCGCGTGATGCTTCGACATCCAATCCATTCCAATGATGACATCAAAACTTCCCAATTCTATGGGGAGTAAGTCGATACTAAACGAACGATCTTGTAACCTTATACTACATCCTTTTAGAATAGCATCGGTGGTTACTGACTGCCCATCGGCTAGTTCTACATTATACTTAATATCTAACGCAGTAGGGGTAATATTTAGGCGTTCACTAAATACAGATGACACAAAACTCCTATCCGCACCAGAATCAAATAGTAATGAAGCATAGTTGTTATTGACTAGAAACGTACCAGTCACAACATTGTTGTCCTGCACCGCATCCTCAGCACACAAATGATACACTTTGCTAGGTCCCGTGAATCCTCCAGGGGTACTAGTTGTGGCTCGGTTATTTCCTCCCCGGTTCCCTTGGTTCTGCTTTTGGTTCCCTTGGTTGTGATTCTGGTTGCCTCGAATCTGATTACCACGACCTTGGTTCCCACTGCTTGGACACTTATTCTTGTAGTGACCTTTCTCTCCACATCCAAAGCAAGTGACATTTGCTCCTTGGCCACCCTGAGTTCCCGGTCCTCTTTGGTTAGCAGGACGGGCTGGTGCTCGACATTCCTTTGCCTTATGTCCAGCCTTCCCACAGTTGTAGCATGTAGGGGGACATGCTCCCTCGTGGTGTCGCCACACTTTCCATAGAAAGGAAGCCTTCCGGCATAGTTTCCAGCATTACCTTGCCCAGCAGTAAACACCCTTGCTACTTCTTGTCGCTTGTTCTGGCTGTAGTTGTTAGTGTTGTTGCTGTTGTTGCTATTGTTGTTGTAGTGGTTGCCAGACCACTTTCTCTTATCTCCAGTATTTTCTCCCAGCTCTTGTACCACTTGGTACATCAAACTCTGAGCCATATCGATTGCCTCATGCAAATCAGTTGGCTTTGATGAAGTCACTTTCCCCTTGATGCTCAAAGGTAATCCTTCAATGTATCGTTCCAACAATCGGTCGTCGTTGGGCACCATTTCGGGATATAACAAGATCAGCTCCTGAAAGCGCTGATTGTAAACAGTAAGAGCGGTACCCTTGACCTTCAAGTTCCATAGCTCAACCTCCATCTGCTTGACTTCATTTCGTGGGCAATATTTCCTAACAAACATAGCTTTGAACTCACTTCAAGGCGTTGCTTGGGCAACATCAATGGTCACTGCACGAGCATAGACGTTCCACCAAGTCAAAGTTGTTGGGAATTAATTTGATGAGACAAATCAAGAATAATGAAACAAGAAGGACTTATATGCAATTATCAAGATTTACAAGAATATAGAGTCCTTTCATACAACAAGGAGGACTTATTAGCAAAAGATGGAGGGACTTCTAGTGTAATTAGATTTCTTGTAAAGAGGGTTATGTTCAGTATATAAACACACACCCTGCATAGGTTTATTTATTCAATTATTCACAATGTAAACCTAAAGTATCTTCGTGTTCTAGGCGTGGGATTCAATGTATACACGCCTAGAGGTTACTTGTAATCGTTTAGTGCAAGTAATCGTTTGGAATAAAGTAATCGTTGGAAGTAAACACCTTGTTCATGTGTCTTGTTCAATTCCGCTATGTTTATCATATGAACGAGATGCATATCCTAGTAAGCTTAATCGATCCGTGATTTATTGGTTTCCACAAAAGCACCATCCACTAATGTGCTTGACGCAAACTTTACCTTATCAGCTTCAGCAACATTGCTAATCCCAAATTGGGATTCCAACTTCTCAAACCATCTGGTCAAACCTACTGCTCCTTCAGTACCGCGGAAACTCACTTGTGTAACCGCACGGAATTCCTTGTAGGTACAGGTCCGTGCAATGGCAACAGTAGCTCCTTGGTTTGTCTCCTCTTGCGTGCTTGCTGTACGATTCGCTTCAGCTGCTGCGAGTGACTCAGCCACCCGTTCCGCGATCATTTGACTGAGCATGACGGGGTCAATACCACCGGTAGCAGCTGGTGGATTTTGTGTCTCAGATCTTCTAACTGGCGCCATAATCTAAAAAGGTAACAAGACAATGAGTTTTGCCAGTCATAACATGCATGGCACGCACAATACAATTATGAAATGTTCCATGGTATAATAAACAAGATATAATGATCTCATAATTTTTGTAACCCAAATAATATAATGTCATTCATAGAAATTTTTTGTAATACATCATAATTCGTCATACATAATAAAGAAAAAAAAGAAATGCCAACTAGCTGAGATAAACCTCAAAGCTTAGTGGTCGTACAACAATAAGTCAAAAGTACATGATAAGTCTAACTAGTGCCCTCACGGCGCTGGTGAAGCTCTCTCTCTAACTCTGCCAACCTCCTCTCAACCACGATCTCACGAGCCTGGGAATCCCTAAGTCTGACGTCGGTATCATAACAAGTGGCCCTAAACCTCTTATCCAAGTCAGCAATAGGGTCCTCCACAGGTGCCTCTAGTCCACCTGTCTCAACCAATGGCTCTACTCCCCAATGGGTCATCAGGCTCTCGATCTCCTCAAGGCGAGCATTCGGCATGGTATCCATCTGGTCGAGAACAGCATGGAGCTGTCCTCGTAGACGGGTCACACAAACCGTCAATACCGTCTCATCCCTAACTGGGCTCTTCTTCGTCAGTGCCTCCAGCTTATCCTGCACCTCATTATACTCCTCACCCAAAGTCTCCACAGCATCCTCCAACCTGTTTAAACGGGTCGTCACACATCCATCTGCTGCTCCAAGCATCACATCCGTCGAGGTAGCTCTTCTAGGAAGAGGAGTCGCAGCTCTCGGCCCAGTAGAGATGCCAACATCAGCAAGCATCTCCTGATACATAGCAGGTACAGTCTCTGGTGGTGGTGGTGGTAGTGACGCCTCTGGGGCAGGACTGGCAGGTGTGCGGGATGCATGCCTGTCAGTGGCAGAGAAGGGTATGAGGGGTCGGTAAGGTGAAGGTGGTGGTCGGGCGGCTCTCCCCCGAAGACGTCGCCTAACATAGTAGAAAGGTAGAGTACCAGGTGCTAGAGTAGGGATGTCTGTCCTTTCCCCTTCGTCTTCAGACGAAGACGAGGAGATGTGTGCGATGGAAACCTCAGGAGTAGCAGCATATGTAGCAGGGGGGTCCTGAGTGTCTGTGACCTCCATGGGTTCACCTTCTCCATCGGTGAACTCCATATCATCATCCTCTGTATCCTCCATCGACTCATCCCTAGTGACTGATGCCTGTCCTGGTGACTGCACTACATCAGCGGCTAGGTCGTCCTCTCCTCCGCCTTCTAGGCTAAGTACGTCATCAGCTGATGCATCAGGGATATGGATCGGCGAACGGTAAACCTCCTCGGTCTCTCTCTCAGTCTCATCATCTGAAGTCATCCGGTACCACAGATATCCTGATGGTGATCCTCTAGGTAATCCTATCGATGAACTGATAGTCGACTGTGAACTGCGGTTGTAGTATGCTCCTGTAGACGTGGAATCATCAGAAGAAGACATCGATGTAGCATAAACAAAATAGATGTGTGTAAATATCTCGTATAATTAGTCCGTAAAAAGGACATCGACATAACATATAGCAATCATTGTTCAAACCACATGTATCCCATATAACATAATTCAGATTTTGTTGTTACACATGTACCCCATGTAAATATACCTCGTAATTGTTAAATCACATGTATCCCATTTATTACTTATATATATATATCCAGGTATATATATGTACTTAATACTTACAATCCGTATGATAATCGATTAAACACATAACAGTTATAGTCTAGAGTTACTAAATGCAACCTAGTTCTCTATAACCATGGCTCTGATACCAATCTGTCACACTCCCAAAATATCAGAGTATAATGGCAACAAGGGAGTGGTGACGTCATGATTATCATACACACATAGTTACAAAGAACGACCTCGAAATGAGACGTTCGGAAAATAGATCACTTGTATTTGATAAAATAAATAGTTTTAACATAGTGCGGAAGCATAAAACTGATCACAGTTACAAAACATAGTTTCCAAATAGTACAAATGATCTTTGTTTCAATAGAAATGACGGCAATGCATGAGACCTCACTTAGCATCTTCCTTCTTAATACCTGAAAAAAACATTGCTAAAGCGTCAACATAAAGTTGGTGAGTTCATAGGTTTAGTTAATTTGAAATGTTTAATGAACCACAAGATTTTCCCAAAAGTGATGACAATATAACAAATACAAAGTCATCATAAAAGCATTTATTACAGTCTAAGCTCGTGAGACCGAAGCGTTAACAACACCGGTAGTATAATCATTTAAATGTAGCCCAACTGGATGCCTAAACCCACGACATCCTATCATAGACTCAAATGAAACTGTGCCCGCTTGTCCCTTGTTGGACCAAGGCAGACAAGGGCGTCAACCCCGATAGATCTATCCATAACATTCGCGCTTACACAAAGTAATTAACGGTTCACGATTCACGGGCCAAAGCAACTGGGTTTTTAGTGGGACTTAGACAAGTATATAAATTAGTAATTGCACTTGTGTTCATACGTTAAAATCAAGCAATGTCTCACCCCAAAAGCAGTAAAAGCAGTTAAGAATGGGGCTATAAACTCACCTCGTGAAATCAGCAAAGTAATGGAAATATGAATGTAGCTCGAGAATACGGTTTCGCTACCCGCGACCTATTTGAATATAAGAATCGTGTTACGACATTTAAATTTATACTAGTAAAAACATAACATCCTAGTTGTGCTTGACGGTACTTTTCGTTTACGGAAAACACGACACTTAAAACTCGGGTATTTAACAAATGAGGTTTTTGGGCTAAATATTACACTTTAAGTTAATAATTCGGTTTGGGCCTTATATAACCCGATACAAACAAATGGCCCAACAATTATCCCAATTCAACCCATACAAGGGTTCGGTCCATTGACCTTTTGACCCAGCCCGGCCCAACAGGCGACACAAACAAGAAAAAGGGGGGTTATAACCCTTTTACTTTCCCCAAAACACACAGACACCATCTCTCTCTCTCGAAAAACACTCCCAACCGCCCCATTTCTTTCTCTCTCTAGAAACTCAGATCTAACACTCCTCCCATGGCTAAAATGATTTCTCAGATTAATAAACATCAATTATTATGAAGGCTTGAGGTGTGTATCCTGCGTGGGATGTGGGGTTTCATCCCCACATCAAATCAAGTTCGATTCGAGATGTTTTCCCAGGAAGATTTAATGGTGTTATTCCTCACTAAAGATAAGTTTTCATATCCTTTCTTCTAAATAATTGGTTCAAACTGCTTTTTGCTTTATACACTCGAAAATAAAAGGGATTCACAAGATTGAAATCATTTGTCTTTTCACAATATGCATAAAGATTTTCGGATTTAAAAAAAATCAAATTAGGGTTTTCGAAATATTGGGGGTTTTGATGGATCTTGCGTTCAGTCGAAATTAATTAGTGTTTTTGGAAGACTAATTGATATTAATTACTAAATGGGGTTGTTTTATAAAATTTAGGGTTTCGAAAATATTGGGCGTTTCTTTAATATTGCGATTCATTATAATTAACTAGTGTTGTCATGCTTCTTTTGTTATTAATTATCAGAATAATATAAGTTTCGAAAATTAGGGTTTATAAATTTGGGGGTTTTTATATACGGTTGTTTATTTATAATTAAATAATGGTTTTGGGTAATAAATTTTATTAATTTCATAAATAAAAACGATTTACACAAATTAGGGTTTCGAAATATTTAGGGGTTTTTATACCCACGGTTTATTTAAAGTTAATTAGCATTTTATGATGTAAATTGAGTTACTTTTATGTTGGTACTGATTTTTGGTTAAGTCACGGTTTGGCCGATTGGTGAGGGTTTCAAGTAGGTCTTAATTTGGTTCTGAAAGTAATTACTTTAACCAACAGTAAATAAATGGATAATAAGTAATTTAAATATGGTCAAATATAAAGGGTGACAAGAATAGGTCTAGGGGTTTCGGTTTGGTCATGGCAGAAACAATGGGGGGGCGGTTTATGGGTCAAAGTCCAAGTTGATATTGCTATCCTATATCACTATATTTTTGTTTAAACCGAACAGTAACAAAAAGACTAATCCATTTGTTTTATTTTCGCAGGTTAGTTTACGATCGACGAGCACAACTAAGACGTATGCAGGAATTTAAAAGAAGGTGGTTAAAGGACTCACGACGAGGGTTTTGTTTCGGCTTGCAGGTTCGGACGAGAAGAAGATGGATCGGCTGGTTCAATGCTTGACACTACTCTCTATACTTTTTACCCAGAATTTGTAGTTAAAACTGCTCAGTAGGAACAACTTGAAATATTTGGACTGTGAATGTGTTTTGTGTTGTGTTTGGACTGTGAACAATTTGGGATAGTATTTAACTTTGTAATACTTGCTTAGGGTTAGTCCATATCTGGAAATGGAGGTCTTGTGATGTACCTATTTTGGGTAAACTAGGCATGTGTGCTGGACTTTTGTGTGTAGTGGGTTGTATAAACAAAGAATATAGTTTCCAGGTCTGAATGTTTGACTAGTGTTGACCAAGTTTTGAAAGATCTAAATAAAAGTTCACCAATTCGATTTTTGTATAACTTGTATCATTCGGCACAGCAGGGTTTGTCAAATGTCATAGTTTTAAACACGAAATCATAACAAGAACAACATGATAAAATTCGACACACAACTTAAACAAAGATGGATACGCGTATTCTCGAGGGATTCAACAAACAATCCTAACCGGTGCAACGGTTAATACATAAAACGTTTAATAACGCACACGTTTCATTCATAATATAATAGACGCGAAAACTCGAGTTGTTACACATAAGTCTTTTCAAACTATAAAACCAGTTTTATGAACATGATTCCAGGTTACTTTGGACTTATACTTTTCCGCTGCTATTAGTATTTTTTGCTTATATTATTCCATGTTATGCTTGTACATCCGTGCATTGAGCATTATACTCAGCCGTTTTCCTTTCATGTTCCCAAACGTCAGGTACTCAAGGTCGCTCATAGACTTAAAGCGTACGTGCATATGGATTGGAAGCTATCTAGCCTTCTCTACTTTATGCATTTCATCATACATTTTGCTACTTATTTCTTTGGACATTGTTTAGTCCTTTTCCTTTACAATACTTATGTTTGTGTGTGATGAGCTTATACTTGGGGTACCGATGTTTGTTTCTGGTATTTCCTTTCATGGTCATTTAATATTTTTAAGACATTTACCTTGTATGCTTTGATGACACGCCATAATCACGCGTGACATTTCATTTATCAAAATGAAGTGTTACATTATTAATACAATATATATGAACAACAAACTATTACAAATAAATATTTTAAATAACTTGAATACCTTAGAATTTTTTGCTAAAGCATCAACAATGCTATTAAGAGAAATAGCAATCTTATCGTTGGATGGATCCTCTGCAACAATCTTTCTTTTTTTACTCTTTGATTTAGTTGAAAGTTTACCATCTGATTGTCGTGTTGGTGATGTAACAAAGATGTTAATACAAGGGATTTCCCCGTATGAAAAAGATTCGTTGTTCTAGTCTTTTCGAATTGAGAAAGGGAAAAATGTGCGACTCAGTTGTGTTTTGGTGGAAACAATAGTTTGGTCGTTGTAGTATATTAAATTGCAAGACTTAAAAGTAAATGACGTTAAGTAAAGCTAAAACTAATTAAAAAAGTAATTGTGCAAAATTTAAAACTTTAAAAGTAATTAATTAAATGAAAAAAAATTAAAGCTTGACGAAAAATTAATTTGACAATGTAATAAAAATGTAAACTTGAAATTTAAAATAAAGAAAAACGATTAAAATAACACTAAAGTAAAATGGCGGAAAAATAAGCTTTAAAAATTAAACTAAAAATTACTAGAAAAACACTTGGTAAAAACATTGATTTCGGGAAGCGTGAAAAATTTGAAAACTTAAAATAATGCAAACTTAAAATAAAATAAAACTAAGACAAGAAATTAAAACAAAACCAACTCTATCGGAATCCTTCGATCGGAATAACGATCGGAATGTTGCTTACCATCGGAATGTTGTCACTACAAAGCCGTCGGAATAACAACTCACCTATGGGAATGTGATCAGAATCTCCTGTCGGAATGAGCCTATCGGAATATAGTAAAAACACTTCTATCGGAATGTAATAAAAACTAAAGCATCGGAATATCTACAAAAAAATCCATCGGAATACTGCATCGAATATGGCTACCAAAAATTTGGTAGCACTCCGTCGCAATACAGCCTTAAGCCCCGTCGCAATCCACGATCGCAATGAGCGATCGGAATCTTGATCGGAATAAGGGGAGTATCGCAATACTGATCGTAATGTAGAAACCCTTGTGGTTTTTGCGATCGTAACAAGCTGTCGGAATCCAAATCCCTTTTCAGTTGGAATGAAATTCGCAATAAGAAAACCAAATAAGCACTTAGACAATAAGAAAATAACAAAAACTAAATCAAGGCAATAATAAGACGAATAAAATAAGCTACAAATTTAAAGACTTTTTCAAAACACAAAATAAGCAAACAAAATAAGCAAACTTTAAAAAGAGAAAACTCGTAAGACAATTTTAAAACAAATAAGCTAAATACAAAAATAAGCCAATAAGATTGTCAAACTTATGGCTTAATTCGTATAAAAGCCGAGATAGAAGTAAAAAATAAACTTTTTAATCAAGTAAGCAATAAGATTAAGCAAAAGAATGCTTAATCCGAATTAATAATCAAAATCAAAAGCAAGAAAAGTAGAATAAGATGGATAATAAAAAGCTTGATTAAAGGAAAACAAAGACTCAACAACAAAATTAAAAGACTTACTTGAATTAAAGGCAAGAAATTTAAGGTGCAAAACAAGGCAATTAAATTGACAATTAAGTTAATGACATGAAAATAAATGTGCAAGTAATGAAAATGGTGGAAGACTTGTTTGTCAAAATAGCCAACAACATGAAAATGAGGTAGGAAGGCTCTATTTATAGGGAGAAGGGAGGTTAGCATGTGTTAGAAGCTTCCTTCTTTCTTTCTTTCTCGTCTTTTCGTCTTCTAAATTATTCGACTTTTTCGACTTTGTCTCGGGATTATTTGAACTCGTCTTGTAATTTCTTCATTAATTAGACTTGAGTTCTTCGACTTTATTAAACTTCCGTTTTAGACTTTTTCTTCGATAAATCTTCAGAATAGGCCATGGACTTCCGTTCTTTTTGCACTCTTGATCTTTTGACTTCGTCTTTGTTTTTCTTCGATAAAAGCCTGTGAAAGCCCGTGTTTTCTTCCCTTTTCACATTTTGATCCTAAATCATAACAAAAACACAAACCACGCATAATTCCAACATTTACGACATAAAATACACGTTTTGGCTTGGTTATTATTATAATTAAGTTGTGAAAGGATAAGTGTTTTCACACTTATTAAATCCCCTACACTTAACCATTGCAATATCCTCATGCAATGCATTAATTACAAAGTAAGTTTTACATTTTCCATCACAATTAATCCACATTGGCCTTTATTAAACACAAGACATAAAATATTCAAAGGAAGAAAACAAGTAAAAAGATCAAAGACTTACCTTAGGGTTTTGGAATGTCATGAATGTTTATCACCCTCAAGTTTCATGTTTCCCATACCAAGCTTAAAACGAGATCATTGTTATTATAAGTTAGCAAACTATCACAAACTCATGTGGGCCAATTATTTACTTAGACTCCCTTATTCCTAGGTGTATCTCTTATATTTTATTGTTGTCTTGAATGATCACGAGGATGCATTGTTGACTTATTTCGATAGTTTATTTAGGCCGAACATTAAGTAGGACGATTTAATCAATAGTTAGATAAAGGACAAGATCTTTTAAAATTGCTTCTCCGAACCTCATAAAGTTCATATCTTGGCATAAATCGTTTCACGATTTGAGACCTTTCTCGGACCGATATTTGGCAGTGACTTCATACTTCGAATCTTGAGAGACGTTCTTGAAATAATGGTCTTCTCTTTATAATAGGAATTTCTTCACTTGAAATTTTGAGAGATTCTTCATACTTAGACCACGACTTCTTCATTTTTCTCCAATCTTTATTTGGGATTTTGATATACAATGATCCGCCTCCTTTTAGGACTTGGATCTATTTATCCTCATACCTTGTTAGGGCCTTTTTGGATAGACTTCTCCATGATCTTTACGGGAGTATTTGCTTTTCGTCGTGTGTCTCGATCCTTCATATTGATTTTTGATAAATGATTCTTCACATCACTTGGGATCTTTAGCAACAAAATGTAGCCCTCGTGCCTTGTTAGGGCCTTTTCGGACTCGCCAATCTTCGCATCTCGCTTCAATAAGTTATGCCTTGGCTATGAACTCTAATTAATACCGAGCAACTTTTAAACGATCTTGTGCTAGAAGCTAAGTAACTTTTCAAATCATACAACCTTACTTATTTCAATTAAATTTATTAGCAAGCGATGGGAGAAAAAGCTTATAATCAACTCACATAAATTCATGAAAGAATATCAAACTTATAATTGACTCTATCATCTCTCATTCTCCATAATTTAAAAACTTAAGGAATGCGACTCGTGGATCTTAGCCTATTAAATCAAAGTTTTAGGTTTTCAAGTCATCTATAGGATCTTGCAAATTCTTAGACTTTTTCAAGTTTAGAATTCGCATTTTAAAGTTCCCTTGATAAATGACTTTCTAGGATCAATTATAGGAACTTGTGAAAAGTTCTTGTTCTTAACCCGTGAGAGTTAAGACTTTCGCGTTTTAAAGTTCCCTATATAAAAGCCTAGCAAAACTTAACTTAAACACGTTAAGGATACTAGCTAGAGTAAACTTAGATAAGTAAACTCGGGTTGAGTCAAAAGATTCACAACGTTGAAAAATTAAAACCACTTTATTCAAAATTTATTCTAGCAAAGAGAGAAATTAACTATAACAAAGGAAAAACTACAAGGCCAAAATATATCAAAAATTTTGAAAAATGTCGAAAAATGAATTTTTCGGTTAAAATGAGGACATATACAAGGAAAAGCCCACTTAACTTCGACAGAAGTCCCCCTACACTTAATATAAACATTGTCCTCAATGTTTAAGCATGTGGAAGTAACCTCCCCTACACTTAGGACATTGTGCACTTTGTTTAAATCTTGCTAAGGAAGAGACAACTAAAGTGATTCCTATTTTAATATTGGAAAATATAAAATAGAGAATCAAAAGAGTTTAGGATAAAACCGGGAAGACGGGTACACGGAATCACGGTTCGTCAAAAGTCATCAAGAATGGATCTTGGAAAGCTCGAATCCCTGCACATGATAAGAAAGAAAAAAACAAACACATATTAGGGTCTCCCCCTACACTTAATATAAAAACAAAAGAAAAAGGATAGATACTGCGGGTTGCCTCCCGAAAAGCGCTTGTTTTTGTTAACCGAGTCGTGAGCCTGACTCGACCTTGATTAGCATGGGAAAAAGCTTGAAACACATCCACCGGGATCAAATACATGGTTTTCATCCATCAAGTAGCACAAGCTTAAGGCTAACAAGGCAAGCCAAAGAAGAGTAGGCAAGGTTCCCTTAAGCAGATATTGAGCACGGTGGTAGATAATATGATGCAACACAAGCATATCTCCATAATTTCCAAAAATCTTTTCTTTTATTTCATTAGATGGATACTAAGATGGCTTGAAAAATCCAATACCGGGATCGAACACCTTTTCCTTTAGGGGAAAATAATACTCAGGCTTAGTGGACCTTGAAGAGGATCCGCTCATAAATCGCACAATCTCATCCTCAGAAGGTGGATAGAGAGGTGTCAAGACATAAGTACTGCGGATATCGGTGTTGTCCGGCTTCTTCTCCTTTGAAACGGGTTTCTTCATATCCAAAGGAGGATAAAGACCATAATCATCAAAGTCCAAAGGAGGAGAATCACTCTCATTGGGGAAGTAAGTATTGAGAAAAGTAGCAAAGTCTTCCTCAAATGAGTAGTCATCCAAAGTAGGATCAAGCATTGTTGGCGGAGGATCTTCATCAAAAGTAGGTGAAAGGTCATCATGTGAAGAATCACTCGACAGAGTATCAGCCGCATCAAAATCATCATAAGTGGGCATGTCTGGATACTCAGAAACAAAGTTATCATAATCATCCCCATCGGAACTAGAATCATCATCATAAGCATCATAGATCGGTGGAGAATCATAAATTGGTGGAAGATCAGAATTTGAAAGAGAATCATCCACATCATCTTGGAACAGTGGATTATCATAGCAAGAATCGAATAGAGGATTATTGTAGACGACAACATCATCAAGCACATTAATCATATTCGCTGATTCTCTTCCATGGGATTTGTTTGTGATCTTCCCCATTTTAAACACTTGTGCATCATTCCCGACCCTTAAAATTAACTCACCTTCGGCAACATCAACTAGAGCTTTTCCGGTTCTCAAGAATGGCCGACCAAGTATTAACAGAATACGAGGGTCCATTTCATAATCAACAACAACAAAGTCGACCGGAAAAGTGAAGGTGCCAACTTTAATAAACACATCTTCGGCAATACCAACGGGGTAAGCGAGAGTGCGATTTGCTAGCTCAAGAGTCATCTTTTGTTGGAGTAAGATTGGGTAACGATAACTTTTTCCAAACACTCAAAGGCATCAGATTTATACTTGCCCCGAGATCGGCTAAGGCAATAAATTCTTCGGTTTGGTTAAAAGTACATGGTAGCACAAAACGACCGGGATCTCCAAGTTTCTCCGGAAGTTCTTTAAGAAGGACGACAGAACAATTTTCATTCAATCGAGTATTAACAAACTCGGCCATCTTCTCCTTCTTATTAAGCAATTCCTTAAACATCTTAACAAATTTAGGCATTTGGGCTAGAGCTTCAACAAGGCTAAAGGTGATGGTCAGTCCCGAAATCTTCTTCAGATAGTTCGACACTTGAATGTCATCCTTGGTTTGCAATTTGGCCTTGTCTAAGCGAGATGGATAAGGAATGTTGGGTTTATAGGTGGAAGGTGGGGTTGATGAAGGGTTTTTCTTGGGTACGTCTTCAATAAGAGGTGGAGACGGTAATGGAGAACTTATACTAGGTGTGGGAGTAGGAGGGATAAATGGTGGTGGAGGAGGTGTAGATGGAGTAACTGGGGAGGGGTAGATGGTCCTACTAAAGTTGCTCCACTGCGTGTAGTAATAGCACTCACATTCGCTCTTGGATTGGTGACGGTATTTGAAGGTAGAGAGCCCGAAGTAGAGGGTTGAGGAGTGGGTAAGAAACTAACCAGCATATTCTTCAAATCATTTGTTTGAGTGCTAAAAGAGGTTTGTATATCATGTCGAAGCCCGGTTCTATCATTACCTTACTTAGTGATATCTCCTTTCAAGTTGATAATTTGGCTTTGCAGATTCTTGATTTTCTCTCCTTAGGTTCTCATTAAAGCTTCAACATCATTATTAATGGATGGTGCTTGTTGAGCGGGTGGGTGATAAGGATTAGAAGCTCGAGGTGGGTTTGGGTTGCTTCTATTGTAGTTTTTGGGGTTGTGGTTTTGAGGAGAAAAACCGGGTGAAAGAAAGTTGTTAGAACGGTAACTTAGCATGTTACGATCACCTTGAGGTCATGCTTGATAATTTTCCGTTGAATAGTTACCATAAGCCGCACACACGTTTTCCGGATTGTCATGAGTAGAAGGACAATCAGTGTATGAGTGCGGACCCCGCAAATCTCACAAGAAAGTGCTACAGCTTTAACTTGTTGTTGTTGATTTGTAGCCAAGAGTTTCATATTCTTGCTCATTTCGACCATTGCGCGGGTCAATTCGGTGATATCAGGGTCTGAAGAAGTAGAAGAAACATCGACTCTCGGGTTATTCCTTGAAGATGCAGATGAAACCCAATTTTTGTGATGAGTAGTCATGTTCTCGATAAGCTCTCTACACTCCTCGGGTCTTCTTTTCATAAATGTGCCACCGGCGGCTACATTAATCGTATCACGATCTTGAAAAGTTAAACCGTTGTAGAAAGTATCAATTAAGGTGACGGGGAGCATGTTATGGTTTGGACATCGATCGATCATAACATTATATCGTTCCCAAGCATCAAAAAGTGATTCATCGGTTTCTTGAGTAAATCCATTAATTTGATTCCGAAGGCTCGTGACCATGGATGGTGGAAAGTAGCGCGACAAAAAGCGTTGAGTCATCTCATCCCAAGTATGAATTGAATTCTTCGGAAGACGATCAAACCATTTTTCGGCATGGTGGGATAAGATGTGTGGAAATAGGTGAAGGCGAAGAAAATCCATAGTAACACCGGGCAACTTCATGCTTTGAGTAACGGTAATGAACTTGTCGAGGTGTTTGTTGGCATCATCATCCGACAATCCGCGAAATGGACAAGTATTTTGAACTTGTTGGATCATGTGATGCTTCAACGAAAACTCCGGAGCCGTGATTTGCATCGGCGCAATCGGTCCTCCTCGTCCATTCATGGTTGGTTGACAAAGCTCCTCCATCGTTCTAAGATCAGGTGGGGGAACATTGTTGTTATTATTATTGTTGAGGTGCGGTGGATTATTGTTGTTGTGCACACCTGCCATATCTAAATCTTCGCGAGTCTCGGGCTCTAAATAATTCGAAGATCTAGTACGCATACACCTGAACATGGATGTATAAAAACAAGTGTTCATGTTATTAACCTCCATTTGTTTCACGCATTCGGTAATCCGTTATCCTTTTTTCTTTGATTTCTTTTATTTAATTAAGAAAACATGAACATGGATGTATAAAGACAAGTAATTAAAACATGTTAAATACATCCAGGGGAAAAATAAAGGTGTTTCGGGTTGGTTTTGTTCGGCCGACACCCAACCGAGAGCCCTATGGCTCTCGGCTTGCTTTGGTTCGCACCACCAACCGAGACTTCGAGTATCGGTGTGGTTGGATTCGGTCGGCAGCAGGAACCAAAGGACCCCAACATGAGTCGGTGTACCGTTTGGTTTGTTTGGGGGTCTCAGCAGCAGCAGCCACCACCACCGGCTCAAGCCGGTGGCGGTTTTGGTCTAACAGGGGAACCGCAATAGCAGCGGGGGGAACCACTGGCACACAGCTGGTGGGAACTTTGTTGTGGTCAGCGGCTAGCCAAGAGGGAACCACCGGCTGCAGCTGGTGGTATATTCACATGAACAGTGGCAACCGGCTGAGCCGGTTAGCCACTGTTAAGTGTGTGTTTGGTTGGTACGGTTCATGGGGTTTTCGGTCCGGTTCACATGTGTCTAAAGCCGGTTGCCACTGTTAATGTGTTTGGTTGGTCCGGTTCATGGGCTTTCCGGTCCGGTTCACATGTGTCTAAATTAAAAGTCACGGGTCCGGTTCATGACTAAAGGTTTACAAGTATTTATTTTTACAAGTATATTATTTTAACAAGAGAATTAAATTAATTAATAACATGGCAAATAATTAATTTAATTAATCATGGACTTAGGTTAATTATTATTCATGAAATAATCCATGTTTAACCTAAGTATTTATTTATTTAATTTAGACTATAGTATTAATTAATTATTAATACATGGAATATAATTAATTAATAAACATGACTTAGGTTATAATTAATATAATATTAATGCATGTTTAACCTAAGTATTTTATACACCTTAATTTAATGAAATCATGCTTATATTTAATTAAATCATATAACCTATAGTTTATTTAATTAACATGATATTATTAATAATCACATGACTTATGTTATTTAACCAGTAAACTTAACCATATATTATTCGCTTATTAATTCAGCTTATTTCTAACTATGGAAACTTTCTAAATCAGGAAACTTACTATTTTTGGATACTTTCTATTTTTAGAAACTGATCTATTTTAAGAAGTCAATCTATTTTTGGAAACTTTCTATTTTTGGAAACTTTCTATCTTAGGAAACCTGCTATTTTTAGAAAGTTACCTATTATTACACAACAAGTATAATAATACAAGAAATACAAGTAATACTTAATCAAAATACATAGAATACATGATTAACACAGCATAACCTTAAAATCAGTAAAACAAGACAAGAACATATAAAACAAGCTAAGACACGATATAATCAGTTAAGTACTCAGTAAACAGAATACTTATACATGTACCCTATTTTATGTAGCATTCGTAAGATCGAAGTAGGACTTTCATTCTCTCATCTTCTTCGTTCACTTGACATAAGGTACGGATTTCCCGTCCCTTCAGTATGGACATTCTTTCCTTATTAGGATACCCCGTTTGCAGCCAACTATTTTCCCAGTATTGTTTTATATGTTTGATTACTTATGTTAGTTTATGAGCTTAATCCATATACATGCATGACAGTGTCACCTAGTTATGGAGGTACCATAACCATAACACTGGAGGCACCAGTGTTATGACTTCCCCACGGCGAAGTGGTTGTTCGTGGCGTCCCTTTACAGTTTTGGCCATTATATTATATTATCATGTGGGGCGTATGGGTGCATCCTAGTTACATGTTTACCAGTAATACTAGAGTGAATGTGGTGTGCGCCTTGTATCCTTCACTAGGAGTTCCCTCCTACCCAGACTATTTAATTAGAGGCAACCCCTCTAATTGCATGACGAGGTCTCCCCTCCAAGTATTCATGCACGGTGGAACCTCATTACCTATATGGGATATTGGATAATTAATACAGATTTTACATTAAAACATAAATCTTTTCAAACTATAAAACCAGTTTTATGAACATGATTCCAGGTTACTTAGGACTTATACTTTTCCGCTCCTATTAGTCTTTTATGCTTATATTATTCTATGTTATGCTTGTACATCCGTGCATTGAGCGTTATACTCAGCCGTTTTCCTTTCATGTTCTCAAACGGCAGGTACTCAAGGGCGCTCGTAGACTTTAAGCGTACGTGCATATGGATTGGAAGCTATCTAGCCTTCTCTACTTTATGCATTTCATCATACATTTTGCTACTTATTTCTTTGGACATTGTTTAGTCCTTTTCCTTTACAGTACTTATGTTTGTGTGTGATGAGCTTATACTTGGGGTACGGATGTTTGTTTCTGGTATTTCCTTTCATGGTCATTTAATGTTTTTAAGACATTTACCGTGTATGCTTTGATGACACGCCATAAGCACGCGTGACATTCCATTTACCAAAATGGAGTGTTACAATATTAATACAATATATATGAACAACAAACTATTACAAATAAATATTTTAAATAACTTGAATACCTTAGAATTTTTTGCTAGAGCATCAACAATGCTATTAAGAGAAATAGCAATCTTATCGTTGGATGGATCCTCTGCAACAATCTTTCTTTTTTTACTCTTTGATTTAGTTGAAAGTTTACCATCTGATTGTCGTGTTGGTGATGTAACAAAGATGTTAATACAAGGGATTTCCCCGTATGAAAAAGATTCGTTGTTCCAGTCTTTTCAAATTGAGAAAGGGAAAAATGTGCGACTCAGTTGTCTTTTGGTGGAAACAATAGTTTGGTCGTTGTAGTATATTAAATTGCAAGACTTAAAAGTAAATGACGTTAATTAAAGCTAAAACTAATTAAAAAAGTAATTGTGCAAAATTTAAAACTTTAAAAGTAATTAATTAAATGAAAAAAATTAAAGCTTGACGAAAAATTAATTTGACAATGTAATAAAAATATAAACTTGAAATTTAAAATAAAGAAAAACGATTAAAATAACATTAAAGTAAAATGGCGGAAAATAAGCTTTAAAAGTTAAACTAAAATACTAGAAAAACACTTGGTAAAAACAGAGATTTCGGGAAGCGTGAAAAATTTGAAAACTTAAAATAATGCAAACTTAAAATAAATAAAACTAAGACAAGAAATTAAAACAAAACCAACTCTATCGGAATCCTCCGATCGGAATAACGCTCGGAATGTTGCTTACCATCGGAATGTTGTCACTACAAAGCCGTCGGAATAACAACTCACCAATCGGAATGTGATCGGAATCTCCTGTCGGAATGAGCCTATCGGAATATAATAAAAACACTTCTATCGGAATGTAATAAAAACTAAAGCATCAGAATATCTAAAAACAAATCCATAGGAATACTGCATCGGAATATGGCTACAAAAAATTTGGCAACATTCCATCGCAATACAGCCTTAAGCCCCGTCGCAATCCACGATCGCAATGAGCGATCAGAATCTTGATCGGAATAAGGGGGAATATCGCAATACTGATCGCAATGTAGAAACCCTTGTGGTTTTTGCGATCGTAACAAGCTGTCGGAATCCAAATCCCTTTTCAGTTGGAATGAAATTCGCAATAAGAAAACCATATAAGCACTTAGACAATAAGCAAATAACAAAAAATAAATCAAGGCAATAATAAGACAAATAAAATAAGCTACAAATTTAAAGACTTTTTCAAAACACAAAATAAGCAAACAAAATAAGCAAACTTTAAAAAGAGAAAACTCTTAAGACAATTTTAAAACAAATAATCTAAATACAAAAATAAGCCAATAAGATTGTCAAACTTATGGCTTAATTCGTATAAAAGCCTAGATAGAAGTAAAAAACAGATAAACTTTTTAATCAAATAAGCAATAAGATTAAGCAAAAGAATGCTTAATCCGAATTAATAATCAAAATCAAAAGCAAGAAAAGTATAATAAGATGGATAATAAAAAGCTTGATTAAAGGAAAACAAAAATTCAACAAAAAAATTAAAAGACTTACTTGAATTAAAGGCAAGAAATTTAAGGTGCAAAACAAGGTAATTAAATTGACAATTAAGTAAATGACATGAAAATAAATGTGCAAGTAATGAAAATGGTAGAAGACTAGTTTGTCAAAATAGCCAACAACATGAAAATGAGGTAGGAAGGCTCTATTTATAGGGAGAAGGGAGGTTAGCATGTGTTGGAAGCTTCCTTCTTTCTTTCTTTCTCGTCTTTTCGTCTTCTAAATTCTTCGACTTTTTCGACCTTGTCTCGGGATTATTTGAACTCGTCTTGTAATTTCTTCATTAATTAGACTTGAGTTCTTCGACTTTATTAAACTTCCGTCTTTAGACTTTTTCTTCAATAAATCTTCAGAATAGGCCTTGGGCTTCCGTTATTTTTGCACTCTTGATCTTTTGACTTCGTCTTTTGTCGTTTTCTTCGATAAAAGCCCATGAAAGCCCGTGTTTTCTTCCCTTTTCACATTTCGATCCTAAATCACAACAAAAACACAAACCACTCATAATTTCGACATTTACGACATAAAATACACGTTTTGGCTTGGTTATTATTATAATTAATTGGTGAAAGGATAAGTGTTTTCACACTTATTAGATGTCATCGCTAGTGTCAATATTATCTAGGTTGATCACGTTGTTTTCAATCAAGTGATCAACTTCTTTGATTGTTTCTGACTGCTGGTCATTGATTAGATTTTTTTTCTCTTTAGTAGTATTAGATTAAGTAAATGTAGATCTATTTTTTGCCCACAAAGCATACATCTCATCATAACAGTTAACTAATGTTGTCTTTAACTTGTAAAAATCAGGTTTTACCTATACATAAAAATAAGTAACAAAACAATAAAATTGTTATTTTGACAAAAAAATATAATGAAAATACCGTCTTTAGTTGTTCCCACACATCATCTTCGGCCTTAGTTAACCTGGTACCTGAGTTCCATGAATAGCCACTCAATGTAACCCCTTTAAAAACATCATGGAACTGGTTAAAGTACTTTTTGATAGTCTTTATTCGATTCATCAATTTTTTTTCTCAATAGGCATATTAAACTTATCACTTAATGTCTTCACTATATTATTATACACATGACTCGTAAACCCCATTAGGCCTATTCCCGTCATTTTGTTCTTTAAGCAAAGCCACGAGAAATGCAGCATCCATCTTGTCATTCCACGAAACCACCTCTTTTTATGGTGTCTTCCTCAATTTCTTTTTTGGTAGCTTCATCATCGGGTACTTTCCCATTGTTGGTTCCTATATTACAAACATAAAAATAGTATTCTATCAATTTAGTAACTGTCACAAAACAATATATTATCCACTTGTAAGTGATTATATAATAAAATTCAAAACATTAATAAGTAATCGTACACAACAATTCTTGATAAGTTCTATTCCAACAATGATGAATATAATAAACAAAAACTTCTAGACACATTATGCATCAAAGGAAAAAAAGATAATAGTTACTTAAAAACTAAACAAACATATTAATTTCATTGTTCGGATTCAATATATAATCATTCCACATGTCATGTGAGTTTCGTATATGTTGACCTCTATCATCCGTGTCTCCTTGTCCTTGGGGTTTGTCATCATGTGATGCATCTAACATGTCGTGTATCACTTCTTCTTCAAGTTCTTTGTCACGATCTACCTCAAGTAAAAAGTTATGCAAGATACGACATGCCAGAATATGTTTGATTGTGTATCGCATGAGTTAGAATGGTTCTGTTGCACTTCTAATTATAGGAAATTTTTTCTTTAATACAACAAATGCTCATTCGATAGAGTTTCCAATGATGAATGCTGAAGGTTAAACAATTCTCATGGATTATGAGGTGCACGAGATGAGTACTCCTTGACATGATATCTAACGCCCCTATATGGTACTATAAGTGTACTTTTATGGGGTAGACCATCGTCAACTAGATAGTATTTACCATTAGGAATAATTAGCTTATCATTTCTAGTGAGTGCATCTTTTATTATCCTCGAGTCTGATGTTGTGCCTTCCCAACCACTTAAAACATAAGTGAACTTCAAATCAAAGGTACAAGCAACTAATAAGTTGATTGTTGGATATTCCGTACGCCCGCGATATCTAGGGGCATCTCTATTAGGCACTTTCACTCGAACATGTGTTTCATCAATCGCCCTATACAATCTTTGAATAAAGGATAAAATCTTGGTTTATCTAGGATTTACTTTTGAACTATATCACTAGTGGGTTGTGATATGAGCTAAAATACTCATATCAATTATATCAATAAACAATGAATATATGCATCAAATGTATAAATATTGCCTTGTATTCGTTTGTTTGTCGTTTGATGTGTGTAGGTGCCGAAGTTCGCAAAAACCGGCAAAAACGGCACGAGTTTGAAGAGAAGATCGACAAAGCCAAATTCAAGCTCGATTTTAGTGGATTTTAACTTAAATGAAGACAATTGGGCCTTGTGGGTCCCACTTATGATTAATGGGCCTAAAAGCCCATTTAAGGAGCAAAAGTTATATGTTTTCAATCCAAGCCCATTATAAAGCCCAAAAGAATTATCCTTGAGACGGTTTTAAGTAAATATGGGCTACAAGCCCATATCTTTTTCAAAGTAAGAAACAATGGACGTTTATTTGTGAAGTTTACTAGATTTCAAGGCCCATTAAGGGTTTGATCCACATACCTTGGGTTAAAACGTATGAGAGTTTTAATTCTTTTCATATTTCAGTCAAAACAACCTCACCCACACACACATTAAATCACTTCGATATAACCAAAGTTTTACCCTCACCATCTTTCTCTCCTCAAACCTGTAAAAACCTAATCATTGTTCCTCCCAAAACCCTAACTCACAAATAAATTGGGGCTTTTTTGAGGCATGTGTGATTCACAAACTTGGGAATTAATTCCCAAGTTTTTCGGGGCAAAGAAGATTCGTATTCCAGGTGACGTGGCATCCCTCTCTCATCATTCTCATCACTGATTGGCTATACACCTCATTCCTCACCATCCTCCAATCATATCACTCCACATCACCCTAAAACTAACACAACTAGCACAATATCCTGCCATCGTGGCAATCCGTGTGATGAAAGAGGATTTTCAGCCGTTAGATCAAGATGGGAAAGAGAAAAGAAGAAATCAAAGGCCAAGATCAAGGTTTCTGCTCAACAAACTTACCCAAGAGGGTTTGGGGTTAGCCTATAAAAACCCCCCATAATCTGTAATTTATGATGATCCATTTTTTTTATTTTCAATGTTATTATGCTAGATTAGTTTAGGTTAAATGTAATTTATTTTCTAGTATTGTAATCACTCTTGGAAATTAATAAAAGTTTATTTTCCTTTAATTCAAATCATGTCTTATTTTTTTGTTAAGAAATTCATATTTTCAATTTAATCTATTAACTGTTTGGTAATAATAATTATTAAATTTATTTAATCAAGCTAATTTGATAGCTTGTTATAAATAAAGAAAGAAAAAAGTGGATAAAAACTTTCCCCCGCTGGGAAGTTTAAAGATACTGGTTCAAATGGTGTTGACGGTTCGAGTAAAGGTGAATGATGGTATTATTTCGGGTTATTAAGTCCGCTCAGCGCGTGACTTCTACTTAAAGGTTTTCTTCAATAAGGTGAGCTCGTTTTTTATATATTAATTTAATCAGTTTTTTTAGTATCGATTAATGAATGCTAAATATGTTTACGAATCTGCTTAGAGTTTTAATTTTATCTGCTTGTTTTGATTAGACTGTGAATCTGTGTGATAGTACCACAGCTTTATTAGTATGATAATGAAAACTAATAAGATTTGCTACTTTGGTAATTTGTTTTGGTTTTATTTTGCCAATGTTCTTGACTGATCATGATTAAAGGTTTTTCATCTGAAATTTCATTGAAATATGTTTAGGTCTTATTAGTGATATGAATTGGGTCTTCTGAATGTTAGTGGCCTACTGAATGGGTGTTAGTGTTTAATTTGTATAGCAGCGGGTAGAAAACTTAGTTAGGAAACTTACAATACCATATTTGTTAGTCTGCTAAATCTTATTGTAAGTTTGTTGAATTTGATATCTGCTAGTTCATTACACAATTGAGTGAATATTGACTAGCTGCTTTAATGAGTGACTAGATTAACTTGAGTTTTTGGTAAGGCTGCTACATATGGGATTTTTGATTTAGTAATATGATAAGCTGTTGAGATTGATATTGTTTTGTAGCATCTTTTTGTTTCACTGGTATTTTTCTGTTGCCTTAACTGTTAAAGTTTAGGAGCCGAGGTTTTTCTTTGTTTGATCACTGATTAAATTCTTTTATCAGTTTCCATGTTGCTTTTGATTATGAATTTTTAAAATATAATTTGAGTTGATCTGCTGTTATAATTCATTCCTGCTTAGGAGTGCAAATGTTCTATTAATCTGATTATTGTCATTTGACTGTTGTGTTAATATTTATCTTACTGTTTACTATGTCAAAAATAGTAAACATCTCAAAAATTACCACTCGTGTGGTTCGAACCTGAGACCTCTCATTCATGTGGCCAGCGCTCCAACCAAATAAGCTGGCCACCCTTTTCGTTTAAGTACTTCATAGTTTAATTAATATACAAATTATTTTAACTATCAGTTTTTTTATATATAAAGTTGTCATTAATTAATATTAAATAATTTGTTTTAAATAAATGTTATAAAGTTTAAATAAATAAATAAGAAAATAAATAAAAAAATAAAAAAAATAAAAATATATATATATATATTATTATTTTTAGAAATTTAAAATTAGTTTTTAAATGAATTAGTTTTTAAATGAATTAGTTTTTAAATAATTAGATTTTAATTAAATTAGTTTTAAATAAAAATAGTTTTAAATAGATTTTTAAATAGTGTAAAATTTATTTTAATTAAATAGTTAAATTTAAATAGAAAATTTAAATAGTTTAAATTTTTAAATAGCTTAAATTTTAAATAGTTTTAATTTTAAATAATTGTTTTTAGATAAAGAAAATGGGGAACGATTCATGAACTTAGGATTTTATTAATTTAAAAATTGTAGGATTAATTTTTAGTATAATAAACCAAAAACTCATTCGAATCAATTGTCCAAATCGAAACAATACGTCTCAAATGCACTCGATCTTCGTGTACAACGAACTTGGTTCATAATCGTGTTTAATTAAATCCGTCTTTGGTAAATTTTAGTCTATTACTTTTTCCTAAAGGTAATTTTCTATTTTACCCTATAACGTATCTAATTAAAATACATTCCACGACACATCAAAAATTTTGATGTGTCGGGGAATGTATATTAGTTAGATACGTTATAGGGTAAAATAGAAAATTACCTTTAGGAAAAAGTAATAGACTAAAATTTACCAAAGACGGATTTATTTAAACAGATGATGAACCAAGTTCGTTGTACACGAAGATCGAGTGAATTTGAGACGTATTGTTTCGATTTGGACAATTTATTCGAATGAGTTTTCGGTTTATTAAAATAAAAATTAATCCTGCAATTTTTAAATTAATAAAATCCTAAGTGCATGAATCATTCCCCATTTTTTTATCTAAAAAAATTATTTAAAATTAAAACTATTTAAAATTTAAGCTATTTAAAAATTTAAACTATTTAAATTTTCTATTTAAATTTAACTATTTAATTAAAATAACTTTTACACTATTTAAAAATCTATTTAAAACTATTCTTATTTAAAAATAATTTAATTAAAATTTAATTATTTAAACACTAATTCATTTAAAAACTAATTTTAAATTTCTAAGAATAATAAAATATATATATATATATACCTTTTTTTTAATTTTTTTTCTAATTTATTTATTTAAACTTTATAACATTTATTTAAAACAAATTATTTAATATTAATTAATGACAACTTTGTATATAAAAAAAACTGATAGTTAAAATAAATTGTATATTAATTAAATTATGAAGTACTTAAATGAAAAGGGTGGCCAGCTCAGTTGGTTGGAGCATTGGCCACATGAATGAGAGGTCTTAGGTTCGAACCACAGGAGTGGTAATTTTTGAGATGTTTATTATTTTTGATATAGTAAACAGCAAGATAAATATTGACACAACAGTCAAATGACAATAATCAGATTAATAGAACATTTGCACTCCTAAGCAGGAATGAATTATAACAGTAGATCAACTCAAATTATATTTTAAAAAATCTTAATTAAAAGCAACAAGGAAAGTGATAAAACAATTTAATCAGTGATCAAACAAAGAAAAACCTCGACTCCTAAACTTTAACAGTTAAGGAAACAAAAAAATACCAGTGAAACAAAAAGATGCTACAAAACAATATCAATCTCAACAGGTTATCATATTACTAAATCAAAAATCCCATATGTAGCAGCCTTACCAAAAACTCAAGTTAAGCTAGTCACTCATCAAAGCATCTAGTCATTATTCACTCAAATGTGTAATGAACTAGCATATATCAAATTCAACAAACTTACAACGAGATTCAGCAGACTAACAAATATGGTATTGTAAGTTTCCTGACTAAGTTTTCTACCCGTTGCTATACAAATTAAACACTAAGACCCATTCAGTAGGCCACTAACATTTAGCAGACCCAATTCATAACACTAATAAGACCTAAACAGACTTCAATGAAATCTCAGATGACAAACCTTTAATCATGATCAGTCAAGAATATTAGTAAAATAAAACCAAAACAAATTACCAAAGTAGAAAATCTTATCAGTTTTCATTATCATACTAATAAAACTGTGGTACTATCACACAGATTCACAGTCTAATCAAAACAAGAAGATAAAATTAAAACTCTATGAAGATTCGTAAACATATTTAGCATTCATTAATCGAAACTAAATAAACTAATTGAATTAATATATAAAAAAACGAGCTCGCCTTATTGAAGAAAACCTTTGAGTAGAAATCGCGCGCTGAGCGGACTTAATAACCCGAAACAGTACCATCATTCACCTTTACTCGAACCGTCAACACCATGTGAACCATTATCTTTAAACTTCCTAGTGGGGGAAAGTTTTTATCCACTTTTTTACTTTATTTATTTAAAACAAGCTATCAAATTAGCTTGATTAAATAAATTTAATAATTATTATTACCAAAGAGTTAATAGATTAAATTGCCAATATGAATTTCTTAACAGAAAAATAAGACACGATTTGAATTAAAAGAATATAAACTTTTATTAATTTCTAAGAGTGATTACAATACTAGAAAAGAAATTACATTTAACCTAAACTAATCTAGCATAATAACATTAAAAATAAAAAAAATGGATCATCATAAATTACAGATTATGGGGGTTGTTACAGGCTAACCCCAAACCCTCTTGGGTAAGTTTGTTGAGCAGAAACCTTGATCTTGGCCTTTGGTTTCTTCTTTTCTCTTTCCCATCTTGATCTAACGGCTGAAAATCCTCTTTCATAACACGGATAGTGAGGAATGAGGCGTCATAGCCAATCAGTGATGAGAATAATGAGAGAGGATGCCACGTCACTTGGAATACGCGTCTTCTTTGCCCCGAAAAACTTGGGAATTAATTCCCAAGTTTGTGAATCACACGTGCCTAAAAAAAGCCCCAATTTATTTGTGAGTTAGGGTTTTGGGAGGAATAGTGATTAGGTTTTTACAGGTTTGGGGAGAGAAAGATGGTGAGGGTAAAACTTTGGTTATATCGAAGTGATTTAATGTGTGTGGGTGAGGTTTGTTTTGACTAAAAAATGAAAAGAATTAAAACTCTCATACGTTTTAACCCAAGATATGTTGATCAAACCCTTAATGGGCCTTGAAATCTAGTAAACTTCACAAATAAACGTCCATTGTTTCTTACTTTGAAAAAGATATGGGCTTGTAGCCCATATTTACTTAAAACCGTCTCAAGGATAATTCTTTTGGGCTTTATAATGGGCTTGGATTGAAAACGTATAAATTTTGCTCCTTAAATGGGCTTTTAGGCCCATTAATTATAAGTGGGACCCACAAGGCCCAATTGTCTTCATTTAAGTTAAAATCCACTCAAATTGAGCTTGATTTTGGCTTTGTCGATCTTCTCTTCAAACTCGTGCCGTTTTTGTCGGTTTTTGCGAACTTCGGTACCTACACACATCAAACGACAAACAAACGAATACAAGGCAACATTTATACATTTGATGCATATATTCATTGTTTATTGATATAATTGATATGAGTATTTTAGCTCATATCAGGTTGCTTAAAATATTGGTCTTCTAGAGATATTATTGCATTGAGAACTCTATGAACATGTCTACTAGTAGCTGATACGGATCGACGATATAACTAAGAGACAAAACGGGTTCTAAAATCATTTCATATGATATGAAAAAATAAAGGAACTTGTTCCTCAACAGACATATGTTGTGTTGGACGAAGACCACATTCATTTTCTAACTTTTCACACAATATCTTAAAAGCGCCCAAACTCGTAGGTATTTGTTGCTAGGTCTTGCAACATCTCTTCTCGTACTGCTTGTCTATGCAACATTAGTTCTTGGGAAGGTAAATTCACACGTTTTCTTTTTATATGATCGTCTACGTGCGATATAAGCGACAACTAAACAAACCACGTGAATTACAACTAATTGTTGAATTCTCGCCATAGATATAGCTCATCCGTATCCATTTTATAAATGCGTAATCACCATTTGTAACTCCTAAAAAAACATAGGTAATTATTTTTAAGTCCTAAACCAACAATTACATGTAAGTCCTAAACAACATAGATAATTATCTTCCATTTGAAGTTACTACAGAAAGTCAAAAATCAAATAAGTTTGTAAAATTGTTGGGGATTTACAAAAAAAGGTAAATATAATTATGTTCATTAACTTAATTAAATAAGTAGTTTTAGAATTAGTAATCTCAAACAAAGTGCTTATTTTCTATCAAATATATAAGTACATCAACAGTGTTATGTGAATATTATAGTTGCCAACTATTATAAACTTTGGCAAATGAAGCCCTTAGCAAATATATTCCCTAGCATGATAGAATTGTGGTCATCAAACTAAATACAAAATTGAGAATGTAAAACATTTCATGTTAATGTGTAACAAGTTTGTAGGTCTATGGTTTCCTAGGATTTAGCAATGTATGATTTATCTAATGAAATGGAAGGGAAATGGAAGAACTAGAGAGAGAAAGGTAGAGAGAGAAAGGAGAGAAATAAGAAGAAAGATGGAATGTGATAAATGACCAAGTGTTCAACCCCTCCTAACATGCTAGGAAGGGGTTTATATAGCCCACCCTACATGTGGGCTATATGGGCTATATCTTAATACATTGGATCACGAGCCCAATACTTGTATCTTACTTTGGAGTGACTGATCCTTTCTAAATACGTAAAAACGTATTTCCAACAATCTCCCCCTAAGGGAGGTCTCTCCAAGTTACAATGTCGTAAATAGTCTATAGCTCGTGATCTATGCTAACAATGATGTGACCGAGACTTTCTTTGGAAAAACGTATTTCCAACAATCTCCCCCTAAGGGAGATCACACCATTTTACAAAATCTTAAACCTAGCATACTATGCTTGAGTCTTTGATCTTGTTCTTGTGAATATGCTTGATGTGATCTTTGACTTTAGTCTTGAGCATGTTTCCTTGCCTTGACCTTGTGCATTCATCACTTGTGATATTTGCCTCTTCGTGACTTCATGTTCCACATACTTATACCTTTATAATTCTTGAAAGCTTCAGAGTTTGATACTTTAACACCCCCAAATTTACACGCAGCGGAATACATCTTTGGGTGCTAAACAATGATACTACAACACATAATTTATAAAGAACGACTCAAAAAGAGACGTTTTAGATTTATCGTTCCTAAAACATTTGTCAGAGTAGCGTAGTCCCAAGACATCGTAACCAAAGTACAACCTAAACAAAAGATTTAAATTGTTTTGAACAAAAGGAACGACAAATATTCAAAGAGTTTATATTGCAAAGTAGTGCACAACATTCATTCCCGTGGCTTCCAAGCTTCACCCTTCCTGATTACCTGAAATACATGTGAGAAAATCATCAGCAAAAATGCCAAGTGAATCTATAGGTTTATATAATCATTTTGAACACAAGCAAAGATTATAAGTTTGTGGCATGCTTAAAGGCAACAAGCATGAAATAATAATTTGCATCAACAATAATAATTGTATATAGCATAAATTGCAATAAGCTCATGGAACCGAGCCCTTAGACACTCCCATATCAGTCTAGTAAGATGAGTGATTTATTAATTCTCGGTTACCTCCAGATTATTGGTACATTGCCATATACATGACTTCTCAATACAATATGTTCAAACAGTGTGGAGGTCAGGCCTAAGCTTCTATGACAAGTCCACAAAAACTGAACCGGGCGGCTTCCCCCATAGATCTATTAATTGTACTAGCGGTTAACCAATCATAGGTTAATTAACGGTCCATAATTGAGGTTTTAACAAAGGCAATCACTTAATGCAATTTAAAGGCAACCACGGGTCTATTCATAAAGGGACAAGCATACCATAAAAATCTTGTGTTCTAAGTTTACAAAACATGTATTACCCCTCGCGGGTTTTAAAATATTTGAATGAGCTCAAACGAGGCTATAGACTCACCTTAGTACTTATAGTAGTTGAAGACAATCGCCGACGATAGTAGATGTCCGACAATCACGATAACCGCAACCTAGCAAATAAGGTTCGTACTTTAATAATAGACTCGAGAAATAAATGATACTTAATAAAATCAAACTCAAGTATAAAATCACGACAACTCGAGAGAAAACGATGCAAGTGGTTCTATTATACTCTCCTATATATTCATTTTATTATTATATGCCTTTAATAAAAATCTGCCGGAACATACCGAATGTCCAAGCCGTTTTCCCATAATTAAACATATCAAATTTTTATGATACTACTCAGAGAACTTACTTACTATATATAGAAAGTCCTCCCAAAAGCCCATTAAAAGATTTTACTTCTAAAGTTCCCTGCCCGACTCATCTTTGAATCACAAAATCCGGACAGTTTAGCGACCTTGACTTACGAAACCATTTTGACCATTCTAAACAACTCTATTTGTAAAACCGCCACTTGTTTCTAAAAATAGACTCAAAATGCTAAACTTGGAGCCTGAGAACAGCCCTTGAATCATTTTTAAACTCATTTTATAGTCCCCGAGATTCGATCCAAATATCGACAACAATTTTCGAATTGTGTCGACACTCGTTTCCCGGTACACAATCATTCAAAACATCATAACTTCGCGCTCGTTTTGAGCTAGAAGCTCTACCTTATATCAAATCGAAGCTAAGGAAATTATCTACAACCCTAGGCTATAAGTTAAGTCATTTTCAAAACATAAAAATTCGGATTTTTCAGTTTACCTACTGCCCAAAATTGACTATTAAAATCTCTTACAAAATCATGTTTTTGATCAATTCCAACAACTTTTGTGATCAACCTAAGCCCCTAATATCATCAATAACCATTCCTAACACTTGCATCATTATCAACATCAAAAACCCAAAAATTAAAAATCAACTTTTTAACAAAAACATAGCATGAAAATCTTTTGATCATCACTACTAACACATGCATAAAACAAATTTGGATCAAACATCACCAACTTTTCTTGAAAAATTTATATGGTTGCATGTATGAAAATTTTATACCAAATTATAGCCCTTTGAAAATGGAGAATGGGACTTGTTTTAGTTTCTCTTGGATCAAGCTAGAAAAATTTTGATCATGGTGTTTGTGGTGTTAATGGTGGATGGCTAAAAACAAGGTAGAAGAGAAAGTTGGTTGTTTTTTTTTTTGTTAAATGAATTTATTAAAGTAAAAGTGTTAGTGAAAATGTTAGGTATAGTGTGGAGTTAGGGTAGTTTTTGCCCATTTGTGATAGTTTTGGTCCAAAATGTAAATATTAGTTAAAAAGCGGGAAATGACTAAAAGTAAATTTTACAAATATTTACGGGACTCGGGTTTCATAAAAATACTTAAAAGTTTAAACGCACACGAAAAATAATAATATAACGACTCGATACGTAATTAAAACGATATCGTCGAAAATATTAATTATCGAAACGGTTGATAATAAAATATAAAATTGTGGGCATCCGTCGGTATCGCGATTACTAGTAGTCCTCGTTGCTCGTCAAAATATTAAAATAAAATATTTAATATCGGTTTCAACTTAAACCGTTAAACATAATAATATTTAATATTATAAAATACTTTAAAAATATTTGAAAAGTAAGATTAAGTAATGACCTTATTTTGTGTGTTTTACATCCTCACCACCATATGAGAGCACCGTCCCGGGGCTTACTTCTCCTTAGGTCCGTCTACGAATAAATGCGGATACTTGCTCTTGAAGTAGTCCTCTCGCTCCCAAGTGTATTCGGGTCCATGTCGGGAATTCCATCGCACTTTCACTATTGGGATCCGACTTTGCTTAAGCCGTTTCACCTCTCGATCCATAATCTCCACCGGTTCTTCAATAAAATGCAGCTTGTCGTCCAGTTGAATCTCCTCAAGTGGAATTATCAAATTCTCGTCCGCCAAACACCTCTTAAGATTAGAAACGTGAAAAGTATTGTGAATAGCACTTAACTTTTCTGGCAATTCCAACTTATATGCCACAGGACCAACTCGATCAATAATCTTGAATGGACCTATATAGCGCGGACTAAGCTTTCCTCGCTTGCCAAATCGAATTACTCCTTTCCAAGGTGATACTTTCAGCATAACCATGTCGCCAATATCAAACTCCAATGGCTTTCTCCTCTTATCCGCATAACTCTTCTGCCTACTACGAGTTGTCAATAAACGATTCTTAATTTGCACGATCTTCTCAGTCGTTTCTCTAATCAATTCAGGACCCGTCAATTGACTTTTGTTGGAAATATGTTTTCCCAAAGAAAGTCTCGGTCACATCATTATTAGCATAGATCACGAGCTATAGACTATTTAGGACATTGTAACTTGGAGTGAACTCCCTTAGGGGGAGATTGTTGGAAATACGTTTTTACGTATTTAGAAAGGATCGGTCACTCCAAAGATATATTTTAGTATTATGCTCGTGATCCAGTTTGTAGTAAATATAGTCCATATAGCCCACATGTAGGGTGGGCTATATATACCCCTCCTAGCATGTTAGGAGGGGTGGTTCTTTCATTTCATACTTTTCATTTATCTAATTTCACTTTCTCTCTCTACTTTTCTTTTCTCTCCTTTCTCTCTCTATACCTCATCTCCTTCTTCCCCATCTCCACCATCTAATCAATAGATCTATCCATCAATTACCAAATCCTTAGAAAACGTAGACCTTCAATTGGTATCAAGAGCCATGGTTAAATCTTAGGATTTGTTTTTTTATTTTTTTATCTATTGATTTGATTGAAATTTTTTAATAATCTTTTCGTTTTATTTTTTTTATATAATCGTCTCGTTTTTTTTTTTTTTTTTTTTTTTTTTATTTTCTGTCTTGAAAATCTATCCAATCAATTTTTTAATCATTTTTTTAATCAGTTTCTCATTTTTCTGGTACAACTTTGTTTAATCAGTCGTTTTTTTAATAATTTTTTTTATCTGTCAAGTTAATCAGTTAATCAGTTTTACATCATTTTTTTTACATCATCAAATTTTTTTTAAGTTTTGTTTGTTGTCCATCAATTTTTGTCCAAAACAGTCCAAATCTGTCAAAAGTGTCATCAGTCCTTTTATCCAAAGTTATCAGTTTTCGTATCAGATTTGCGTCTTTCCGCATGGATTTTCCGCATAGGTTTTCCGCATAGGTTTTCCGCATAGGTTTTCCGCATAGGTTTTCCGCATAGGTTTTCCGCATAGGTTTTCCGCATAGGTTTTCCGCATAGGTTTTCCGAATAGGTTTTTTGAATAGGTTTTCCGAATAGGCGGTTTTCCGAATAGGCTATTTGGAATAGCCTATTCCGTATAGACTCGACCCTCATTGACAACAAACAACACCTCACTTCCTCACGTTGACTCGATTGTTACAATCACCCTCGAAACACACTCGGACTCCAACTAACATCAAACTCGACATCTCAACCCTCAGTCTCACACAACACACCCTCGCCTCCCTCACCCTTACTTTCGACTCAAGACCTCACTCACATCACCCTCACCCTCGACCCTTAACCTAGACACGACAACACACTCAAAGACCACACCCTCGACCTAACTGACCTACAACTTTACACCCTCTCTCACAAAAACACAACTTTCACTCTTCTCTCTCGACCAACCAGGACTCATAAAATCATTCTCGTCCCCACACACCCATCAAAAACTCTCGAACCAAGACTCAAACGACTCGACCCACACCAATTTTCGACTCACTCTTCTCTCGTTCAAACTATCCCACCATCAGACTCTTGAACACACTAAACTATAACTCAACCTCAACAAAAACCGACTCTCTTTCTGACTCGACTTCATTCTGAAAACAGCAAACCTTGACAAAACAGTCACAACCTTATCCAAACCCACTCTCGACTCTCAACCATCACTCTTGACCCTCATACAAACACTCGACTCCCTAACCAGCCTAACAATACAACACTCAATCTCCCAACTCCCAACACTCACCTCTCGACCTCACACCCTCGCACACATCACCCTCGCCTCATAGACTCGGACCACGAATCACAAACTCAAACACAAAACCCTCCCAAACTGACACCAAACACACCAGAAAGACACGACAGATGAAGAGAAAGGTTGTGACTCGACAATAAAAGAACCTACCCGAGATCTTTTTAAAGATCTTGAAGTCATTTTCGTGGATTTCTTCATCATTTGCATATGAAAGCCTTGTTTCATTTTCGATGCTAGAAATAAAAAGATTGAATCTGAAAACCATGGATTTGTTTAAATTCACTAGCAAGATATGAGCTTAGATGGGATGTGAGGATCTGTGAGATTGAGTTCTATATTTTTTGGAGGCTGCGAATCTGAGACAGAGAGAAGAAGTGTTATTTTTTGGAGAAGATAAGGAGGGAGCGGATTATCTTGACTAGTGGGGCGGATTATTTGTGATTTAGTCAAACACGAAAGAGAAGTTATATTGTGTAGACGGAGATAACAAGAAACTCGTTATAGAAAGACACGCAGACACGTGTGTGGTTATCTTGTCTAGGCCACGTGTGTGGATAATTTTAAGTTTATTTTCATTTTTTATTTTGAAAACTCTTATTTTTTGATATTCATTCTATTTTGATAATCATTTCTTTGATTTTTATTTTTATTTTCATTTTTATTTTTATTTTATTTTTATTTTTTTTTATTTTTTTTTATTTCAAATTTTTTTATTTTGAAAAACTTTATGATATTAAGTGATAATCGTGACGTGACAAAGTGACAACGTGACAAAGTGACGTGTTAAGGTGACAAGATTTATTTGTTGACGGGTTTATTTTTTTGAGTCAGACGAGGGAGTATTGGATTCCGATTTGTTTTATCAAACGGTTGAGTCGACAAAAATTTCTTGAGCTGACAATAGAGGTATATCATCTATCGAGAATTATTAGAGTCATTTACGGATTTTTTATTGGTTTGTCAAAACCCGAGAACTCAATTTCTCGTCGAATTATACTCTCCCGTTGTAACTTATCGTTCATCGATTTTCAATGGATTTCTTGATTTCGACATCGAACAAGGGTGAATTGCATCAAGTGCAAGCCGACGCTAGAGAAAGTGGTATAACTTCATTTCAAATGCTTCAGTCTCATCTTGTCACTCTTTCGAGGATTCAAGGAGGGAGCGAATTTGTGACAATCTTTGGACAAGATCGTCATATATTCATCGACTCAATCTTCACCACTTTGACCCAACTCGCCGAGCAACTCAACCATAACAACTTTAATCACTCTGCATCGGCACTTGCATATAAGGCTCTTGTGACACAACTCACGCCTTTCCTCTAATTCAATATCATCAAGCCTGAAAGTTCAGTGATTTGCCAATCTTTTCTTCGAGATATACATACCGAGATTCGAGTTTTCCGTGATACAATTTTGAAACTCATGACATCGGTCTCGTCTTCGATTTATCAAAGATCACAACTTCAGCAAGCGTATGATAATGGAGTGCAAGAATCAATGACGCAGATGCAAGAAGAGAATGGTCACATGGTTGACAACTTGGAGCCTAACGATTGCAAGAGCTCGGAATCAGAAGGACAACATAATACCAGTGGCACGTCAGGGAATGTTCACGAGATCCTTCTTGATGACACCTTACCCGTTTATGACGAAGAGCCTGCAAATATGGTACAATGTAATGTTGTTTATGATGTATATGCTGATGATATACCGCATATTGAGCATTCTGAACCTAATTATGACAAACATGGGATGGAAAAGAGTGATAGCAATACCACTTCTGATTCATCCGATGTAAGTCAAAATGGGGGAGAGATTGTTCAGAATGCTATAGTATATCATGATAATTGTATTATAACTGCTTCATTGACTGCTTCTGATTCCAAGATTAGAGAGCTCGAAACGATTGTAGCTCAACAATCAAAAGATCTTGAGGATGCCAAACTTGAATTTTCTAAGAAAACGGATAAATTTGAAACATATTTTGAAAAACTTGAAAAGTTAAACGTTGTTCTTGAAAGAAAATTGGATCAAAAAGTTTTAGATTCGAAAGCTGAAAAGGATAATTTTTTGAAACAAATTCAGTTACTAGAGTCCAAAATTGGCATCCCAAGATATAGTGCTTAAAGAGAATGAGACGTTAAAGGCTCAAGTACAGGAAAAGGTCTTTGCTATAGCTGCGTTGAAAAACGAGTTAAGGAAAACTAAAGGATCTAGTGTGGACACTAAGCTTGAAAAACCATCAATCTTGGGGAAACCGCCTACAAATCAGTTCGTCAGACAACCGATTGTCAGACAACCTACTGCATTTAGATCCGAGCGACCACAATCCTCGAGACCGCGGTTTGCCTCCCAAGTTGATTTGGGTCATATTTCTAGAACAGTCACTCCACCAACTAGGCCTAATGTGACTAAATCAGTTTTAGCAAGACCTCATCACATGATTGCCCCTAGTTTCTCTAAGAATAGCTCAATGAACACGTCTAGAACTAGTTCAACTGATGTGCGCCATGATTTTGGTCAAAGGGAAGCTAATCAAAAGACACATGTAAGAGATAGCAATGTCCAACCTAGTCAGATGCCTTCTAGATTACCCAACACTGCTAACCGTAGCACGTCACATCCTAGGAGCATCAATCAATCATCTAGGAATTCTAGATCTTACTCGGACATTAAATATGCTACTTGTAAAACATGTAGAAAATGTGTCTTTACGGCAAATCATGATTCTTGTATCAAGAAACTACTTAATGAGGTGAACTCCCGTGCTAGACTTAAATCCCAGTGGGTCGCTAAAATCAAACCCATTGGTAAAATGTGGCGCCCCACTGGTAGAACTTTCACTCTTGTAGGAAAAGAGTGTCCTTTAACTAGGATAGTCTCTGATTCTATGAAGACTACTGGGGAGGAAATTGCAAAGGATGATACATCACTTAAACCTAAACTTAAGATTTTCTATAAAAGGAAACGTTTGCCAGCTAAGATAAGTGAATCATCTACTCAGGTCGCCTCTGACACAAGTAAAGCCAACTGTGAACCCCCATGTGCTTCAAAAATAGATATCTCTAACCCATGCAAAAGTATACAACCTCCTAGTGAGAATGCAGGTACCAAAGTTGATGTTCCAAAAGAACGAAGCGGTCAATCATTGTATACCGTTCAACTAAGGACACTCTCAGAGTTTGGTTGCTGAAGAAGCAGATATCAGAGAAACTAGTATCTCAGGGGATTCATGGTTAAAGCTTACACAAGGACTTATAGTCACATCACAGACTATAACTCGATCTTCAAAGAAAGGAAAGTTTATCGCCGATGGTAAACTTATCCTAACAACGAGAAATTAAGTTTTCTCGGGCATGAGCTAATATTAAAAACATTCGAAGTTTTTTAAGCTCATGCACTATGACTTACAGTTAAATGTCAGACTGTAACTCGAACTTCAAATAAAGGAAAGTTTATCATTAATGATAAACTTATCCTCATAACGAGAAATTCAATTTTCTCGGTCATGAGCTTGTCTTAAAACATTCGAAGTTTTAAGCTCAGAAAGGAAAGTGTATCTTTTAAATAAGAGAACTTTTCCTCATAACGAGAAATTAACCTTTCTCGGTCATGAGCTTTCCGTTAAAACAGTCAAAGTTTTCAAGCTCATGAAAACGACTTCTAAGTAAATGTCAGCTTAGGACTCGTCCTTCAGATAAAAGGAAAGTTTATCGCCGATGGTAACTTATCCTTAACAACGGGAAGTTTACAACTTCTCGGACTTGATCTCGCCCTTAAGATATTCAACATCTTAAGCTCAAGTAATTGGTTTTCAAAACTTTGAACACAATTTTTCAAGAATTTCTCAAAAGGTTTTTTCTAAATCTTTCAAAATTTTGTGTTCAAAAACGTTTTGATAAAAAGAGCATGTCTTCTGGAATCGATAATATTTACGAACCTAGAAATTTCATTCAATAATGACAAGGGGTTGTAAATAAAGTTCGAGCAGAAGTTTAAAACATTTAAAACATGCTCTATATGGTTTGCTATTATTTCCGATAGTAACCCGCTTTTCACTTTGAAGTCAAGCATTTCACCGGAAAGCTTTGACTTCAAAATCCGAAGTTATCAACTCCTCAATCCGAAGTCCGTTGCAATTGATATCTACATACTAGACGATGCGACTACTCAAACGACGACTACAGCTCTTTAAGTAGAACACGGGTCAACAATTGAGGGGGAGCAATTGTCAAGCGTTCAGACTCTTCGATGCCGAAAGTGCCAATAGTTCACAATTTGGTGTCAAGACAACGATATCAATTGTCCATATGGTGTAAAGGGGAAGATAATTTCAGAAGTTACGAGAAAGACCAACATTCGTGAACAAGAACCATGTGAATCTTTCATATGATGTTCTCTATCATTCAGGTCCAACCTTGTAAATTGCTAATCTTGTGAATACATTATCATATATGATCTTTGCACGTGATAAATACCTTACACTTGTGTTTAAAAGGTATTTAATTTACGTTTCAAGTACACCCTCATTAATTTGAGGGAGAGCTTGTTAAAATCATGAAGATAATTGGATTTGCATTTTTCTTCCCAAATTTTATTAAAATGCTATTCAATCAGTTGATATTAAAAACATCGATTGCGTTAATATTTTTAATATGGGGGAGAAAATGTGATTTAATATGGGAAATAATTAATCACAAATGGTTTGACTTAACGTGTTAGCTCATCCCGACATGTGCGAAATGTTTTCGAATATCGTGGCATATGTTAAGGGGGAGCAAAATGGATTTGCACTTCAAAATGGATTTCATGGTGACATACACTTACCCAAAACATCTCTATTCACGACGGTGAAGATTATGGTGACATAAGGATGGTAGGATAGGTTAAAGTCCAATGATTTCTCTAGAACCGGAGGAATCTTCCCAAGGACATTCCATAGCTAGAAATAGTAGTCCTTAGGAAAGATGGAGAAAGATTGTGAACGTAGCTGAATGCCGACCAAGTACTTAAGTTAGCACTGGAACAATCACAACAAGGTGCTAGTGATGACGTATTGGTAAGCATTGAAGGGGTTGAAGAATGAAAAAGAATTGTAAAGATAAAGGGTGTAAAGAAAGAAGCCCTCCTTACAACTTTAGGCAGAAACCGGGTCAATACATATGCTATTGAGGTCATTTTTGCTAATGATTCTCGGTATTGAAGAAAGACATCATGGAACCAGTGATGCAATGCACAACCCTTCCCAGCTAACTCAAATATCTCTCAAAAGGTATTTGTTTTAATCACACGGAGATCAACACATTATCTACTGGTTTATTCACTCCGAATAAATTGGTATTGAAAAGGTGGCACTCCTCTCCAGCCTCCGATCATTAAAATCCAAAATGCACGATCGAGTCTAGAGCCATTTGAGATCATCAAATATCTCATCAGGACACACTTCCATATTTACTTGCTTCTTCACACACTGTGAAAAGTAAGAAAGTTCTTAAGAGTCCTACGCAAAATCTTCATGATCTTGCCTGAACATCTGAGTAATACGAAAGTATTTACAATGAAGATGGAAATCCTTCTTGAGCGAACGTCAAAAAGCTCATGGTAGGTGCTTGTGCGATTCCTTATGAATCAAACTTGTGTTAACTGGAAAGCAACAGTGGTTTAAACTATTAAATGAATTTAAACACGTTCCAGGCCTCTACGCAATATCTTACTGATCTTGCCAGAACATTCAGAGTAATACTATTAAGTATTTGCAGTGACGAATGGAAATCCTTCTAGTGTTAATATCAAACAGCACTTGGTAGGTAACTTGCAAGATTCTATATGAATCAAGCTCGTGACAACTGGAAAGCAACGATGGTGCGGTTCTTAATTGAACTTCACTTGTTCCAGGAACATGAATTGACGGCTTCAAATCATGCGGATAATATTATCCAAATGATTCACTCTTTACGTTCGCAGTCAGCTTTGGACGGTCGAGTAAAGAGAACGGGTTTACCCGCGAAATCTTGTCAAGGAGGTTCTTTATTGAAACTACCTGCCACAAGTACGATATTTAATATCGTCCAACGGTCTTCACCGACCGGAGGTAAAATGCTACCGAAATAGAATGAAATGTTCAAGGCCATTTCATCCGTGTATATGGTTTGTTGCTAACTGTCTTATGCAGCGTAACAAGAAGGTGGCATTGCGGTGTATAATCCAGAAGAAGTCGTCACCACATGCTTGTACTACATACACTTAGTACTTCAACAAATTCAAGAAAGTCTGAAGGTCAAGTCTTCCGCTGTATCAAACTCTGAAGCTTTCAAGAATTTAAAGGTATAAGTATGTGGAACATGAAGTCACGAAGAGGCAAATTTCACAAGTGATGAATGCACAAGGTTAAGGCAAGGAAACATGCTCAAGACTAAAGTCAAAGATCACATCAAGCATATTCACAAGAACAAGATCGAAGACTCACGCATAGTATGCTAGGTTTAAGATTTTTGTAAAATGGTGTGACCTCCCTTAGGGGGAGATTGTTGGAAATATGTTTTCCCAAAGAAAGTCTCGGTCACATCATTATTAGCATAGATCACGAGCTATAGACTATTTAGGACATTGTAACTTGGAGTGACCTCCCTTAGGGGGGGATTGTTGGAAATACGTTTTTACGTATTTAGAAAGGATCGGTCACTCCAAAGATATATTTTAGTATTAGGCTCGTGATCCAGTTTGTAGTAAATATAGTCCATATAGCCCACATGTAGGGTGGGCTATATATACCCCTCCTAGCATGTTAGGAGGGGTGGTTCTTTCATTTCATACTTTTCGTTTATCTAATTTCACTTTCTCTCTCTACTTTTCTTTTCTCTCCTTTCTCTCTCTATACCTCATCTCCTTCTTCCCCATCTCCACCATCTAATCAATAGATCTATCCATCAATTACCAAATCCTTAGAAAACGTAGACCTTCAACTTTCTCCAACTTCACACCAACCAACTGGTGATCTACACTTTCGGCCGTAAAGTGCTTCAAAAGGCGCAGCCTTAATACTTGCATGATAACTGTTGTTGTATGAGAATTCCACCAAAGGTAAGTGTCGATCCCAACTACCTCCAAAGTCCATTACACACGCTCGTAACATATCCTCCAAGGTCTGAATAGTCCTTTCACTTTGTCCGTCCGTTTCCGGATGATACGCAGTGCTCATATCCAACTGAGTCCCCAGAGCTCGCTGAAGCGATTTCCAAAACTCAGAACCGACTATCTCGATCAGAAATAATTGACAAAGGAATCCCATGTCTACAAACAACTTCCTTCAAATACAACCGAGTAAGTTTGTCTAAGTCATCAGTTTTCTTTATCGGCAAGAAATGGGCCGACTTAGTCAACCGATCAACAATCACCTAAATCGTATCATAACCACTAGAAGTTCTCGGAAGTCCCGAAACAAAGTCCATAGTGATCTTCTCCCATTTCCATTCTGGAATTTCAGGTTGTTGCAGTAAACCCGAAGGTCTCTTGTGCTCAAACTTCACCTTAGCACACGTCAAGCATTTACTAACATATGTAGCAATGTTAGCCTTCATATTCGGCCACCAGTAACATTTCTTCAAGTCTTGATACATTTTATCCGATCCTGGGTGAATCGAATATTTAGACTTATGAGATTCGTGAATAGTTAGATCTCTCAGTCCTCCATACACCGGTAACCACACACGATTCTCGAAATATCGAATTTCGTCATCATGAATTTCGAATATAGGTGTCATCCTTCTACCCAAGTCTTCATCTCTCACATTCTCTTCCTCCATCGCCTTAGTTTGAGCTTTAAGTATTCGATTAGATAAATCAGAATAAGTTTTCATGGCTAAAGCTCTAACCCTTTTGGTTATTTCTCTGTCCTTCCTACTAAGTGCATCGGCAACTACATTCGCCTTGCCGGGATGGTAGCAAATTTGAATGTCGTAATCACTCAACAATTCTACCCATCTTCTCTGCCTCATATTGAGCTCCTTCTGATCTAGAATATGTTGCAGGCTTTTATGATCGGTATATACCACACTCTTTGTACCATAGAGATAGTGTCTCCAAAGTCTAAGAGCAAAGACAACAGCTCCTAATTCCAAATCATGTGTAGTATAGTTCTCCTCATGCTTCCTCAATTGACGAGATGCATACGCGATCACTTTCTCCATTTGCATCAACACAGCACCAAAACCCTTACGTGATGCGTCACAATATACCACAAAGTTTTCAGCTCCATCGGACAAAGCCAAAATTGGTGCAGAACACAGCTTCCGCTTTAAAGTTTGGAATGCTTCTTCTTCTTCTGAACCCCACTCATACTTCTTGTTTTTCTGTGTAAGTTTAGTAAGAGGTTTAGAAATTAAAGAGAACCCTTCAATAAATCGCCGGTAGTATCCAGCTAATCCCAGGAATTGTCTAACTTCAGTCGGGGTCGTAGGCCTAGCCCAATCTCTAATAGCTTCATATTTGGAAGGATCAACATGAACACCGCTACTATCGATCACGTGCCCAAGGAATTGGACTGAATCCAACCAAAAATCACACTTGGAGAACTTCGCATACAACTTCTCCCTCTTCAACAACTCCAAAATAATCTTCAAATGACCTTCATGCTCCTCCCGACCTTTGGAATAAATCAGGATATCATCGATAAATACAATCACAAACTTGTCTAGGTATGGTTTACACACACGATTCATTAAGTCCATGAATACCGCAGGTGCGTTAGTTAACCCAAACGGCATTACTTGAAATTCAAAGTGTCCATAACGCGTCCAAAAAGCTGTAATAGGTATGTCCTCCTCTTTAACACGAAGTTGATGATAACCCGATCTCAAGTCGATCTTCGAGTACACACACGAACCTTGAAGTTGATCGAACAAATCATCGATCCTAGGAAGTGGATAACGATTTTTAATAGTTAACTTGTTCAACTCTCGGTAGTCTATGCACATTCTGAACGATCCGTCCTTCTTCTTCACGAACAATACTAGAGCTCCCCAAGGTGACGAACTTGGTCTAATGAACCCCTTCTCCATTAACTCCTTCAACTGATCTGCCAACTCCTTCATCTCAGACGGTGCCAAACGATAAGGTGCACGCGCCACCGGTGCAGCTCCTGGCACTAGATCAATCTTGAATTCGATTTCTCGCTGAGGCGGAAGCCCTGGCAAGTCATCGGGAAATACTTCAGGAAAATCACGAATAACCGGAACATCTTCCACACGCCTAACCGGTAGTTCATTCTCCACTACTTGAGCCAAGAACAGGTGACAACCTCTTTCTACATATTTCTTCACCTTGATACAAGATATCACCGTCAGACGAGATCTACCGACATCACCTTTAACTACTAACACCTTACCCTTAACCGGTATGTGGACAACTTTCTCCCCACATACAATTACCGCATCATGAGCAACCAACCAATCCATACCAACAATCACATCAAATGAACCCAACTCTATCGGCATCAAATCAATTTCAAACAAATGATTTGCTAATTTCAAAGGACACTTCTTAAATATAGTGGTAGTACTAACTAATTGTCCATCAGCTAACTCGACCTCATAACTAGCATTTAGGCTTGTTGGCTCAACATTAATTAAACGACTAAAGGAAGTGCTTATAAAGCTCCTATCAGATCCTGAGTCAAACAACACACTAGCATAACGATGGTTGAGTAAGAACGTACCCGTCACCACATTTGGACCTTGTGCCTGATCAGCATCCTTAACAACATAAACTGCCCCAGCATCTTCACCTGCCTTCTTGTTCTTCAACTTCGGGCATTTGGGACGAACATGATCACGTTCTCCACATTCAAAGCAAGTCTTGATCGGAATAGAATTTGCTCTAGTGGCAGGGATCCATGGCTTGCACTTCTCCGCAGCATGCCCAACCATTCCACATTTAGTGCACCTTGGTGGACAATTACCAAAGTGACAAACACCACAGCTCTTACATTTCTGGGTTGGTCCCCCATGGTCAGCATTGTCATTCTTGTTAGTTGCAGCTCTAGCCCCATCATTTCTCTTCTGATTGTACTGCCTATGGCGGTTACTACCTTGATTACCACTCTGCGAATTCTCCCATTTCCTTTTATTACCTTCAACAACTTTCTCAACCCTATCTTGAACTTTCTGCCCCATGAGTGTATGAGCCATTCTTACAGTCTCAACAAAGTTCTTGGGTCGAGATGAAGTCGTCTCACCTTTAATGTACCCAGGCAGCCCTTTGATGTATTGATCCATCTTCTTTTTCTCAGTAACAAAAGCATCTGGACACAACAAAACCAACTCATCGAATCGGCTAGTGTATGCAGCAATGTTATTGTCTCTCTGCTTCAGGTGCCTCAACTCATCCTTCAAAGCAGATAACTCTTCTTCTGGATAGAACTCTTCTTTCGACAACCTTTTAATTTCATCCCAAGGTTTCCTGTTTGCAGCTTCTAAACCAACTGTAGCAACTTGAGTCTTCCACCAGCTTAAAGCTCGATCCTTGAAAGTAGCAACTGCGAACTTAACCTTGTTCCTTTCTGAGCAATCACTAATCTCAAATGTTGTTTCCGTTTTCTCAATCCAGTTGAATAATTCCAGTGCTCCACCAGTTCCTTGAAATATAGTGGGTCCACATTTCATGTATCCAGCAAAAGTACACTCTTTAACCGTAGCAGCAGCCGGAGCAACCTCATCTGCAGGATTCTCAGCTACACCTGCCCCAGCAGCTTCTGGTCCCGCAGGTTCACCTTCACCTTCAACACCCGCACCTCCAGAGCCACCTGCTCCATTAGTGTTAACACGCGCAGCTCTATCCGCAGCTAATGCTTTCGCAACCTCTTCAGCAACTAGCCTTGCAATGGCATCATTTGTCATTCTCCTAGGTGGCATGATTCTGTCACATCTCAAAGAGAAGATAAAATGAATGAGTTAATTGTATTCATGGTATAGTCATATCATGTACAAAATCAATCATCCTCCTCATCGAAGACGTAATTTGATGGTGGTAAATTTTCACAAAATAGGTATAAGGTCATAACAAAATGAAATAGGATAATTTCCAGTAATTTAAATAAATGTAGAGAATCCTTCAAAATAATTGCAGGAAAAATTCTAAAAATTTATTTAAGTATATCATTAATAAATGATAACTCTTATCGAAAAGTTTAACGATATCAATGTATATCGATAAAGGATTATATTATTTATTTAGAAATACTTAGCAATAAGGCATATATAATAATGAATACTAAAGTTGTAATCCCAGAAGTAGCTTGAACCTGAAGTCACGCGAAATCATGTGCACCGACTCTTTGAAAAATAAACCGACAGTTATAGTTTAGGTTTTTAGAAAAAGACCTAGTTCTCTATAACTCATGGCTCTGGTACCAATCTTTAACACCCCCAAATTTACACGCAGCGGAATACATCTTTGGGTGCTAAACAATGATACTACAACACATAATTTATAAAGAACGACTCAAAAAGAGACATTTTAGATTTATCGTTCCTAAAACATTTGTCAGAGTAGCGTAGTCCCAAGACATCGTAATCAAAGTACAACCAAAACAAAAGATTTAAGTTGTTTTGAACAAAAGGAACGACAAATATTCAAAGAGTTTATATTGCAAAGTAGTGCACAACATTCATTCCCGTGGCTTCCAAGCTTCACCCTTCCTGATTACCTGAAATACATGTGAGAAAATCATCGGCAAAAATGCCGAGTGAATCTATAGGTTTATATAATCATTTTGAACACAAGCAAAGATTATAAGTTTGTGGCATGCTTAAAGGCAACAAGCATGAAATAATAATTTGCATCAACAATAATAATTGTATATAGCATAAATTGCAATAAGCTCATGGAACCGAGCCCTTAGACACTCCCATATCAGTCTAATAAGACGAGAGATTTATTAATTGTCAGTTACCTCCAGATTATTGGTACATTGCTGTATACCTGACTTCTCATTACAATATGTTCAAACAGTGTGGAGGTCGGGCCTAAGCTTCTATGACAAGTCCACAAAAACTGAACCGGGGCGGCTTCCCCCATAGATCTATTAATTGTACTAGCGGTTAACCCATCATAGGTTAATTAACGGTCCATAATTGAGGTTTTAACAAAGGCAATCACTTAATGCAATTTAAAGGCAACCACGGGTCCATTCATAAAGGGACAAGCATACCATAAAAATCTTGTGTTCTAAGTTTACAAAACATGTATTCCCCCTCGCGGGTTTTAAAATATTTGAATGAGCTCAAACGAGGCTATAGACTCACCTTAGTACTTATAGTAGTTGAAGACAATCGCTGACGATAGTAGATGCCCGGTAATCACGATAACCGCAACCTAGCAAATAAGGTGCGTACTTTAATAATAGACTCGAGAAATAAATGATACTTAATAAAATCAAACTCAAGTATAAAATCACGAAAACTCGAGAGAAAACGATGCAAGTGGTTCTATTATACTCTCCTATATATTCATTTTATTATTATATGCCTTTAATAAAAATCTGCCGGAACATACCGAATGTCCAAGCCGTTTTCCCATAATTAAACATATCAAATTTTTATGATACTACTCAGAGAACTTACTTACTATATATAGAAAGTCCTCCCAAAAGCCCATTAAAAGATTTTACTTCTAAAGTTCCCTGCCCGACTCATCTTTGAATCACAAAATCCGGACAGTTTAGCGACCTTGACTTACGAAACCATTTTGACCATTCTAAACAACTCCATTTGTAAAACCGCCACTTGATTCTAAAAATAGACTCAAAATGCTAAACTTGGAGCCTGAGAACAGCCCTTGAATAATTTTGAAACTCATTTTATAGTCCCCGAGATTCGATCCAAATATCGACAACAATTTTCGGATTGTGTCGACACTCGTTTCCCGGTACACAATTATTCAAAACATCATAACTTCGCGCTCGTTTTGAGCTAGAAGCTCTACCTTATATCAAATCGAAGCTAAGGAAATTATCTACAACCCTAGGCTATAAGTTTAGTCATTTTTAAAACATAAAAATTCGGATTTTTCAGTTTACCTACTGCCCAAAATTGACTATTAAAATCTCTTACAAAATCATGTTTTTGATCAATTCCAACAACTTTTGTGATCAACCTAAGACCCTAATATCATCAATAATCATTCCTAACACTTGCATCATTATCAAAATCAAAAACCCAAAAATTAAAAATCAACTTTTTAACAAAAACATAACATGAAAATCTTTTGATCATCACTACTAACACATGCATACAACAAATTTGGATCAAACATCACCAACTTTTCTTGAAAAATTTATATGGTTGCATGTATGAAAATTTTATACCAAATTGTAGCCCTTTGAAAATGGAGAACGGGACTTGTTTTAGTTTCTCTTGGATCAAGCTAGAAAAATTTTGATCATGGTGTTTGTGCTGTTAATGGTGGATGGCTAAAAACAAGGTAGAAGAGAAAGTTGGTTGTTTTTTTTTGTTAAATGAATTTATTAAAGTAAAAGTGTTAGTGAAAATGTTAGGTATAGTGTGGAGTTAGGGTAGTTTTTGCCCATTTGTGATAGTTTTGGTCCAAAATGTAAATATTAGTTAAAAAGCGGGAAATGACTAAAAGTAAATTTTACAAATATTTACGGGACTCGGGTTTCGTAAAAATACTTAAAAGTTTAAACGCACACGAAAAATAATAATATAACGACTCGATACGTAATTAAAACGATACCGTCGAAAATATTAATTATCGAAACGGTTGATAATAAAATATAAAATTATGGGCATCTGTCGGTATCACGATCACTAGTAGTCCTCGTTGCTCGTCAAAATATTAAAATAAAATATTTAATATCGGTTTCAACTTAAACCGTTAAACATAATAATATTTAATATTATAAAATACTTCAAAAATATTTGAAAAGTAAGATTAAGTAATGACCTTATTTTGTGGGTTTTACAGATACAGTGGAAGACTTGACTTTTAGGATTTCTTGAATTTGTTGAAGTTAAGTTCATAAATTATAAGCATGTGAGGACGACTTCTTTTCGGATAGTACACCGCAATGCCACCTTCTCGTTACGCTGCATAAGACAGTTAGCAACAAAACATATACACGGATGAAATGGCTTTGAACATTTCATTCTAATTCGGTAGCATTTTACCTCCGGTCGGTGAAGACCGTTGGACCATATAAAATATCGTACTTGTGACAGGTAGTTTCAATTAAGAACCTCCTTAACAAGATTTCGCGGGTAAACCCGTTCTCTTTATTCGACCGTCCAAAGCTGATCGCGAACATAAAGAGTGAATCATTTGGATAATATTATCCGCATGATTTGAAGCCGTCAATTCATCTTCCTGAAACAAGTGAAATTCAATTAAGAACCGCACCATCGTTGCTTTCCAGTTGTCACGAGCTTGATTCGTATAGAATCTTGCAAGTTACTGTTGATGCAAAAGTTGGGTGAACCTTGCTAGACCCGAATTAGGCTTAATTCGGGTTGGCTGGGCTCCGGCTCCTGCACCAAGTGAATCGTTTGGTTGGGATCCTGCACACTAAACAACACGCGTTAGGCTTACCGTGGGAATGTTTCCCACGATTAGACTCCGGCGTGAGAGTAAGTAATCGGTTAGGGTTTTATGTGAGTTAAGAGTACAGAACGTAATACCTTTGTGGAACCTTTGAGGGTTCCTTTTATAGGCAGTGACAACCCTAATGGGCTGTCACTGATACTTCGGCCCCAAGGAAGAGATAAGCACCAAATTTAGATTGGTTGTTATCTTCTAATTATGGTGAGTGAATATCTCCTCCTTTGGAGTAAATCACATTCAGAGATAGAATATAATTATGTCTAACCCTGTACCGGTCATGCCGGGCCGTGGGCCGCACACGTGTGTGCGGTTACTGTTCATCCAAGCCCATAAGCTTAAATGACATTATTCCCACCCATCCGTGATGGGACGGATACGGGTAGTACCCGTGGGCCGGGTTCATGACCCGGCTAGGGACTATACGTCATCATGTCCCCCCAGTCTAGTTGTTACAACCATAGGCGTAACCTCTAGACTACCAAGATGCTCCCTGGACGTACCAAGAAAAAATAGGGAATGATAAGTTGTCCAAGAATTTTGTGTTGGCCGCACATGGAAACCTGACTTAGGAAGTTATTCCATTACTATCTCAGCCGTTCATGGCGACCGAGACAAATTAAATATAGCATTAAATGTCAAGTCTTACGTAAGAGCCGCATATCCCGACATTAATAATTGTTCATCTGGCATGTTGACTGACAAAAGTGCAAACAGTCAGAGCCTCGAGCAGTGTAAACGTTTGAGTCAGAAGTGACCCGTGGGTCCCGCCTGACGTTTCACTTGCCACTTGCCCCCTAACCACACGATCAAGAATAGTGGCAGACACGTGTCACACATCCAACAGGCCGTGACCCACGAGGCAACTCTATAAATAAGCCACCCCTACGGCTGTGTGAAAAACATAGTTTATTATCTCCATTTCTGCCATTAAAGCTTTCTTCTTAGCTTCAATCAACCACGGACGGATCCCTTCCTCCGCAGGTTAGAACACCACGCCCTTACATTTTTACTTAGTAATGGCTCACAGAAACAACCCCACCATCGGATCCGTGCTTAACGTAATGACCCAGGAACAACTAGATCACTTTTGTACAAATTATTTCATCCCTACCAACCTACACCCCTCACTTCTTGGCGCCGGAGACCTTATAACTGAGGCTCCGAAGGGTAAGATTGGCCTGTACACTCGCCTTTTCGATGAGGCCAACTACCGCATTCCATTCACCCGTTTCCTCATAGATCTGTTAGGATATTATGATGTACATATTAGTCAGCTCCACTGTATAGGCGCCTGTAAGATTAGTCAATTCGAGATCCTCTGCCGTGCTAGAAGAATCCCCCTAACCGTAGAACTATTCCGGCTTTTTTACACTCCCAACCTAGTAAATGGTTGGTTTTCCTTTAAGAAACGATCCCCTAACAGTCCCCAGTCCCATAATAAGCCAATGGACTCGCTGAAAAACTGGTACGACCACTACTTTTTCATTGACGCAAAAGTATGGCCGGCTGATTATGCCTTTAGACATAGGATATCACACGACCCCCAGCCGCATGCTAGTACATATAACCCCCGACACTCTCAAGAATTAGATCTGAATAGGACCGGGTTCCATAGAAATCTTCCTGAGTCATTTCTATGTTTGCTAGGGATTAGCCGTAACTATTTTGGCCCGTCCAACAGATATCCTGTATTTTGGAGAAGGCAGGGTGAAGGTAGGCTAACATCCGTACACAAAAAAGTATATTCAATTACTTTGTAATAGCTAACATATTTTGTTATTGTATGGCAGAAATGAACTTCTTTGGACTTCTACGCTAGGGCGACCCAAAGCTTGTACCAGAAGGCTCCCGCCCCTGACGTGAGAATGAACTACCCCTACTTGAGCATACCAGTAACGTGACGGTTGCTCTTGAGGCCGTGCCGGATCCCCACTCGGACGAGGAAGAAACAACTTTAATGAGGACGCCCGTTGACTTCGACAACGAGGACGGTGATAACAGGATGCTTGAAGGAGGAGTCGGGCCCTCCTCACCGCCTAAGACTGCCACTCCATCACATGGGGAAGAGCAGGGAGATAATATTGACTTAACCACCTCCAGCCTTCGCCGGATGTTGGGCGATGATGATGAAGAGGTACAACAAATCAATGAGGAGGAAGAGGAAGAAGTGGAAAAAGAAGTTGAGGAGGGGATTGAAGAAGCAACAGCTCAGCCTGTCGCCAGGCGCACCCGTAAAAGGAACAAACGACTAAGGAGAGTTGCTCCAGCCGAGATTGGCGAACACAACGCCCCTCCCAAGAAGCTTCGAGAAGACCACCCCTTATACCAGTCTGTTGGGAGCACCACCCAGGCTTCCGAGACGATCCGGGCCGCACATGTCAATCCAGTCACTCAGATTGCCCCCACCACATCAGAATTAGCAAGAAATAACATGTAAGACTCCATCCTGATACGTAAGAACGACAAATTCCCTTTAAGCAATACTGAATATGTATCCAAATGCTTGTTTCACAGGGATGAACAAACTGGTGTCGCGCCTCCTCCTGACACCCAAATGGAGAAGGGAAAAGAAAAAGAAGTGGGGGGAAACCTCATGCCTCATACGGCCGGCATGAAATCCGGCCCCGTTTTTGAAGAAGGTACCCCCACAGCCTCGCAAGACCTCCCGACGTCTGGCCCCCCTCAATCGTTCAACCCTATCTTGAATATCACCACTGCATCACGAATGAGGGACGCCGAGGAATGCCGGGAGTACCTCAACAACTGCATACCACCAGGCTTAGTGCGAGAAGTGAATGCGCTCAACCATGCAGACCTGTCGGATGAGTATAACGGTGCTTTGGTACATCAAATGGCAATGGGCACCTCGATGAGAGTAAGATTTGAAGCCGCACTTGGGCATGTGGAGGCTCTTAAGAGGAAGGTTGGACGGAGGGAGAGAATGATCGTGGACAATGAAGCTCAAATTCCAGCCCTCCAGTCCCAACTTGCTAGTGCTGAGGCGACCATAAAAAAGCAATCGGCCCGTGCGAATGAGTATGACCAACAAGTGGCCAATCTCAAGTCAAAACTAGATGCCGCGACAACCAAGGTACATATCCGTGCCGCACCACCCTTTATTCTACAAGAAATATAATCTAACAATTAATCTCATTTAGGTAACCACAGCGGAGGCATCTGCCAAGTCTTCCTCCAGCCAGGTATCCGTGCTCACCAAGAAACTGGAAGACGCGCAAATGACAATCCAGAGCATGGAGAAAGTACAAGAGGAGCTTGCTGATGAGAGGGCTATCACCAAGGAGCTGAAAGAGGCATTTGCCCAAAAAGATGTGATGATCGATGCCCTCACTGCCGAACGCGATGACGTGTTATGCCCTCAACTACTAGCGGTCATTGCCGGCCGCAGGTGGATGGTAGGGCATGGAGCACGCTTGGCCGTCACCAAGGTACTAGAGGCCCCCGAATTTGTGAAACAGTTTGTAAGCCTTGTGTCCGATGGTATTGACCACGGCCGTCATGAGGGAATGGTCCAGGCCGTAGAGCTGATCAAGAAAAGGGAGAACTTCACCAGACATGCTTTCTTTAACCCTGAAGCGGCTAACAAGATGGTTGCTTCTATGACCGCAATGCGAGACCTGCATTATCCATTCTTGGCTGAGCTGGAGGCCACCAAAGATGCATCGAACATGGAAATCATGGAAAAGCTAAGTCTCAGTGCGTTCTCCCAAGATGAGGTCATTCCCGTGCTTCCTTCACTCCATCACCCAGCCACCTGACGCTCCCTATTTACGAGGATGTAACCAGGATCGTGCTCGATGAAGAACCCTTAGGTGGGGTGCTGGAGAGGAATGCGGCTCAAGCCCGGAAGCGGAAGGAACGTAGTGAGTGGTTGTCATGCTTGGTCGAGGAACAAATGGAGATAGGTAAGTTTCTCCCCCCCATGTAGGGTGCCCCTACTTTATTATCCATTTCAGACAACTCTGGTTTGTAACCGCTGAATATTCGTAGTTTTTATTCGTCCGTGCATGTACACGGATAAGACATGTGTATTTTGTATGTAAGTCCGTGATGACCACGGCCATTTTTGTTATTTATTTTGAAACTTGTGTATCTTTATTGTGTTGAATATTGTATACCAATACTGCATGACAGGTCACGTCTTACACACAAAAAAGGAAAATACATACAAGCCTATAATTTACTAGACATGCGATGTGCGTCTTTACTATGCGAAGCACTGTGTGAGTACGGCATACGAAACTTACCACAACGTCTTGTGAGTAAGGTGTCTAGTAAGGATACATGATCCGTGCGGCTGGGGTTGCATCCCTCTTACGCGGCAAGTTGAATTAGTAGTTTCACTTAATCCTCTTACCCCGCCTGGAGGCGTATAGTACATGTACATTAGTTTTAATGAATGCATACGAATGAAACATGGCATATTATAATAACAAGTAAAATTCATACGACTGACAAAAAATCTAAAAAATGATTTTGCACGAAACAAGCCGTGGAGCTAGCTAGGCACCACGGCATTTTATTAGAACGTTTACATTTTTTTGTTTGAACAATAATGACAAGTCCTAGAAAACAAGAAAGGAAACTAAACAAACATAAGAAGAAAAACAGATAGACCACATGGTTCTTTATTAAAGCCACATATAGCGAAGCACCCATGCGGAAGCCGTAACTTTCAAAGATAGCACCTTTTGAGATAGGAAATGTTCCATGTGCGTTCGAGGTCGTGACCATCCATGTCACGTAACTTGTACGCGCCTCGTCCTAAGGCATCCGTGACTTCATACGGTCCTTCCCACTTAGGGCCCAGCTTTCCTCTATTCTCCGCTCGACTTGCTTCGTTAGCACGATAGACATAATCTCCCGGCCGAAAAGAAACACCTTTGACCTTGTCATCATAATAAGCCTTCATTTTAGCCTTGGACTTAGCCTCATTGATGGCTGCTATCTCCCTTTTTTCTTCCAACTGATCCAGGTTGATTCGCAGCTGCTCGTCGTTCGTGACGACGTTAACCTCCACCGTGCGGATGGTAGGCATTCCTATTTCTGCTAGTATAACAGCTTCAGTGCCGTAGGCCAATGCAAATGGAGTGTCTCCGTTGGCTGTTTTGATCATAGTTCTATGCGCCCATAGCACATGTGGTAACTCATCGACCCATTTGGCACTTCATTCATCCAAACGCGCCTTGATACCATTTCCCAAGCTTCTATTTGCTCGTTCCACGAGGCCATTTGTCTGCGGATGCTTAACAGATGCGAAGCGTAGCTTGATGTTCAATGATGCACACCAGTCTTTGAATGGATTGTCCGTGAACTGTTTACCGTTATCCGAGATGATTTCTCCTGGTAAGCCAAAACGGCACATAATATGTTCCCAAACAAACTTTTTAACTTGTTTGCCTGTGATAGATTTGACTGCCTTGGCCTCTATCCATCGTGTGAAGTAGTCCATCGTGACAATCAAGAATTTAACTCCCCCCGCAGCTACAGGAAATGGTCCTGCAATGTCGATTCCCCACTTATAGAATGGCCATGGGGACGTGATAGGTGTAAGCTCCTGCTGCGGGTGCTGCGGCACTGGCCTATGCACTTGGCAATCACTAAACTTGCGAATCATGCCGCGCGCATCCCTGTGCATGGTAGGCCAATAATATCCTGTCCGTAAGGCTCTAGCTACCACGGATCGTGGACCTGCATGCATGCCGCACAACCCTTCATGTATGTCACTGATTACGTAAGCGGCCTGACGTGGTCCAACACACCGCAGCCACAGCTGCAAGAAAGAGCGCTTGTAAAGGATGCCTTCTCGAAGTTCGAAGTGTTGCGACTTCCTCCTGATGCGCCGTGCTGCTTTTTCCTCGTCTGGAAGGGTCTCGCTAGTCAAATAGTTGATAATCGGGGTCATCCATGTAGGTTCATCCTCCTCAACTATAGCAGCGACCTCCCCTTCCGTTATAGATTTCTCCTTGAGTATTTCCACCAAGACTTGTTTAGACAAGTGAGCGAAGCTTGTGGATGCAATCTTGCTGAGAGCGTCCGCCTTCTTGTTCTCGCCTCTTGGCACCTGCTTGATGGAAAATTTGCTGAAAGCTGCGATTAGTGACTTGACCTTTTCCAACTATCTGACCATGTTGTCCTCCTTAGCCACATATCCACCTAGAATATGGTTCGCAACAAGCCGTGAGTCCACGTAAGCCTCAAGGTTACGGACTCCCATTCTGGCGGCGATTTTTAAACCCGTAATTAATGCTTCATATTCCGCTTCGTTGTTGGTGGCCGTGAACTCAAAACGGAGGGCATACTTGAACTCCATTCCTTCCGAATTTGTGAGGATGAGACCAGCTCCGGAGCCATCCGTACACGAAGATCCGTCTGTAAATAGCACCCATGGTTCTGTTGGAGTCTCGTCTTGTTTAACGATTGGCCCTTCCTCATCCGGCTTCTCGATCAGGAAATCTGCCAAGATCTGGCCTTTCACAGCCGTCCTTGGCCTATAAGATATATTATGCTCCCCCAATAAGATACTCCATTTTTGTAGCCTCCCTGCCACATCCGGTCTAGAAATGACCTGCTTGATTGGTTGGTCCATAATGACTACAATTGGGTGCGCCTGAAAGTATCGGCGCAACCGCTTTGTAGCAAATACTAGTGCCAAAATCAATTTTTCCATAGAGGAGTAATTCAGCTCCGACCCTTGTAATGTTCTACTTATGAAGTAGACCGGAGTTTGCACTACATCTCTATCTGTCATGAGTACCGCGCTTATTGCGCCATGAGTGGCCGAGAGATACATAATGAGTTCCTCCTTTGGCCGGGGAGCTACTAGCATAGGGAGAGATGCAAGGTGCTGCTTGAGTTGGCCAAAATCTTCCTCGGCTTCCTTTGTCCACCGGAAGTCTCCCTTCCTAATGCACTTCTTGAGTGTCTTAAATAAGGGTAATGACTTCTCTGCGGATTTAGATAGGAACCTATTCAGCCCGGCCAGTTTTCCATTTAAGGATTGCACCTCCTTCCGTGTCTGAGGGGATGGTAGTTGTATCACTGCGTCCGTTTTCTCTGGGCAAGGTTTTATGCCGTTTGGATCAATCAAATATCCAAGGAACATTCCCTCCGTTGCCCCAAACGTACATTTCTTTGGATTTAGCTTCATGTTAATCCTCCTTAGTGTGTCGAATGTCTCTTAGACATCCCGGAGAAGTGCATCCTCCGTATGACTTTTTATGACTAAGTCATCCACATAGACTTCCAGGTTGTGGCCTATCTGTGATTCAAAAGCCTTGTCCACAAGCCGCTGGTAGGTAGCACCGGCGTTCTTTAGTCCAAACGGCATTTTCGTATAGCAATATACACCCTGGCTTGTATGGAACGCCGTTTTTTCAGCATCCTCCTCCGCCATCTGGATCTGATGGTATCCTTTATATGCGTCTAAAAAACACTTAAAAGGATACCCACATAGGGATTCCACCTTTCAGTCAATTTCTGGTAACGGGTAACAATCCTGTGGACAGGCCTTGTTCAGATCCGTGAAATCCACACACATGCGCCAACTGCCGTCATGTTTTTTGACCATGACCGGATTGGATAACCACTTGTGGTAGTATACCTCGCGCATGATACCTGCGTCCACTAATTTCCGTACTTCCTCCAATATAACTTGGTTGCGCTCAGGCGCCTGGCCGCGCTTCTTTTGCTTGACGGGTTGGTACCCTTGGTGGATCTGGAGCTTATGCTCTGCTATCGCACGTGGCACGCCTGTCATATGCTTTGGCTCCCATGCGAATATATCTAGGTTTGCACTTAAAAGAGAGCACATGGCCCTTTTGCTGCTATCCGAGAGCGCCCCTCCTATGGATATCTCCTGTTCCGGGTAGTCAGGGTGAATTGCCACCTTCCAATTGGGAGGCGGTGATCCATCCTTAGGTGGAACAGGTGGAGCTGGTATTGTCACGGTATGACACTCGGATGCTGGTACAATTGTGTTGTAGATGGTGACGATTCCTCCATCAACAGGGAATTTGATCATTCCGTGTGTCGTGGAGGGTACCGCCCGTATAGCCAGAATACCTGGTCTACCTATGATCCCATTGTATGGAGAATGTGAGCGTATCACCATGAAGTTCATCCACGCCGTAGTGGAGTGTTCCTCGTTCCCAATGGTTATAAGCAGACGCAGTTGCCCTATCGGCCAAATAGTGTCTCCACTAAAGCCCGTGAGAGGCGCCGTGGCCGGTACTAATTGGCTTCTGATTTCTGGGCGTAACTGCACAAAGCAGTGTTCATACAGTACCTCTGCTGACGACCCTCCATCCACATACATACGACGAACATTGTGTGTACCAATGCTTATCTCAATAGTGAGAGGAGCATCAATCACATCACTTGCTGTGATGGGAGGGAATGAGATTTCCCTGCCGCGTGAAAATTTTTGGCCAACTTTCTTCCTCGTGCGGCGTTGTCTGGATTGGATCATGTATATAGTCGAAGATTTTTCCTTTTGGGGATCCTTCTTATCATACTTTTTGTTGTCTTTTCCATCCTTCCAATCCTTAACTAAGTGCTTGAGTTTACCTGATTTGATCAGTGACTCAATGTGCTTCTTGAGCTGGATACACTCCTCCGTACCATGGCCCTTGTCATTATGGAACTCGCAGAAGCGATTTCCTTGCCGACGGTTCGGCGGAGTTGTCATTGTGGGAGGCCTTGGAAAGTTTGCCCCTTCGGTCAACAAGATCTCCCGGTAGGACATCTTTAGGGGGGTAAACTTATCGTCCGGCCGCCCTCCTTTGTTCTGGCTCTTGTAGTCTGAGCCCTTGCTATTGTTCTGATTGCCTTGACCGCCCGACTGTCTCCGAGATTGGTCGTTTGACCGGTACCCATTTCCTCTGGATGGGTAAGCCGTGACGACAGCTGTTTGCCCTTCTATGAAATTTCTAACCCTTTCCATGAGGTCATCATATCTCTCTGGACGCTTGTCATTGAGGCGCCTGATCAATTCCCTGTCTGTTATGGCGTGCATGTAGTCAGAGATCTTCAGGAGCTCCGACATTGTTTTTGTGCGTGTGCACTCATCATTGAAGCGTTCAGTGAAGGCTTCTATGGACTCCCCCGGCCGTTGTATGACAGTTGCCAATGAGACCGGATCCCTATTATACTTCTTCCTCTGAGTATAATTATTCTTGAACACAATGCGTAGTTCCGTGAAACTATCAATGCTTCGTGGAGGGATTCCCTCAAACCAGTCACGGGCATTGCCGATCAGAGTTGAATTGAACATTTGGCACCATATAGGCATGGGCCATCGCTCAATCTTAGCCTGTGTATCGAATATTTTAAGGTGATCATCCAGATCACCAGTTCCATCATAGGTCTTGACACACACCGGCATGCGACGTTTGGTGTCCTCGGAGTAGTTCCGTATGCGGAGGGTGAATGGGTCTTCCCTGGGATCCGCCCATGGTCGGGTGAGCCTAGGGTCATCCCATGGTTCACACCACGGGCGGGAGAGATCCTCCGCCTCTGCATCTCGATAATAAGGGCCACCATAATACTCATCATTGTTTGGTGGTGGTGGAGGGGTACGCCTAGGTCGGCGACGCTTAGGCGGATGGTCATCTGAGTCCTCCCCTGATGGGTCTGGAGACAGGGGTGGTTCCCCATCTCTTGGGCGAGGGCCACGTTTTTTAGACGAGCCGGGAGCCTTTTTCCCCGCGTCCATCCTATCCCACACGCTTGTGCGGCGGGTGCCTTTGGCCAGCTCTCGATCTGGTCGCTCAGGTGAGCCGTCAGACCTATCTCCCCCTTCTTGAGATTGCGTAAGTTCCTGCATGAGGCGATCTCCTATGCGCTCGAACACATTCCTGGGTTGAGGAGTTTCCTCAAAGATGCTCTGCTTCTGAGGCCGAGCTTTCCTTTTCCTCTGATTTTGGGAAGAGGTGATTGGTCCAGTGTTGCTAAAGTTGAGTCTAGACTGGAGGTTCCTCCATAGATTCAACCTTGATGCAATCCCCGGGACGATCCTATCTAAGTTCTACGTGAGAACTCGTGTGAGATCCTCCTCGCTGAGTGGTTGGACTTCTACTTCTTCCTCCACTGCTGGTCTGCGTGGCTCCTTGTTAGGAGGATGGGGCGCACTCCCTGGATCAGGATTATCCAGGGTTGAAGTAGGTGGGGGTGTTATGGAGATCGTGCTCGTCACCCCCAAGGGCTGAAAACCACCACGGTTACCAGACCCGTCTGCAGGGCGGCTAGGGGATTGATTGGGGATGAGTATCCCTTCCCCTTGGGACTTCCGACTTCCAGGATTCGTGTTCCTGGGATTAGCTTGCAGATGCCCCTTCGTCATTGGGAATTCAAGATGAGGTTTTGCTCTAGCTTAGTGTAATGGGTCCCACGGATGGCGCCAACTTGTTGATGCAAAAGTTGGGTGATCCTTGCTAGACCTGAATTAGGCTTAATTCGGGTTGGCTGGGCTCCGGTTCCTGCACCAAGTGAATCGTTTGGTTGGGATCCTACACACTAAACAACACGCGTTAGGCTTACCGTGGGAATGTTTCCCACGATTAGACTCCTGCGTAAGAGTAAGTAATCGGTTTGGGTTTTATGTGAGTTAAGAGCACAGAACGTAATACCTTTGTGGAACCTTTGAGGGTTCCTTTTATAGGCAGTGACAACCCTAATGGGCTGTCACTGATACTTCGGCCCCAAGGAAGAGATAAGCACCAAAATTAGATTGGTTGTTATCTTCTAATTATGGTGAGTGAATATCTCCTCCTTTGGAGTAAATCACATTCAGAGATAGAATATAATTCTGTCTAACCCTGTACCAGTCATGCCGGGCCGTGAGCCGCACACGTGTGTGCGGTTACTGTTCATCCAAGCCCATAAGCTTAAATGACATTGTTCTCACCCATCCGTGATGGACCGGATATGGGTAGTACCCGTGGGCCGGGTTCATGACCCGGCTGGGGACTATACGTCATCAGTTACCTACCAAGTGCTGTTTGAGGTTAACACTAGAAGGATTTCCACTCATCACTGTGAACACTATAGAGTGTCACTCTGAGTATTATGGCAAGATCACTAAGATATTGCGTAGAGGCCTGGAACGTGTTTAAATTCAGTTAAGAATTAAACCACTGTTGCTTTCCAGTTATCACAAGTTTGATTCATAAAGAATCGCACAAGTTACCTACCATGAGCTTTTTGATATTCGCTCAAGAAGGATTTCCATCTTCATTGTAAATACTTTCGTATCACTCGGATGTTCAGGCAAGATCATGAAGATTTTGCGTAGGACTCTTAAGATCTTTCTTACTTTTCACAGTGTGTGAAGAAGCAAGGAATTATGAAAGTGTGTCCTAATGAGATATTTAATGTTCTCAAATGGCTTTAGACTCGATCGTGCATTTTGGATTTTAGTGATCGGAGGCTGGAGAGGCGTGCCACCATTTCAATACCAATTTATTCGGAGTGAATAAATCAATAGATAATGTGTTGTCTCCGTGTGATTAAAACAAATATCTTTTGAGAGATATCTGAGTTAGCTGGGATGGGTTGTGCATTGCATCACTGGGTCCATGATGTCTTATCTTCAATATCAAGCATCATTTAAAAATGATATCAATAGCATTTGTATTGACCTGGTTTCTGCCTAAGGTTGTAAGGAGGGCTTCTTTCTTTACACCCTCTATCTTTACAATTCTTTTTCATTCTTCAACCCCTTCAATGCTTACCAATACGTCATCACTAGCACCTTTTGTGATTGTTCCAGTGCTAACTTAAGTACTTGGTCGGCATTCAGCTACGTTCACAATCTTTCTCCATCTTTCCTAAGGACTACTATTTCTAGCTATGGAATGTCATTGGGAATATTCCTCCGGTTCTAGAGGAATCATTGGACTTTAACCTATCCTATCATCCTTATGTCACCACAATCTTCACCGTCATGAATAGAGATGTTTTAGGTAAGTGTATGTCACCATGATATCCATTTTTATATCCAAATCCATTTTGCTCTCCCTTAACATATGCCACGATATTCGAAAACATTTCGCACATGTCGGGATGAGCCAGCACATTAAGTCAAACCATTATTGATCTCAATATTAAATCACATTTTCTCCCCCATATTAAAAATATTAACCCAATCGATATGTTTAATATCAATTGATTTAATAGTATTTTAAGAAAATTTGGAAAGAAAAATGCAAATCCAATTATCTTCATGAGTTACACAAGCTCCCCCTCAAATGAATGAGGGTGTACTTGAAACGTAAAATAAATACCTTTTAAACACAAGTGTAAGGTACTTATCACGTGCAAATATCATATATGATAATGAATTCACAATATTAGCAATTTACGAGGTTGGACCTGAATGATGGAGAACATCATATGAAAGAATCACATGGTTATTGTTCACGAATGTTGGTCGTGTCGTCACGTCTGAAGTTATCTCTTGACTCCATGTGTAGGACTGATATCGTTGTCTTGACACCAATCTATGAACTTGGCACTTTCGGCGTCAAAGATTCTGAATGCTGGACAATTGCTCCCCCTCAATTGTTGACCCGTGTTCTATTGAAAGAGTTGTAGTCGTCGTTTGAGTAGTCGCATCGTCGAGTATGTAGATATCAGTTGTAAATTGCTACGGTTGGTGGAGATGATAACTTCATAAAAACAAGATTTCTCTTGTTTTAACAAATAAATGCACTGACACGTACATATATTCGTGTTAGATTGTGTTATTCCGTAAACACAGTCCCTTACATGGTTATAAAGTAAACCATGCCCGAGAAAATTAATTCCCGTTGTTGAGTCAAAGCTTTCCGGTGCAATGCTTGACTTAAGTATGAAAAACGGGTTACTATCGGAAATAATAGCAAGCAATTTTGAGCATGTTTTAAAACATTTGAACTTCTGCTTGAACTTTATTTACAACCCCGTATCATTATTGAATGACATTTCTAGTATCGTAAATATTATCGATTCCAGAAGACATGCTCTTTTTATCAAAACAATTTTTGAACACACAATTTTAAAAGATTTAGAAAAACCTTTTGATAAATTCTCGAAAAGTTGTGTTCATTGTTTTGAAAAAAAATTACTTGAGCTTAAGATGTTGAATATCTTACAAAACGGGCTCAAGTCCGAGAAGTTGTAAACTTCCCGTTGTTAAGGATAAGTTACCATCGGCGATAAACTTTCCTTTTAACTAAAGAACGAGTTCTAAGCTGACATTTACTTAGAAGTCGTGTTCATGAGCTTGAAAACTTTGAATGTTTTAACGGAAAGCTCATGACCGAGAAAGATGAATTTCTCGTTATGAGGAAAAGTTCTCTTATTTAAAAGATACACTTTCCTTTCTGAGCTTAAAACTTGGAATGTTTTAATACAAGCTCATGACCGAGAAAATTTGATTTCCCGTTACGAGGATAAGTTATCTTTAAAGATAAGCTTTCCTAAAATTAAAGTCCGAGTTACAGTTTGATATTTAACTGTGAGTCATTGTGCATGAGCTTAAAAACTTCGAATGTTTTTAATATAAGCTCATGCCCGAGAAAAATTAATTTCTCATTGTGAGGATAAGTTTATCATCGGCGATAAAATTTCCTTTATTTGAAGAATGGGTCAATGTCTGACATTTAACAATGAACCATTTTACACGAGCTTAAAACCGTTGAATAGTTTTAAAGTAAGCTCGTGTCCGAGAAAATTTAATTTCTTATTTTTGAGGATAAGTTTATCATCGGCGATAAACTTTCCTTTATTTGAAGATCGGGTCATCATCTGCTATTTAATGAATAGCCTTATATACGAGCTTAAAACCTTTGAATGGTTTTAGTGTAAGCTCGTGTCCAAGAAAACTTAATTTCTCGTTTTGAGGGTAAGTTATCGTTGCGTAGATAAACTTCCATGTCTCTGAAGTCTGGGTCATCGTCTGTCATTTAACGAGGAGCCATAGTGCATGAGCTTAAAAACATGGAATGTTTTTTATATAAGCTCATGCCAGGGAAAATTTAATTTCTCGTTGTAAGGATAAGTTTATCATCGGCGATAAACTTTCCTTTCTTTGATGAACGAGTTACAGTCTGTGATGTGACTGTAAGTCCTTTGCACGATCTTTAGTAACCAAACTCTGAGAGTGTCCTTAGTTGAACGATATGTAAAGATCAGACCGCTGTGTTCTTGTTGAACGTGGACTTTGGTACCTGCATTCTCATTAGGAGTTTGTATGCTTTCATGTGGGTTAGCGATATCTATCTTAGAACCCTGCGGGGATTCACAGTTTGCTTTTCTAGTGCCAGAGTTAACTTGAGGAGATGATTCACTTGTCCTAGCTGGCAAACGTTTCCTTTTATAGAAAACCTTAAGTTCAGGCTTAAGTGATGTATCATCCTTTTCCATTTTCTCCCTAGTATTCTTAGTAGAATCAGAGACTATCCTAGTTAAAGGGCACTCGTTTCCTACAAGAGTGAAAGTTTACCAGTGGGGCGCTACATTTTACCAATGGGTTTGATTTTAGCCACCCACTGGGATTTAATTCTAGCACGGGAGTTCACCTTATTAAGTAATTTCTTGATACAAGAATCATGATTGGCTTTAAAGACACATTTCCTACATGTTTTACAAGTAGCATATTTAATGTTCGAGTAAGATCTAGAATTCCTAGATGATTGATTGATGCTCCTAGGATGTGACATGTAAACTAGAAGGCATCTGACTAGGTTTGAAATTTCTATCTCTTACTTGTGTCTTTTGCTTGGCTTCCCTTAGATCAAATGTATGGCGAACGTCATTTGAACTAGTTCGAGACATGTTCTTTGGACTATGTCTAGGGAAACTACAGGAAATCATGTGGTTAGATCTTGCAAAAGCTGTTTTAGTCACATTGGGCCTAGATAGTGGAGTGACTGTTCTAGAAAGATGAACCATATCAACTTGGGAGGCAAACCGCGGTCTCGAGGATTGTGATCGCTCGGATCTAAATGCAGTCGGTTGTCGAATGAACTGATTTGTAGGTGGTTTCCCCAAGATTGATGGTTTTTCAAGCTTAGTGTCCACACTAGTTCCTTTAGTTTTCCTTAATTCATTTCTCAAAGCAGCTATAGCAAAAACCTTTTCCTGTACTTGAGACTTTAAAGTCTCATTCTCTTTGAGCAAGTTATCTTGGGATGCCAATTTAGATTCAAGCAACATAATTTGTTTCAAAAGATTATCCTTTTCAGCTTTAGAATCTAGAACAGTTTGATCCAGTTTTCGTTCAAGAAAAAGTTTGACTTCTCAAGTTTTTCAAAATATGTTTCAAATTTCTCCGTTTTCTTTGAAAATTCAATTTTGGCACCCTCAAGCTCTTTGGATTGCTGAGCTAAAATGTTTCAAGCTCTTTAATTCTAGAATCAGAATTATTTAAAGAAGCACTCATAAGACACTTATCATGATGTTTAACATTTTGAACACTTTCTCCCCCATTATGACTCACATCGGATGAATCAGAAGTCGTATCGCTATAACTCTTTTCCATCCCATGTTTGGCATAATTAGGTTCAGAATGCTCAACATGCTGTATATTGTTGAGACTTGGCACCTGAATAGTTGGTGCTTGTGACTTGATGCTCGTTTCATGCGTTCCTCCTGATTCCTTGCCATTTCTTACCTTGATGACCAAACTGGAACCTATTTCTTACACGGGGCAGATGTAATCATCTTTTGACGACAACTTGAAGCATGTCTCTCTCTCATGTTCATGAGGTATTGCTGCATTGAATGACTTAGACGACTCTTTGATTCTTTGAATCTGACCCTTTTTCAACCGTATCTCATTGTAATTAACTAACCTGACCTCAATACACTTCTCAAGTATATTGATGTGATTGAGTAAACCGCTTCTAAAGGTTTCAGTCTGGCAACCCGTATGCAATTTGAAAATTTGGTGAAGGATTGGAGTCGAATAATCAAAAGGAGGTTCCATTTTTGAGGCAAAGAAATCCTTCAATTGTGTGCGAAGGATTTCTAGACATATCTTCGCTTTAACCTCATGAAGATTCTCCCTTTCAAATTGCAACTGTAATGCATCCAAATTACTGAAAATCTTCTCTTTAAAGTTATCCACTTTTCCAAAGAACATTTGAACTATGGCTGGAAGTTCGGTCATGTTGTTCGGATAGAGAATTGCAAGATGTGTCTTGAGCTCGTGAGAGATTTCCAATGTTTTTTGACGTAATTTGATCTCTTTGAGTTGCATGTGTTGCAGTTCTCCCTCGTGAACTGTCGAATTCAACGATTCCATTTCTAGTTCAATGACAAATCAGGTAAGTATTACGCTTTCGAGAAATCCGTCTTCAATTGCAAAGAGTAATACCCGATCAAAAAATCCGTAGGCAAAATAAACCCTATCACTTTATCACGTCACTTTGTCACGTTGTCACGTCACTTGATCCCGACTATAACTTTATATCACAAAATTTATTCAAAATAGAAATTTGATTAAAATTGAAATGATTGAAAAATTTGGATATAAAGATATAAACTCACACGGCCCAAAAGAAGACAACGAACAACGGCCCACTTAAAGTCAATATACAGACCCAAAAACGTGTATTACTTAAAAACGTGTATGAAAGTTACACTTGTTTTAGAACCCACGTGGCATGTATATGTGATACAACTTGGGCAAAATACACGTAGCAATACAAACAAATAGTAGTAACACGTACATTAATGTTTAACCATTCCCTAAAGAGACGTGGGAATTAAATAGTAGTAAAACGTAGCAGCCGATATACCATATAACTGAAACAAATAGTTTAGATATAATAACACTACCCTAATGTTTAGGCATTCCCTAAACCCACTATTCTCAAAAACTCTGCCTCACCAATTACTCTCAGTCACCATCAACTTCCTTCCCAAAACACAATCAACTCCAAACTCTTGGTTCCTCCACCCAACTCACACAACTCGATCCATTGGTTTTCAATACCTAAAAGTTACATCTCACTTTCCAATACACATAATCACCCACATCGTATCCTCCGTCCCCCACATCTTACAACCTTAATCTCAGCTATACCAATAACCCAATCTTCTTCAAACACAACAACTATAAATCTCCTTTATCATGAAACCACGAATACGATAAACCCGTTAATTTATTCCTTCGCAACAAACACGAAATCCTATGAATTAATTTAGCCTAATGAGAATCGAATCTAGTAAAGACCATGAAGCTTCAGCTCTTTCAAACTGCAAGATCCGAAAAGGGTCTCAGGTAGGTTAATATGTTGATTTGTTTTGAAATTACAACTGAATTAAACACTGATTATAACAACATTGTTATAAATCAGTGGATAAATTACAAAATCAAAGTAGGTTCTCCCTTACAAAAATCTGTGATGATGAGATATTTCGTGTGTTTCGATATGTATGCATGTATAAACACGAAGCTAATCTGAGATCGTGATGGTTTTGATTCGGGTGTGTTTGAGTCTGGTTTTTTAGTGTTGTTGGGTATGTGTCATTGTTGTCGAGGTTTTGGGTTGTGTTGGTCGAGAGAGAAGAGTGAGTTGGGAGTCAGTCAAGACGATGGGTTTAGGTAGATGTTGGTGTTGGATTAGATTTGGAGCAAAAAGGTTGGTATTCAGTCTGTGTAATCGTTTGAGTCAGGTTGTTGGGTCTTGTTTGAGTGGTGTCGAGGGTCAGAGTCTTGTCTTTGGTCAATAAACTTAGGTTGTGTTTGAGTCTTTTTGGTCTGTTTTGTCGAGTCAACAAAATTTGGTTGTATCGCAATAAGGAGTCAAACTAAACAAAAGTCATCGCAGTGATGGATCGTACTTAGATCGTACTCAGATCACACTCAGATCGCACTCGTGATCGTAACTTATGATCGTAGTGAAGATCGTACCTTTGATCGTACTTCCGTAATCGTACTCACTTGATCGTAACCGTGATCGCACTAGGGATCGCAGTTGTGATCGAAGTGGTGATCGTAGAAAGTGATCGAGACTTTAGATCGCAAGTAGAAACCCCCAGGGTTTATGCGATCACAAAACTCAGATCGTAACGTACAAACCTGTTTCTTGAGGAACAACAATACAAAAGTTGATAGACTGTATCGAGACAAAAGTTGTGATAAGTTAAAGAAGACAATGTGACAGTTTTGATATGTAAAAAAAATTGATGACAAATCCAAAAAAAAAACAATCCACAGTTGAGGACAAAAGAGATTATACTGATATGAAAGAAAAAATATTAGACTGAAATCAATTTGGACAAAAGTTGTTGAATATCAATTTGGACCAAGTGGATATAACAAGAAAAGCATAATACTTATATGAAAATTATTATTTTGATATAACAAAGGTTGTTAAAACACGTAAGTCCAACAAATCAATTGATAAAAAACACTGTTGGAGCATAGTTTGGCTAGGCCGGTCTGACGACTCTCCTGGGCCGTTCGTCGTCTTCCCGGGTCCTGAGTAATGCTGCAAACAAAGGTAAACCGGTTAGACGTGGACCCGAGGCTGGAGCCCGGGGTCCACCTCCGACGGTCAAGTTAGTATCGGATGAATATGTTGTATAAGAGGTGTAGTTATGAGAGAGAACCTGATTATAATGAGACCCCTACCCCTGTTTATATAGTGCTAGGGTTTCTTGAAGGATAAGTTAGGTATGTGTGGGCCGCGGGCCTGTTGGGCCGGGCCGAATACTGACTATACGTCGACATGTCCCCTAGTCTAGTATGATATGGTTCATGATCATGTTATGCTGGACTCATTCATGTATCACGCTTACTAAACAATCGCGTGCGGCTTGATGCTAGGACATCCTCGTGGGACGTCCGTAACATATGGCTCCACTAGTAATGAGCTACTGTTAGCGAAAAGATAATGGGTTGGGGTTACGAATAGTGAGCGTAGCCACTATACGTCATCATGTCCCCCCAGTCTAGTATGCGAGGTCATCACCAAGGTTACTAGACTTTACACCATATCCGTTACCTATAAGCGTATCCACGTCGAAATAAATGGGTAACCCGTGTAGGTAAGACGGGCGGGTGTGCTTGAATGCTTGGTTTCCCGTTACTTGACGGTAAAGACCCCGTAAGAAGAATACGTGTTCTATAGCCGGGGTAACACTGGCATTTGGCAAGGTTTAATTCTTGTTCATCACTAACGTGAGGATGACAAGAAGATTTTATGAAGGTGGAGGTGGAACCCGTACGCTGCATCGTGAGTATATTAAAGGCGTACTTCTTGTACCACTTATGATGCAGCATATTGCGAATATTAAATTCGTCTTAAGGCCAACAAAAGACATACTTCTGTGGCATGTTTATGCGGATATTACATCCGTCTTATGGCCACGACATTTGATAACGACATTCCAATATTTGTCACGGTTTTTCCTGGATTAAACGTAGTTGATCAGGCTCCGTCTAAGTAAGTGTAAACGATATAAATTTTGGAAATTCACTCTTAGCCGGGCCAAGTAATTCATCACGGAAGACGTACTTCCGTAACAAAGATATGAACCAACAGAAGACGTACTTCTGTGGTAGAATGAGCCAGTGGAAGGCGTACTTCCACGGCCAAAGATAACAATGCGCCGTGGAAGAATACTTCCACGACGAAAGATAACGATACGACGTGGAAGAATACTTCCACAGAGAAAATAATGAGCACATGGAAGCGGTACTTCCACGGCGAAGATAACGAGCACGTGGAAGTATACTTCAACGGCGAAGATAATAAGCACGTGGGAGAATACTTTCACGGCTAAGATAACAAGTACGTGGAAGAATACTTCTACGGCGATGATAATAAGCACGTGGAAGAGATATTTCCACGACGAAAGATAAGAAGCACGTGGAAGAGATACTTCCACGACGAAAGATAACGAGCACGTGGAAGAATACTTCCACGACGAATATAATAAGCACGTGGGAGAATACTTCCACGGCGAAGATAAGAAGCACGTGGAAGAGATACTTCCACAGCGAAGATAATGAGCACGTGGAAGAATACCTCCACGGCGAAGATAATAAGCATGTGGAAGAGATACTTCCACCACGAAAGATAAGAAACACGTGGAAGAGATACTTCCACGACGAAAGATAACGAGCACGTGGAAGAATACTTCTACGGCGAAGATAATAAGCACGTGGGAGAATACTTCCACGGCGAAGATATGAAGCACATGGAAGAGATACTTCCACGGCGAAGATAACGAGCACGTGGAAGAATACCTCTACGGCGAAGATAATAAGCACGTGGGAGAATACTTCCACGGCGAAGATAACAAGCACGTAGAAGAGATACTTCCACGGAGAAGATAAGAAGCACGTGGAAGAGTACTTCCACGGCGAAAATAATGAGCACGTGGAAGAGATACTTCCACGACGAAAATAATGAGCACGTGAAAGAGATACTTCCACGACGAAAGATAAGAAGCACGTGGAAGAGTACTTCCACGGCGAAAATAATGAGCACGTGGAAGAGATACTTCCACGGCGAAAATAATGAGCACGTGGAAGAGATACTTCCACGGTGAAAATAATGAGCACGTGGAAGAGATACTTCCACGGCGAAAATAATTAGCACGTGGAAGAGATACCTCCACGACGAAAATAATGAGAACGTGAAAGAGATACTTCCACGGCGAAAGATAAGAAGCACGTGGAAGAGTACTTCCACGGCTAAAATAATGAGCACGTGGAAGAGATACCTCCACGGCAAAAATAACAAGCACGTGGAAGAGATACTTCCACGGCAAAAATAATGAGCACGTGGAAGAGATACTTCCACGGTGAAAATAATGAGCACGTGGAAGAGATGCTTTCACGACGAAAGATAACGATGCGTCGTGGAAGAATACTTCCACGGCGAAAATAATGAGCACGTGGAAGAGATACTTCCACGGCGAAAATAATAAGCACGTGGAAGAGATACTTCCACGGTGAAAATAATGAGCACGTGGAAGAGATACTTCCACGACGAAATTAATGAGCACGTGAAAGAGATAATTCCACGGTGAAAATAATGAGCACGTGGAAGAGATACTTCCACGGCGAAAATAATGAGCACGTGGAAGAGATACTTCCGCGGCGAAAGATAACGATGCGCCGTGGAAGAATACTTCCACGACGAAAATAATGAGCACGTGGAAGAGATACTTCCTCGGCGAAAATTATAAGCACGTGGAAGAGATACTTCCACGGCGAAAATAATGAGGACGTGGAAGAGATACTTCAACGGCGAAAGATAACGACGCGCCGTGGAAGAATACTTCCACGGTGAAAATAATGAGCACGTGGAAGAGGTACTTCCGCGGCGAAGATAACGAGTACGTGGAAGAATACTTCCACGGTGAAGATAATAAGCACGTGGGAGAATACTTCCACGGCGAAGATGACAAGCACGTGGAAGAGATACTTCCACGGCGAAGATAAGAAGCACGTGGAAGAGATACTTCCACAGCGAAAATAATGAGCACGTGGAAGAGATACTTCCACGTCGAAAATAATGAGCACGTGGAAGAGATACTTCCACGGCGAAAATAATGAGCACGTGGAAGAGATACTTCCATGGCGAAAGATAACGAGCACGTGGAAGAATACTTCCACGACGCACGAATAAGCCAACGGAAGAGATACTTCCCGTGGCAAAAGCATAAGCCCATGGAAGAGATACTTCCACGACGAAAATAATGAGCACGTGGAAGAGATACTTCCACGGCGAAAAATGATGAGCACGTGGAAGAGATACTTCCACGGCGAAAGATAACGAGCACGTGGAAGAATACTTCCACGACGCACGAATAAGCCAACGGAAGAGATAATTCCCGTGGAAAAAGCATAAGCCCATGGAAGAGATACTTCCGTGGCGAAGGAGTAAGCCAATGGAGGAGATACTTCCATGGCGCAGAAACAAGCGCGCGGAAGGAGTACTTCCGCGGTGAAGGAATAAGCCAATGGAAGAGATACTTCCATGGCAAAGGAATAAACCGGCAGAAGGCAGACTTCTGCGGCAAAGGAATATATCTAAAGATATTTGTGTGACGTGCACATAAATAGTAGTGTTAGTATACCCTAGTAGCCCCCCAAGTTTAATGGTGCTACACTCGATTAGTAGTATTAAACTTAACTAATTATTCAAAAAATTACAGTCGTGTAGACCAACGCGAATGGATGTACCATAGCCGCGTACGAAAGATAGAAATTGGGTTCGAACGTGCGAACCAATGCGGATGGATCTTGCCATAACCGTGAATTGTCACATAGTATAAGACGTATCTTAACTAACTTATGGATGAGCTATGCCATTACGTGCGGCGTACCGCTACTACCATAAGGACGGTCAAAGTTTTGACAAAATATTGTTAGACGTGCATAGTGTGTCTTTTGCAAGTCCATCATGAGTCATGTGGTTTGCGTAACTTACTACAACGTCTTGATAGCAAGGTGTCTAACAAGGATACATGATCCATGGTCGTTGGGTTTGCAACCCTCTTACACGTTGAATTATTAGGTTCACTCAATCCTCTTATTCCGCTTGGGGACGATGTGTACATGTACGCCCGTAGGCTAAAGATATTCGAACGTGCGAACGAACGCGGAAGGATGGACCATAACCGCGGATAAAAAATAAAATAGGAAAATATATTAAAAGATATATGTAATATCTCATATTCGATTTAAAAGATATATATAATAAAAAATATCGGAAAATATCCTAAAGACTATCTTGTAGTAATTTAAATGATATGTGTAATATCCTTATTAATATAAACAATATATCCGAAGATGCGGATTAATATGGAAGACGCGGCTCATGACCGCCATGAAAAAGAAAATATAACTGAACATACAGACGAGCACGGCTGGACATACCATGACCGCGAATAAAAAATAAAATAATTATTGAATGTGTAGATGAGCGCGGATAGATGAGCGATGACCGCGAATAGAAAGGTCGGGTCGCAACACAATATTATTAGGCCGCGACATATATATAAAATATATTAATCAAATCAAATAGATATATGTAACAGCTATTTAACAATTGAAAAGATATACGTTATCTTTTATTAAAATAGAAAAATATTGATAATATATATCTTGACTTTAAAAGATATGGGTAATACTTTGTTACCTATTTAAAAATAAGACATTAAAAATATCTTTGTATAAATTTAAAAGATCTTACAATATTTGACTAACATAAGCAATATCGTCGGACGTGCGAACTAACGCAAAAGTACGAGGCTTATAACCGCCATAACGAAAACAAAGCATTATCCGGTCGTGTAAAATATATAACACAAATATATTGCACAAATAGAATATAATGTGTATGTCATTTACCAAATAAGATATATCAAAGATAAGCACAAACAAAATACTCACGTGATATTAGATATCTCCAAATACTATATCCAAAATTTTCGGACCTATACAATATTCACGGAAAAATATTATCAGCCGAGTTTTGCTGAATTTTATAGATCATATTTTACGCATGGCACATGTATTGTACGCATGGTACAGAGCATATTGCGGCGAGTGAACGACAAATATAAAAGAGTTTCAGATATACGCACGACACATATTAAAATGGTTCATAGCTAAAAATTATTAAGTTCAATCAAGTTTTAATAGTCATGAGAAAAGCAGACATCTTGTGTAGCCACATAGCTGAAAAAACTAGCTTTGAGATTTTTTTTTATATCTCCGGTCCCCATGGGACAACAAAAAGCCATCAAGATATTATGTCATTGAAACTATCTTACATGCACATGACTAAGTTATCAAATCTGATATTGAACAAGTATACGCGCGCATGGTAGAATGCATAACTAATGCCCTTAGTAAAAAATAAAGGACGAAGGTTTAGGGTTACCGAATTTTTGCATTGATTTTTGCTTTTCGGTAGTATGAGACCACGAAACATAGTTTAGTCACGGTCCCACGGATGGCGCCAACTTGTTGGATCATAGTTTGGCTAGGCCGGTCTGACGACTCTCCTGGGTCGTTTGTCGTCTTCCCGGGTCCTGAGTAATGCTGTAAACAAAGGTAAACCGGTTAGACGTGGACCCGATGCCGGAGCCCCGGGGTCCACCTCCGACGGTCAAGTTAGTATCGGATGAATATATTGTATAAGAGGTGTAGTTATGAGAGAGAACCTGATTATAATGAGACCCTTACCCCTGTTTATATAGTGCTAGGGTTTCTTGAAGGATAAGTTAGGTATGTGTGGGCCGCGGGCCTGTTGGGCCGGGCCGAATACTGACTATACGTCGACAAACACCAAATCAACCAAATCAATAGATAAAAACACGTAAATCCGAAGAATCAACCAAAGCTCTTGATACCAATTGTAGGTCTACGGTTTCTTAGGATTTAGCAATGTATGATTTATCTAATGAAATGGAAGGGAAATGGAAGAGCTAGAGAGAGAAAGTTAGAGAGAGAAATGAGAGAAATAAGAAGAAAGATGGAATGTGATAAATGACCAAGTGTTCAACCCCTCCTAACATGCTAGGAAGGGGTTTATATAGCCCACCCTACATGTGGGCTATATGGGCTATATCTTAATACATTGGATCACGAGCCCAATACTTGTATCTATCTTTGGAGTGACCGATCCTTTCTAAATATGTAAAAACGTATTTCCAACAAAGTTAAAACAACTACAGTTCACACATGTAGGTAAACATAGGGATTTCGAATGTTTGGAAAAATTAAAAAGCATATAACCCACAGACAGAGTATATATTTATGTTGCTAAGCTATATGGAAAAATCATCAAATTAAAAATATTACTTTGTGATATTTGGCTAAACCCACTGTGCATAAAAATGTCTTTTGCAAGTACTCGTTTATACCAACAACTAGACAAGTACTTTAACTGATCCTTTCGAAAACATGCATCTAAAATGTGAATGACATTTTTTTGTCATTCCTCATTAGATTAGATTATGTATCCAACCATAATAGCACCTCAAATTCATTAATAGTTTAATATTACTAAATAATAGTGCCAAATTCTATCACACGAATATCGATTGGTCTAGCAAGAAAATAGTAGAAAGGGCATTTCGATATCAAACTCTGGAATTCCCGATTTGGTATTGTACCGTTTTTAATAGTACCGGTATCGATACGGTTCCGGTACCATACTGTTTTTCGATACTCATGCTCATCCCTAGTAATAACTAATTCCATGACATAAAAGAATTTCACTAGGCAAGCTTCAAGATTTAGATACTATGCAAGATCATATTATACTAAATATTATTGTTTCAATTGCACAACATATGTTAAGAACATCGGTATAAATTGTGTATGTTGTCATAATAATTCGTTTAAAACAAACAGGTAACAATCATCAGTCAACATGTTACCCAAGTCATAAATATATATGAAATTGTGTAAACTGAAGTTCATTTCTCTCGATTCTTAACCAATTGAAAGTCCTAACAAAATCAGGTTTATGATCGTTTTTGGTTGATAGGGTTATTTGGATTATCTATGTCTATTTAAGCAATCAAGTAAAATTGTGAAAAATATTAACTACGTATCCGTAAAACAATTATCACTTACCAAGTTTTTATTCAAATAAGGACAAAATTGTAAATCTATGGAAATAATGTGCTAAAAATGTAAGTACTTGAAACTAAAATGCTTGAAATGTAAAAATCAGAAAGTATAAGGACTAATTATGGAAAATGTAACAAACTACTAACAAAAGGTAACAACTTTTAAAACTACTTAACTGAAAATGACAAGTTTAAAAAAGTTTTGGACTTAAACTATGCAAACCCTAAAAACATGGAAGATTAGCCAATTATACAAACAGGAACAAACTTGAGGGACTATTGTGCAATTAAATGGAATTTTATATCAAAAACGGGCTACTTGGAACGTTAAGCTCGTATAAGCTCAATAATGCACCAAATAAGCTGAAACAAGTTTTAAACTGCTTAAAACTCAAAATCACTTAGGCTTATCCAAGGAAAAGTCTTGAAATGCAGTAAAACTCAAATAAGCCAACTTTGATAAGCCAACAATAAGCTATCTGATAAGCTAGACATACACAAGCAGATTTTTTAGCTAAATCTTGTTAAACAGCTTAAGGAGAGTCTGAAATGTCTTTTCTTATAGAAAATGATCAAGTAATAAAGCTGGAATTTGCAAATAAGCTGAAACTAGCTTATTGACTAATTTTGACCAAAAAATTGAAAAAGGTGAAAACCTCCAAATCTACTCAAGACAAGTATCTAAACAAGATTTTGAAAGAAAATGGCAAGGTTTATGAAGTAGATTTGCCAGATTAAGAAATCAGATAACACTTTGTTTACAGAAACTTGCAAATGCTTAACAGCTTATGGAAAAGCTTATTTCTCACTTGAATGTTTAAACTGTATAATTTCCTTATAATCACTCAATCTTCAGATGTTAAGGGACAAGTAGAAGTTGGTTTGACTAAATTTCATCAAGTTATGAACAAATGATAAGCAATTGAAAATGGCTACTTTTTTATGAACTAGTGAAACAAAACTGACCCAAACCTTTATTTACAACCAATTGCCTTTTTGACCTTTTTGTTGACTTAAAAACTACCAAAACTTGATTACAATGACTAAAGGAATGTAAATGAGCAAAGTTTAACTACTTAACAACCCTTGACTACAAAATGACAGTAAATCCAAACACTACTTTACTGATTTGAGCAAAACTTTTATGAAGAAAATTTAAGCAATTGGTTGAGCTGGTTTAAAACTGATATCAACTCAAACTTATTGATTAAAATGGAACACAAATTAACCAAGAACATGTAGTAAAATAGACTAATACTTAAAATACATAAGTAGGCTATAAAACTGATGGAAATGAATTCAGAATCAAGTAATAAGCAAGCAAAAGACTATCAATCTAACAAGTGACTATCTAAACAACAAGATCAATCCAAAATCATGCTACACACACTTGATCAAAGCAGCAGGTAAGATTAAGCTAGAAATGAGCATGCAAGTTGCTGTTTAGTGGAATTAAGCTCAGAAACATGAGACCTTTTAGCAAGAGGCCTCCACTGATGGAGTAGGTAGGCGTTGGGCCTCCTAAATAGTGTTAAACCACCACCTTAACACTATTAACCACTAATCAATCATCTACATTCATCATCATCACTATTTCTACCCAAAATTCTTCAAAATCAACTCAGCTACTTGGAATAGGAATGAACAGCTACAATTCTTCAACAATGATCTCCTTATGATCAAATGTGATCACAAGCAGATCATAACAACACAAGATGAATAGTAATGCAGGTATTGAATAGGAGATTGAAGGAAAAGGAGGGAAATTTATTTATTTGAATGTGAAAGTTTGTTACAAAGTTTAGGAAGAGGTTACAACTAACTATAACTAACTCAAGAGTTTGTCAGGCTCTTGAGTTTGTTACACTACAATTAACTAACTAGGATTGAGAGAGTATAACACCCCCACAAATGCTATGCGCAGCGGAACTACAACATTTGGGTGCTATGCAGTTATCATCACACACAAGCTATCTCGAACGATTCAAAGAGACGTAGAAATTTAAACATAAATTTAAATTTCGTTAAAAACATCAAAGTCTATTGTTTTCCAAACCCCAAAGATAATACAAAATAGAGTCGCGTTTTGGTCCCCACTGAATCTCAACCCAAAAATATATTTTCGTTCACATGACATAATATAAAATTTTTAAGTGCAAAAAGGGAGGAAAAACAAAGTAGACCACCAAGCCACAACAACTTCCATCCTCGCATGCTCCGCTGCTATCAATCTTGATTACCTGAAACACATGCTTAAAATCGTCAACACAAAGGTTGAGCGAATCTATAGGTTTATCAAATCATAAGTTGAACATAAGTATCAAAACCAATCATGACCATTCAATAGCATTGTCGTATACACAATCTATTATTCAAGGATATTATAATTAGCAATAGCTAATAATTGTGTTTAAGCTCGTGACACTAATCCGTTAACTCAATCACCCGCGTACATTTACCGGCATGATTTAAGTGAAACCAGTGCCCCTTCTAAAGGCATTAGTTGTAATTATACCTTATTTCTTATCACAAGTTATCCGTCCGCAGAGGGTACTCAACGTACTAGCTCTCGTCTCGGATAGGGTCGTCAACCCCATAGTACTATCAATTGTATAAGCGGCTATCTCCAACCCACACAAGGGCAATAAAATAGTTAATAGTTCACGAATTTAGGGACTTTTACAACTAGGGACTCAACAGAATTCAAGGCAACATTCGGGTCCAACAATCATTCATGACTTATGTTCTTTTTATTTCAAATAGCATGTATTCCCCTCGCGGGTTAAAATCATTTCAAAACAGTAGAAAGCGAGGCTATAGACTCACCTGGCGTAGTAGTTGTGGTTCTAGCGAAGACGTAACGAGAAATGTCACCGACGACGTGGATGCCCGGAAAAATCTAACACTTGACCAAAAATCAAGGTACGAAAACCAAATAAATACTCCGTGTACATTATTGTACTAAACACATGCATATGAAAACACACTTAATGTTTATGAAAACTCACGCCAAAATCCAACAAGTAGTTGTTACTAGACTTATACCATTTACCTACGTAATTAAAGTTGATTCCCATTTTATAGATTTGCCGGTACTTACCAAAAGTACGGGCTGTTTGCTATGACTTAAGCACCTATATAAATTTCAAGAAAATTCACAAAAATACCTCATGACCTGTATAAAACCCATATTTAATCCCATGAAAAGTTTTCACTTCTGTGACTCGTTACACATCACATTACTAGACGTACACATTTAGGACTGATTTTACACTTTGACCATGTTGGACCTGTTTGACCCATTTAAAATACACCTTTGACCAATCCAACACCTAAGTCTAAAAATAGACTCACAAATGCAGGTTTGAAACCAAAAATTAACTTTCAATCATTTACCAAACTCTATCTATGGTCCCCGGGATTTGACCCAAAACCAAACATAATTTCGGATTATGTTGATTCTCATCTCCCGGTACACAAACTTTCAAAATAGCATAAAATTTTGACTCGTTTGGAGTCGTAAGCTCTACTTTATACCGAAACGAAGCTAAGACAAAGCTCTACATCTACATCCTATGTTTATGACCTATTTACAAAGTTAAACCCACGAAAAATATGCTTGAACAATCTGCCTAAATTTTTCTACTTCAAAATCACCCTAACACTTGATTTCAATCCAATCCAACATTACCTAGACCTATTCTAACCACTTATGATCATACCTAATCATCCCAAGCAGCCTATAACACTAAGAACATCAAATACTAATCAAAACCCAATCCTAAATCATACATGCAATAGATTTTAATCATTTAAAAACACTAGAAACATCATTCTAAACACAACCCCACAACACATTTCACCAAACACCATGAACCCACCAAACACCCCCACATTTCGTGGGTTTTGGGGGCTGTAGAACACCAACAACATAAACCCCATCTTGTTTTATGGATTAATTGTCATTATAAACACATGAATTAAACAATAAATGGGTTTAATTAGATGAAAACATGTTTTTGAAAAATCATTGATTCTTGAAAAATTTGTGTTAATGCATGTTATAATTGATTGTATGAAAACACTTACAATGGATAAAGAGAAGGTGGTCTAAACTTGGATTTAATCAAATCAAAGGGGAAAAGATTTTATGGTGGTGGTGGTGTTTATGGCCGACGGCCTAGGAGGAAGGAGAGAATTTTTGGGGTGTGTTTTGTTTGTGTGTTTTTAGTTTACTTCTTTTTGTAAAGTTTGAGGGACCCCTTTTGCCATTTTGTTATTCTTTTGGCCTCATGTTTAAACGACACAAGTTAGTAGCAGAAAACGTCTTACTAGTTGATTTTGAAAAATTACGAGAGTCGGGGGTCGCCCCGAACACTCGAAAATACTTTTAAATGGTTCAAACGCACACAAAACGAATATACATATGGTTTCGACTCGGCTTAACACGTAATAAAAATAAAATCTCGAAAAACTCAAATATCGATCAATCGATAACAAAAGATAAATTTTGGGCATCCGTCGGTATCGTAGTCGTCATCGGTTCTTCTTAAGTCGTCAAATGTTAAAATTACGACCGTAAACGTTGGTTTCAACTTAAACCGTCAAATATATAACGAACGAAATTTCTTAAAAATTTCAAAAATATTCGTAAAATAGGATTAAATAAATGACGTTGGGCTCGGGATATCACATCCACAAGTGAGGCACAACTTAAGAGTGGTGCTCATACTGAACAGCTCTTGAGACAATAACTTAACATCATACGACACATTCACTGGTATCACATCCTCCCCTCCTTAAGGGAGCGACGTCCCGACGCTCTCCGGTTCTTATCCGATGTGGACTTCGGTTCACGTCTCGGATTCCATCACACCTTCACGATGAGTATTATACCTTGATTCAATCTCTTAACATCACGATCCATGATCCCCACTTCAATTTCTCAAATTCTTCCTATGGGTATCAACACTATTCTCTCGAATCATCTCAAGTCCATTCAACTGACTTTTTCCTACTTCATTCTATCCAACTGGCGATCTACATTTTCATCAACATATTTTTCAATTGTTGTAGCTTTAATGCTAACATGGTAAATGTCGTTGTTCAAAGGTACTACCAACGGCAAGTGTCGATCTCAACAACTACCAAAATCAATCACACACGCTCGGAGCATGTCTTCCAACGTTCGAATCGTCCTTTCACTTAGTTTCATCGTCTCATAAAAATAATTATTCACAAAATAAAATCGCACGGGTCACACATAACCCCATCGAAAACGTTCAGAATATACAAGACGAAGTAATTAATACTAGTCATACAAAATCACCTTAATCGCAATATTATGTACATACAAACCTATTTCGTCAAAAACGAATTCATCGATACGGTAATCATTCGACGTATACATAACTCTCTCGAAGACATCACAATCCAATCAAACACAAAAGAAATTATGAAACACATTCAATCACATTACGACATGTTGGCAACATAGCCAAACCATGCCAAAACAATCAGTTCAATCAAGTTAACTCATGCTTGCTAATCATCCAAGCCATGATAAAATAAGAAATGTTGACATATTTCTCGGATGAGTCCAGTCAAAAGAAAATTGCAAGTTAAAGAAGGTTTACGAGCTTGCTAGCTAAGGATGCATATCCAAAAAGAAAAAAAAATACTTACATATGTCATCGTAGGGTGCTCACACACAGATCCATACCCAAAAGATATTACAAGAACACCATCTCACTTTCGTCCCACACGTGGTCAAAATCTCAATAAGTATCATCATTCACAGGTAAAAAGGTACTACTTGGCACGTGTTCTCCATGATCGGACGTCATTGGACAATGTCGTCTCAAGTTCTCACAACTTTCGATCACTCGACTAAATCACATGCGACATAAATACATAAAAGGCAAGGGTTTAGCACATAAACATCAATTATGGCTATCTGTCGTTTAACCATCGATGATCATAGAAGGTCGGGTCGAGCAAAGAGGATTCCTGATGAGACTGCTTTTATACATGGTCTCATCGTTCTTTTTGGACTTAAAATCAATTAAATATCATAAAATATGCCAAATATATGCTCGTGTTTGTTACTTGTGTATTTTTAGGTACGGATATTGAGGAAATGGCAAAAGATCACAAGAATCAATCAAAAACGAACACGGGAAACGAAGCCGCACAATGAACCGGGCCCAAGTTGGAATTTTGCAAAAAGACCCTTGAAGTTTGAAGAATTGGCAAGAATGGCCCCTCATCTTTGAAGAACTTGTCACAATTGACCCTCCAAATGTCATTTGTACAAGTATGGTCCTTAAAGATTGAAGATATTACAATTCCAGTCCTTGAAGAATCAAGAATATACATATAAGGCCCTTGGAAAAGTTTATAAACCTTTTGTGCCACTTTTGACAACTTTCCAAAAGTTGATAAGTGTAAGTTGGGCGTTGTTAGCATTTATTTACAAGATGAAAGAAAGTGAAAAGCTTGGGGGCCAAATCTGCCAAACCACCAAACCCTTACAACCAGTCACCATTTGCCACCTCATCATAACCCACCCAATAACCCTTACACCCGACCCTATATCCATTACCCAAACCGGTTTTCATTTAAATAAATGGTCAAATGGTCAACCACTTAACCCTTTCCCCATTTCCCTCCTAAACACAAGTTTTAAAATTGTTTTTACCCAAAATGGATTAAACCACTTCCTTAATCCCCATAAACCCTAATCCTCCCCCAGATTAAATCACACCCAAAACAAGGGGTTATTACCCCATCTTGTCCAGATCCAAAATTACCATCCACCTCACCATTTCCCACTCAACAAAACATACCCACATGGCCTGAGGGACCCACCCCGTACCTCCCCTGCTCAAGTAATTTTCCCCCAAAACCCAAAACCGACCAGATAAACGGTTAGATGCAATTTCTTGGTCCCCAATCCTAATCCAACGTCCAAGATCAAGATGTACAAGCTGGCATTCACATGGGATCACTTTTGACCCAAAATTCGTCAAAGACCAAAGGGCATTTCAGGAATTCAAGCAACTAGGGTTTCAGTAGTCTAGATAGTTCTATTGTTGTCTATTTAAGGAGCTTACAACTTGTGTAAAGCCCTTGTTCCAGTTTTAGCATTTGCATCTTGTAATTCCTTTTTTAAATTAATGAAGTTTGGTGTTTGTTAAATACAAGTATAATTCCTTTTATTAAGTTTAAAAAGTTGTGTGTTGTGTTAAATGCTAAGGCTGAGTTCCAATTTGAAATTCTGTGTTTGAAGTTCCAAGTTTCAAAGGGTTTCAAAAAGGTTTTGAAAAGAATTTTATAAATTTCAGAAACTATAGGTTGTTATGAAGTGAAAGTGGAATAACATCCTAAGATTTCTGATTTATAAGTTGTTTTAAAAACGTGTTAAAAGTTTCAAAGGTTTGGAGGTTTCAAGGTTTTGAGTTTTCAGAAAATCAGATAGTTGTGTTCTTGTGTTTGATTTTCTCTTAGCAGGTTTAATTGTTGATTGTTGCTGTTAAAGGTCCAGCTCAGGCCCCAGCCTGATTGGAGGTAGTTTATCAACCACTGAGGGACTTGGATGTAAGTCCCTCAAGGTAAAAAATCTTTTTATCTTTTCAATTTTCAGATTTTGGTCATTTGTATGATTTATATGAAACTGCATGTTAAGTGTGTTTATATGGTTTGAGTTGTGTCAAATGGTATGCTATACATGATAGAGGCATGTGTAATCAGTTTAGATAGGTTTAGCATAGGTTTTGTTTGAAAAATTTGGATATAAGTTTTTAAAGGGGTGTTTGGGTTTGCACTTTATTGAGTTCCATTGATTCATTTTTTGTGCTTAAACCTGTTATACATCACTTGTTAGGGTAGTTTAGTTTGTTTGTTAGTATAGGTATTCATTTGAACAAGTTTGAAACACAAATGTATGCTTAAACTTTGAAAAACTTAGCTAAAATTCAGTCACTGCCTATTGGTGCCTGTTTATGTGAAATTTGTCCACCAATCTTGATCTTATGCTAGGTTTAAGTGATTTTTAGGCTTGTGAGTTGCTGGTTTGCCATGACATCACTTTGTTTGCTAGATTTTAGGAGTTAAAGTTCATTTTTGAAGCTTGTAGAAAGCTTTCTGTTCATTTCAGCATAGCAAAGTACATCAGCAGTTTGATTTTAACTTGTGTGCCTATTTGTGTGAATCTTGGCTTAGTGTATTGCTTGTTTTTCTGCTTGTCTTGACTCCCTATACTCTGGAGTATAGGGGTGCCATTGTATCCAACAAACATCCACAATTCAGCAAGTTCCAAGCCCTCTTGGTCATACTCTCACAAGTGAACACATCACTTGTGTTCATCAGTCACCAAGCCCAACTGGGCACGTTTTTGGCTTCATTTAGCTTAATCTTTGGTCACTTTAGGTTTGTGATTGTGTTTTTGTAGCTAACAAAGTTTACTGATTAAGTTTAAAAAAAAAAAAAAAAAACAAATAGCAGAAACTACACCCTGCCTGGACTCGAGCACGCGACCCCTCGTTGGGGGAGTAAACGTGTTAACCAGTGATCTAGATGAGTTTTTACGTTAAGACTTCATTTCATTATTTACTTAACTTGATTTTGGTTTTGGCTTATTTAAATAAGCCGTAGCTTATTTAGGATATTTCAGCTTATTTATTAAGCATTTTTGTTTTAGCTTATTTTTCATAGGATCTTAGTAAGTTTTCAGACTTTTCTGTTTAAGAGTTTTATTTTTCCCTTTATTTAATTAATTATTAGGATTATTTTTAGATTACATCTTAGAAAGTAAATTAAAAATAGTAAACAGTAATTTAAAAATCCAAAAAAATAGTTTTTATGTTTTAATTTATATTTTTGAGGTTTACATGTCATAAAGTTTTCAAAAACTTTAATTTTTAATTTTATTTGATTTTAGGTTTTTTAGTAAACTTTGAAAACTAATATAAAATTAATTAAAAGGTTTTAGGAACTTTAATTTACATTTTCTACTTAGTTAGAATATTTAGGATTTTTGAGAATTTTTTAGAATTTATTTAGGAACTTTTTATTTTTTGGAATATTTTATTATTATTTTATTAAGAAAAATTCAAGGTTTTATTTTTAACTTTTTTTCATTTTTCCTAGATTCTAGACATTAAAATAGGACCTTTTTCACTTTCCAATTAATTTTTAGGCTTTTCAATTAATTTTTAGAATTAATTTAATATTTAATAGATTTTAATAGTTTTTAGGAGTTTAAAAATAGTTTAATTTGGTTTTAAAATTTTTAAAAATAGTTTTTAGTTTAATTAGGTCATTTTTGAGGTTTAAAAACTATTAAATCTTGTTTAGGGCTTTTTAATATTTAAAAGTGATTTTTAGGGCTTTAATTAGCATTAAAAAGTCATTATTAAATTAATTAAAAGGTTTTAGCAAGTTTGGATTTTTTGTAAACTCTTAGAATATTATTGTGGATTTTTATTAATTTTTAGGAATTTTTAGGTTAAAATTTTAAATTTTGTCGTTTTTACGTTTCTACGTCTTAACTTTCTAGTAGTGTTTTTGCCTATTTTTCTATTTTTTCGTCTTCGTCATTTTCTCTTCTCTTTTCTTGTTAATAATCAAAAAAATCAATCAAATCAATTCAATTCACAACACATGTGCCTCCTCGAGAGAACGATCCCATTAAGGGTCATAAGTGTTTACGTTTTCCTAAACGTAAGTTGAAGGTTATTACTACTCGTAGTGGTAAAACTTTCAAAGAACCCATTTCTCGTCCAAGTACTTCTATGGAGAAGGAAAAAGAGAAAGAACCCGAGGTTGTGGTTGAAAAGGAGCACATTGCAAGCCCACGAAGTACCGCTCAAACCACACCTACGGTTGAACCTACACCAATCATGGAACCCGAGATTCCAAGGCCGATGCCTATGCCTACTTTGCCCCAACCCCCACCACCTTTACCCTACCCATCAAGACGAGACAAGGAAAAGGCACAAGAACGAAATAATTATCAATTTGAACTCTTTATGAAAATGTTTCGTGACTTGCATTTTAATATAAGTTTTGCCGACGCCTTAGTCATGATGCCTCGATTTGCCGCGAACTTCAAAAGTATGTTGAATAACAAAGAAAAATTGCAAAAATCGTCTAGTTGTTCTTCGGTTTTTCTAAGCCGCATACCTCAAAAAGTCGGTGATCCTGGAAAGTTTTTAATCCCATGTGCTATCAAAGACATGGAAGAATGCTACGCCTTGGCCGATCTTGGTGCTAGTATTAATTTGATGCCTCTTGAGATTTTTAAATCGCTCAATCTTCTAAATCTCACTCCTTCAAGAATGTCAATCGAAATGGCCGATCATTCTACGATTCTAGCTTGTGGAGTTGCCGAGGACGTCTTTGTGAAAGTTGGAAAGTTCTACTATCCTGTAGACTTTATTGTTGTTGATATTCCCATCGATCCTAAAGTTCCGTTAATTTTAGGTCGATCTTTTTTGGATACCTCGAGAGCACTTATCGATGTGCATGCAAGAAAAATCACTCTTCGTTTCAATGAGGAAGAACTCGTCATTAATGCAACCCAAAACTCCACTCTTTCTCATGTTTATTCTATCACATCTTTGTACAATGTCAATCCCATCAAAAGCATTTGCAAAAAGATTTCCAATAGAGTTTTAGGAGTTGTTGAGAAAAATGAAGTTCCGTCCCCTCCGCCGGTGGAGGTTAAGAGTGTTAAGCCTATGATTCCAATCTCGAGTGAATCTTTGGATGATGAATACGTTGATCCCGATGGGGAGGTTTTCTTTGTTGACAAAAGATTTGAAAACTTGCCACCACCTAAGCCAAAAAGATTTCAAAATGTGAGAATTTTTAGTGTGACTAACATTGCTTTAGATACACCAAATATTTTTGACATAATCAAATCGGGTTTTCACAAGGAGAGTGTAAAAGATGAAAAAGGAAAAGATTTTGAATTTAATTTAAAAGATTTTTCTACAATTCTAACTCCGTCATCACCGCGTTTATTGAGTACTACAAGCTCGTCTTCTCCTTTTGACGATGCTTTGTGTGGACTTAGTGTGGGGGAAGCCCCATATGTTCCCTCCCCTTTCTCCACCGAGGACGAGATATTTGATCCTGGAATTGCTTATATAGGGAAATCTCGGTCTTCCACCGATGAAATAAATGGAAAATCTTTTCATTTGATTGGTGCGAGTCTACCTCGAGTAGCTCATGTTTTTAGAGACTTACCCATTGTCCCACCCTTCTATTTCTTCTCTCCTATTTTCTTCTACCCCATTGGGGTTTGTGTTGAAGTTTCGTTGTTTTGTCTTTCATCCGAAAACGAGGACGCTATCTTTGACCCCGGTATACGTTTATCGGGTTTTTAAAGTACTCCACGTGCTTTTGGGCCTTGTTTATCATGTAAGCCCCACCAAAAATTGACCACACCATGATTATCCCTAAATGATCACATTTATGGGGATTCGAGTCGAGCTTTTGACTCGGTTATCAAAAACAAGGTGCCTCGTGGGGGAGACCCATGCTTATCCATGTACATATTATTGCTTTTTAGTTAACCTAATGTGAGGGGATTTGTGCCCTTCCAACCTTTGTTCCGTGATTGTTTGTGCATTGTGGTTTTTAGATCATCATCTCCACGATTGGAGCCTCTCGTGTTCGTTTTATGGGAGCACTCGATCGTTTGCTTTAGAAGCCTTTCCCAATATCCACATGATATATCCTTTTATGTTCTAACCTTAGGTTTTTAGCACACTTCATAAACGGCTATAACTTAATGGTTACACCCTTTACATGCTAGATTAGGCATTCGACTACGTCTCTAGTATGGGGGTGTTTGCACCCCTAGACTCGAAACATTGAGGACAATGTTTAACTTTAGTATGGGGGGGTGAATAGATACTTGCCTTGCCAAACCTTCACGCTTTCCAAAGTTTATCGTTTTGCTTATCGTTTTGTTGCAAAAAAAGGCTAAAAATGGCCAAATTTTAAAATTTTTCTCATGTTTTATAAGTGTTTGATGACACGAATGTAGGTTTTCCGATGGCGAGAATAAGAGTAATTTTTGACTCGACCGTGCGTGTTGAGCACTTAGCTTTGATTCCTTAACTACACATTAGGCTAAGTCTCTTAAATGAGGACGATAAATGATAGAGTTAATTATAAGTTACTATGCTAAACGTAGAGTACTCGTATTCTTTCAAAAACTCATGTGTTCTCGTTGTTTGCTTATTCTCCCTTCGCTTGTAAATATTTTTTGCTTAATAAATATTGACTTAGCGGTTTAGTTTTGATTGTTGGGTTTCTAGTCTTTTCTAGTAGCTTCCGTGTAATTAAATTGGGAAGACATTAACGTATCGCCAGCGTCACGGTTTTGAAGTATTGGCACCCCAATAATCGAAAGCTTCACCCAATAATAAGATTTCAAGTGCTCACCTAAATCAAGCAAACAATTTGAAGCCCCACAAGGCCTAAAATCTATGCAAAATTGAAAGTGAATCAAGCCTTAATCTTCGAAGCTTTAAAGATCCAAAATTCGCTTTAGCGTGAGGATATACGTCTTTGGCTAATAAAACCACCGATGAGGCGGATAATAAAAGGCAAGGCAAGACCGAAGTCATAATAAAAGCTTCATGGCGAAGTTGAATAAAAGATGGAGGTAAACCAAAGATAATAAGGCCCTTCCGTTAGGGGGCGTATAAAAGTCTTGGTAATAAGTCTCATGTTCAAAACCGTTATAAAACCGTGTTTATCGATTCTTCTTGTTGACTTAATTTTTTAACATCGTTGTCTATTAGGAGGGGTTATTGATTTGATGGTCTTAGTTACACCGTTAGGACTCTATTTTTAGACCTAAATCTCTATTATCGCATAAGTCAATGATGTATCCTCGTGATCATTAAGACAAAATAAAATATAAGAGATACAACTTAGGAATAATGGGAGAATAAGTACGTGATTAGGGCATATGAGTAGTGTTAGCATTACTAACTTATAATGACAATGATCTTGCACGCTTGGCATGGAATTAAGGTGAAAATCGAGGACGATGAAATTATTTCTAACGAAGCATTCACGTGTTCTTATTCTATGAACCTAAACGTCCCATTTTGCGATGAAAATCATACATTATGTCTAAAACGCAAGTAGTAGCAGTAGTAGTAGTTTAGTTAGTTTATCATTTCAATAAAAGTGAATAAAATTAAATTTTGGAGATGCTTTGATACTTTATTCTAGCATTGCGTGAGGGCACGACAATGGTTTAGTATGTGGGAGTGATGAGACTGCTTTTATACATGGTCTCATCGTTCTTTTTGGACTTAAAATCAATTAAATATCATAAAATATGCCAAATATATGCTCGTGTTTGTTACTTGTGTATTTTTAGGTACGGATATTGAGGAAATGGCAAAAGATCACAAGAATCAATCAAAAACGAACACGGGAAACGAAGCCGCACAATGAACCGGACCCAAGTTGGAATTTTGCAAAAAGACCCTTGAAGTTTGAAGAATTGGCAAGAATGGCCCCTCATCTTTGAAGAACTTGTCACAATTGACCCTCCAAATGTCATTTGTACAAGTATGGTCCTTAAAGATTGAAGATATTACAATTCCAGTCCTTGAAGAATCAAGAATATACATATAAGGCCCTTGGAAAAGTTTATAAACCTTTTGTGCCACTTTTGACAACTTTCCAAAAGTTGATAAGTGTAAGTTGGGCGTTGTTAGCATTTATTTACAAGATGAAAGAAAGTGAAAAGCTTGGGGGCCAAATCTGCCAAACCACCAAACCCTTACAACCAGTCACCATTTGCCACATCATCATAACCCACCCAATAACCCTTACACCCGACCCTATATCCATTACCCAAACCGGTTTTCATTTAAATAAATGGTCAAATGGTCAACCACTTAACCCTTTCCCCATTTCCCTCCTAAACACAAGTTTTAAAATTGTTTTTACCCAAAATGGATGAAACCACTTCCTTAATCCCCATAAACCCTAATCCTCCCCCAGATTAAATCACACCCAAAACAAGGGGTTATTACCCCATCTTGTCCAGATCCTAAATTACCCTCCACCTCACCATTTCCCACTCAACAAAACATACCCACATGGCCTCAGGGACCCACCCCGTACCTCCCCTGCTCAAGTCATTTTCCCCCAAAACCCAAAACCGACCAGATAAACGGTTAGATGCAATTTCTTGGTCCCCAATCCCAATCCAACGTCCAAGATCAAGATGTACAAGCTGGCATTCACATGGGATCACTTATGACCCAAAATTCGTCAAAGACCAAAGGGCATTTCAGGAATTCAAGCAACTAGGGTTTCAGTAGTCTAGATAGTTCTATTGTTGTCTATTTAAGGAGCTTACAACTTGTGTAAAGCCCTTGTTCCAGTTTTAGCATTTGCATCTTGTAATTCCTTTTTTAAATTAATGAAGTTTGGTGTTTGTTAAATACAAGTGTAATTCCTTTTATTAAGTTTAAAAAGTTGTGTATTTTGTTAAATGCTAAGGCTGAGTTCCAATTTAAAATTGTGTGTTTGAAGTTCCAAGTTTCAAAGGGTTTCAAAAAGGTTTTGAAAAGAATTTTATAAATTTCAGAAACTATAGGTTGTTATGAAGTGAAAGTGGAATAACATCCTAAGATTTCTGATTTATAAGTTGTTTTTAAAACGTGTTAAAAGTTTCAAAGGTTTGGAGGTTTCAAGGTTTTGAGTTTTCAGAAAATCAGAAAGTTGTGTTCTTGTGTTTGATTTTCTCTTAGCAGGTTTAATTGTTGATTGTTGCTGTTAAAGGTCCAGCTCAGGCCCCAGCCTGATTGGAGGTGGTTTATCAACCACTGAGGGACTTGGATGTAAGTCCCTCAAGGTAAAAAATCTTTTTATCTTTTCAATTTTCAGATTTTGGTCATTTGTATGATTTATATGAAACTGCATGTTAAGTGTGTTTATATGGTTTGGGTTGTGTCAAATGGTATGCTATGCATGATAGAGGCATGTGTAATCAGTTTAGATAGGTTTACCATAGGTTTTGTTTGAAAAATTTGGATATAAGTTTTTAAAGGGGTGTTTGGGTTTGCACTTTATTGAGTTCCATTGATTCATTTTTTGTGCTTAAACCTGTTATACATCACTTGTTAGGGTAGTTTAGTTTGTTTGTTAGTATAGGTATTCATTTGAACAAGTTTGAAACACAAATGTATGCTTAAACTTTGAAAAACTTAGCTAAAATTCAGTCACTGCCTATTGGTGCCTGTTTATGTGAAATTTGTCCACCAATCTTGATCTTATGCTAGGTTTAAGTGATTTTTAGGCTTGTGAGTTGCTGGTTTGCCATGACATCACTTTGTTTGCTATATTTTAGGAGTTAAAGTTCATTTTTGAAGCATGTAGAAAGCTTTCTGTTCATTTCAGCATAGCAAAGTACATCAGCAATTTGATTTTAACTTGTGTGCCTATTTGTGTGAATCTTGGCTTAGTGTATTGCTTGTTTTTCTGCTTGTCTTGACTCCCTATACTCCAAAGAGTATTGGGGTGCCATTGTATCCAACAAACATCCACAATTCAGCAAGTTCCAAGCCCTCTTGGTCATACTCTCACAAGTGAACACATCACTTGTGTTCATCAGTCACCAAGCCCAACTGGGCACGTTTTTGGCTTCATTTAGCTTAATCTTTGGTCACTTTAGGTTTGTGATTGTGTTTTTGTAGCTAACAAAGTTTACTGATTAAGTTTAAAAAAAAAAAAAAAAAAAAAAACAAATAGCAAAAACTACACCCTGCCTGGACTCGAACACGCGACCCCTCGTTGGGGGAGTAAACGTGTTAACCAGTGATCTAGATGAGTTTTTACGTTAAGACTTCATTTCATTATTTACTTAACTTGATTTTGGTTTTGGCTTATTTAAATAAGCCGTAGCTTATTTAGGATATTTCAGCTTATTTATTAAGCATTTTTGTTTTAGCTTATTTTTCATAGGATCTTAGTAAGTTTTCAGACTTTTCTGTTTAAGAGTTTTATTTTTCCTTTTATTTAATTAATTATTAGGATTATTTTTAGATTACATCTTAGAAAGTAAATTAAAAATAGTAAACAGTAATTTAAAAATCCAAAAAAATAGTTTTTAAGTTTTAATTTATATGTTTGAGGTTTACATGTCATAAAGTTTTCAATTTTTAATTTTATTTGATTTTAGGTTTTTTAGTAAACTTTAAAAATTAATTTAAAATTAATTAAAAGGTTTTAGGAACTTTAATTTGCATTTTCTTCTTAGTTAGAATATTTAGGATTTTTGAGAATTTTTTAGAATTTATTTAGGAACTTTTTATTTTTTGGAATATTTTATTATTATTTTTTTAAGAAAAATTCAAAGTTTTATTTTTAACTTTTTTTCATTTTTCCTAGATTCTAGACATTAAAATAGGACCTTTTTCACTTTCCAATTAATTTTTAGGCTTTTCAATTAATTTTTAGAATTAATTTAAGATTTAATAGATTTTAATAGTTTTTAGGAGTTTAAAAATAGTTTAATTTGGTTTTAAAATTTTTAAAAATATTTTTTAGTTTAATTAGGTCATTTTTGAGGTTTACAAACTATTAAATCTTGTTTAGGGCTTTTTAATATTTAAAAGTGATTTTTAGGGCTTTAATTAGCATTAAAAAGTCATTATTAAATTAATTAAAAGGTTTTAGCAAGTTTGGATTTTTGTAAACTCTTAGAATATTATTGTGGATTTTTAGTAATTTTTAGGAATTTTTAGGTTAAAATTTTAAATTTTGTCGTTTTTTACGTTTCTACGTCTTAACTTTCTAGTAGTGTTTTTGCCTATTTTTCTATTTTTTCGTCTTCGTCATTTTCTCTTCTCTTTTCTTGTTAATAATCAAAAAAATCAATCAAATCAATTCAATTCACAACACACGTGCCTCCTCGAGAGAACGATCCCATTAAGGGTCATAAGTGTTTACGTTTTCCTAAACGTACACTTAACGCTTACCACTATTTTACCTCCTTTTCCTAAAGGTGTGTAAAAACTACTACATCAATTCCTCACTTGAATAAACGAAGACGGAAAAATGGAATTGTCTTCCAATTACCGATGCACAGTTGGTAAACTTCAACAGTTTATCGCATGTTGTTGACAGATCAAAAGAACGAGAAAAGAAAATAAATAAGGTACGATACATTTGATGTAGGAGAAACCTTCTTCATTTCCCTCAGAGTTACGCGAACTCAGATTTCCTCTACTTCGGCAGTCTTCTATTTTTGTTAAAAACTCTTCTCAGTGTCGATACGATCCCCTTTGGTATTTCATCAACACCCTCGTGATTCCTATGAAATTCGGATGTTACATTCAACACATAAAAACGTTTTCCAAAATTACTCGGTCAAGGTGACTTACTAAGTCAACACAAAATGAAAGAAAGATTTCAAGGAATACAAGAAAATTCAAAAAATTTCTATAGGAATCAAAGAAAATACGATTACTTGCATAAGGATCCACCATTTTAAAAACGTTCTCATCCAAACATCTATCAAAAACACTACCGGTTTTAAAGATGACCAATTGATTTGAAACTACATTTCCCTTCCAAAACTATGCATAACTAGCTAGATCATGCATACTTGAGGACCAAGCAACGACAATTAACAAAACAGGACTCTTCCCGAATTATGCATAGTTAGCTAAGCTGTGCATAATTGAGGATCGAGTGACGACACAAACATTACTATTACACACCAAACACGACTATGAAAGTTTTCGACCTAGTCTTCAAAATAGTTAAATCGTTCGAAATGAAATTTGAAATGGGAAAATATTGCTACCATCGTTTTAAGGAACACATCTAACATTTTTCATCTACTTTGGAAACATACTTTTGCTTTGCCCTTTTTATGAGGAAAATAAATAAATAAATAAATCGACACCATTCGCATTTGGTTGAACGAACCATTTGACACACTCATACATATTTTCAAAATAGACTATTCACAAAATAACGGTAAGGTGGTTCAAGATTAAAGATCATTGCAAGCACAACAAGTAACAAAATCAAAAATCAGTGAGATCGAACGAGGTAAACGAGCAATATAATTGCCAACTAAAATTAACTACATTAGAAATGAAAATACTTCAAATATATGACAAAAGTCTCAGAATAATCAACAGCAATCTACGAATACATGAAGTAAACATTGAATATCAACACAAGCGTCAAAAATAGAACAACAATCATAATTCCAATCGTCTCGAGTTGCACACACATTCCACCAAGGGTATACGGGGAGAGGAGAATAATCACTTGGTCGAATAGAAACAATTTCACCAGGAAGACCGAGTTCTTTCACCTCTACAATTTGGTAAAGCGGCTTCGCCTCCTCGCTTTTGTTCAATATAAATAAATAACCAATTTAATGAAGATTTATAGCATCATTCAAGTAAATACAGAATTTTAGGTTCCATTAACCGAAAGAAGAAAAGTCACGGCGTCCATGAAGAGGACAAGAATACACCGGGAGACATACCCTTATTATCATGTACTAGCGACGTAGCAATTTAAAAATAAATAATGGTCTCGTACCATAGACAATATTAAAATGAACAATTTCGGGCTACCCAAGTTCAGATATAGACTCGCAAAATCAAAGAAGGGATGTCGTAAGATCGAACCATCGTGACTCAAAATATTACGCCTTAAGAAAATAATACAAGTATGCGTGTGTTGGGTGCTCCATTTTCATTTGCTAATTAGTGTTACCATGTACCTTGTAAAACCGAATATTTGCAAAATTTTAATTTGGGTTACACCATTAAAGAATTTATACTTTTCATTTTTCCACTTACAAGGTTTTTATTTCTGGGAAAAAAAATTACAATCTCTAGGAAATTATTAACATTAGTAGGTGCGGTGACTCGGTTATCATAATCGACAAATCATTAGGTTTGAAAATATCCATACTTGTGTCAAAATCTCAATAATATTCATATCTTAAGTACCAAAACGTACAAAGTAAGAATTTTTCAAAGTTTTACGTTATTATTATTACGACTTATCTTATCACATATATATAAATATCCAACAAAACTCGAATTTGTCCAATTAACTCTTAAAAATCAACCTTGACTTTTTATTATACATAAGTCTTCCTTAAAACTGTTTTGTTAAATCATATTCGCGCAATTCGACTCAAATGATAAAGAGGTTTCACGTGGTATTATCTCGGATACTTACTGATTTTAGTCGACACTTGAATCTCGATGATAATAATAAAATAATAAACAATTAAGATGCTTATTTCAATAATTCTAAAACGTAGAAAATTCAACTTTTAATCCTTAGCCCATTATCAAACGATTTTTAACATTAACACATCTCGCAGCGGAATAAAACGAAAGATTTTTCAAACGATTTTAAACAAGCATCATCAAATTATGCATAGTGATTCTCTATAACGACAATTAAACAAACAAATGATTTCAAATGACGTTCCATCAATATTTAAAATTTTATTTCAAACGTCGGAATTTCTCACTTATAGTGTATATTCCGATTTTATCCCAGTTTACTTACTACGACGAGTGACGAGTTCTAGTTTATACCAACGCATTCGTAAATAAAACTTGACCTTATGTTTAAAATAATACCAGTTTTACAAAGTCTCTAGCTCCAAAATACATGACCAATTTTTCTACTCATTTTATGTATTACAAGATAAGTCAAAAGTTTACCATAATGACCCAATAATTAACTCGCACCAAACCTCAAGATACATATACTCGCTAGTCATATCATTAATGTTATTAATAACTCCTATTTCAAGTTAAATTAGGAAAATTCTCGACAAATCCGTCACAAGCTTCTAGTATCAAATTATTAGTATATGAAAACAAGGATTTTACGAGTAATACAAATTAGTTGTTATGATTTACCGACCAATGTTGAAGAAAAATAATTTCGCTTTGTCCATTTATTCTCTACACATATTTTTCTTGTTACAAGATGCCTCATACATCATTTTTAGCCAAAAAATTTATTCACCGTATATTTAATATGTAAAACGCTTTATGTTTAAATCGTTCAATTAAAAAAGTTTAATGTTTATTTAACTCACACAAATGCTGGACCTCGTCATGTAAAATATCGAATTCAAAATAATGAAACAACAAAACAAAATGAAATAAACAGAGCAAGAACACGTATGTCAACTAAGTGTTGTTATCGGCCTCGGAGGAGTATCGAAATCGCACACCACAAAGTTAACACAACCCAACCAAATTCAAGTTATCGCGATTGATCACAACGCTAGTCTATCTTAAAACACATCTTTAAATTTCAAGTAGGATGATAAAAACGATCAAATGGCGATACGCCTCAACCACGTCTTATAATATACACACGTAATCGCCGCTAAAACGTACGCATCATTGATTATACTTCGGTTATGTTATAGTTACACGAACTAATATATCAAACCCATAAGAATACGGGAAATACAATAATACGATAGTAATTTACGTTCCAAAAAGAAGATGTCCCAAAATGACACATCACGGTGCGATAATGACAATCCACATCGATCTAGACAATATACAATATGTTACGAGGCGTTATTTACGTATCGAGAGTATCAAAATAGGTTCACACTCGGTTATTCGATCAATAAATTAATTATCAAGATTGATAATTAGCGGTAAGGCCGAATTTTCAACAAAACCGCATTATAAAATGTACGACAATCACGCAAGGACCATTGCTTCACGTGTAATGCCTAAAAATACCATAGTATATACATACTTATACATACAATCATTCCTACATACACGTAGGATTACAACGCAGTGTTGCCATGTAATGCAATGTAGCCCGTTATGCCAAATACATGCAACATATAAGATAATCTTACGAGAATTTGTAAATTACGATGATAACTACTCGTCGTACACAACAACATATCTCAATATATATCGTAGTATATACTTACTAAATACTAGGGAATTCATGTCAATTTGAGGGATACATCTAAAATACAAAGCAATGCTAAAGAAATCTTACCGGAGCCATGCAGGATAGTTGTGTGCTTGGACAATTTCTCACGACACCAAAAGTTATAGTTTAGGATTTTTCAAAATAACCTAGTTCTCTATAACTCATGGCTCTGATTACCAATCTCTAACACCCCCACAAATGCTATGCGCAGCGGAACTACAACATTTGGGTGCTATGCAGTTATCATCACACACAAGCTATTTCGAACGACTCAAAGAGACGTAGAAATTTAAACATAAATTTAAATTTCGTTAAAAACATCAAAGTCTATTGTTTTCCAAACCCCAAAGATAATACAAAATAGAGTCGCGTTTTGGTCCCCACTGAATCTCAACCCAAAAATACATTTTCGTTCACATGACATAATATAAAAAATTTAAGTGCAAAAAGGGAGGAAAAACAAAGTAGACCACCAAGCCACAACAACTTCCATCCTCGCATGCTCCGCTGCTATCAATCTTGATTACCTGAAACACATGCTTAAAATCGTCAACACAAAGGTTGAGTGAATCTATAGGTTTATCAAATCATAAGTTGAACATAAGTATCAAAATCAATCATGACCATTCAATAGCATTGTCGTATACACAATCTATTATTCAAGGATATTATAATTAGCAATAGCTAATAATTGTGTTTAAGCTCGTGACACTAATCCGTTAACTCAATCACCCGCGTACATTTACCGGCATGATTTAAGTGAAACCAGTGCCCCTTCTAAAGGCATTAGTTGTAATTATACCTTATTTCTTATCACAAGTTATCCGTCCGCAGAGGGTACTCAACGTACTAGCTCTCGTCTCGGATAGGGTCGTCAACCCCATAGTACTATCAATTTTATAAGCGGCTATCTCCAACCCACACAAGGGAAAGACAATAGTTAATAGTTCACGAATTTAGGGACTTTTACAACTAGGGACTCAACACAATTCAAGGCAACATTCGGGTCCAACAATCATTCATGACTTATGTTCTTTTTATTTCAAATAGCATGTATTCCCATCGCGGGTTAAAATCATTTCAAAATAGTAGAAAGCGAGGCTATAGACTCACATGGCGTAGTAGTAGTGGTTCTAGCGAAGACGTAACGAGAAATGTCACCGACGACGTGGATGCCCGGAAAAATCTAACACTTGACCTAAAATCAAGGTACGAAAACCAAATAAATACTCCGGTGTACATTATTGTACTAAACACATGCATATGCAAACACACTTAATGTTTATGAAAACTCACGCCAAAATCTAACAAGTAGTTGTTACTAGACTTATACCATTTACCTACGTAATTAAAGTTGATTCCCATTTTATAGATTTGCCGGTACTTACCAAAAGTACGGGCTGTTTGCTATGACTTAAGCACCTATATAAATTTCAAGAAAATTCACAAAAATACCTCATGACCTGTATAAAACCCATATTTAATCCCATGAAAAGTTTTCACTTCTATGACTCGTTACACATCACATTACTAGACGTACAAATTTAGGATTGATTTTGCACTTTGACCATGTTGGACCTGTTTTACCCATTTAAAATACACCATTGACCAATCCAACACCTAAGTCTAAAAATAGACTCACAAATGCAGGTTTGAAACAAAAAGTTAACTTTCAATCATTTAGCAAACTCTATCTATGGTCCCCGGGATTTGACACAAAACCAAACATAATTTCGGATTATGTTGATTCTCATCTCCCGGTACACGAACTTTCAAAATAGCATAACTTTTGACTCGTTTGGAGTCGTAAGCTCTACTTTATACCGAAACGAAGCTAAGACAAAGCTCTACATCTAAATCCTATGTTTATGACCTGTTTACAAAGTTAAACCCACGAAAAATATGCTTGAACAATCTGCCTAAATGTTTCTACTTCAAAATCACCCTAACACTTGATTTCAATCCAATCCAACATTACCTAGACCTATTCTAACCACTTATGATCATACCTTGAAGAATATGGATAATCTTATGAATCAATGAAGTGGGTTGAAGATTTCTAGAGAGAGAAAGTTAGTGGAGAGAAAGTGAGAGAATATGTTTTCTTTATTCAAAATAAGTGTCTGAAACAACCAACAACCAACCCCTTTCCATGGTGGAAAGGGGTATTTATATCCAAGCCATTATTGGGCTTGGGCCGACCCATGACAAGCCCATGGGCCGGTTTCTTACTTAACTAATCAAGCAAACATTAACTACGAGCTATACAACATTAATAATATTATGGAGTGACCGATACTTCTAATATACGTTAAAAACGTATTTCTAACAATCTCCCCCTAAGGGAGGTCACTCCACGTTACACAGTTCTAAACCTAGCATACTATACTAAGTCTTCATTCTTCAGCTCGTAGTCTTTTCTTCTTTTCTTTTTGTTGTGAATATGTTGATTTGATCTTTTAGGCTTTGGCTTGAGAGCATTGTTCTTTTGACCAATCACGTACGATCTTTGCCTTCTTGTGAATCTTGCCTCCTCGTGACTCCATGTTCCACACACTCATGTCTTTTGTTGAATTCTCGAAAGCCTCAGAGTTTGGTACAGCGGAAGACTTCATTTGGTATTTTCTTGAATTTTGCTGAACTTTGATGCAGAAAAACATAAGCATGTGGGAACTACTTCAGCTGGTACACCGCAACGCCACCGTCTTCGCAGCAACATGATAAGACACGAATAAAATGGCTTAGAACATTTCATTCTAAATCGATAGCATTTTACCTCCGGTCGGTGAAGACCGTTGGACGATATTAGATATCGTACCTGTGACGGATAGTTTCAATTAAGTAACTTCCTGACAGGATTTCTCGGGTAAACCCGTTCTCTTTATTCGACGATCACTAAGCTTGACTGCGAACATAAAGAGTGAATCACTTGGATAAATTATCCTTGTGATTGAAGCCGTCAATTCATGAAACCTGGAACAAGTGAATTTCAATTAAGATTTTCACCATCGTTGCTTTCAAGTTATCACGAGCTTAATTCGTAAAGAATCTTGCACGTCACCTACCAAGTGCTGTTTGATGTTAACACTAGAAGGATTTCCACTCTTCACTGTGAACACTAAAGAGTGTCACTCTGAGTGTTCTGGCAAGATCATATGATAATGCGTAGAGGCCTGGAACGAGTTTAAGTTCAATTAAGAATTAAACTACTGTTTCTTTCCAGTTTTTTACAAGATTGGTTCTTAAAGAACCGCACGTGTAACCTACCATGAGCTTGTTTGATGTTGGCTCAAGCAGGATTTCCATCTTCATTGTAATATTTGCGTATTACTCGGATGTTCTGGCAATATTACAAGAATACTGCGTAGGACTCACAAAAATCTCTTACTTTTCACAGTGTGTGAGAAAGCAAGGAATAGATGGAAAGTGTCCTAATGAGACTTTTGATGATCTCGTGGCTCTAGACTCGATAGTGCGTTTTGATTTAGTGACTGATGGCTGGAGAGGAGTGCCACCTTTTCAATATCAGTCTATTCGGAGTGAATAAACCAATAGATAACGTGTTGATCTCCGTGTGATTAAAACAAATACCTTTTGAGAGATATTTGAGTTAGCTGGGAAGGGTTGTGCATTGCATCACTGGGTCCATGATGTCTTTCTTCAATATCGAGAATCATTAACAAATGATCTCAATAGCATATGTATTGACCCGGTTTCTGCCTAAAGTTGTAAGGAGGGCTTCTTTCTTTACACCCTTTATCTTTACATTTCTTTTTCATTCTTCAACCCCTTCAGTACTTACCAATACATCATCACTAGCACCTTGTTGTGATTGTTCCAGTGTTAGCATCAGTAATTAGTCGGTACTCAGCTACGTTCACAATATTTCTCCATCTTTCCTAGGACTTCTAATTCTATCTAAGGAATTGTCCTTGGGAAGATTCCATCGGCTTTGATGAATCATTGGACTAATACCTATTCCTACCACCCTTTTGTCACCACATCCGTCGTGAATAAAGCATGTTTTGGGAAAGTATAGTCACCATGAAATGTTGATCCTAAACTTAGATCGATTAGCTTTGTGTATACGAGATTAGATCAAGCAATACACGTAGAGAAACCTTTGTATATGCTTTGTGAATCTAAGTGTTATGCGGAATTTAACACTTAAACAAGAACACACAAGATATAAACAAACTTTCACTTTGATTATCAATGTCGAACTTGCTTACAATGAAAGATGTTTATGAACGAAAACTTATGTAAAACTTGATATTGAACATTAACCAAAAGGCCTTCTTTTATAGATACAAGAAGCCTTGTACAATAAGCTACGTATCAGCTATTCTAGGTAAAGATAAACATAGAAAGTACATTGTCATTTCTATCCTTACTAGAAGTATTCTAGAATATAATAAACGTGTAGATTATATCTTCCATCAGTGCTTGTCTTTAGTGTATCAACGCTTGACTTTAACTTGTCAACGCTTGAGCTATCAGCGCTTGCTTTGCTCTTGTCAATGCTTGAATTGTTCTTGTCAGCGCTCAAGTGATCTGGCCTTAATTTATTCCCAACAATCCTCCCCTAAACTTGATATCCACTCTTATGATCAAGTTTCAGAATAAGCATTAAGAACTAGGAGGAGTCTGACAAATCTTCTCATATTGGTAATGAATAAATCTGATCAAATCCTTTGCCATGTCACTTGAATAATCTATCTCCAGCTGAGTGTCCTTCATCTTTTCCAAAACAGCCTTGGATATGAAATACTGAGCATCCACAAGTAGATACTCAGCAAACTTTGTAGAACTCAAATGGTATACACCAGCAGCTGAATATAACCTCCATTGAAGACCACTGAGGTCATCTTCAAGATCCTTCCATATTTCAGGATCTTCCTCTTTTGTCCCACACATTCTTTTGAATGTGGTCCAAAGTTTTATTCCATTAGCTGAAGTTGGTGCTTCAGCCTCATACTTGGTCTCTAGTAACCTCTAAAGGTCCACCAAGTCTTCTCTATCACAACTTGCAAATAAAGATATGAGAGTGGTAAAAGTGTGTACCTCCTTGCCAAATCTGCCAATCTTCCAGAATCCACATTCATCCTCATCATAACTCACAATTGGATTCCTGGAATCTAATGGTAACACTTGCACCATATCTGAAGCTTCTAATGGGGAGAGCTTGAGGCTCTTTCTTATAACTGCTTCACTTGGATATAGTGGATCCATATCTTTTGGAAACTCAAATTTAAATCCCTTCTTCACTGGCCTGGGAACTATCATAGCTTTCTTGATTTCCATTTCTTCTGCAAGTTGCTCCTTTCTTTCATCTGAAAGAAGTCTGAGAGTGTTTGCTTCCTGCACTCTCACCCAAATGGGATAAGCCCTATGTTCCAACTCATCAAATGTCAAAGCCTTCAACTTCTGATGTGTCCATCCAACTTCATGACATCTGAGCAACATAAAGTAGAGCTCCCTTCTATCCCTTTTCAACTCTGAGAGAATATTGCTTGCCTTGTGTTTCAATATTACCTTACAATCCTTCTGAACTCTAAGAAGAAGCTCCAAACCCCATATTTGATCTGAAATAGTCAAGTCTGGATTATCCATGCAGCTTTCTTCCCAAGAATTGTACATTTGAACCACATCTGGCATGTCAAAGTCAACCTGCAATTTCAATTCTCTCAACTTTTCCCTAGCAAACTCATCACCATACTCAAGCCTTTCAGGTTCTATAATCATCACACTTGAGTTTGAGCTAGCTCCATCACTTTCTTCTTCTGAAGTCACAACAAATGGTGACTTTTCCTTTTCACCTTGTTCCATCATTTGTTCAGCCAATCTTCTATCAAATTCAACTTGGGCTGCATCTTTTGGAACAATTTCTTCTACCAATTTACCCTTACCCTTATCAGATGGTGCAATGGTTGGTAAGGTAGATGGTAATACCTGAGTAGAAACTTCCTTGATGATAGATGATGACTGGGATACATCACCTTCATGTGCAGGTCTGTCAACGCCCAAATTTATCCTATCAGCGCCCAAAATACTTCTATCAGCGTCCAAATTTGCCTTGTCAACGCTCAAATATTTTCCCTCAGCGCCTTGTGTAACCTCTCTCAACATAGCTGTAAATGATAAATTTAGATTGGTTGGAGAGATTAAGGACGTATCAAAACCTATTTGTTCCTTCAAAGTTGTAAGGGCTTCAGCAACGTCCATTGATTGACCATCCTGGCTGCCCTTATCACTCAGATTTCTTTGTTCTTCCTCCCCTTTGGAAGACTCCTCCATACCCCTTCTAACACGATCACTTTCCAAAACAACAATCCTCTCCCTCAATTGCTTGAGTTCAAGGCCTTGTGAGCTGACAATTTGTACTAAGTCTGCATTTTGCTTTTGCAAGCTAATGCAGACTGCCGTCAATTCCATAAGAGTCATTGGTTCCAGTCTGCCCTCTTCTAAAATGGGGATTTGACCTCCCAAGTCAGATTCATTGGGCAAGGATGAGGACTTAATGATGGTGGGACTGCCTTGGCCAGCATCTAAGCCAGAACCAATAGTCCCAGCCTCATCCAGGTCACCAGCCACACTTGTGGTGGTGGTTCTCTCTGCTTCATGGCTAGGACCACCAGAGGAGAACACTCCAGTAGTCCTTTGGCGTTTCATCAACCTATATTCAGGTGGTGTGGAAGATGGTGTGGAAGAATGGGTAGATGTGGGTTGGTTAAGGGGTGTTTGGGATTGTGAAGGTTGTGTGTCAGCGTTGGAAATAGGCACATCAACGCCAACATTTGATGTGTCAGCGTCAAAGGGTTCTTGGTCAATTTGCATTTGTTCAGGTGATGGTAAAGGTTCAGGAATGGGTTCAAGTTGTGGTTGAGGGTCAATTTGAGGTTGGGGGTCTGGTTGGGGTTGTGGGTCTGGTTGAGGTTGTGCTGCTGCAATAACAGCAAGCATGGCTGGGGTTAAAGGTAAGTCTCTATGGGGTGGTGAATCCATCTTCATAAAAATAGCTTTCTTTTGCTCAGGGATCTTATAAAAATCATTGTGATCCCTTGAGCAGTAACCTTGATCATCAAAAATCATTTGCAGAAAACGGGGATAAGCTAAAGTCATTTTTGTCCCCTTGTTTTTACACATCCCTTCAAAAATCATTTTAGAATAGTTATATTTTTGCCCTGTTGCAATGCATACAATAGCACTAGCAATGGATCTATTGATCTCATTGTGGGCAGTACATTTGGGACTTAAACATCGAAGGAGGATGTGGATGAGGTACTTCCAGGCTGGGGGAAATTCCTGCTTATGATACTTATTAAGAGTACCTTCATCAGGAAAAGGATATCCCAAAGCCCTAAGCCCTTGTTCTATTTCATTTATGGGAAGGATGGCTACACCATCAGCATCATCAAGATGCAAGGCTTGGCGTACCAAGGCCTCAGTAACCACCCAAGACCTCCCATGAACAATAGAAATTAATGTGGTCACTCCATTAACTGTTGAGGAACTGACAGTGTTCCAAAACTGTTTAATGTGTGTGACTGGAATGAGTGGTGCATGAGAAAGAGCATACCTTAATGGGGATGCGTTCAAATACGCCACCATTTGTGTGTATTGAGGAAACAGATCATTATCAGCGTCAAGATAAGCAATCATGTTGTGTTGTGATCTGAACCCCAATGCCAATTCTGCTGAGTTAAACTTTGGTGCCATTGATGAAAGCTGTTAATTTTAAGTGTAGAAGATGAAGTTGATAAGAGAAAAGTGTTAGACAAGAATTATAGATACCCTGTTTAAAATAGGAGCCAAATTTATAGGAGATAAAGAATGCATGTGATTGGCCCAAAAATAGGCGAAGATTTTCAAAAACTAATCATGAAAATATTGAAAAAGTTATAAGTTATCTCATGCATTAAATGAAAGTAACAACTCCTAAAATTACGGCTTGAAAATATGTCAAAAAGTAACAACTGGGTAGGTCCCATTGAGTGTCAACGGTCAAAAATAACCTATCAACGCCCAACGGCTATAATCTTGTCAACGTTTGCCTAAAGCCATGTCAGCGTCCAATTTGGTCACAACAACGCTTGGAAATTATCTTGTCCGCGTCCAAAAATAAAATTATTTTAAAAAGTGAAAAATGACCTTAACAAGTAATTTATCCTAGAGAAGATAACCAAAAGCTGATAATTATCATAGGGCGGCAAGCATTGTCCAGTTATGCACACTTGCATAAGCAAGATAGACATAACAGTCCTCTAGTGTCCCTTGCTAACCAAAATTCTTAACAACAAAGTTACCTTATAAAATCCTTGTTACTCCCAGGTAAATCCCATATCAAAATCATTCCCAAGTCTCCCAACAGACCAAAACCAATTCTAGGCCAAAAATGTCTTGGCAGCATGCAAAGTTGATATACTATGCATGCTACAGTGCCTCATGGTTTAGTAAAACTAACCCATACTCACCTGTGGACACAATCTAGAATTGTGATAAGAGTATCATATGGATACCCAAACATCCTAAAGGTTCCTAAAACCTCCCCTTAAACTATGATACAAAAAGTTTGCTAAAATCATGCATGAACATAAAAAATTTATGTCAAGATATGAATGAAACATTCCAACCATCATCCATAAATAAAAACTTGTCCAAATGCTTCTCCATTGATCCATAAGCAACTCTGTATCCAATGGTATACTGCTAACACCATCTGCACATTTAGATTGAAAACCACAAAACTAAGATTGTTGCTGACAACGCCCCGATAACACATGACAGCGTTGAGGAAAGCTTTGTCAGCGTTAGACAATTATATTGCTGACAACGTTGCAAAAACACTTATCAGCGTTCAAGCAACCTTTGTCAGTGTTAGAAAAAGATAAATCTAAATCATCAATAAGACCAATAATAACAATGCATCATCCTGTACATACTTTTACAAAAAGAATCCAAAACATATATTAAGTGAGATTAACCATTCCAATACTTGTTACCAAGTATTGAAATCTCCCAGCATCAAAAGGTTTAGTTAATAAATCTGACACATTTTCCTCAGTGTCAACCCTATCTGGTTGTATTAAACCTTTTTCAAAGCAATCTCTTATAAAATGGTGTCTAATTTCTATGTGTTTAGTTTTAGAATGATGTATAGGATTCTTAATGATGCATAAAGTACTATTATTGTCAACAAATATCTTAGTATGCATGAAATTATACCCATAGTCCAACAGCTGGTTCTGAATCCACAAAACTTGACCACAACATGCTGCTGCAGCCACATACTCTGCTTCAGTTGTAGAATTAGCCACCACTGTTTGTTTCTTGCATTGCCAAGATATTAACCTACTCCCAAGAAACTGACATCCACCAGTTGTGGATTTCCTATCAAACTTATCACCTCCATAATCACTATCTGAATATGCAATCAGCTCCAATGGTGAATCCTTTGGATACCACAAACCAAGATTAGGATAGCATCTTAGGTACCTAAAGATCCTCTTCCCAGCATAAAGGTGACATTCTTTGGGAGTCACTTGATGGCGTGCACAAGCACACACAGCAAACATATTTGTCCTGGGAGATGAAGATACCATGTGGAGAAAAGCCAAACTTCTTCAAGATTTCAGCAACATATTTGTCCTGGGAGATGAAGATACCATCATCTTTCTGCTGAACTTGTAAACCAAGAAAGAAGTTCATCTCCCCCATAGCACTCATCTTGAATTTGTCTGTCATAAGCTTGGAGAAATCCTCACTCATCTTTGGATCAGTAGACCCAAAAATGATATCATCCACATAGACCTGCGCAAGCAACACATCCTTGCCTTTCTTCTTTGTAAATAGTGTCTGATCTATGGTGCCCCTCTTGAATCCATTGTCCACCAAATAGGTAGACAAAGTACCATACCATGCTCTAGGGGCTTGATGAAGGCCATACATAGCCTTTTTGACTCTATACACTTTATCTGGATGCTCTGGATCCTCAAAACCAGGAGGTTGCATTACATATACTTCCTCAACAATGGTGCCATACAAGAAAGCACTCTTGACATCCATTTGATAGACTGTGAAGCCCATGCAGGAAGCATAGGCTAGAAAAATCCTAATAGCTTCAATCCTTGCAACTGGTGCAAAGACCTCCTCATAGTCTATCCCTTCCTCTTGTGTATAACCTTGAGCCACTAACCTTGCCTTGTTTCTGACCATAATGCCTCTTTCATCTCTTTTGTTCCTTAGAACCCATCTTGTCCCTACAGGTCTGACATATCTAGGACAATCAACCAGCTCCCAAACATCCTGAATTGAAAATTGGTGAAGCTCATCCTGCATTGCTTCCACCCAACTTGGTTCTTTGAGAGCATCAAATATTTTCTTGGGTTCTTCTTGTGACAGAAAACATGCAAACAAACATGCTTGTACAAGAGGGGTATCAACCTTCTTGTGTATATTGGCAATAAATCCACCAAGACCTTGATGAGATCTTCTAGTCTGAACTGGAGTCATAATATCACCAATGATCTGAGATGTGGGGTGATTCTTCATTGTGGAGGTGAGAACCCCTCCTTCAAAAAGTCTGGTGTCCTCAACCTCACGCTCCATGTTGCCAATATCTTCTTCATCAGACTCTCTTATATCAACATAAGGATGGCCTTCTTCATAAGAATTGGAAGGTTCACCTTGTTCAAAAGTGGAAGAGAAAAGATGTGCAAAGGTGTTGTCAACGCCTGAACCTTGTTTGTCAGCGCTTGGGCTAACAACGCTTGAAATGTTGTTGTCAACGTCTGAGCCATCAACGTCTGAATTGGTCTTGTCAGCGCTAGATTTGCCTTTGTCAGCGCCTGAAGGACCATGCATGTTTGTATCTGGTGGTATTTGGAAACCACCATTATCTTGTCCAGCAGCAGCAGCAGCAAAAGCATCTGTCCAAATGGGAATAGTGACATATTCAAATGTAGGAGATGCCTTTTCTGCTTGTGATCCAACCTTCTCATGAACCTGTGTACCTGAAACATTAACAACTTGTTCCTCCACAACATTTGAAGTTACCTTCACAATGTCTGGATTAGTGACAGGCATATAATTTAAAGTTCTAGATAAGGGTTCCAAATCAAACAACCAATTAGGACCACTTTCAGGATCACTAGGTTTATTCTCTAAGAACCTAACATGTACTCTCTCAACTATACGTTTGTCCTCCTTAAGATAAACCCTATAACCCTTGCTCTGGACTGAATACCCCATGAAGTAACCCTCATCACCTTTTGCACTAAATTTCCCTAAGGCATCACTAGTATCCAACACTACTACATGACAACCAAAAGGTCTGAGAAAACCAATATTAGGTTTTCTACCCCAAAGTAACTCATAAGGTGTTTTGTTCTGAATTTTGTTAACCAATGCTCTATTTTGCACATAGCAAGTTGTATTAACAGCCTCAGCCCAAAAGGCTATTGGAAAGTTAGCATCAGCCAACATTGTTCTGGCTGCTTCAATTAGGGTTCTATTTTTTCTCTCAGCAACCCCATTTTGTTGTGGGGTTCTAGCAATGCTAAATTGCCTAGTAATTCCTTTCCTGGCACAAAAATCATCTAGCTTCTTGTTCCTAAATTCTCCACCATTATCACTCCTAAGCACTTTAACCTCATTGCCAGACCTTTTCTCAATCTGAGTGATAAAATCAATAAGAACATCAGCTGTGTCACTCTTCATGGCTAGAAAGAATGTCCAAGTAAACCTAGAAAAGTCATCTGTGACTACAAAGCAATATGACTTACCATTCAAACTTTCTATATTTGTTGGACCAAAGAGGTCCATGTGAAGCATATGAAGAGGTCTGGAACTAGTATGCACCTGTTTGGACTTGAATGAGACCTTGTGCTGCTTGCCTTTAAGACATGCAACACAAGAGTGGTCATTGTGGAAGGCCTTCTCAGGCAAACCATCAACTAAACCAAGCCTCACAAGTCTATTTATATTTTTAAAATTTATGTGCCCTAGTCTCCTGTGCCACAAATTACTCTCATCTACTAAGGCCTTAGCATAAAAACAAGACATATTTGTATTCATTTTAATCCCATTTAAATTCACATTATATATGTCCTTATGCCTAGGTGTTCTATACTCAATATATTTCTCATCAGGGATCTTAAAATCCTTGCTTAACACCAAGCACTCAGTATCAGTGAAAAGAACCATATTTTTGTTATCACAAACCTGTGATACACTAAACAGATTATAATCAAGTTCTTTTACCAGGAAGACGTTCTCAAAACGCAGATTATTGGTGAGAAGGGTTCCTTTGCCTGTGATTGTACCATAACCACCTCCAAAGTATACCTTGTCACCATCTTTAATAGGGGTGAAATTCGTCAAATAGTCTTCCTTCCCAGTCATGTGCCTTGAGCATCCACTATCCCAATATCCATAATCATTGATATGTCTTTGAATGCCCTGCACATAAAGAAAACAAATTAGTTTTCTTTGGGAACCCAAGTCTCAGAAGACTTGGATTCATCTGGTTGTTCAATAAGAACAGACTTAGTTCTCACAACAACCCCATTCTCATCCTTTTTAGGATGAAATACCCAGTTAACCCCAATAGGTTTTGTAATGACCTTTGAAATGTAATTAAATCTATTGCAAGTCATTGAAATCCCATTTTCATTAGGGTTTTGATCTTTCTTGGGTCTCCATGTTAAGCTTGAAGAAGCTTTAGACCCCTTACCTTGTGGCTGCAAATATTTAGGTCTGGTCACGTTTCTGTCAGCGTTGGATTTTGTCCTGTCAACGCTGAAATTACCCTTGTCAGCGTTGAACCTAGGGTTTGCTACAGGAACCCATTGCCTATTTGACCAGGTGTTTGTCTTTTGAAAAGGTCTTTGTCCATGAGTGTTAGACCTTCTAGAAAAGAATGGGGCAGGTCTATTCACTTGTGGACGTTGCTGCACACAAGGTTTGGGTCTGACAACGTTTGACTTCCTAACAACGTTGACTTTCTTCCTATCAGCGCTGAAATTGTTCCTGTCAGCGCTGGCTTTGGGAGCGTTGACACACTTGTATGCCAAATGTGAAAAGCTACCACAAGTGTAACAGGCTTTCTTAGACACACCCTTAGGTCTAGAAGAGAAGAAACCTGTTCCATGTTTGCTAACTTGGCTCTTGGGTGACCTATTATTCCTATACATCTCTGCATATTTAATGGTAGGTATTCTAACAGTGTTCGAGCCTAGGTCAACAGCCTTACCAGTGATTGGGTGAGTAACCTTAATGGGTGGTGATTCATTGGGACTTTCACATAGCAAACCTCCCTTAACAAATAAAGTAGGGTTAGCTTTCTTCCACTCATTTAGGTCAGTCAATTTTTGTTGATACTCTTCCACTGGAGTGACAACTCTTGGTGGAGGAATGAATTCCTCTTCTTGGCATTCTGGTATACCAGTCCAAGACAAGTCCTTTCTAAGGACACCATAGAAGTCACCAGCTGGTGGTGGAACCAGAGAGTAATCATTCATCCCAATCCCAGTCATGTCTTTAGGATCCCTTTGTTTAGCTACACAGTCTCCTAGGGTTTGGGTGGCTCTATCAAATCTTTGAATCTTGAGGTCAACATTATCTTTATTCTTAATGGCCTCATCTAGCTTAGCCTGTAGATCTCTATTAACCTTTGTCATGATGTTTCTAACATCCATACTACCCTCTAACTCATGTTTTAAGATATTGATCTTATCTTTTAAGTCAAATTCCATTTTCTTGTATTCAGAAACGGTTTTCTCAGTTTCAGTAAGAGCTAGTTGGTAATTAGACAATTTACATCTTTCAGTACTCATGTCATCTTTTAGTTTTAACACCTCTTTGTTAAGTCTTTCAGTGTTTAACCTACAACCTTTGCTACAAAAAGCATCATCATATACCTCATTATCAGATGAAGAGGAGGAGTGTGCCATGAGAGCATATTCCACATGCTCTTCTTCTTCAATATCAGCAACCAAAGCTTTATCCTCTTCAGCATTCTTAGCCAGATAGCTCCAATCCCATCCTGTACCATCAATTCCTTGAACTGCAACCATGGCTTTGGAATCCTGAGCTTTAACAACCTGACTTGAGGGTTTACCAGCATCAGATCTTCTAGGAGATCTGCATTCCCTCATGAAGTGCCCCATACGATGGCAATTGTAGCATTCAACTTTGGATTTATCAAATCCAGCTGTGTCTTTAGCATTGAAGGTCATCTTCTTTTTAAACCTTCTGTTCCACCTATTTGCTCTTATACTAGCAAGAGCCATGTTCCACTTGATGTCCATCTCTTCCAAGTGCTCATCACTTATCTGCTCAAGGTCCTCATATGTAATCACTGAACCATTGGGCAAAGAAGCAATGTAAGCACAAACAGTATCCAAATCCAAACCAGCAGGTTTAACTCTTGGGGAGTCATTCTTGAATGTGTCAGCGTCTGAAAAGGAGACGTTGACAGGACTTGTTCCAGCGCTGACATATGATGATCCAGTAACTGGATGCATATAAGAGTCCTTCTGATTGAATTGACCTTCACTATGAGAGAAGAAGGCCATGTTGCTGGTGCTAGATTTGCTTCCATGTTCTGTAAGAGTTTCATCTTCCAACAGTCTTAGTTTGTTGTAGATGTCATCAAATGAGGAGCTCTTGTAAGTATTATTGGCAAGAATAGATCTTGCCTCAATCTTCCATGCCTCACCAAGACTTTTAAGAAAGGTAGCATTGGTGTCAACATCACCAACTTGTGTCCCCATGAAGGACAACTTGCTTGTGATGTCAAGCAATCTGCTTCTCATACTACTCAGTTTCTCATTGGGCTGAGCTTTGAAGACAGCATAATCATGCAGAAGTTGCTTTTTCTTTTCTTCCTTAGTGTCTGCATTGCCACCATATGCAACTTCAGGTGCTTCCCAAAGATCCTTAGCAGATTCATAGCCTCTATATTTGTGCTGGTTTTCTTGTCCCAAAGAGACTTTCAGAATATTTAGGGCTTTCATGTCAACCCTTTTCTTTGCAATATCTTCAGCACCTACAGCTCTACCATCTCCAGGTTTTTCTCTCTTATCTTCATCAGGGCATCCTTCAACAGCTGATCTTTGAGTAATGGCATCAAGAATCTTTTGAGCCTTATTGAATGAGTTTCCATATTCAATAATCTCCCAGAGTGTGTAGTCATAGATCCCCAGATATTGTTCAAAGTTGAACTTCCATAAGTCAAAGTTGGTTGCATCAAGCATGGGAATCCTGATGTTTGGTAAGGGTGAAGAAGAGGTGGTTATTGCTTCAGACATGATGTTTTTAGGGTTTCTGAGAAAATTAGGGTTTTGGTGTTTTTAGGGTTCTGGTGTTCTTCAAAGATCAAAAGTTCCTCAACAAGCTCTGATTTGATCCCAAACTTAGATCCATTAGCTTTGTGTATACGAGATTAGATCAAGCAATACACGTAGAGAAACCTTTGTATATGCTTTGTGAATCTAAGTGTTATGCGGAATTTAACACTTAAACAAGAACACACAAGATATAAACAAACTTTCACTTTGATTATCAATGTCGAACTTGCTTACAATGAAAGATGTTTATGAACGAAAACTTATGTAAAACTTGATATTGAACATTAACCTAAAGGCCTTCTTTTATAGATACAAGAAGCCTTGTACAATAAGCTACGTATCAGCTATTCTAGGTAAAGATAAACATAGAAAATACATTGTCGTTTCTATCCTTACTAGAAGTATTCTAGAATATAATAAACGTGTAGATTATATCTTCCATCAGTGCTTGTCTTCAATGTATCAACGCTTGACTTTAACTTGTCAACGCTTGAGCTGTCAGCGCTTGCTTTGCTCTTGTCAACGCTTGAATTGTTCTTGTCAGCGCTCAAGTGATCTGGCCTTAATTTATTCCCAACATGAAAAATCCTTGAAAATCACTTAAGGTACTTGTGATATTGAAATCAAGAGTTTTGTACCTTAAGTGTTTTGTTCATCAAAACCGCTCCCCCTTAACACGTGCTTTACAAATATTAAGTTGGACTATCGTTAAGTCTTTTTCATCTTTTAGCCAAGTATCAATTAAGTCTCCTTAATCCAATTTTCTCCCCTTATCCAAAATGTTAACCATTAATATTTGGGATATTGAATGGATTAACCGGTCTTTGGGTAAAAAAATGAAATCAATGTTTGGCCATAGAACATATTAATGCTCCCCCTTAAATTAATAAGGGTTAATTGTAGTGTTTTAGTATGATATATTTTGAAAGATTTAGAATCTCGTGAGAAATTCTTGAAAAATTATCATACCTTAACACTACATCAAGCCATAAAAGCACAATATTCACAAAATTTACATATTCACAATTAAAAACCAATATAGAGTGGACCTGAGATGTACGACCCATTAGATGGATCGTTGCAGTAACTTGTGGTGCACTCCATATGGTCTACCACCAACGAACCTTTCTAAGCTCCTCATCAATCTACGTTCCCGGAGCTTTTCATCAATCTTCTTGATCACATATTTCGCCATTTGCCGACAACCCGGATGCCAGTCCTCAGTCATCTCTGGTAAAGACCCACCAGAATTAAGATGCTCCAATTTTCCTCTAACGTATATGAGAGTCCCATCACTGTACTTATAAAGCTCACCTACCCTCATAAACTTCTTTATCCCACGACTATTCAAGTAGAAAATCCCGTAACTCGGAACGGTAATGCCGGTATAGGGACATCTAGTGACATGTTGAGGTAGAACTTGATTCATTGGACGGGTCAGGTTAAGCTTCCTTTGGTAGCTTTCAACTCCCAATTGAAGATCTTCAACTCGTTTCTTGATAACAACGCTTCTTGTGAACATACAAAGTGCTGTATTCAAGGCAATGATTTCTTCACGAGTAAGATGGGTAAGTTGATCACGGGTCATCATAAGCAACATGTCTTCGATATCTTCAAGGGGAATGATAGAAAAATCTCCCTGCTGTATTGTGTATTCTCTGTCATCCTCCCTTTTTAGACGAATCTCCGTCACATGATGATAGCCATTCTTGGCTTCAGTTTTCAGCCCCAAGATACTTGAGATGCGAATATCGGATTTGACACGACTTCCTGAATTGGCTAAGCAGCAACCTCTGTACGCCCTTCGGACTCGCTCGTCCTAATGTGATGCACCTATAACAGCATACATATCATAATTACGATTTACCTTTGGGACCCAGAGTCGGTTTACCTTTTCCTCGATCCAGGGTATTGTCCCCAAATTAGCAGCTTTCAACAAGGTCAGGGAGGTTGCGTACTTGGATGATCCCTTGAGGAGATAATCAAGATCATAGGTGACAAAGAAGTCAAGAGCAATTTGATTATCTTGAAAAGGATCAAATGGAGGTGGAGCTCTTTCTGACTCATGAAGGCCTGGCCTTTGAACGGTATTAAGAGCTTTCAGGACCTCGTCAGCATAATACTCGTACTACATGCGGCTTAACCTGGTTTTGGCGTGAATTCTCTTATCCTTTAGCGCTCTCTTCACCAAAGACGGAGTGACTGAAGATTTGAACTCATGAGCCAAAAATGCACACAAGTCTATAGGACTACGGATACGAAGATATAGGACATCTCTATCAGCGTCTGTGATTGGATCATATTTAGCAGCTGTCGTGATACAAGCTTGTGGCGGTGCGGTTTCATCAATCTCTAATGTATCCGCCCAGTCCCGTGTGCTTGACTCGGGAACAGTAGATTGTGGTTCTATTTGCAGAGGAGTAGAAACATGAACACTTGATGGTTCTGATTCAGGCATTTCGGCGGTGTCATGAACAGGCGAGTGTTGTGCAGATGTAGGTACAGTTACTGATTCTGCAATCACAGGAGCAACAAAAGAACTAACAGGATTAGGGGTAACAGGTATAGAAACAGAAACAGATATACCGGGAATCGATGACGCAGTGGCAGTATTCACATCGTGGCGCCACTTGGTTCGTCCTGATTCCGTAGAGGTGGACTTTTCCTTTCGCGCAGCATCTTTCTGAGATTTGGTACCAGACTTGGATGGTGTCTTTGTGCTGGCTACCTTGTCCCCCGTTTCAGGCTGATCATGTTTACCACCATCATCCTCATCATCATCCCCGTTGCTACCCTTATCACTCTCCTCATTTAGATCACCACCATCACCACCATCATCATCATCACCATCATCATCATCATCACCATCATCGTCACCATCATCATCATCTTCTTCTTCTTCTTTTTCTTCTTCTTCACCGTTACCCTCCTCTTGTTCACTATCTTCCTTTTCCTCCTCAGGCAGAATGTGGTAAGGTACCACACTTCCAAACATCTAAAACAACCGATCATCCTCCAAGATAGCTTCATTGAGTGCTTTGTAGAGTGTCCGCTGAACTTTAGACTTATCAAAAGATCCGACTTCCTTCATGCGAGCTTTGAGGATCTTCTTTAATTCAAAATCCGTTAAGTCATATGCAATTTTGTAGGCGGATTCGGAAGGGTTGGACGACTTGATCATCAAGTTATCAGCCGCAAGTTTCCTCATCTCATCATGCAGCTTTGGCATAAGGGACTCAACAGATTCTTTCACCCTCTCTAAAATTGAAGCTTCAAGTGTTTCTTTCTGCTCCTTATATTTATCTTTTATTACTCGAAGTCTCGTAAGTCGTGCTTCATACTTATCAGCTTCAGCCTTTTTGACCTGAGCAAGTTCTTCTACATGAGCTTTACGTGTCAATTCCATCTCTGCAGTGAACTTAGCTATCATATCTTCTTGGGATTTCTTGGATGCCTCTTCAGTTTGCACTCGTCTAAGTAGCTCTTCGCGAAGTTTATCCATCTCTTTTCTTTGACTATCCGTGTGTTTATCCAACATTTCTACCATTACGAATGCAGCCATTGAAGATGGTAAAGAGCTACTCTGGGTTGGTTGAAGAGGCTCGGTTGTGATTACAGTACTGAGGATGGAAGTTGTTGGAGGTGGAAGGAATGGTGTTGGCACCGGTCGGGTTGGTAAAGGCTGGATTGGTGGAGGTTGAGTTACGAGAGGCTGTGTAGGTACAATGATTGTTGTAGCACCAGACTCCTTCTCAACACTTGCTGTATCAGCAATGGATGTCTCCTTCGAAGCAGAGTATCGTTCGGGTGATCCAAACTCATTAATATCATCTGGTTCCTCGTATTCTTCTTCAATATCCATCTGTGCACCCGAACCACTACCGCCCGTGTCTCTCCTACTCTTTTCAATGGCCATCTTCAATAGCCTTTTCTCAGTCTTTTGAGTTTGCTCGGGTGTAGGATCATCATCAATATCTTCTTCATCGTGAAGAAAAAGCTTGTCAGCCGTGCTCTTACCCTTCTTAGCTACGGTCTTTGTCTTTTTGGTTTTGGGTTCAGGTAAAGCTGATTGCTTGCGTTTACCTTTACTCTTAACCGTGGTAGACGAGTCTTCTCCTGCTTGAATGCTTGCTCGTTGATTCTCGATTTCTTGTAGCATGTTCTTGTACTCAGCAGAAGCGATAATCTCATCTGTCAGGAGATAACTAGGAATAGGACCAGGGATAACAATATTGGAGTGAGTTTCTTGCATTAAGTCCACCAAATCACCAGCATCCATTGTGTGGTGACGACTACCTGCACGCTTATCAATAGATGCATCGTTTTCCATAAAATAATGTATGATTAGCTTTATGAACCTAGGGTACTGGTAACCTTTAACCTTACCCTTCGTGTTTGTGAAGAGTTGAAAAGTAAACTCTTCCCACAGCAATGATGCATAATCAATACCCATACCTTTGAACATTCCATAGAACATCTTGACGATTGGCGGACGCACAGCATCATACCCAGTCGTTTTAGGTGTGAGACATCGGCTGAGTATACCAAAAATCGCTCTCCAAGGTTGACCCACTTTGGCTGTGGTAAACTCGGACACTATTCGTATGTCCGCACATCCAATGGCAGTGAACATCTCCATGAGCTGGTTCTTGGTCGGGTTCGCTGAGAATGTTAATCCTTTTGGTGACTCCTGAAAACCAAAGATCTTGCGGAAGTCTGACACGGTGAGAGTTTGTTGCTTGTCATCCAGGAAGAATGTGATCTTGTTTGACGTCTTCTCTTTGGTTGCCCAGAATTCGTACATGTAGTCGAAGGGTACCGAAGAACTATCCCTTAGCGCTTTCCTGAGGTGAGAATTGTCAAGAATGGATGAACCTACCTTGAATCCATTGTGAGTGGAATGAGAGACCTCCTTCAACCGGTAGTGGTTTGGAATGAACTTGAGGGTTTTGGCCTCGGCAATGGCTGTTGCTCTAGAGTCTTGTATTTGTTGCACGGTTGGGTTAGACATTGTTTCTGCTTAAGATAAAACATAAAAGTTGATACATACAGATAAGAATATCATGATGAATTTATACCTAAGCATTATACAAATGACATAATCCCTTAAGCTTTTAAAACACTCAAACATCCTTCATCCGGAATAAACATTGAATTCGGAATACACCTCTATCCGAAATAAACAAGTCTATCCGGAATAAACAAGGCTATCCGGAATAAACAAGGCTATCCGGAATAAACAAGTCTATCCGGAATAAACAAGGCTATCCGGAATAAACAAGGCTATCCGGAATAAACAAGTCTATCCGGAATAAACATGTCTATCCGGAATAAACAAGTCTATCCGGAATAAACAAGTCTATCCGGAATAAACAAGTCTATCCGGAATAAACGTCTATCCGGAATAAACAAGTCTATGCGGAAAACATGTCTATGCGGAAAAACCTGTCTATGCGGAATAACCAGTCTATGCGGAATAATCTGTCTATGCGGAATAACCTGTCTATGCGGAATAAAACGTCTATTCGGAATAAGCATTCTATGCGGAATAACATGTCTATTCGGAATAATCATTCTATGCGGAATAACATGTCTACTCGGAATAATCATTCTATGCGGAATAACATGTTTATGCGGAATAATCATTCTATGCGGAATAACATGTCTATTAGGAATAACTATTCTATGCGGAATATCTATGCGGAATATCTATGCGGAATAACATGTCTATTCGGAATACTCTTAGAAACAATTCGTTTATTCGGAATAACCTAAACACACCTTTTGATCGTTTAATCTAGGCTTAGATGTTCGTTTTAAGCATTCTAAAGGCCATCAAACTCATTCTAGTCCTATTCCGCGTGAAACCCAGGTAAACCCCAAATCAATTAACCCTAAATTAAGTCAAACGAACCCTAATTTGATTCACCTAATTAAAACGAATTAATTAAGTGGATTTAAAGGATTAAACGAGATTATGTACCTTAGAGATGAATGAGTTGGATTGACTGATTCAATTCGTGATGTTTTGTAAGTTTTGTTTGTGTGTTAATGGCGGTGAAAGAAAAACAGAAGAAAGAAAGAAGAAGAAAGAGACGGTGGGAGGGGGTATTTGACTTTGGTCAAACTTTTCAGAAGTTTGAACATTGACACTTTAGCCTCTTTCACTTTATTTCTTTTACTTATTATTCCTTGTCTTTTCATTTTTCTTTTCTAGTCACTAACGATCGTTAAACTTGCTAATCATCGTTAGACTTAGCCAACTTAACCTATCTTAGCTAACCTATTCACGACAAACTCACAAAAAAATACAATACGAATGCCAAAGCAATTTCAGCCATTAACCATTGAGCCAATTAATTTCCTCGAAGACTTTTGAAGACGTTTTGATGACGAAGACGATTTAACATTTTCTCCCCCTTAAACGATGACCCGTTTTCTATCTAAAGAGTTGTAGTCATTGTTTAACGAGGCACATGTTGATGAAAACATTTTTAATGTCTTTAAAAGATTGATTCGTGGTGGCAATAAGATTTCTCTTATTTAGACAAATTAATGCACTGAGACGTACACTAACTCGTGTTAGACCAAGTTATGAAGTAAACTTGATCCCTTTGCATGATTTGTCTTGTAAATCATGCCCGAGAAAATTAATTCCCGTTGTGAGCCAACCTTTTCCAAGGAAATACATGACTTTAATACGAAAAACGGGTTGCAGTCTGAAATAACTACAAGCCATAATGGGCATGTTTTAAAATGTACAACTTTTATACGGACTCTATTTATGGCGTCGTGTCAATATTGATCGACATTTCTAAAGCCGTAAATATTACCGTACTAAAAGACATGCCCGATTTTAAAAAAACGAAAAATATTTTTTGGATTTTCTTGATTTTATAATTTTTATGGTTTTTCTAGGTTTTATATATATTATTTTTTTTATGGTTTTTCTTGGTTTTATATTTTTGTATTTTTCTTTTTGTGGTTTATATATATACGATAATATACATGATCACGAACAAAGGATACGCATGAATAGTTTACCACCACTATTCAGCTGATTCTTCTGCCAATTCGTTGAGAGTCGCTGGAGAGAATGATTTCATGCCAAGCTTGTCGATCAAAAACTCGATTCATCCTCGATCTAAGGCTTTGGTGAACATATCTGCCAGCTGATACTCGGTGGTGACAAAATACAGCTCGATCACTCCGTTCTCCACCTGCTCTTTAATGAAATGGTAGCGAATGTCGATGTGCTTTGCCCGGGAGTGTTGAACGTAGTTGCAGCAAAGGGCAATGGCGCTCTTGTTGTCATAATACATCGGGATTTTGTTGAATCCTAAACCGTAGTCAGTTAGTTGTGATCTCATCCAAAGGACTTGAGCACAACAACCGGACATGGCAATGTATTCAGCCTCCGTGCTAGAAATTGCAGCGCTTTTCTGCCTTTTTGAAGACCAACTAATCGATCCGTCTCCAAGGAGTTGCACAGACCCAGAAGTGCTACGCCTCGTGTCTCGACACCCAGCATGATCGGCATCTGCGTATGATATTAAAGCAATAGAGGAATCTTTCGGATACCATAGACCACGATGAAGTGTTCCTTTGAGATACCGAAAGATCCTTTTAACAACATGTAGGTGCTTTTCGGTAGGCCGAGCCTGATACCGGGCACACATGCATACGGCAAATTGCAAATCAGGCCTGCTATCAGTCAGATAGAGAAGGGTGCCGATCATCCCACGGTAGAGTTTTGGATCGACAATAGTCCCATTCCTATCTTCATCTAACTTGGATTTCTCCACCATTGGAGTGTCCACGGGGTCACAATTTTCAAAGTTATATTTCTTTAAAGATTCTAGAGCATATTTGGATTGATTAATAAAGATGCCTCTGGGATTCTGAGAAATTTGTAATCCTAAGAAAAATGAAATTTTTCCCATCATTGACATCTGAAAGCGTGTGGACATTATCTTCTCAAAGCGTTTTAACAATTCTATGTTAGAGGCAGCAAATATTATATCATCAACATAAATTTGTACCAGTATCATGTCGTTGTCCTCCTTGAGAGTGAATCGAGTGGGGTCCACCTTGCCTTTTGTAGAATATTGATAAACTATGAATCTATGAAGTGGGTTGAAGATTTCTAGAGAGAGAAACTAGTGAGAGAAAGTGAGAGAGAACTATGTGTTTTTATTCAAATGATAAAAGTAGAATGATCAACAACCAACCCCTTTCCATGGTGGAAAGGGGTATTTATATCCAAGGCCAATATTGGGCTTGGGCCGACCCATGACAAGCCCATGGGTCGGTTTCTTACTTAACTTAATAAGCACACATTAACTACAAGCTATTACAACATTAATAATATTGTGGAGTGACCGATACTTCTAATATACGTTAAAACGTATTTCTAACACCTTTGGAGAAGCCTTCCGAAATGAGATATGTTGAAAGGAGATCATACCACGCGCGTGGAGCTTGTTTCAACCCATAGAGAGCCTTCTTAAGCTTGTACACATGATTAGGAAACTCCGTGCTAACGAACCCATCCGGCTGACTAACATAGACTTCTTCCCTTAGTTCACCATTCAAAAATGCCGTCTTCACATCCATTTGATAGACGATCATGTTCATATGAGCGGCATACGCAAGGAATAGTCTAATAGCTTCCAATCTTGAAACAGGAGCAAAAGATTCTTCAAAGTCGATACCCAAGGCTTGTTTGTATCCTCTAGCAACCAATCTAGCCTTATTCTTCAAGACTGCACCCATCTCATCGAGAATTCAACCAATCTAGCCTTATTCTTCAAAGTCGATACCCAAGGCTTGTTTGTATCCTCTAGCAACCAATTTAGCAAACTCTATCTATGGTCCCCGGGATTTGACACAAAACCAAACATAATTTCGGATTATGTTGATTCTCATCTCCCGGTACACGAACTTTCAAAATAGCATAACTTTTGACTCGTTTGGAGTCGTAAGCTCTACTTTATACCGAAACGAAGCTAAGACAAAGCTCTACATCTAAATCCTATGTTTATGACCTGTTTACAAAGTTAAACCCACGAAAAATATGCTTGAACAATCTGCCTAAATGTTTCTACTTCAAAATCACCCTAACACTTGATTTCAATCCAATCCAACATTACCTAGACCTATTCTAACCACTTATGATCATACCTTGAAGAATATGGATAATCTTATGAATCAATGAAGTGGGTTGAAGATTTCTAGAGAGAGAAAGTTAGTGGAGAGAAAGTGAGAGAATATGTTTTCTTTATTCAAAATAAGTGTCTGAAACAACCAACAACCAACCCCTTTCCATGGTGGAAAGGGGTATTTATATCCAAGCCATTATTGGGCTTGGGCCGACCCATGACAAGCCCATGGGTCGGTTTCTTACTTAACTAATCAAGCAAACATTAACTACGAGCTATACAACATTAATAATATTATGGAGTGACCGATACTTCTAATATACGTTAAAAACGTATTTCTAACAATCTCCCCCTAAGGGAGGTCACTCCACGTTACACAGTTCTAAACCTAGCATACTATACTAAGTCTTCATTCTTCAGCTCGTAGTCTTTTCTTCTTTTCTTTTTGTTGTGAATATGTTGATTTGATCTTTTAGGCTTTGGCTTGAGAGCATTGTTCTTTTGACCAATCACGTACGATCTTTGCCTTCTTGTGAATCTTGCCTCCTCGTGACTCCATGTTCCACACACTTATGTCTTTTTGTTGAATTCTCGAAAGCTTTAGAGTTTGGTACAGCGGAAGACTTCATTTTGCACTTTCTTGAATTTTGCTGAACTTTGATGCAGAAAAACATAAGCATGTGGGAACGACTTCAGCAGGTACACCGCAACGCCACCGTCTTCGCAGCAACATGATAAGACACGAATGAAATGGCTTAGAACATTTCATTCTAAATCGGTAGCGTTTTACCTCCGATCGGTGAAGACCGTTGGACGATATTAGATATCGTACCTGTGACGGATAGTTTCAATTAAGTAACTTCCTGACAGGATTTCGCGGGTAAACCCGTTCTCTTTATTCGACGATCACTAAGCTTGACTGCGAACATAAAGAGTGAATCACTTGGATAAATTATCCTTGTGATTGAAGCCGTCAATTCATGAAACCTGGAACAAGTGAATTTCAGTTAAGATTTTCACCATCGTTGCTTTCCAGTTATCACGAGCTTAATTCATAAAGAATCTTGCACGTCACCTACTAAGTGCTGTTTGATGTTAACACTAGAAGGATTTCCACTCGTCATTGTAATCAATAGAGAGTCACTCTGAGTGTTCTGGCAAGATCATATGATAATGCGTAGAGGCCTGGAACGAGTTTAAGTTCAATTAAGAATTAAACCACTGTTTCTTTCCAGTTTTTCACAAGATTGGTTCTTAAAGAACCGTACGTGTAACCTACCATGAGCTTGTTTGATGTTGACTCAAGCAGGATTTCCATCTTCATTATAATACTTGCGTATTACTCGGATGTTCTGGCAATATTACAAGAATACTGCGTAGGACTCATAAAAATCTCTTACTTTTCACAGTGTGTGAGAAAGCAAGGAATAAATGGAAAGTGTCCTAATGAGCTGGCTCTAGACTCGATAGTGCGTTTTGATTTAGTGAGCGATGGCTGGAGAGGAGTGCCACCTTTTCAATATCAGTCTATTCGGAGTGAATAAACCAATAGATAACGTGTTGATCTCCGTGTGATTAAAACAAATACCTTTTGAGAGATATTTGAGTTAGCTGGGAAGGGTTGTGCATTGCATCACTGGGTCCATGATGTCTTTCTTCAATATCGAGAATCATTAACAAAAATGATCTCAATAGCATATGTATTGACCCGGTTTCTGCCTAAAGTTGTAAGGAGGGCTTCTTTCTTTACACCCTTTATCTTTACATTTCTTTTTCATTCTTCAACCCCTTCAGTACTTACCAATACATCATCACTAGCACCTTGTTGTGATTGTTCCAGTGCTAGCATCAGTAATTAGTCGGTACTCAGCTACGTTCACAATCTTTCTCCATCTTTCCTAGGACTTCTAATTCTATCTAGGGAATTGTCCTTGGGAAGATTCCATCGGCTCTGATGAATCATTGGACTAAACCTATTCCTACCACCCTTTTGTCACCACATTCGTCGTGAATTAAGCGTGTTTTGGGAAGGTATAGCCACCATGAAAAATCCTTGAAAATCACTTAAGGTACTTGTGATATTGAAATCAAAAGTTTTGTACCTTAGGTGTTTTGTTCATCAAAAACGCTCCCCCTTAACACGTGCTTTACACATATTAAGTTGGATTATCGTTAAGTCTTTTTCATCTTTTAGCCAAGTATCATTTAAGTCTCCTTAATCCCATTTTCTCCCCTTATCCAAAATGTTAACCATTAATATTTGGGATATTGAATGGATTAACCGGTCTTTGGGTAAAAATGAAATCGATGTTTGGCCATAGAACATGTTAATGCTCCCCCTTAAATTAATAAGGGATAGTTGTAGTGCTTTAGTATGATATATTTTAAAAGATTTAGAATCTCGTGAGAAATTCTTGAAAAATTATCATACCTTAACACTACATCAAGCCGTAAAAGCACAATATTCACAAATTTACATATTCACAATTAAAAACCAATATAAAGTGGACCTGAAATGTACGACCCATTAGATGGATCGTTGCAGTAACTTGTGGTGCACTCCATATGGTCTACCACCAACGAACCTTTCTAAGCTCCTCATCAATCTACGTTCCCGGAGCTTTTGATCAATCTTCTTGATCACATACTTCGCCATTTTCCGATAACCCGGATGCCAGTCCTCAGTCATCTCTAATAACGACCCACCAGAATTAAGATGCTCCAATTTTCCTCTGACGTAAATGAGAGTCCCATCACTGTACTTATAAAGCTCACCTACCCTCGTAAACTTCATTATCCCACGACTGTTCAAGTAGAAAATCCCGTAACTCGGAACAGAAATGCCGGTATAGGGACATCTTGTGACATGTTGAGGTAGAACTTGGTTCATTGGACGGGTGAGGTTAAGCTTCCTTTGGTAGCTTTCGACTCCCAATTGAAGATCTTCAACTCGTTTCTTGATAACAACGCTTCGTGTGAACATACGAAGTGCTGTATTCAAGGCAATGATGTCTTCACGAGCAATATGGGTGAGTTGATCCCGGGTCATCATAAGCAACATGTCTTCGATATCCTCAAGGCGAATGATAGAAAAATCTCCCTGCTGGATTGTGTATTCTCTGTCATCCTCCCTTTTTAGACGAATCTCCGTCACATGATAATAGCCATTCTTGGCTTCAGTTTTCACCCCTAAAATACTGGAGATACGAATATCGAATCTCACGTTCCTTCTAGAATTGGCTAAGCAGCAACCTCTGTACGCCCTTTTGACTCGTTCGTCCTAGTGTGATGCACCTATGACAGCATACATATCATAATTACGATTTACCTTTGGGACCCAGAGTCGGTTTAACTTTTCCTCGATCCAGGGTATTGTCCCCCAGTTAGCAGCTTTCAGCAAGGTCAGGGAGGTTGCGTACTTTGATGAACCCTTGAGGAGATAATCAAGATCATAGGTGACGAAGAAGTCGAGAGCAATTTGATTATCTTGAGAAGGATCCAGTGGAGGTGGAGCTCTTTCTGATTCATGGAGGCCTGGCCTTTGAACGGTATTAACAGCTTTCAGGACCTCGTCAGCATAATACTCGTACTCCATGCGGCTTAACCTGGTTTTTGCGTGAATTCTCTTATCCTTTAACGCTCTCTTCACCAAAGACGGAGTGACCGAAGATTTATACTCATGAGCCAGAAATGCACACAAGTCTATCGGACTATGGATACGGAGAAATAGAACATCTCTGTCAGCGTCTGATAGGTGTGAAAACACCCATCCTTTTTACCACTTAATTGCAATAATAACCGAGCCAAAACGTGTATTTTATGTCATTTATGTCGGAATTATGCGTGGTTTGTGTTTTTGTTGTAATTTAGGACGAAAAGGTGAAAAGTGGAGAAAACACGGCATTTACGGGCTTTTATCGAAGAAAACGACAAAAGACGAAGTCAAGAGATCAAGAGTGGAAAAAGAACGGAAGTCCAAGACCAATTCTGAAGATTTATCGAAGAACAAGTCAAAAGACGGAAGTTTACTAAAAAGCCGAAGAACTCGAGTCTAATAAATAAACAAATTATAAGACAAGTTTTAGTTAATCCCGAGACAAAGTCGAAAAAGTCGAAGAGCTTTAAAGACAAAAAGACGTGAAGAAAGAAAGAAAGAAAAGAAGAAGACACCAACCACTTCCCTTTCCTATATATACCCTTCATATCACCACATGAAAGGGGGGAGTCATTTTTAGATTAGTTTAGTTGTAGGAGTAGGATTAGTTTTAGAGAGAGAAAGTGACAGTTTCTCTCTCTAGAATTTTAATCTTTCATCTTTTATCTTTCTTGTTTTTAATCAAAACTTTTAAGTTTAATCTTGTCTTAATCTTCATGTTATTAATCTTTCTTGTTAATCTTCATCTTGTTTTCATCATCTTTTTCATCTAGTTCTTATTTTAAGTTTTGATCTTTAAAGTTCATCTTTTTATATTTTGATTCTAAAAGTTTGTTGATTTTAAGTTTGATAAGTTGATGTTCGAGCTTATTTAGTCATTTTTCATTAATGATTCGTATTAGTTTTGGTTTGAGCTTATTCCAATAGCTTAATACCATTTCCTTTATTTTCGGATCAAAGAACCCATCGGAAAGGGTTTTACAACCTTTTTCCGACCATAGATTCCGACCAAGTTACCCCACTTTCCGATTGAGTCCAATCGGAAAGGGGTTTCCATTTTCCGATTGGCTTTTGTATATTCCGACGGTAAGGGTTAGTGCTATTCCGATTGGTTCATTTCCTAGTCATTCCGATTGAGTCCCTTTTCTTCAATATTCCGATCAGGCACAATCTTACACATTCCGATTGGTAATCTCATGTGTATTCCGATCAATCATCAATTCCCATCCGATCGAAATACTTTCCGATCGGGACATTTTTTTTGGTGTATTCCGATTTGGGTGCATTTGACTTGTTTTGATGTTTTGTTTTAGTTAAAGTGTAAATTTTTCTCGTTTTATGGTTAGTCTATTTTAATTTCGTTCCGCATTTTTACTTTAATTGTCAATTTACTTTTTCGCTAAGTTTTACTTTTACGTCATTCAAGTTCTCGTCATTCATTTTTAACGCTTTAAATATTGCACCGTTTTATGTTTCATTTAGTTTTAGTTTTAATTTCTCGTCATTAATTATTAAGTCTTGCACATTTATTTTCCAAACCCAAAAATATTGTTTCACCAAGAACAACTAATCTCACACAATTAACCGGAAATCAATTCGAAGAGATACCGAGAAAACGAACTTTTAACCTAGCAAAATCTCAATTTCAAATGGCGCCGCTGCCGGCTCTTTTCGTGAGGATCGAAAGTTTTTTGTGAGAGAAGCGTTGGCTTTTGGGACCCGTTCACTTGTGAACGTTATTTTTCTTGTCTAGAATTTTCAAAAATCCAAAAACATTTGAAAAATCTTTAAAAAGCATTTCTTTTTCAAAGTTTTGCACCAAAAATATTCTTCTTGCTTATCTATCTTTCTCTATGGATTTTTATGACAATTGCGTCGGGTGCGGGAGACGATTGTACGGGAACGACTCTTGTCAATGGTGTACATGTGAGCGGTGCGGAAACGATATCAAAGATACACAATCAATACCAGGATTTTGTCCTTTGTGTCCCTCAATTAATTCGTCCTTTTTGAACCCACCTCCTCTTTCCCCGTGCATCTATTGTGGAAGCGATTCTCCTTGGCATGTTTCGTGCCCGGTTCAATACTCGTATGATTACGGGCAAGAACCAGGGTACAATTATAACAATGAAAATAACTATCCACAAGACGCACCCGACTTTTCTCCTCACCCTTCTTGCCAAATTTGTGGGGGTCCTCATGATACTTCTTATTGTCAACCGATAAATTATTATGAGCAAAATCCGTGTCCTCAGTTCTCTTCTCCAATGGATTATTATGAACCAAACCCGGTTTCTAATTCTTCTCAACCGATGAACTACTATGAGCCACCACCATGCTATAATTCAGGTTTTCAACATTTCGAACCCCCACAACACATCATCGATCATCAACCCTCCTTCGAACAATTGAGCTCTAATGAACAACGGGACAATCTGGTTCAACAAGTTCAACAAATTCAAGTAGCTTGGAACAAGATCATCGAAAAATATCAAGAGGATCAACGACAGGAGCAAATATCGAATATCGAGACTTATACTCCTCCCCCGGTGTATCCATACTATTACGATGATGATGACGATGAGCCTACTATTTCTTGGAATGACCTTACTGCTCAATGTCCTAGTGCTATCGTCATCCCTCCTCTCAATATCCCAAACGTGTCTACGGATTGTGATACATTGAATGAGCTTGGTGATGTTGTTCTCGACAAAGTGTTGGATGATGAGGTTTGTGAAATACCAACTGCTATGGAGCCTGAAGACGACGTTGCTCTCACAGAAGAGGTCGATCCTAATGATGTCGATTTTTCTCCAAGCTATGAGAATTTCACTTTTGAAATTTCTCCATCCCCACCAGGAGATGCAGGCGATGACGATTTATTCTCTCCGGTTTACGAGAAGTTCACCGATCATCATGATCTTGTGGATGAGGTGGAAGACGTGCTTCTTCGCGATCGATTACGGAAAGTGCACCTTCTTATTGCTCAAATCGAAGCGTTGACTTCTCCTACTCTTTCCGAGTCTTTGCCTCCATCTATTCCCCCCGTTGAAGATAATGACCCATTGCTGGAAGAAATTGACATTCACTCCATACCACCAGGTAATGATGACGATGATATGGAGGGGGACATTATTTTTAATAATTTGCTGCAGGAAAATATTGTCCCAAGTCCCCCTCCCGAGCACCTTTCATCCTCCCCTTTAGCCACTATCACGGAGGATGAGTGCTTTGACCCGGGAGGTGCAATTCATTATGCTATGATTGATAACAATACGGCTTTGCCGTTTGCTCAGCATCTATTGTCTTCGGGGGAGGACAATGTGCTTACTCTACCCAACCCACCTCCCGTGGATCTTGAATTCACATACTATACGTATGTTGAGAGAACCTTTCTCCCTTTCAAGACTTATCCCACTGCCTCTCCTTTGTTGATGTCCTCCGGGAACGAGGACAAGGTCTTTGATCCCGGTATCACATTCGAGGTTTCCCCATGGACCATTTAATTCGGGGACGAGTCAGGCTCGTGACTCGGTCAACAAAAACAAGCGCTTTTTGGGAGGCAACCCAATTATCTATCTATTTTCACCATAAGTGTAGGGGGGAGCCCCGTGGTGTTCTTGCTTTCTTTCTTATCATGTGCAGGGATTAGAGCTTCAAAGACACACTCTTGATGACTTTTGACGAACCGTGACTCCGTGTTCCCTTCTCCCCGGTTCTATCCTAAACTCTTTTCGATTCACTATTTTATATTTTCTCAATATTAAAATAGGAATCTCTTTAGTTGTCTCTTCCTTAGCGAGATTTAAACAAAGTGCACAATGTCCTAAGTGTAGGGGAGTTTACTCCCACATGCTTAAACATTGAGGACAATGTTTATATTAAGTGTAGGGGGGACTTCTATCGAAGTTAAGTGGTTCCTTTCCTTGTATTTGTCCTCATTTTAACCGGAAAATTTGATTTTTCGACATTTTTCAAAATTTTTAATCTATGTTGGCCTAGTTGTATAGTTGTATTTTCCTTTGTTATGTTTATTTTCTTTCCATTATTAGAATAAATGTTTAAATAAGTGGTTTTAATTTTCAAACGTTGTGAATCTTTTGACTCAACCCGAGTTTACTTACCTAAGTTACTCTAGCTAGTATCCTTAACGTATTTAAGTCAAGTTTTGCTAGGCTTTTATATAGGGAGCTATAAAACGCGAAAGTCTTAACTCTCACAGGTTAAGAACAAGAACTTTTCGCAAGTTCCTATAATTGATCCTGGAGAGTCGTTTATCAAGGGAACTTTAAAATGCGATTTCTAAACTTGAAAAAGTCTAAGAATTTGCAAGATCCTATAGGCGACTCGAAAACCCAAAACTTTGATTTAATAGGCTAAGTATCCACGAGTCTCATTCCTTGAGATTTTAAACTGTGGAGAACGAGAGATGATAGAGCCAATTATAAGTCCGGTATTCTTTCGTGAATTTATGTGAGTTAATTATAAGCCTATTCTCCCATCGCTTGCTAATAAATTTATCTGCTAATAAATAAGGTTGTACGATTTGAAAAGTTACTTAGCTTATAGCCCCAGATCGTTTAAAAGTTGCTCGGTAATGACGAGAGTTCATAGCCAAGGCATAACTTATGAAGCGGGGTGCGAAGATTGGCAAGTCCGAAAAGGCCCTAACAAGGCATGAGGGCTACATTTTGTTGCTAAAGATCCAAAAGTGATGTGAAGAATCATTTATCAAAAATCAATATGAAGGATCGAGACACACGACGAAAAGCAAGAACTCCCCAAAAGTCATGGAGAAGTCTATCCGAAAAGACCCTAACAAGGTATGAGGATAAATAGATCCAAGTCCTAAAAGGAGGCGGATCGTTGTATATCAAAGTCCAAAATAAAGATTGGAGAAAAATGAAGAAGTCGTGGTCCAAAGATTAAGAATCTCTCAAAAACTTCAAGTGAAGAAACTCCTATTATGAAGAGAAGACCATAATTTCAAGAACGTCTCTCGAAGATTCGAAGTATGAAGTCGCTGCCAAATATCGGCCCGAGAAAGGTCTCAAATCGCGAACCAAGTTATGCCAAGATATGAACTTTCTGATATTCCGAGAAGCAGTTTTGAAAGATTCGGTCCTTTAGCTAACTATTGATTAAATCGTTCACCTTATTTTCGGACTAAATAACTATCGAAATAAGTCAAACAATGCATCCTCGTGATCATTCAAGACAAAAATAAAATATAAGAGATACACCTAGGAATAAGGGAGTCTAAGTGAATAATTGGCCCACATGAGTTCGTGTTAGTTTGCTAACTTATAATAACAATGATCTCGTTTTTAAGCTTGGTTTGGAGAAAGTGAAAACTTGAGGATGATGATCATTCACGACATTTTCAAAACCCAAGGTATGTTTTTGATTTCTTTACTTTGTATGTTTATAATTTTCTATTTCTTTAATAAAGGCCAATGTGGATTGATTATGATGGAAAAGGTAATCTTGCTTTGTAACTAATGCATTGCATGAGGACATTGCAATGGTTAAGTGTAGGGGATTTGATAGGTGTGAAAACACCCATCCTTTTTACCACTTAATTGCAATAATAACCGAGCCAAAACGTGTATTTTATGTCATTTATGTCGGAATTATGCGTGGTTTGTGTTTTTGTTGTAATTTAGGACGAAAAGGTGAAAAGTGGAGAAAACACGGCATTTACGGGCTTTTATCGAAGAAAACGACAAAAGACGAAGTCAAGAGATCAAGAGTGGAAAAAGAACGGAAGTCCAAGACCAATTCTGAAGATTTATCGAAGAACAAGTCAAAAGACGGAAGTTTACTAAAAAGCCGAAGAACTCGAGTCTAATAAATAAACAAATTATAAGACAAGTTTTAGTTAATCCCGAGACAAAGTCGAAAAAGTCGAAGAGCTTTAAAGACAAAAAGACGTGAAGAAAGAAAGAAAGAAAAGAAGAAGACACCAACCACTTCCCTTTCCTATATATACCCTTCATATCACCACATGAAAGGGGGGAGTCATTTTTAGATTAGTTTAGTTGTAGGAGTAGGATTAGTTTTAGAGAGAGAAAGTGACAGTTTCTCTCTCTAGAATTTTAATCTTTCATCTTTTATCTTTCTTGTTTTTAATCAAAACTTTTAAGTTTAATCTTGTCTTAATCTTCATGTTATTAATCTTTCTTGTTAATCTTCATCTTGTTTTCATCATCTTTTTCATCTAGTTCTTATTTTAAGTTTTGATCTTTAAAGTTCATCTTTTTATATTTTGATTCTAAAAGTTTGTTGATTTTAAGTTTGATAAGTTGATGTTCGAGCTTATTTAGTCATTTTTCATTAATGATTCGTATTAGTTTTGGTTTGAGCTTATTCCAATAGCTTAATACCATTTCCTTTATTTTCGGATCAAAGAACCCATCGGAAAGGGTTTTACAACCTTTTTCCGACCATAGATTCCGACCAAGTTACCCCACTTTCCGATTGAGTCCAATCGGAAAGGGGTTTCCATTTTCCGATTGGCTTTTGTATATTCCGACGGTAAGGGTTAGTGCTATTCCGATTGGTTCATTTCCTAGTCATTCCGATTGAGTCCCTTTTCTTCAATATTCCGATCAGGCACAATCTTACACATTCCGATTGGTAATCTCATGTGTATTCCGATCAATCATCAATTCCCATCCGATCGGAATACTTTCCGATCGGGACATTTTTTTTGGTGTATTCCGATTTGGGTGCATTTGACTTGTTTTGATGTTTTGTTTTAGTTAAAGTGTAAATTTTTCTCGTTTTATGGTTAGTCTATTTTAATTTCGTTCCGCATTTTTACTTTAATTGTCAATTTACTTTTTCGCTAAGTTTTACTTTTACGTCATTCAAGTTCTCGTCATTCATTTTTAACGCTTTAAATATTGCACCGTTTTATGTTTCATTTAGTTTTAGTTTTAATTTCTCGTCATTAATTATTAAGTCTTGCACATTTATTTTCCAAACCCAAAAATATTGTTTCACCAAGAACAACTAATCTCACACAATTAACCGGAAATCAATTCGAAGAGATACCGAGAAAACGAAATTTTAACCTAGCAAAATCTCAATTTCAGCGTCTGTGATTGGATCATATTTAGCAGCTGCCGTGATCCAAGCTTGTGGCGGTGCAGTTTCATCAATCTCTAATGTGTCCGCCCAGTCCCGTGTGCTTGACTCAGGAACAATAGATTGTGGTTCTTGTGGCAGAGGAGTAGAAACATGAACACTTGCTGGTTCTGATTCAGGCATCTCGGCGGTGTCATGAACAGGCGAGTGTTGTGCAGCTTCAGGTTCAGTTACTGATTCTGCAGTCACAGGAGCAACAAAAGAACTAACAGGGTTAGTGGTAACAGGTATAGACACAGCAATAGATGTACCGGGAATCGATGATGCCATAGTAGCATTCACATCATGGCGCCACTTGGATCGTCTTGATTCTGTTGAGGTGGATTTTTCCTTTTACGCAGCATCTTTCTGTGACTTGGTACCAGACTTAGATGGTTTCTTTGTGCTGGCAACCTTGTCCCCCGTTTCAGGCTGTTTACCATCATCATCCTCATCGTCATCCTCGTTTCTTCCCTTTGCACTCTCCTCATTTCGATCACCCCCATCACTACCATCATCATCATCATCATCATCCTCATCATCATCACCATCATCATCTTCTTCTTCTTCTTATTCTTCTTCTTCTTCTTCACTGTCACCCTCTTCTTGTTCACTATCATCCTTTTCCTCCTCAGGCAGAATGTGGTAAGGTACCACACTTCCAAACATCTTGAACAACCGATCATCCTCCATGATAGCGTCATTTAGTGATTTGTAGAGAGTCCGTTGAACTTTAGACTTATCAAAAGATCCAACTTCCCTCATACGAGCTTTGAGGATCTTCTTTAATTCAAAATCCGTTAGGTCATATGCGATTTTGTAAGCGGATTCAGAAGGATTGGATGACTTAATCATCAAGTTATCAGCCGCGAGTGTCTTCAACTCATCACGCAGTTTTGGCATAAGGGACTCAACGGATTCTTTCACTCTCTCTTCAATAGAAGCTTCAAGTGTTTCTTTCTGCTCCTTGTATTTATCCTTCATAGCTTGAAGTCTCGTGATTCGTGCTGCATACTTATCAGCTTCAGCCTTTTTTACCTGAGCAAGTTCTTCTGCATGAGCTTTACGTGTCGAATCCATTTCTGCAGTGAACTTAGCTAGCATCTCTTCTTGGGCTTTCTTTGAGGCTTCTTCACTTTGTACTCGTCTAAGTAACTCTTGGCGAAGTTCATTCATCTCTCTTCTTTGATTATCCGTGTGTTTATCCAAGAGTTCTGCCATTACAAATGCAGCAATTGAAGATGATGCAGAGCTGCTCTGGGTTGGTTGAAGAGGCTCGGTTGTGACTACAGTACTTAGGATGGAAGTTATTGGAGGTGGAAGGAATGGTGTTGGAACCGGTCGGGTTGGTAAGGGCTGTATTGGTGGAGGTTGAGTTACTAAAGGTTGAGTAGGTACCATGATTGTAGGAGCACCGGACTCCTTTTCAACACTTGCTGAAGCAGGGATGGATGTCTCCTTCGAAGTAGAATACAGTTCAGGTGATCCAAACTCATCAATATCCTCTGGCTCCTCGTACTCTTCTTCAATATTTATTTGTGCACCCGAACCACTACCGCCCGTGTCTCTCCTACTCTTTTCAATAGCTATCTTCATTAATTTTCTCTCAGCCTTGTCAAGAGTAGGATCGACATCTACATCTTCTTCGTCATGTAGAACAAACTCATCAGCAGTGCTTTTTCCCTTCTTAGCCTCAGTCTTCTTCTTTTTGGTTTCGGGTTCAGATAAAGCAACTGTTTGCTTGCGTTTACCTTTACTCTTGACCGTAGTAGACGAGTCTTCTCCTGTCTGAAGTCTTGCTTTTAGCTTCTTGATTTCTAGTAGCAGTAGTTTGTAATCAGCAGAAGCTTTAATTTTATCCGTCAGAAGATAATCGGGAATAGGACCAGGAATAACAGCACCAGATGGTCCTTCATGCCTTAGATCCACAGTGTGATCAGCCTCTTCAGTATGATGACGACTTGTTGCATGCTTATCAATAGTAACATCATTCTTCATAAAATAATTAATTATAAGCTTGATAAACCGAGGGTAAGGAAAGAAATTAGTCTTCAGCTTCTTGTTTTGGAAGAGTTGAAAGTTAAATTCTTCCCATAACAATAATGCATAATCTGCATTTGAGCCTTTGTACATTCCATGGAAGATGTTCATGATTGGACCACGCACCGCATCATGCCCAGATGTTTTAGGTGTAAGACATCTACTGAGAATACCCAAGATTGCTCTCCAAGGTTGACCTACTTTAGCAGTGGTAAAATCAGACACAACTCGTATGTCAGGACATCCAAGAGCCTCGAACATCTCCATGAGTTCGTCTTTGGTAGGATCCCTCGAAAATGACATACCTTTGGGTGTATCCCGTATTCCAAAAATCTTGCGGAAATCTGAAACTGTGAGTGTCTGTTGCTTGTTGTCGAGAGTGAAGGTGATCTTGTTTGAAGTACTTTCCTTGGTAGCCCAGAACTCATACATGTAATCATATGGCACCGAGGCAGTACTCCTTAAAGCATTCTTGAAGTGAGAGTGATCAAGAATTGCTATGGCGACTTTAAATCCATGGTGAGTGGATTTTGAAACTTGCTTCAGCCGGTAATTGTTTGGTATGAACTTGAGGGCTCTTGCTTCGGCAATTGCGGCTGTTCTAGCATCTTGGAGTGCTTGTACTGTTGGATTAGTCATCGTATCTGCTTAAGATAAGACATAAAAGGTTGATGCACAAAAAATATATAGATATATATATATCATTATGACTTCTAAGCATAACACATTTCAACAAGTAATTATAACAAGCAAACAACTATCAATCAAACAACCCTTCATCCGGAACTTTTCATCCGGAACTCTTCATTCGGAACTCTTCATCCGAAACTCCTTCATTCGGAACTCTTCATCCGGAACTCCTTCATTCGGAACTCTTCATTCGGAAGTTCTTCATTCGAAACTCTTCATTCGGAAGTTCTTCATTCGGAACTCTTCATTCGGAAGTTCTTCATTCGGAACTCTTCATTCGGAACTCCTTCATTTGGAACTCTTCATTCGGAACTCTTCATTCGGAAGTTCATTCGGAACTCTTCATTCGGAAGTTCGTTCGGAACTCTTCATTCGGAAGTTCGTTCGGAACTTTTCATTCGGAAGTTCGTTCGGAACTATTCATTCGGAAGTTCATCCGGAACTCCTTCATTCGGAAGTTCATCCGGAACTTCTTCAATCGGAAGTTCATCCGGAACTTCTTCATTCGGAAGTTCATTCGGAAGTTCATCCGGAACTTCTTCGTTCGGAAGTTCATCCGGAACTTCTTCATTCGGAAGTTCATTCGGAACTTCTTCATTCGGAAGTTCATTCGGAACTTCTTCATTCGGAAGTTCATTCGGAACTTCTTCATTCGGAAGTTCACTCGGAACTTCTTCATTCGGAAGTTCATCCGGAACTTCTTCATTCGGAAGTTCATCCGGAACTTCTTCATTCGGAAGTTCAAAAGCCTTGTTCATCCGTAAGTTCTAAACGCACCCTATTGATGATTATTCTAAGCGCGATTGTGAGTTTTAAGGCATGCTAAGACAACAAAACATCTTTCTAAGGATATTCCGAGTAAAACCCACCTAAAACCCTAATCAATTAATCTCGAATTTAGGCAAACGAACCCTAATGTGATAATCTTGATTACCCGAGTCAATTAACTTGATTAAATGATGAATTAGGAGAATTATAAATTAAAGATTCGATGTTTGTACCTTTTAGATCGAATGAAACGGATTGAGTGATTGAACCACGTTTTGGAGAAAGCTTGTGTGTGTGTTAATGGCGGAAAGAAAAGATAAAACTGAAACAGTGAAGATGAAAGAACGGGGGGGGGGGGGGTTTGGTTTGACTTAGGTCAAAATTTTTATAACTTTCTCCCTTAGTCATTTTAAATCCCTATACTTTTCTTTTCTTTTCCTTTTCGGTTTATAACTTTTCCCGTCTCCCTAACTATTGTTAAATTTCGCCAACTTAACCTTTACACAACTTAAGCATCGCAACCTATTAGCAAATCTCTAAGATCTTAAAGCAATTCCTATCACATTGAGCGAGCACAAGTCCTATTCTAAAGCAAGACCACTCATTAGCCAATTAATTTACCACAAACACTTTTGAAAATCGTTTTGATGACGAAAATGATTTAATATTTTCTCCCCCTTAAACGATGACCCGTTTTCTATTTAAAGAGCTGTAGTCATTGTTTAAAGAGTCAAATTTTGATGAAAGCATTTCCAATTAATATTTTGAAAAAGATTGATTCGTGGTGGCAATAAGATTTCTCTTATTTTGACAAATTAATGCACTGAGACGTACACTAACTCGTGTTAGACCAAGTTGTAAAGTAAACTTGATCCCTTTGCATGATTTGGCTTGTAAATCATGCCCGAGAAAATTAATTCCCGTTGTGAGCCAACGTTTTCCAAGGAAATACGTGACTTTAATGCGAAAAACGGGTTGCAGTCTGAAATAACTACAAGCCATTATGGGCATGTTTTAAAAATGTACAACTTTTATACGGACTCTATTTATGGCGCCGTGTCAATATTGATCGACATTTCTAAAGCCGTAAATATTACCGTACTAAAAGACAAGCCCGATTTAAAAAAAACGAAAAATATTTTTGGTTTTTCTTGATTTTATAATTTTTATGTTTTTTGTAGGTTTTATATTTTTTATGAATTTTCTTGGTTTTATATTTTTGTATTTTTCTTTTTGTGGTTTATATATATACGATAATATACATGATCACGAACAAAGGATACGCCTGAATAGTTTACCACCACTATTCAGCTGATTCTTCTGCCAATTCTTTGAGAGTCGCTGAGTGAATGATTTCATGCCAAGCTTGTCGATCAAAAACTCAATTCGTCCTCGATCTAAGGCTTTGGTGAACATATCTGCCAGCTGATACTCAGTGGTGACAAAATACAGCTCAATCACTCCGTTCTCCACCTACTCTTTAATGAAATGGTAGCGAATGTCTATGTGCTTGGCCCGGGAGTGTTGAACGTAGTTGCAGCAAAGGGCAATGGCGCTCTTGTTGTCACAATACATCGGGATTTTGTTGAATCCCAAACCGTAGTCAGTTAGTTGTGATCTCATCCAAAGGACTTGAGCACAACAACCGGACATGGCGATGTATTCAGCCTCCGTGCTAGAAATTGCAGCGCTTTTCTGCCTTTTTGAAGACCAACTAATTAATCTGTCTCCAAGGAGTTGCACAGACCCAGAAGTGCTACGCCTCGTGTCTTGACACCCAGCATGATCGGCATCTGCGTATGATATTAAAGCAATGGAGGAATCTTTCGGATACCATAGACCACGATGAAGTGTTCCTTTGAGATACCGAAAGATCCTTTTAACAACATGAAGGTGCTTTTCGGTAGGCCGAGCCTGATACCGGGCACACATGCATACGGCAAATTGCAAATCAGGCCTGCTAGCAGTCAGATAGAGAAGGGTGCCGATCATCCCACGGTAAAGTTTTGGATCGACAATAATCCCATTCCTATCTTCATCTAACTTGGATTTCTCCACCATTGGAGTGTCCATGGGGTCACAATTTTCAAAGTTATATTTCTTTAAAGATTCTAGAGCATATTTGGATTGATTAATAAAGATGCCTCTGGGATTCTGAGAAATTTGTAATCCTAAGAAAAATGAAATTTTTCCCATCATTGACATCTGAAAGCGTGTGGACATTATCTTCTCAAAGCGTTTTGACAATTCTATGTTAGAGGCAGCAAATATTATATCATCAACATAAATTTGTACCAGTATCATGTCATTGTCCTCCTTGAGAGTGAATAGAGTGGGGTCCACCTTGGCTTTGGAGAAGCCTTCCGAGATGAGATATGTTGAAAGGAGATCATACCACGCGCGTGGAGCTTGTTTCAACCCATAGAGAGCCTTCTTAAGCTTGTACACATGATTAGGAAACTCCGTGCTAACGAACCCATCCGGCTGACTAACATAGACTTCTTCCCTTAGTTCACCATTCAAAAATGCCGTCTTCACATCCATTTGATAGACGATCATGTTCATATGAGCGGCATACGCAAGGAATAGTCTAATAGCTTCCAATCTTGAAACAGGAGCAAAAGATTCTTCAAAGTCGATACCCAAGGCTTGTTTGTATCCTCTAGCAACCAATCTAGCCTTATTCTTCAAGACTGCACCCATCTCATCGAGTTTAACCTTATAAACCCACAACAAAGTAAGGATGTTAACCTTGTCAGGGAGAGGAACTAATTCCCATACTTCAAGTCTTTGGAATTCATTTAGTTCCTCCTGCATGGCTTCAATCCAAGATGATTGAGTCATAGCCTGTTGCCAATTTTTAGGTTCAACTTCAGAGAGAAATGCATCAAAGTAGCAATAGAGTGCACTCTCTTGTAATTGATGGCGTGTAGAGACTGGTCGATCGAGACTTCCAATGACATTCCTAATTGGGTGAACTTTTGTCCATTTGGTGCTATGTTTTTCAATCCGAGGTGGTCTGGAGTGAACAATAGAAGGAGCTTCTTCTGAGGTAGACGCGGCTGAAGGGTTTTCAGGTATCGGTACAACAAAGAAAGGAAGCTCTTGTAGGTGAGCATATTCCAGATCGTGATCAATAGAATCCTCTTCAACATCATTAGGTACAAGTAAGGGTGACGATTCAGGTGTAGTTTGAGAATCACTTGGTAAAGGTGCATCCGGTTCAATGTTAATTGAAGATGCATTAGATAAAGCTTCATTTGCTTGAGCAACAACTTCAGGAATTGGAGCTATCACTACAGGTGCTGGAACTTCATCATTTGGGGGATCAAAGAATTCATCAAACAACGGTTGAAACAGTTTATCCCACTCGGGTCTTGTAGGTGGTAAAAATGATGTAGAAGTAGGATTATTGGGAACTAATCCGGAACTAATAGCACCGGTTCCCATCTCATGAAGCGCGGGTTCAGAGCTGCGTTGCTCAGAAGCCATCGCTGTCAACTCATCGAAATCTACGTCCATAGTTTCTACTATCTTACCAAGACGACGATTGTAAATTCGGTATGCTTTCTTGGAGGGTGAGTAACCAATGAAAATACCTATATCGGCTTTCGGTTGAAGCTTGCCCAAGTTCTCACTATTAATGTTTGGATAACAAAGAGCCCCAAACACATGAAAAAATGAAACATCGGGTTTACGATCATGTAGAAGCTCGTAAGGTGTTTTTCCATGGCGTTTCCAAATGATAGAGCGGTTTTGGGTGAAACATGGAGTAGATATAGCTTCTGCCCACAAGAACAATGGAGCGTTCGCATAAATCAGCATAGTCCTAGCAGCTTCCATAAGCGTACGATTCCGTCTTTCAACGACACCGTTTTGTTGTGGAGTACGTGCAGCGGATGTTTCATGTGAGATACCAACTTCTTCATAGTAAGCACGAAGAGTCTGGTTGATGAACTCTGTTCCATTATCTGTACGAATACGGCGGACAGTAGTATTTAAACGTACCTGAATGAATTTCAGAAAAGTGATGATAGCCTTTGGTGCTTCATCCTTTGTACGTAAAAACCTTACCCATGTAAACCTGGAGAAATCATCCACAATAACAGAATGAATTTCTTACCATTCACACTTTCAGTTCTCATTGGCCCACAAAGATCCATATGCAAAAGATGAAGTTTTTCTTGATTGGTGTCTTCAGCTTTGGGCTTGTATGATTTCTTGGTACTTTTCCCCCTTGAACACGCGGAACATAAATGGTCCTTGTGAAATTTGAGCTTTGGAAGACCACGAACTAATTCGTTTTTAGCCAGATGATTAATAGCATCAAAGTTGAGATGAGATAATCTGTGATGCCATAACCATGACTTGGTCTTAGATGCTTTGGAGAGAAGACATACTGGAGAGGCGGCCATCATGTCTTGTAAGGACAAATTATAAAGATTTGCACCACGAGATCCCTTCAACAAGTCTTTTCCTTCCAAGTTGCGGATGAAACAAGTATGTTGTCGAAAAGCAACCTCTAGGTTGGAATCACAAAACTGTCCTACTGAAAATAAATTATGACCAAGACCTTCTACATAGTATACCCTTGAAATCGTAACGTTTCCAATCTGATATTCACCATACCCCATTATCTTTGCAATATGATCATTACCGAATTTAACCGTTCCAAGAAACTTGCTGACGAAATTTCGGAGCATCAAGCGATCTCCGGTCATATGCTTTGAACAACCGGAGTCCAAATACCAGAGGATGATTTGGACCACCTGAAAATATCACCAGACGAGGACAATGTATAGGTTTCGGAATCTTAATGTTCCTTGTTATTAGCAGGTACAGATTTAATAATCTTAGATTTGCTAACTTTAGGTTTCTTAGATTTCCTAGCCTTCTTCCTAGTTGGTGGTGTAGATTCTAGTTGGCTTAAATCCTGAGGTATTTCTGCACTGATAGGCACTATAGTGGGGGCTGACCTAATTAAAGGGCGCGGTTTCCATACTTTAGTGCTAGTGTGCCTAACTAAAGGACGCTGAGACCTAACCTTAATGGATGCATTCCTAGTTAAAGGGCACATTTTTCCATCTAATGTAAAGGTCCTACCAGTGGGACGCCATTGCCAGCCAACTTGGGTACGAGTTCTCCCAGTGGGCTTCCATTCAAGATTATTCCTAATGGCATTCATTTCATTCACATGATCAATAAGACACAAATCATGACGTTGGGAAAACATGCACTCATTACAATTCCAACAATTCAAATTAGAATTCACAAATGGTTTAGGCTTCTGCACAGGCGCAGAGCTTTTAGTCTTAGCAACATGATTCTTTTTATTTAAATCTGACATAACATTCCTATGGTGAGCTTCTACTTTCTTCTTGTTGGTACTACTAGTGGAGGGCTTGATCTTATCTTTCTTGAGTGGTGATCCTTTAGCCTTAGTAGACTCTTTTACTCCTGTAGAAGGCAAAGTGGGAACATTAGCAACAGATTTTAAAGGTGCCTTACTTGATGGTGCCAATGACGGTTTTGCTCCTGGGGTCTTATTGAATGGAGTTACAGCAATGGGTCGATTAGTGAGTAGTGCAGAACCCGGTTTACCTATGTATTGCAAATATGCTAAGCAATATTGAACTCGCTTAATATATTCATGAGCTGAATAAAAGTAACTGCTTGAGGGATCTAACTCATATAAATCATCTAAAATATCCCTAACAAGATCTACATGCTTAATTGCATTCCTCATATAATCATCGTAGGTAACCGGGTTTTTCTTATGGAGCGGGTTCTTATAAAGCACTACTGACTTGGTTGTTGGAGCACTAGAGGACGGTGCAGAGTTGGTAGCTAAGTTATTAACAGCTTCTTGTCGGGTGAGAAGAAGTGTCTCCTTTAACTCGGCCAAAACCATGTTTTTGTCAATGAGCTGGATATTTAAGTCAGAGATTTCCTCATACTTTAGGTTCAATTGTTCAACATAAGATTGTTGCTGTGCCGCATTAAAAGCGAAGCGTTCTTCTAGTGAACCATAAAGTTTGGACATTCCCTGTCTTGCACGATCCATCTCCCCTAGAATAGACGAAAGTCTAATTTCTAAGTCCTGGTTTTTAGACTCTGCAGCCTCTAGTTCCAATTTTAGTGTTTCATTTGATGACACATCTCTCTTTAATCTCATAATCTCTTCCTCTAATGCCTTAACTATTGCAATCATCTTGTCACTCGTCTCAACACTGTTTTCACAACTATTTGTTATCAAAAGATCCTCATTTTGAGTTTGTTGTTTTAATTCTAAAGATATACAATGTTGTTCAAGTTGATTAAAGCGTTTTGAAAGTAAATTGTAAGAATCTTGAAGCTTTAAAAATTCAGCGTTAGATTCGTGACAAGAATGATTATCTACCTCATTTACAGTATCAGCAACATTTACAGAGAGATCACACACATCATCACATATATTCACAGCATCATATTTAATCATAGCGGATGTAAGCTCATTCGAATAATTAACATTCACAGTAGTAAGCACATCACATGAAATTACTTGGGACAAGAATCGGTCATATTCGGATAAAATCTTTTCCTTTTCAATTAATTGTAGTTCGTAAGCGGTGTCCATTTCATAAAACACTTTTTGAACTTCTGCAATTTCAAACTCAAGATTTTCCGAAAGAGATGCAAAACTTCCTTTTAGACTTTCGACAAGCGGATTGATCTCATTCTTAAACACCTCGTTCATGTGTTCGAAAGCCCATTCTTCGGCGTTTAGGCCATTTGAAGTCGTACATTCCAAAATGACCTTGTCAAAACTAGCAAAGTATTGATTAATCTCTTGCAAGTTTAACCATACAGTGCTAACAGGTGGAAGATCCTTTGGAATTTCCTTAGGTCCTTCCATTTTGACAAGTGTAGGAAGTGTACTAGGGTTTTCTTCATGTAACATGTAGGTTGGTGCTGTGATGAGATCTTTATCCATATGGAAGCGAATTCTAAAATCCGTTTTTGCAAGCTCCTGATTCATTTTAAAATAATCACACTTGGGATATTTTGCAAAGTTGTATGACCGATTCTCATCAACTAGATCCTTATTTGTGCGATCATCGAAAATAACAATCGGGTCTAAGGCCAATCCTGATTGGGTTGCATTATAAAGTCTTGGACTATGGATAAAAGCTTGTTTTGCATACCGTGGGTTAGGGGGAAGGCCTTTTTGACGTGATAAGTTAAATTCTCTAAACGAAGCATCAAATAAGTGCACTAGTTGAGAGGCAGCGTATTGTCTTAAAAGCAAATAATCTAAACTTCTAATCTTATTAGCCGCATTAATTTCCATTTCATTCTTTTTAGACTCGAGTAACTCAAAATCCGTTTGAAGTTTGTGAAAATTAGTGACCACTAACTCTTTTTCTTTAAGTTCGTTAGAAAGATCTGCTCTTAAGGTTTCAATTTCTTGCAAATGACTCATTTGTTTGTTTCGAAAATGATCATATTCGGGATTTGTTAGAACAGTGGACGAAGGAATTAATTCTAAAGTTTGAACTTTTTCGTTGCACAAAGCAATCTCAGCAGCCAAATTCTTATTCTTAGCTAGGGTTTCTAAGAGTGCAGTATTCATTTGGCTAAGTAATGTAGCAGGAACCATGACCAAATCTTGTTGAACAGGAATATGCGTATGCGAAATGGCTCCCGGTTGTGATTCACTCAAAGTCTGGGGACTCACATTGATATTACTATCATTGATTGTCTCCTCATTTGAAAGACTCACCACCGAAGACTCATTCGGATCAGCACCCTCTTGCCCAACTTGATGTGGTTGAATACTAGTATCAGTGGTATTATCAGTGGTATTAGTAAGTACCTCAGATATTTTTTCTGGCCCTAAGCTAGAGATAGTTGCCATAAGAGCTGCCTGTGCAGATTGAAGTTCATCACAGTATGAATCATAAGCATCAAGATCATCTGCTTGGTATGCTGCATTCTGTGTGGTGACAACGTCTTGTTCAGCAATCCCTGGATCAGCAAGAAATGCAAGCTCCTCTTCATCAAGTTCCCTTCCTTGTGCCTGAGCGTTCACCAGATAAATCTTCTCTGCAAACCATTGACCATCCCTTCTCCTCTTGGGTTTTTTGCAATCCCTGGACATGTGACCTTCTTCCTTATAGTTGTAGCATGTAATCATTCTCAACTTGCCTGTGGAATTAGCCCGTGGAGGAGTTTTGACCATTGGAGCAGGATTGACCGTGCGTGCATTAGTGGTTGATGTAGTAGGTCTCCCCTGATAAGGTTGAATAGGTTGAACCATCACCCTGCCATTCTCAATAGTAGCTTGTTGGCGAGAATTGGATGAATTCCTCAGCTGATTGTTAGTAGGAGCTGGTCCTCTAAATCCTCGTGTGCTTAAAGTCCTTGTGAGATAAGCAGACATAGTGGCTAACACTTCAACTGGGTCAGTTCCTTGTTTGAATTCAGGAATGGGGACTTCATCATTATCACAATACAGTGCTTGGTCTTGTTGAGCGGCATAAGCACTAGAAGGAATACTCATGTGGTCAGAGTAGCTTGATGGATATGCTGCATTCTCTTGATAAGAAGAATATGAAGACTGAGCATAAGGTGCAATGCTTGCTGGGTGAGGTTGTGAAGCATATTGTGATGAAGGTGCATTAAACCGATATTGTTGCTGATGTGAGGTGGGTGGTTGCGGTAGAATCGAATATTGGGGGAAGCTTGGAGTCAGGTACGGTGATGGATGATAGGCTTGGTGTCCCATGATATAAGGAGTGTTGTTGTATGACAAGCTTGGTTGATTCGCCATCAAAGCTAAAGAATCAGGGTACATACCTCGAGGCGAACGGTGCATGATCACATGTTTCTCATGCTGCTGAAGAAAAGCATAGATTTGATCCAAATTACACTTATGCAAATCCCTGGTTAACTTAACATCGGTAATATACTCACCCCATTCAGCTTGAGGTAAAGTATTCAAAAACTTGGTGTTAACCTGGAATGGAGCAATCACGAGATTGTATACATTCAGATCATTCATGAGAGTAGTGAATCTGAAGTAGTAGTCGTGAAGCGTTTCCCCTGGGTTGTATGTGAATCTATCAAACAGATCATATAACTGACATTCCCTTTCCTGTTTGGTAAGAGACATACCTTTTAACAACACCTTTAGACGTTCCCATAAATCCTTTGCAACCGTATATTGACTGACCATTCGATAGATGTCATGTGGAAGAGCTTGGAGAATGGTTTGAAGAGCCTTTTCATCTGCATCGGCAACAAGTTGTTGAGCTGGTGTAAGTTCTTCAAACTCCCTTGGTCGAGTCACATTGTTAACCACGATGGTACCATAGTCAAGTGGACCATTTAGAATTGACTTAACCATAAGCCTCCCATATATCGGTTTTCCCTTAAGGTATGACATCATACGGCCTTGCCATGCTTCAAAGACTTCTTTAATGAGCATTGGAGGGCGATTACCCGTTCCCGTAATGACGGAAATGTCCGTAAGTGATGTCATCAGAGGCATTAATGAATTCGGATTCATTTTGATCACTTCAAAGAGACAAAGATTATCGGTTGATCGAGCAGTGAAGTAAAGTTTGTGAGTTGTGTTGAGTTTTTGTGTAAGAAACCAAGATTGAATCCTCTAAAAAAGTCGTCCAAAAAAACAAGTAAAATATCCCTTGGTTCGGAACAATTGTTGATTCGGAAGTGTTGATTCGGAAGATTTTGGCTTGGAACTCCTTGATCCGGAACTTTTGGTTCGGAAGATTTGATCCGGAACTTTCCTTGATCCGGAACTTTTGATTCGGAAGAACTGATCCGGAACTTTTCTTGATCCCGAACTTTTGGTTCGGAAGTACTGATGCGGAACTTTTCTTGATCCGGAACTTTCCCTTGATCCGGAACTCCCTTGATCCGGAACTTTCCCTTGATCCGGAACTTTCCTTTGATCCGGAACTTTCCTTTGATCCGGAACTTTTTCCTTGATCTGGAACTTTCCCTTGATCCAGAACTTTCCTTTGATCCGGAACTTTCCTTTGATCCGGAACTTTCCTTTGATCCGGAACTTTTTGATCCGTAACTTTTTGATCCGGAACTTTTGTTGATCCGGAACTTTTTGATCCGGAACTTTTTGGTTCGGAACTTTACTGGGAAACAGAAACTTGTTCGAGTAACAGTCGACTATAAATATGAAGAATAAACCCAGATTTTTACCAAGTTACCCAAAAAGTTTTGTGATTTCTACTAAAATAAGTAAAAACTAATACTTATCTACTAATCTCAATCACAAAATCACCAAAAACTCCAAGAATCAAGATGGGTCTTCTTAAAGAACACTAATACAATCAAAAACTAAATAACAACACAAATCATTACCTTAAATCACCCCATAGCTCTTGATACCAAATGTAGAATATTGATAAACTATGAATCTATGAAGTGGGTTGAAGATTTCTAGAGAGAGAAACTAGTGAGAGAAAGTGAGAGAGAACTATGTGTTTTTATTCAAATGATAAAAGTAGAATGATCAGCAACCAACCCCTTTCCATGGTGGAAAGGGGTATTTATATCCAAGGCCAATATTGGGCTTGGGCCGACCCATGACAAGCGCATGGGTCGGTTTCTTACTTAACTTAATAAGCACACATTAACTACGAGCTATTACAACATTAATAATATTGTGGAGTGACCGATACTTCTAATATACGTTAAAACGTATTTCTAACACCTTTGGAGAAGCCTTCCGAAATGAGATATGTTGAAAGGAGATCATACCACGCGCGTGGAGCTTGTTTCAACCCATAGAGAGCCTTCTTAAGCTTGTACACATGATTAGGAAACTCCGTGCTAACGAACCCATCCGGCTGACTAACATAGACTTCTTCCCTTAGTTCACCATTCAAAAATGCCGTCTTCATATCCATTTGATAGACGATCATGTTCATATGAGCAGCATACGCAAGGAATAGTCTAATAGCCTCCAATCTTGCAATAGGAGCAAAAGATTCTTCAAAGTCGATACCCAAGGCTTGTTTGTATCCTCTAGCAACCAATCTAGCCTTATTCTTTAAGACTCCACCCATCTCATCGAGTTTAACCTTATAAACCCACAATAAAGTAAGGATGTTAACCTTGTCAGAGAGAGGAACTAATTCCCATACTTCAAGTCTTTGGAATTCATTTAGTTCCTCTTGCATGGCTTCAATCCAAGATGATTGAGTCATAGCATGTTGCCAGTTTTTAGGTTCAACTTCGGAGAGAAATGCATCAAAATAGCAATAGAGTGCACTCTCTTGTAATTGATGGCGTGTAGAGACTGGTCGATCGAGACCTCCAATAACATTCCTAATTGGGTGATCTTTTGTCCATTTGGTGCTGTGATTTTCAATCTGTGGTGGTCTGGAGTGACAATTGTAGGAGCTTCTTATGAGGTAGACGCGGATGAAGGATTTTCAGGTATCGGTATACCAAAGAAAGGAAGCTCTTGTTGGTGAGCATATACCAAATCGCGATCAGTAGAATCCTCTTCAACATCATTAGGCACAAGTAAGGGTGACGATTCAGGTGTAGTTTGAGAATTACTTGGTAGAGGTGCATCCGGTTCAATGTTAATTGAAGATGCATTTGATAAAGCTTCATTAGCTTGAGCAACAACTTCAGGGATTGGAGCTATCACTACAGGTGCTGGAACTTCATCACTTGGGGGATCAAAGAATTTATCAAACAACGGTTGAAATAGTTTATCCCACTCGGGCCTTGTAGGTGGTATAAATGATGTAGAAGTAGGATTATTGGGAACTAATCCGGAACTAATAGCACCGGGTCCCATCTCGTGAAGCGCGGGTTCAGAGCTACGTTGCTCAGAAGCCATCGTTGTCAGCTCATCAAAATCTGCGTCCATAGTTTCTACTATCTTACCAAGACGACGGTTGTAAATTCGGTATGCTTTCTTGGAGGGTGAGTAACCAATGAAAATACCTATATCGGCTTTCGGTTGAAGTTTGCCCAAGTTCTCACTATTAATGTTTGGATAACAAAGAGCACCAAACACATGAAAAAATGAAACATCGGGTTTACGATCATGTAGAAGCTCGTAAGGTGTTTTTCCATGGCGTTTCCGAATGATAAAACGGTTTTGGGTGAAACATACAGTAGATATAGCTTCTGCCCACAAGAATAATGGAGCGTTCGCATAAATCAGTATAGTCCTAGCAGCTTCCATAAGCGTACGATTCCGTCTTTCAACGACACCGTTTTGTTGTGGAGTACGTGCAGCGGATGTTTCGTGTGAAATACCAACTTCTTCATAGTAATCACGAAGAGTCTGGTTGACGAACTCTGTTCCATTATCTGTACGAATACGACGGACAGTAGTATTTAAACGTACGTGAATGAATTTCAGAAAAGTGATGATAGCCTTCGGTGCTTCATCCTTTGTACGTAGAAATCTAACCCATGTAAACCTAGAGAAATCATCCACAATAACAAGGATGAATTTCTTACCGCTCACAGTTTCGGTTCGCATTGGCCCACAAAGATCCATATGCAAAAGATGAAGTTTTTCTTGATTGGTGTCTTCAGCTTTGGACTTGTATGATTTCTTGGTGCTTTTCCCCCTTGAACACGCGGAACATAAATGGTCCTTTTGAAATTTGAGCTTTGGAAGACCACGAACTAATTCGTTTTTAGCAAAATGATTAATAGCATCAAAGTTGAGATGAGATAATCTGCGATGCCATAACCATGACTTGGTCTTAGATGCTTTGGAGAGAAGACATACTGGAGAGGCGGCCATCATGTCTTGTAGAGACAAAGTATAAAGATTTTCACCACGAGATCCCTTCAACAAGTCTTTTCCTTCCAAGTTGCGGATGAAACAAGTATGTTGTCGAAAAGCAACCTCTAGGTTGGAATCACAAAACTGTCCTACTGAAAATAAATTATGACCAAGACCTTCTACATAGTATACCCTTGAAATCGTAACGTTTCCAATCTGATATTCACCATACCCCATTATCTTTGCAATATGATCATTACCGAATTTAACCGTTCCAAGAAACTTGCTGACGAAATTTCGGAGCATCGAGCGATCTTCGGTCATATGCTTTGAGCAACCGGAGTCCAAATACCAGAGGATGATTTGGACCACCTGAAAATATCACCAGACGAGGACAATGTATAGGTTTCGGAATCTGAATGTTCCTTGTTATTAGCAGGTACAGATTTAATGATCTTAGATTTGCTAACTTTAGGTTTCTTAGATTTCCTAGCCTTCTTCCTAGTTGGTGGTGTAGATTCAAGTTGGCTTAAATCCTGAGGTATTTCTTCACTGATAGGCACTATAGGATGACCTAATTAAAGGGCGCGGTTTCCATACTTTAGCGCTAGTGTGCCTAACTAAAGGACGCTGAGACCTAACCTCAATGGATGCATTCCTAGTTAAAGGGCACATTTTTCCATCTAATGTAAAGGTCCTACCAGTGGGACGCCATTGCCATCCAACTTGGGTACGAGTTCTCCCAGTTGGCTTCCATTCAAGATCATTCCTAATGACATGCATTTCATTCACATGATCAGTAAGACACAAATCATGACGTTGGGAAAACATGCATTCATTACAATTCCAACATTTCAAATCAGAATTCACAAATGGTTTAGGCTTCTGCACAGGCGCAGAGCTTTTAGTCTTAGCAACATGAATCTTTTTATTTAAATCTGACATAACATTCCTAAGGTGAACTTCTACTTTCTTCTTGATGGTACTACTAGTGGAGGGCTTGATCTTATCTTTCTTGAGTGGCGATCCTTTAGCCTTAGTAGACTCTTTTAATCCTGTAGAAGGCAAAGTGGGAACATTAGTAACAGATTTTAAAGGTGCCTTAGTTGATGGTGCCAATGACGGTTTTGCTCCTGGGGTCTTATTGAATGGAGTTACAGCAATGGGTCGATTAGTGAGTAGTGCAGAACCCGGTTTTCCTATGTATTACAAATACGCTAAGTAATATTAAATTCGCTGAATATATGCATGAGCTGAATAATAGTAACTGCTTGAGGGATCTAACGCATACAAATCATCTAAAATATCCCTAACAAGATCTACATGCTTAATTGCATTCCTCATATAATCATCGTAGGTAACCGGGTTTTTCTTATGGAGCGGGTTCTTATAAAGCACTACTGAATTGGTTGTTGGAGCACTAGAGGACGGTGCAGAGTTGGTAGCTAAGTTATTAACAACTTCTTGTCGGGTGAGAAGAAGTGTCTCCTTTAACTCGGCCAAAACCATGTTTTTGTCAAGGAGCTGAATATTTAAGGCAGAGATTTCCTCACATTTTTGGTTCAATTGTTCAACATAAGATTGTTGCTGTGCCGCATTAAAAGCGAAGCGTTCTTCTAGTGAACCATAAAGTTTGGACATTCCCTGTCTTTCCCGATCCATCTCCCCTAGAACAGACGAAAGTCTAATTTCTAAGCATTGGTTTTTAGACTCTGCAGCCTCTAGTTCCAATTTTAGTGTTTCGTTCACTGATACATCTCTCTTTAATCTCATAATCTCTTCCTCTAATGCCTTAACTATCTCAATCATCTTGTCACTCGTCTCAACACTGTTTTCACAACCATTTGTTATCAAAAATCCTCATTTTGAGTTTGTTGTTTTAGTTCTAAAGATATACAATGTTGTTCAAGTTGATTAAAGCGTTTTGTAAGTAAATTGTAAGAATCTTGAAGCTTTAAAAATTCAGCATTAGACTCGTGACAAGAATGATTATCTACCTCATTTAAAGTATCAGTAACATTTACAGAGAAATCACACACATCTTTACATAAATTCACAGCATCACATCTATTCATAGCGGATGTAAGCTCATTCGAATAATTAACATTCACAGTAGTAAGCACATCACACGAAATTACTTGGGACAAGAATCGGTCATATTCGGATAAAATCTTTTCTTTTTCAATTAATTGTAGTTCGTAAGCAGTGTCCATTTCATAAAACACTTTTTGAACTTCTTTAATTTCAAACTCGAGATTTTCCGAAAGAGATACAAAACTTCCTTTTAGACGTTCGACAAACGGATTGATCTCATTCTTAAACACCTCGTTCATGTGTTCGAAAGCCCATTCTCCGGCGTTTAGGCCATTTGAAGTCGTACATTCCCGGATGACCTTGTCAAAACTAGCAAAGTATTGATTAATCTCTTGCAAGTTTATCCATACAGTGCTAACAGGTGGAAGATCCTTTGGAATTTCCTTAGGTCCTTCCATTTTGACAAGTGTAGGAAGTGTACTAGGGTTTTCTTCATTTAACATGTAGGTTGGTGCTGTGATGAGATCTTTATCCATATGGAAGCGAATTCTAAATTCCGTTTTTGCAAGCTCCTGATTCATTTTAAAATAATCACACTGGGATATTTTGCAAAGTTGTATGACCGATTCTCATCAACTAGATCCTTATTTGTGCGACCATCGAAAATAACAATCGGATCTAAGACCAATCCTAATTGGGTTGCATTATAAAGTCTTGGACTATGGATAAAAGCTTGTCTTGCATACCGTGGGTTAGGGGGAAGGCCTTTTTGACGCGATAAGTTAAACTCTCTAAACGATGCGTCAAATAAGTGCACTAATTGAGAGGCAGCATATTGTCTTAAAAGCAAATAATCTAAACTTCTAATCTTATTAGCCGCATTAATTTCCATTTCATTCTTTTTAGACTCGAGTAATTCAAAATCCGTTTGAAGTTTGTGAAAATTAGTGACCACTAACTCTTTTTCTTTAAGTTCGTTAGAAAGATCTGCTCTTAAGGTTTCAATTTCTTGCAAATGACCCAATTGTTTGTTTCGAAAATGATCATATTCGGGATTTGTTAGAACATTGGACGAAGGAACTAATTCCAAAGTTTGAACTTTTTCGTTGCACAAGGAAAGCTCAGTAGACAAATTATTATTCTTAGCTAGGGTTTCTAAGAGTGCAGTATTCATTTGGCTAAGTAATGTAGCAGGAACCATGACCAAATCTTGTTGAGCAGGAATATGCGTATGCAAAATGGCTCCCGGTTGTGATTCACTCAAAGTCTGGGGACTCACATTGATATTACTATCATTGATTGTCTCCTCATTTGAAAGACTCACCACCGAAGACTCATTTGGATCAGCACCCTCTTGCCCAACTTGATGTGGTTGAATACTAGTATCAGTGGTATTAGTAAGTACCTCAGATATTTTTTCTGGCCCAAAGCTAGAGATAGTTGCCATAAGAGCTGCCTGAGCAGATTGAAGTTCATCACAGTCTGAATCGTAAGCATCCAGATCATCTGCTTGGTATGCTGCATTCTGTGTAGTGACAACTTCTTGTTCCGCAATCCCTGGATCAGCAAGAAATGCAAGCTCCTCTTCATCAAGTTCCTGTCCTTGTGCCTGAGCGTTCACTAAATAAATCTTCTCTGCAAACCATTGACCATCCCTTCTCCTCTTGGGTTTTGTTCAATCCCTGGACATGTGACCTTCTTCCTTACAGTTGTAGCATGTAATCATTCTCAACTTACCTGTGGAATTAGCCCGTGGAGGAGTGTTGACCATTGGAGCAGGATTGACCATGCGTACATTGGTGGTTGATGTAGTGGGTCTCCCCTGATAAGGTTGAATAGGTTGAACCATTACCCTACCATTCTCAATGGTAGCTTGTTGTCTAGAATTGGATGAATTCCTCAGCTGATTGTTAGTAGGAGCTGGTCCTCTAAATCCTCGTTTGCTCAATGTCCTTGTGAGATAAGCAGACATAGTGGCTAACACTTCAACTGGGTCAGTTCCTTGTTTGAATTCAGGAGTGGGGACTTCATCATTATCACAATACATTGCTTGGTCTTGTTGAGCGGCATAAGCACTAGAAGGAATACTCATGTGGTCAGAATAGCTTGATGGATATGCTGCATTTTCTTGATAAGAAGAGTATGATGACTGAGCATAAGGTGCAATGCTTGCTGGTGAATATGGGTGAGGTTGTGAGGCATGTTGTGATGCTTGTGGTTCTCTCTGAGACGAAGGTGCATTAAACCGATATTGTTGCTGATGTGAGGTGGGTGGTTGCGGTAGAATCGAATATTGGGGGAAGCTTGGAGTCATGTACGGTGAAGGATGATAGGCTTGGTGTCCCATGATATAAGGAGTGTTGTTGTATGACAAGCTTGGTTGATTTGCCATCAAAGCTAAAGAATCAGGGCACATATCGCGAGGCGAACGGTGCATGATCATGTGCTTCTCATGCTGCTGGAGAAAAGCGTAGAGTTGATCTAAATTGCACTTATGCAAATTCCTAGTTAACTTAACATCAATAATATACTCACCCCATTCAGCTTGAGGTAAAGTATTCAAAAACTTGGTGTTAACCTGGAATGGAGCAATCACGAGATTGTATACATTCAAATCATTCATGAGAGTAGTGAATCTGAAGTAGTAGTCGTGAAGCGTTTCCCCTGGACTGTACGTGAATCTATCAAACAGATCATACAACTGACATTCCCGTTCCTGTTTAGTAAGAGACGTACCTTGTAGCAAAACCTTTAGACGTTCCCATAAATCCTTTGCAACCGTATATTGACTTACCATTCGATAGATGTCATGTGGAAGAGCTTGGAGAATGGTTTGAAGAGCCTTTTCGTCTGCATCGGCAATAAGTTGTTGAGCTGGTGCAAGTTCTTCAAACTCCCGTGGTCGAGTCTCATTGTTAACAACGATGGTACCATAATCAAGTGGACCATTTAGAATTGACTTGACCATAAGCCTCCCATATGTCGGTTTTCCCTTAATGTATGACATCATACGGCCTTGCCATGCTTCAAAGACTTCTTTAATGAGCATTGGAGGGCGATTATCCGTTCCCGTAATGACGGAAATGTCCGTAAGTGATGTCATTTGAGGCATTAATGCATTCGGATTCATTTTGATCACTTTAACGAAACAAAGATTATCAGTTGATCGAGCAGTGAAGTAAGGTTGTGAATTGTGTTGTGTTGTTGAAGTAAAGAGTGTGTAAGAAGCTAAGATTAAATCCACTAAAAATCGTCGAAAAACTCGTAAAATACCCCTTGATCTTGCTTATCTGGAATAACTCTTATTCGGAATAAACCTTATGCGGAATAAACCCTATTCGGAATAAACCTTATGCGGAATAAAGCCTATTTGGAATAACCCTTATACGGAATAAACCCTATTCGGAATAACCCTTATGCGGAATAAACCCTATTCGGAATAACCCTTATGCGGAATAACCCTTATTCGGAATAACCCTTATTCAGAATAAACCCTACTCGGAATAACCCTTATGCGGAATAAACCCTATTCGGAATAACCCTTATGTGGAATTGTTATTCCCATTTAATCCATAACACAAGATTCTTAGAGAGAGAAAGAGAAGAAAAGTAGAAAGAGAAAGTAGAGAGAGAAGTGGAAGGTTTACACTAAAACTATGTGTTTAATGAAATGAACCAACACCCTCTTTCACATGTGAAAGAGGGTTATATACCCCACGGCTCTAAGGCCTTTATGGGCTTCATTTTGGGCCGGGCTTGGCTTACTTTTGGGCTTACGCCCCTAACTTATACAATATTAGCTTAAAGTCCAAGCCCGGTTTTCCCGACTAACCTATTACAATACAAGACCATTTAACGACTAAGATGACCTATTACATTCTTGTTCGACTATATAAAATATAGGGCTAACAATCTCCCCCAATGTATCGGTCATCTTAAAAAGCTTAACAAGCATAAGATGATTGAGAGAATACATTCTTGTAGAGGAGATCTTCCTGCTTTGGTCTTGTATCTTGGTCTTGATCTTGTTTGTAACAGCTTTGTTCCTTCATGCTTTCATGATCTTTATCTTGAGCCTTTGTCATTTGACTTTGAGTGCTTGAGATCTTCATCTGTACTCCTTGTGACTAAGATGACCTATTACATTCTTACATTCTTAGGTATCTTGATTATCGCCATCTTGTGCTCTTGTGACTTCTGAATCGACATCGGTTGCACAGCTACGCCACCTTCTTGATATGCACCAACATATATAGACACGGATGAAATGGCTTTGAACATTTCACCCTAACTCGGTAGCGTTTTACCTCCGGTCGGTGAAGACCGTTAAACGGTATTAAATACCGTACCTGTGATCAGGTAGATTCGATTAAGAACCTCCTTGATAGGGTTTCCCGGCGGTAGTAGCCAGTTCTCTTTACTCGACCGTCTCAAAGCAGACTGCGAACGTAAAGAGTGAATCATAAGGATAAATTATCCGTCTGATTAGAGTCGTCAATTCAGATTTCCTGGAACAAGTTTGATTCTAAAAGAATCGCACCATTGTTGCTTTCCAGTTTGTCACAAGCTTGATTCATAGAGAATCTTGCGAGTTACCTACCGCAGTGCTGCTTGATGTTGACACTGGAAGGATTTCCATTCGTCACTGTGAACACTAATGAGTGTCACTCTGAATGTTCTGGCAAGATCACATGGATTTTGCGAAGAAACCTGGAATCAAGTTTGAATCAATTAAGAATCCAAACTTAGTTGCTTTCCAGTTCTCACAAGTTTGATTCGTGTAAAATCGCACAAGTTACCTACCATGAGCTTGTTTGATGCTGGCTCAAGCAGGATTTCCATCTTCATTGTGAATCGTATCACTCAGATGTTCTGGCAATATCACAAGGATAATGCGTAGGACTCGATTGTGTCCTAATGAGATGATAAATTGATCTCGTTTGGCTCTAGACTCAATAAGTGCATTTTGGTAATCGGAGGCTGGAGCAGACTGCCACCTTTTCAATATTAACTGACTCGGAGTGAGAAAGTCAATAGATACTTGTTGATCTCCGTGACAATGAGACAAGTTTCTTTTGAGAGAAACTCGAATGGCTGGGGAAGGGTTGTGCATCGTATCACTGGGTCCATGACACTTGTCTTCAAAAGATGTGTTAACCCGGTTTCTACCTAAGTTGCATAGAATATTCAACTCCTTCAATGCTTACCAATACGTCATCATTAGCACCTTGTTGTGATTGTTCTAGTGCTAACTTAAGTAATTGGTCCGCATTCAGCTTCATTTCACTCCATCTTTCCTAAGGACAACTATTTCTAGCTATGGAATGTCCTTGGGCAGATCCCTCCGGTTCTGGTTGGATCATAGGACTTAGTTTCCTATCCTAAACCACCTTTTGACTCCATCGTTCCGTCGTGGATAGTAGGTTGTTTTGGGTAAAGATCGTAACCATAAAACCATTGAAAACCATTCAAAGTGCTTGATAAAAATCAAAAATTTTAACACTTTGAAAGTTTTATCTTTTCGAAAAGCTCCCCCTACACACATGCATCGGTATACGAAATAGTTTGGCATGTGAAGGAAAGAGTTTCACTTGAGTCTTTAAGATCACATGTTGCGATATATTGCATTTTAATCACATTTTCTCCCCCTATCTCTAATATAAAAACATCATATTAGAGATACTAATTGATTAAAATATGACAATTTCTGAGAACCGATTGGGAGAGAAACATGTGTGCACGTATGAAGCATGGAACATTTTCAGTCGGGTCGCTCCCCCTCAACAATATATGTGTGTCTTGAGACAAAAGTTGACAAAATTTTGGAAAAACGACACCACAAAATATGTTGAGGTACGGAGTTGAGATGCCTTTTCCGATATAATATATTACATTTGACAATTTCATATCATTTTCGGAATGTGTTGGATACATAAAATATGACAATTTTGGAGATGTGCCCAACAACATTTAAGGCTTGATTTTAAAACGCTCCCCCTCAAAAATTGATCAAAATAACATATGACATTTTTAGATAAAAAAACCACTTATGAGGAAGGGAGTGTTGAACACACAATTTTGAAAGATTTAGAAAAACCTTTTGAGAAATTCTTGAAAAATTGTGTTCAACGGTTTTAAAATAATCAGGATAGAAGACTTCTCTTCTATTGATTAGGGAAAGCGCACTGAAACGTACACTCCCCTTTCGGGTCCGTTTTTCATGAGCTCAAAACTTTGATTGTTTTGTGACTAGCTCATGACCGAGAAAAATAAATTTCCCGTTGTGAAGGATAAGTTATCATCCGTGATAAACTTTCCTTAAGTTGAAGTTCGAGTTCTAAGCTGACATTTACTTAGAAATCGTTTTCATGAACTTAAAAACTTTGAATGTTTTTATGAGAAGCTCATGACCGAGAAAGATGAATTTCTCGTTGTGAAGGATAAGTTATCGTCCGAGATAAACTTTCCTTAGTTGAGGTCCGAGTTCTAAGCTGTGATGTGCCTAGAAGTCATTTACACGAGCTTAAAACTTTCGAATAGTTTTAATGTAAGCTCGTGCCCGAGAAAAATCGAATTTCTCGTTTTGAGGATAAGTCATACTCGGGATGAACTTTCCTGTCTTGTGAGCCCGGGTTACAGTCTGTAATATGACTATAAGCCATGTACACGAGCATAAAACTTTTGAATAGTTTTAATAGAAACTCATGACCGAGAAATATGAATTTCTCGTTTTGAGGGTAACTTATCGTTGAAGAGATAAAGTTCCCATTCTTTGACGTTCGAGTTACAGCCTGAAATGTGACTGTAAGTCATCTTGAATCTTACTTGTGAAACCCTTGAGACACGTATTTCTCTGATATCTGCTTCTTCAGTAACCAAACTCTGAGAGTGTCTTTTGTTGAACGGTATGAATATGGAAAACCTTTGTGTTCTTGTTGAACCTTTATTTTAATACCTACACTTTTATCAGTAGTTTGTATGCTTGCTTGTGGGTTAGTGATATCTTTGTGAGAACCGTGTTGGGGTTCACCTTGAACCTTTTTTGTGCTAGAGGGAAATATCTTTCCTGTAGGAACCCACCTAAGACCTATTGTTTTGAAGGTTCTACCCGTTGGTATCCACCCAAGACAAGGTCGAGGAGACATAGTTTTCTCATGCACAGCGGAAGACTTAGTTGGAGAAAACCTATTTCCTTTAGGGTTCCGTCTTTGAGGTGCTCTAGCTTTTTGGTTCACCTTGTTCAGGACTTTAGTGATACAATCATCATGAATGGCATTAAACACACATTTATTACATTTCGTGCAAACAAAGTGCTTAGCATCTGAGAAGGCTCTAGAGTTCCTAGGGTTGGCAGAATTATGCACATCATAGAAGGGTCTAGAATTCCTAGATGTGTGAACAACGCTCCTAAGTTGTGGTTTGGTCCTATCTCTTGCTTGTGTCTTGTTTTTAGCATCCTCTAGATAGTTTTTGTGACCCGCGTCATTTGAACTACGCCTAGGCATGTTCTTGGAGCTATTTCTAGAGTTGGTTGAAGCATTCATGTGATCGGGCTTTGCAGAAGCGGATTTTCTGAAGGAGGGTCTAGATTGTGGAGTGACTTGTTTAGGAAAATTGCTTCGCACGTCAACTTGGGATGCAAACCTCAGATTCGACGTTTTGAGTCGTTCAGATTTAAACGCATTCGGTTGTCTAGCAACTGAGCGATTTCTGACTGGTTGAGAAGGAGGTTTCCCCAAGACTGACTGTTTTGCTAACTTAGTATCCACACTATTTCCTTTTAGTTTCCTTAATTCATTTTTCACCGCTGTCAATGCAAAAACCTTTTCCTGAATCTGAGCCTTTAAATGCTCATTTTGTAGAAGTAATTGAGCGACACATTGTTCTAACTTAATGTTCATATTATCAAATATGGCGTTATCCGCATTCGCATCATTACTATCTACAATGTCGATAGGTTGCACAGATAATTCAGTTAATGAAGCAGGCGAAGGACTTGCATTTTGAGAAGCCAACTTTGATTCTAACAAATTTATTTGTTTCACAAAATGTTCTTTTTCCACGTTAAAATCTTGAATCTTACGATCCAATTTTTGTTCAAGAACAGCATTTGCTTTTTCAAGTTTTTCAAAGTAAGCTTCAAATTTGTTATTTTTCTTTGAAAAATCGAGTTTGGCATCCTCAAAATCTTTAGTCTTCTGAGCTAACAGAATTTCAAGCTCGTGAATCTTAGAATCAACATCCTGAGAAGTCTCTCCTCCATTAGTACTCGTATCTGATGAATCAGGTGTGGTATTGCTATCAACCGTTTCCACTAGATACGTGTCAAGAATGGGTTCAGATTGCTCAGTATGTTGAGGAACATCGTATTCAGCATTTAAATGTACCATAGCCATTGGCTGATCATCATAAATGGGTCTGATATCCGCATCATTGGTTGTTTGATCATTTCCTGAGCTGGTACTGGTATGCTGCGTTTCTGATTTTGTCGTGCTGCTCTCTGTATCAACCGATGAAGCATCCAATGCTTGATCTTTATCGACGTTGCTGTCTGTCAGTCTTTGATTCACCCTTCGTTCAAATTGCCTTTGATGGCGTATTCTATCAGCAATTGACTTCTTTAGAGTACTCAAATGTTGACGAAGTGTCTCTTTAAACGTTTGAGGATCTACGAGAGTATATTTGGTAAAGTATGTATTTGTGAACTCTCGATCGTTGTTGGATAAGCCACTTGAGTCAATGAATTGCTGGAACTGAATGTTGAGAGATAAATGGATGTCCATTGATAGAGTCTCGTGAAGATCATCTTCGTTAAGTTCAAGTTGAAGATGGTCCATATTAAATAGCATCGTTTTGATGAATGTCTCAACATCTTGACCAAATAGTAGAACGAATACCCGTTTGAATCCAATTTCAATACGAGTGCCTTTTAGGTCTTCTCTTGAAAGAACCTGAAGGTGTGACTGAAGCAACTTTATGTGTTCCATGCATCTTTCTTTTGCTTTCGACATCTTGTATTTGATTGCATGAACGGTTTTGGTTGTAGAATCCTTGTTAGTAGGTTTACTGATTGGAGTCTCAATGTTTGTCTGAACCTTTGGATTCTGCATCTTCTCTTTATTCATCTCAGTCATGGACGTTGTTGGTGTTGAATCCACGAAGATGTCCATTGAACGGATGTCTCGAAGAGGATATGAAGTGTATGGATTACGGATCTTAGTGGATGTTTTGTGATTTGATTGTGGTTGAAATTCCGAAAAATCTGATTTTTTTTCTCAGTCCGACAATAAATTCCTCAGTCCGACAAAACGGTAAGCCGAAAAAATTTTGAATCACTAAATTTTGAAATCGGGTTAGAAATAGCCAAAAACTAATAGGGAAAAAATTTGAAAAGTGAAAATTTTGACAAAAATAAAACCTAAAATTGGCCTAAAAATTTGAATTTTGGTCCGAAAATTCGAATTTTTGGTCGAAAAATTTTTCGCTTCGCCAAAATTTGAAATTGAAGCATAAATGGCCTAAAAATGGTCTAGGAAAAAATAAATTTTTCTTGAGTTTTCCCGCCAAATAACTCTTTTTTTTTTTTTTTTTTAATCTTCGTGTAAACTATGTTCCGAAACTAGTCTAGATAGTGGCTAAGTCTAAAAATTACTCAAACAAAATGCCCATCGGAATGTCCAGATCGGAATGCTCAATCGCAATGCTCAGATCGCAATGCTCAGATCGTAATGTCCATATCGTAATGTCCAGATCGGAAAGCCTGTCGGAATACTCAGATCGCAAAGCCTATCGGAATGTCCAGATCGCAATGTGGCTGTCAAAATTCAAGCAGAGTAACGACTTACAATACTTCCTTATATCCGTCGGAATCCAGATCGCAAAGTACGATCGGAATGTCCAGATCGGAATAAGTAATAAAAACCCACGTATCGCAATGTAGAACCAAAACCCTTTCCGATGGTGATGGTTATTGCGATGGAAGCCCAAGTACAATTTGTACTTTCCGATGGAAGTTTCTGCTAGAATTTCGGAATGAAGAAAAATAGGAAATTTCGCAACTTTTGATCCAAAAAATTTGTGTTTTAGCCAAAACCAAGATATCCAAATCACTACTACTGGTATGTATATGATTTGTATCGAGAAAAGACCAAAAAACACAAAAAGAAAAAATGGGACGTGAGATATGGATCAAAGAAGCCACGAAAAATCAAGAACACCACACACGAATCTTCAATCACCTATCCACTATAGGCTCTTGATACCAAATGTTATTCCCATTTAATCCATAACACAAGATTCTTAGAGAGAGAAAGAGAAGAAAAGTAGAAAGAGAAAGTAGAGAGAGAAGTGGAAGGTTTACACTAAAACTATGTGTTTAATGAAATGAACCAACACCCTCTTTCACATGTGAAAGAGGGTTATATACCCCACGGCTCTAAGGCCTTTGTGGGCTTCATCTTGGGCCGGGCTTGGCTTACTTTTGGGCTTACGCCCCTAACTTATACAATATTAGCTTAAAGTCCAAGCCCGGTTTTCCCGACTAACCTATTACAATACAAGACCATTTAACGACTAAGATGACCTATTACATTCTTGTTCGACTATATAAAATATAGGGCTAACAATCTCCCCCAATGTATCGGTCATCTTAAAAAGCTTAACAAGCATAAGATGATTGAGAGAATACATTCTTGTAGAGGAGATCTTCCTGCTTTGGTCTTGTATCTTGGTCTTGATCTTGTTTGTAACAGCTTTGTTCCTTCATGCTTTCATGATCTTTATCTTGAGCCTTTGTCATTTGACTTTGAGTGCTTGAGATCTTCATCTGTACTCCTTGTGACTAAGATGACCTATTACATTCTTACATTCTTAGGTATCTTGATTATCGCCATCTTGTGCTCTTGTGACTTCTGAATCGACATCGGTTGCACAGCTACGCCACCTTCTTGATATGCACCAACATATATAGACACGGATGAAATGGCTTTGAACATTTCACCCTAACTCGGTAGCGTTTTACCTCCGGTCGGTGAAGACCGTTAAACGGTATTAAATACCGTACCTGTGATCAGGTAGATTCGATTAAGAACCTCCTTGACAGGGTTTCCCGGCGGTAGTAGCCAGTTCTCTTTACTCGACCGTCTCAAAGCAGACTGCGAACGTAAAGAGTGAATCATAAGGATAAATTATCCGTCTGATTAGAGTCGTCAATTCAGATTTCCTGGAACAAGTTTGATTCTAAAAGAATCGCACCATTGTTGCTTTCCAGTTTGTCACAAGCTTGATTCATAGAGAATCTTGCGAGTTACCTACCGCAGTGCTGTTTGATGTTGACACTGGAAGGATTTCCATTCGTCACTGTGAACACTAATGAGTGTCACTCTGAATGTTCTGGCAAGATCACATGGATTTTGCGAAGAAACCTGGAATCAAGTTTGAATCAATTAAGAATCCAAACTTAGTTGCTTTCCAGTTCTCACAAGTTTGATTCGTGTAAAATCGCACAAGTTACCTACCATGAGCTTGTTTGATGCTGGCTCAAGCAGGATTTCCATCTTCATTGTGAATCGTATCACTCAGATGTTCTGGCAATATCACAAGGATAATGCGTAGGACTCGATTGTGTCCTAATGAGATGATAAATTGATCTCGTTTGGCTCTAGACTCAATAAGTGCATTTTGGTAATCGGAGGCTGGAGCAGACTGCCACCTTTTCAATATTAACTGACTCGGAGTGAGAAAGTCAATAGATACTTGTTGATCTCCGTGACAATGAGACAAGTTTCTTTTGAGAGAAACTCGAATGGCTGGGGAAGGGTTGTGCATCGTATCACTGGGTCCATGACACTTGTCTTCAAAAGATGTGTTAACCCGGTTTCTACCTAAGTTGCATAGAATATTCAACTACTTCAATGCTTACCAATACGTCATCATTAGCACCTTGTTGTGATTGTTCTAGTGCTAACTTAAGTAATTGGTCCACATTCAGCTTCATTTCACTCCATCTTTCCTAAGGACAACTATTTCTAGCTATGGAATGTCCTTGGGCAGATCCCTCCGGTTCTGGTTGGATCATAGGACTTAGTTTCCTATCCTAAACCACCTTTTGACTCCATCGTTCCGTCGTGGATAGTAGGTTGTTTTGGGTAAAGATCGTAACCATAAAACCATTGAAAACCATTCAAAGTGCTTGATAAAAATCAAAAATTTTAACACTTTGAAAGTTTTATCTTTTCGAAAAGCTCCCCCTACACACATGCATCGGTATACGAAATAGTTTGGCATGTGAAGGAAAGAGTTGCACTTGAGTCTTTAAGATCACATGTTGCGATATATTGCATTTTAATCACATTTTCTCCCCCTATCTCTAATATAAAAACATCATATTAGAGATACTAATTGATTAAAATATGACAATTTCTGAGAACCGATTGGGAGAGAAACATGTGTGCACGTATGAAGCATGGAACATTTTCAGTCGGGTCGCTCCCCCTCAACAATATATGTGTGTCTTGAGACAAAAGTTGACAAAATTTTAGAAAAACGACACCACAAAATATGTTGAGGTACGGAGTTGAGATGCCTTTTCCGATATAATATATTACATTTGACAATTTCATATCATTTTCGGAATGTGTTGGATACATAAAATATGACAATTTTGGAGATGTGCCCAACAACATTAAAGGCTTGATTTTAAAACGCTCCCCCTCAAAAATTGATCAAAATAACATATGACATTTTTAGATAAAAAAACCACTTATGAGGAAGGGAGTGTTGAACACACAATTTTGAAAGATTTAGAAAAACCTTTTGAGAAATTCTTGAAAAATTGTGTTCAACGGTTTTAAAATAATCAGGATAGAAGACTTCTCTTCTATTGATTAGGGAAAGCGCACTGAAACGTACACTCCCCTTTCGGGTCCGTTTTTCATGAGCTCAAAACTTTGATTGTTTTGTGACTAGCTCATGACCGAGAAAAATAAATTTCCCGTTGTGAAGGATAAGTTATCATCCGTGATAAACTTTCCTTAAGTTGAAGTTCGAGTTCTAAGCTGACATTTACTTAGAAATCGTTTTCATGAACTTAAAAACTTTGAATGTTTTTATGAGAAGCTCATGACCGAGAAAGATGAATTTCTCATTGAGAAGGATAAGTTATCGTCCGAGATAAACTTTCCTTAGTTGAGGTCCGAGTTCTAAGCTGTGATGTGCCTAGAAGTCATTTACACGAGCTTAAAACTTTCGAATAGTTTTAATGTAAGCTCGTGCCCGAGAAAAATCGAATTTCTCGTTTTGAGGATAAGTCATACTCGGGATGAACTTTCCTGTCTTGTGAGCCCGGGTTATAGTCTGTAATATGACTATAAGCCATGTACACGAGCATAAAACTTTTGAATAGTTTTAATAGAAACTCATGACCGAGAAATATGAATTTCTCGTTTTGAGGGTAACTTATCGTTGAAGAGATAAAGTTCCCATTCTTTGACGTTCGAGTTACAGCCTGAAATGTGACTGTAAGTCATCTTGAATCTTACTTGTGAAACCCTTGAGACACGTATTTCTCTGATATCTGCTTCTTCAGTAACCAAACTCTGAGAGTGTCTTTTGTTGAACGGTATGAATATGGAAAACCTTTGTGTTCTTGTTGAACCTTTATTTTAATACCTACACTTTTATCAGTAGTTTGTATGCTTGCTTGTGGGTTAGTGATATCTTTGTGAGAACCGTGTTGGGGTTCACCTTGAACCTTTTTTGTGCTAGAGGGAAATATCTTTCCTGTAGGAACCCACCTAAGACCTATTGTTTTGAAGGTTCTACCCGTTGGTATCCACCCAAGACAAGGTCGAGGAGACATAGTTTTCTCATGCACAGCGGAAGACTTAGTTGGAGAAAACCTATTTCCTTTAGGGTTCCGTCTTTGAGGTGCTCTAGCTTTTTGGTTCACCTTGTTCAGGACTTTAGTGATACAATCATCATGAATGGCATTAAACACACATTTATTACATTTCGTGCAAACAAAGTGCTTAGCATCTGAGAAGGCTCTAGAGTTCCTAGGGTTGGCAGAATTATGCACATCATAAAAGGGTCTAGAATTCCTAGATGTGTGAACAACGCTCCTAGGTTGTGGTTTGGTCCTATCTCTTGCTTGTGTCTTGTTTTTAGCATCCTCTAGATAGTTTTTGTGACCCGCGTCATTTGAACTACGCCTAGGCATGTTCTTGGAGCTATTTCTAGAGTTGGTTGAAGCATTCATGTGATCGGGCTTTGCAGAAGCGGATTTTCTAAAGGAGGGTCTAGATTGTGGAGTGACTTGTTTAGGAAAATTGCTTCGCACGTCAACTTGGGATGCAAACCTCAGATTCGAAGTTTTGAGTCGTTCAGATTTAAACGCATTCGGTTGTCTAGCAACTGAGCGATTTCTGACTGGTTGAGAAGGAGGTTTCCCCAAGACTGACTGTTTTGCTAACTTAGTATCCACGCTATTTCCTTTTAGTTTCCTTAATTCATTTTTCACCGCTGTCAATGCAAAAACCTTTTCCTGAATCTGAGCCTTTAAATGCTCATTTTGTAGAATAATTGAGCGACACATTGTTCTAACTTAATGTTCATATTATCAAATATGGCGTTATCCGCATTCGCATCATTACTATCTACAATGTCGATAGGTTGCACAGATAATTCAGTTAATGAAGCAGGCGAAGGACTTGCATTTTGAGAAGCCAACTTTGATTCTAACAAATTTATTTGTTTCACAAAATGTTCTTTTTCCATGTTAAAATCTTGAATCTTACGATCCAATTTTTGTTCAAGAACAGCATTTGCTTTTTCAAGTTTTTCAAAGTAAGCTTCAAATTTGTTATTTTTCTTTGAAAAATCGAGTTTGGCATCCTCAAAATCTTTAGTCTTCTGAGCTAACAGAATTTCAAGCTCGTGAATCTTAGAATCAACATCCTGAGAAGTCTCTCCTCCATTAGTACTCGTATCTGATGAATCAGGTGTGGTATTGCTATCAACCGTTTCCACTAGATACGTGTCAAGAATGGGTTCAGATTGCTCAGTATGTTGAGGAACATCGTATTCAGCATTTAAATGTACCATAGCCATTGGCTGATCATCATAAATGGGTCTGATATCCGCATCATTGGTTGTTTGATCATTTCCTGAGCTGGTACTGGTATGCTGCGTTTCTGATTCTGTCGCGCTGCTCTCTGTATCAACCGATGAAGCATCCAATGCTTGATCTTTATCGACGTTGCTGTCTGTCAGTCTTTGATTCACCCTTCGTTCAAATTGCCTTTGATGGCGTATTCTATCAGCAATTGACTTCTTTAGAGTACTCAAATGTTGACGAAGTGTCTCTTTAAATGTTTGAGGATCTACGAGAGAATATTTGGTAAAGTATGTATTTGTGAACTCTCGATCGTTGTTGGATAAGCCACTTGAGTCAATGAATTGCTGGAACTGAATGTTGAGAGATAAAAGGATGTCCATTGATAGAGTCTCGTGAAGATCATCTTCGTTAAGTTCAAGTTGAAGATGGTCCATATTAAATAGCATCGTTTTGATGAATGTCTCAACATCTTGACCAAATAGTAGAACGAATACCAGTTTGAATCCAATTTCAATACGAGTGCCTTTTAGGTCTTCTCTTGAAAGAACCTGAAGGTGTGACTGAAGCAACTTTATGTGTTCCATGCATCTTTCTTTTGCTTTCGACATCTTGTATTTGATTGCATGAACGGTTTTGGTTGTAGAATCCTTGTTAGTAGGTTTACTGATTGGAGTCTCAATGTTTGTCTGAACCTTTGGATTCTGCATCTTCTCTTTATTCATCTCAGTCATGGACGTTGTTGGTGTTGAATCCACGAAGATGTCCATTGAACGGATGTCTCGAAGAGGATATGAAGTGTATGGATTACGGATCTTAGTGGATGTGTTGTGATTTGATTGTGGTTGAAATTCCGAAAAATCTGATTTTTTTTCTCAGTCCGACAATAAATTCCTCAGTCCGACAAAACGGTAAGCCGAAAAAATTTTGAATCACTAAATTTTGAAATCGGGTTAGAAATAGCCAAAAACTAATAGGGAAAAAATTTGAAAAGTGAAAATTTTGACAAAAATAAAACCTAAAATTGGCCTAAAAATTTGAATTTTGGTCCGAAAATTCGAATTTTTGGTCGAAAAATTTTTCGCTTCGCCAAAATTTGAAATTGAAGCATAAATGGCCTAAAAATGGTCTAGGAAAAAATAAATTTTTCTTGAGTTTTCCCGCCAAATAACTCTTTTTTTTTTTTTTTTTTAATCTTCGTGTAAACTATGTTCCGAAACTAGTCTAGATAGTGGCTAAGTCTAAAAATTACTCAAACAAAATGCCCATCGGAATGTCCAGATCGGAATGCTCAATCGGAATGCTCAATCGCAATGCTCAGATCGCAATGCTCAGATCGTAATGTCCATATCGTAATGTCCAGATCGGAAAGCCTGTCGGAATACTCAGATCGCAAAGCCTATCGGAATGTCCAGATCGCAATGTGGCTGTCAAAATTCAAGCAGAGTAATGACTTACAATACTTCCTTATATCCGTCGGAATCCAGATCGCAAAGTACGATCGGAATGTCCAGATCGGAATAAGTAATAAAAACCCACGTATCGCAATGTAGAACCAAAACCCTTTCCGATGGTGATGGTTATTGCGATGGAAGCCCAAGTACAATTTGTACTTTCCGATGGAAGTTTCTGCTAGAATTTCGAAATGAAGAAAAATAGGAAATTTCGCAACTTTTGATCCAAAAATTTTGTGTTTTAGCCAAAACCAAGATATCCAAATCACTACTACTGGTATGTATATGATTTGTATCGAGAAAAGACCAAAAAAACACAAAAAGAAAAAATGGGACGTGAGATATGGATCAAAGAAGCCACGAAAAATCAAGAACACCACACACGAATCTTCAATCACCTATCCACTATAGGCTCTTGATACCAAATGTTATTCCCATTTAATCCATAACACAAGATTCTTAGAGAGAGAAAGAGAAGAAAAGTAGAAAGAGAAAGTAGAGAGAGAAGTGGAAGGTTTACACTAAAACTATGTGTTTAATGAAATGAACCAACACCCTCTTTCACATGTGAAAGAGGGTTATATACCCCACGGCTCTAAGGCCTTTGTGGGCTTCATCTTGGGCCGGGCTTGGCTTACTTTTGGGCTTACGCCCCTAACTTATACAATATTAGCTTAAAGTCCAAGCCCGGTTTTCCCGACTAACCTATTACAATACAAGACCATTTAACGACTAAGATGACCTATTACATTCTTGTTCGACTATATAAAATATAGGGCTAACAATCTCCCCCAATGTATCGGTCATCTTAAAAAGCTTAACAAGCATAAGATGATTGAGAGAATACATTCTTGTAGAGGAGATCTTCCTGCTTTGGTCTTGTATCTTGGTCTTGATCTTGTTTGTAACAGCTTTGTTCCTTCATGCTTTCATGATCTTTATCTTGAGCCTTTGTCATTTGACTTTGAGTGCTTGAGATCTTCATCTGTACTCCTTGTGACTAAGATGACCTATTACATTCTTACATTCTTAGGTATCTTGATTATCGCCATCTTGTGCTCTTGTGACTTCTGAATCGACATCGGTTACACAGCTACGCCACCTTCTTGATATGCACCAACATATATAGACACGGATGAAATGGCTTTGAACATTTCACCCTAACTCGGTAGCGTTTTACCTCCGGTCGGTGAAGACCGTTAAACGGTATTAAATACCGTACCTGTGATCAGGTAGATTCGATTAAGAACCTCCTTGACAGGGTTTCCCGGCGGTAGTAGCCAGTTCTCTTTACTCGACCGTCTCAAAGCAGACTGCGAACGTAAAGAGTGAATCATAAGGATAAATTATCCGTCTGATTAGAGTCGTCAATTCAGATTTCCTGGAACAAGTTTGATTCTAAAAGAATCGCACCATTGTTGCTTTCCAGTTTGTCACAAGCTTGATTCATAGAGAATCTTGCGAGTTACCTACCGCAGTGCTGTTTGATGTTGACACTGGAAGGATTTCCATTCGTCACTGTGAACACTAATGAGTGTCACTCTGAATGTTCTGGCAAGATCACATGGATTTTGCGAAGAAACCTGGAATCTAGTTTGAATCAATTAAGAATCCAAACTTAGTTGCTTTCCAGTTCTCACAAGTTTGATTCGTGTAAAATCGCACAAGTTACCTACCATGAGCTTGTTTGATGCTGGCTCAAGCAGGATTTCCATCTTCATTGTGAATCGTATCACTCAGATGTTCTGGCAATATCACAAGGATAATGCGTAGGACTCGATTGTGTCCTAATGAGATGCTAAATTGATCTCGTTTGGCTCTAGACTCAATAAGTGCATTTTGGTAATCGGAGGCTGGAGCAGACTGCCACCTTTTCAATATTAACTGACTCGGAGTGAGGAAGTCAATAGATACTTGTTGATCTCCGTGACAATGAGACAAGTTTCTTTTGAGAGAAACTCGAATGGCTGGGGAAGGGTTGTGCATCGTATCACTGGGTCCATGACACTTGTCTTCAAAAGATGTGTTAACCCGGTTTCTACCTAAGTTGCATAGAATATTCAACTACTTCAATGCTTACCAATACGTCATCATTAGCACCTTGTTGTGATTGTTCTAGTGCTAACTTAAGTAATTGGTCCGCATTCAGCTTCATTTCACTCCATCTTTCCTAAGGACAACTATTTCTAGCTATGGAATGTCCTTGGGCAGATCCCTCCGGTTCTGGTTGGATCATAGGACTTAGTTTCCTATCCTAAACCACCTTTTGACTCCATCGTTCCGTCGTGGATAGTAGGTTGTTTTGGGTAAAGATCGTAACCATAAAACCATTGAAAACCATTCAAAGTGCTTGATAAAAATCAAAAATTTTAACACTTTGAAAGTTTTATCTTTTCGAAAAGCTCCCCCTACACACATGCATCGGTATACGAAATAGTTTGGCATGTGAAGGAAAGAGTTGCACTTGAGTCTTTAAGATCACATGTTGCGATATATTGCATTTTAATCACATTTTCTCCCCCTATCTCTAATATAGAAACATCATATTAGAGATACTAATTGATTAAAATATGACAATTTCTGAGAACCGATTGGGAGAGAAACATGTGTGCACGTATGAAGCATGGAACATTTTCAGTCGGGTCGCTCCCCCTCAACAATATATGTGTGTCTTGAGACAAAAGTTGACAAAATTTTAGAAAAACGACACCACAAAATATGTTGAGGTACGGAGTTGAGATGCCTTTTCCGATATAATATATTACATTTGACAATTTCATATCATTTTCGGAATGTGTTGGATACATAAAATATGACAATTTTGGAGATGTGCCCAACAACATTAAAGGCTTGATTTTAAAACGCTCCCCCTCAAAAATTGATCAAAATAACATATGACATTTTTAGATAAAAAAACCACTTATGAGGAAGGGAGTGTTGAACACACAATTTTGAAAGATTTAGAAAAACCTTTTGAGAAATTCTTGAAAAATTGTGTTCAACGGTTTTAAAATAATCAGGATAGAAGACTTCTCTTCTATTGATTAGGGAAAGCGCACTGAAACGTACACTCCCCTTTCGGGTCCGTTTTTCATGAGCTCAAAACTTTGATTGTTTTGTGACTAGCTCATGACCGAGAAAAATAAATTTCCCCTTGTGAAGGATAAGTTATCATCCGTGATAAACTTTCCTTAAGTTGAAGTTCGAGTTCTAAGCTGACATTTACTTAGAAATCGTTTTCATGAACTTAAAAACTTTGAATGTTTTTATGAGAAGCTCATGACCGAGAAAGATGAATTTCTCGTTGAGAAGGATAAGTTATCGTCCGAGATAAACTTTCCTTAGTTGAGGTCCGAGTTCTAAGCTGTGATGTGCCTAGAAGTCATTTACACGAGCTTAAAACTTTCGAATAGTTTTAATGTAAGCTCGTGCCCGAGAAAAATCGAATTTCTCGTTTTGAGGATAAGTCATACTCGGGATGAACTTTCCTGTCTTGTGAGCCCGGGTTATAGTCTGTAATATGACTATAAGCCATGTACACGAGCATAAAACTTTTGAATAGTTTTAATAGAAACTCATGACCGAGAAATATGAATTTCTCGTTTTGAGGGTAACTTATCGTTGAAGAGATAAAGTTCCCATTCTTTGACGTTCGAGTTACAGCCTGAAATGTGACTGTAAGTCATCTTGAATCTTACTTGTGAAACCCTTGAGACACGTATTTCTCTGATATCTGCTTCTTCAGTAACCAAACTCTGAGAGTGTCTTTTGTTGAACGGTATGAATATGGAAAACCTTTGTGTTCTTGTTGAACCTTTATTTTAATACCTACACTTTTATCAGTAGTTTGTATGCTTGCTTGTGGGTTAGTGATATCTTTGTGAGAACCGTGTTGGGGTTCACCTTGAACCTTTTTTGTGCTAGAGGGAAATATCTTTCCTGTAGGAACCCACCTAAGACCTATTGTTTTGAAGGTTCTACCCGTTGGTATCCACCCAAGACAAGGTCGAGGAGACATAGTTTTCTCATGCACAGCGGAAGACTTAGTTGGAGAAAACCTATTTCCTTTAGGGTTCCGTCTTTGAGGTGCTCTAGCTTTTTGGTTCACCTTGTTCAGGACTTTAGTGATACAATCATCATGAATGGCATTAAACACACATTTATTACATTTCGTGCAAACAAAGTGCTTAGCATCTGAGAAGGCTCTAGAGTTCCTAGGGTTGGCAGAATTATGCACATCATAGAAGGGTCTAGAATTCCTAGATGTGTGAACAACGCTCCTAGGTTGTGGTTTGGTCCTATCTCTTGCTTGTGTCTTGTTTTTAGCATCCTCTAGATAGTTTTTGTGACCCGCGTCATTTGAACTACGCCTAGGCATGTTCTTGGAGCTATTTCTAGAGTTGGTTGAAGCATTCATGTGATCGGGCTTTGTAGAAGCGGATTTTCTGAAGGAGGGTCTAGATTGTGGAGTGACTTGTTTAGGAAAATTGCTTCGCACGTCAACTTGGGATGCAAACCTCAGATTCGACGTTTTGAGTCGTTCAGATTTAAACGCATTCGGTTGTCTAGCAACTGAGCGATTTCTGACTGGTTGAGAAGGAGGTTTCCCCAAGACTGACTGTTTTGCTAACTTAGTATCCACACTATTTCCTTTTAGTTTCCTTAATTCATTTTTCACCGCTGTCAATGCAAAAACCTTTTCCTGAATCTGAGCCTTTAAATGCTCATTTTGTAGAAGTAATTGAGCGACACATTGTTCTAACTTAATGTTCATATTATCAAATATGGCGTTATCCGCATTCGCATCATTACTATCTACAATGTCGATAGGTTGCACAGATAATTCAGTTAATGAAGCAGGCGAAGGACTTGCATTTTGAGAAGCCAACTTTGATTCTAACAAATTTATTTGTTTCACAAAATGTTCTTTTTCCACGTTAAAATCTTGAATCTTACGATCCAATTTTTGTTCAAGAACAGCATTTGCTTTTTCAAGTTTTTCAAAGTAAGCTTAAAATTTGTTATTTTTCTTTGAAAAATCGAGTTTGGCATCCTCAAAATCTTTAGTCTTCTGAGCTAACAGAATTTCAAGCTCGTGAATCTTAGAATCAACATCCTGAGAAGTCTCTCCTCCATTAGTACTCGTATCTGATGAATCAGGTGTGGTATTGCTATCAACCGTTTCCACTAGATACGTGTCAAGAATGGGTTCAGATTGCTCAGTATGTTGAGGAACATCGTATTCAGCATTTAAATGTACCATAGCCATTGGCTGATCATCATAAATGGGTCTGATATCCGCATCATTGGTTGTTTGATCATTTCCTGAGCTGGTACTGGTATGCTGTGTTTCTGATTCTGTCGCGCTGCTCTCTGTATCAACCGATGAAGCATCCAATGCTTGATCTTTATTGACGTTGCTGTCTGTCAGTCTTTGATTCACCCTTCGTTCAAATTGCCTTTGATGGCGTATTCTATCAGCAATTGACTTCTTTAGAGTACTCAAATGTTGACGAAGTGTCTCTTTAAACGTTTGAGGATCTACGAGAGTATATTTGGTAAAGTATGTATTTGTGAACTCTCGATCGTTGTTGGATAAGCCACTTGAGTCAATGAATTGCTGGAACTGAATGGTGAGAGATAAAAGGATGTCCATTGATAGAGTCTCGTGAAGATCATCTTCGTTAAGTTCAAGTTGAAGATGGTCCATATTAAATAGCATCGTTTTGATGAATGTCTCAACATCTTGACCAAATAGTAGAACGAATACCCGTTTGAATCCAATTTCAATACGAGTGCCTTTTAGGTCTTCTCTTGAAAGAACCTGAAGGTGTGACTGAAGCAACTTTATGTGTTCCATGCATCTTTCTTTTGCTTTCGACATCTTGTATTTGATTGCATGAACGGTTTTGGTTGTAGAATCCTTGTTAGTAGGTTTACTGATTGGAGTCTCAATGTTTGTCTGAACCTTTGGATTCTGCATCTTCTCTTTATTCATCTCAGTCATGGACGTTGTTGGTGTTGAATCCACGAAGATGTCCATTGAACGGATGTCTCGAAGAGGATATGAAGTGTATGGATTACGGATCTTAGTGGATGTGTTGTGATTTGATTGTGGTTGAAATTCCGAAAAATCTGATTTTTTTTCTCAGTCCGACAATAAATTCCTCAGTCCGACAAAACGGTAAGCCGAAAAAATTTTGAATCACTAAATTTTGAAATCGGGTTAGAAATAGCCAAAAACTAATAGGGAAAAAATTTGAAAAGTGAAAATTTTGACAAAAATAAAACCTAAAATTGGCCTAAAAATTTGAATTTTGGTCCGAAAATTCGAATTTTTGGTCGAAAAATTTTTCACTTCGCCAAAATTTGAAATTGAAGCATAAATGGCCTAAAAATGGTCTAGGGAAAAATAAATTTTTCTTGAGTTTTCCCGCCAAATAACTCTTTTTTTTTTTTATTTTTTTTTTTTAATCTTCGTGTAAACTATGTTCCGAAACTAGTCTAGATAGTGGCTAAGTCTAAAAATTACTCAAACAAAATGCCCATCGGAATGTCCAGATCGGAATGCTCAATCGGAATGCTCAATCGCAATGCTCAGATCGCAATGCTCAGATCGTAATGTCCATATCGTAATGTCCAGATCGGAAAGCCTGTCGGAATACTCAGATCGCAAAGCCTATCGGAATGTCCAGATCGCAATGTGGCTGTCAAAATTCAAGCAGAGTAACGACCTACAATACTTCCTTATATCCGTCGGAATCCAGATCGCAAAGTACGATCAGAATGTCCAGATCGGAATAAGTAATAAAAACCCACGTATCGCAATGTAGAACCAAAACCCTTTCCGATGGTGATGGTTATTGCGATGGAAGCCCAAGTACAATTTGTACTTTCCGATGGAAGTTTCTGCTAGAATTTCGGAATGAAGAAAAATAGGAAATTTCGCAACTTTTGATCCAAAAAATTTGTGTTTTAGCCAAAACCAAGATATCCAAATCACTACTACTGGTATGTATATGATTTGTATCGAGAAAAGACCAAAAAAACACAAAAAGAAAAAATGGGACGTGAGATATGGATCAAAGAAGCCACGAAAAATCAAGAACACCACACACGAATCTTCAATCACCTATCCACTATAGGCTCTTGATACCAAATGTTATTCCCATTTAATCCATAACACAAGATTCTTAGAGAGAGAAAGAGAAGAAAAGTAGAAAGAGAAAGTAGAGAGAGAAGTGGAAGGTTTACACTAAAACTATGTGTTTAATGAAATGAACCAACACCCTCTTTCACATGTGAAAGAGGGTTATATACCCCACGGCTCTAAGGCCTTTGTGGGCTTCATCTTGGGCCGGGCTTGGCTTACTTTTGGGCTTACGCCCCTAACTTATACAATATTAGCTTAAAGTCCAAGCCCGGTTTTCCCGACTAACCTATTACAATACAAGACCATTTAACGACTAAGATGACCTATTACATTCTTGTTCGACTATATAAAATATAGGGCTAACAGGAATAAACCCTATTCGGAATAACCCTTATACGAAATAAACCCTATTCGGAATAACAATTATGTGGAATAAACCCTATACGGAATATTTTTGGCTATTCAGAATGTTTTTGGCTATTCGGAATGTTTTTGGTTATTCGGAATGTTTTTGGCTATTCGGAATGTTTTTGCTATTCGGAATGTTTTTGCTATTTGGAATGTTTCTGCTATTCGGAATGTTCTGGAAAATACACTTCGAGACTAGGAAAGAGCTCTTTAAACGAATCAAAACTCGATTTTTTGAACAAAAACCACAAAAAGTTTTATGATTTCTACCAAAATAAGCTAAACCCAATACTTATCAACTAATCTCAACAACAAAAACACCAAAAATTACAAGATTCAAGGTTGATTTTCCTACAAATCACTAATACATTCAAAAACTAAAAAACAACACTAATCCTTACCTTAAATCACCCCATGGCTTTTGATACCAATTGAAGAATATGGATAATCTTATGAATCAATGAAGTGGGTTGAAGATTTCTAGAGAGAGAAAGTTAGTGAGAGAAAGTGAGAGAATATGTTTTCTTTATTCAAAATGAGTGTCTGAAACAACCAACAACCAACCCCTTTCCATGGTGGAAAGCGGTATCTATATCCAAGCCATTATTGGGCTTGGGCCGACCCATGACAAGCCCATGGGCCGGTTTCTTACTTAACTAAATAAGCAAACATTAACTACGAGCTATACAACATTAATAATATTGTGGAGTGACCGATACTTCTAATATACGTTAAAAAAACGTATTTCTAACATACCTAATCATCCCAAACAGCCTATAACACTAAGAACATAAAATACTAATCAAAACCCAATCCTAAATCATACATGCAATAGGTTTTAATCATTTAAAAACACTAGAAACATCATTCTAAACACAACCCCACAACACATTTCACCAAACACCATGAACCCACCAAACACTCCCACATTTCGTGGGTTTTGGGGGCTGTAGAACACCAACAACATAAACCCATCTTGTTTTATGGATTAATTATCATTATAAACACATGAATTAAACAATAAATGGGTTTAATTAGATGAAAACATGTTTTTGAAAAATCATTGATTCTTGAAAAATTTATGTTAATGCATGTTATAATTGATTGTATGAAAACACTTACAATGGATAAAGAGAAGGTGGTCTAAACTTGGATTTAATCAAATCAAAGGGGAAAAGATTTTATGGTCGTGGTGGTGTTTATGGTCGACGCCCTAGGAGAGAGGAGGAGGAAGGAGAGAAAATTTGTGTGGTGTGTTTTGTTTGTGTGTTTTTAGTTTACTTCTTTTTGTAAAGTTTAAGGGACCCCTTTTGCCATTCTGTTATTCTTTTGGCCTCATGTTTAAACGACACAAGTTAATAGCAGAAAACGTCTTACTAGTTGATTTTGAAAAATTGCGGGAGTCGGGGGTCGCCCCGAACACTCGAAAATACTTTTAAATGGTTCAAACGCACACAAAACGAATATACATATGGTTTCGACTCGGCTTAACACGTAATAAAAATAAAATCTCGAAAAACTCAAATATCGATCAATCGATAACAAAAGATAAATTTTGGGCATCCGTCGGTATCGTAGTCGTCATCGGTTCTTCTTAAGTCGTCAAATGTTAAAATTACGACCGTAAACGTTGGTTTCAACTTAAACCGTCAAATATATAACGAACGAAATTTCTTAAAAATTTCAAAAATATTCGTAAAATAGGATTAAATAAATGACGTTGGGCTCGGGATATCACATCCACAAGTGAGGCACAACTTAGGAGTGGTGCTCATACTGAACAGCTCTTGAGACAATAACTTAGCATCATACGACACATTCACTGGTATCACAGAGAGAAAAGGGAAGTGTGTGAAATTTTCACACTTAGGCTACATTCAACAAATGAGAGGGCTATTCCCTATTTATAGACAAAAAGTGAGAAGTTTTTGGAGCTGATGACGTGTCTCAACCAATCAATTGTTGCCAAGTGTCCTGAATTTGTCAATTGGAACTAGCCGTTAAGAACTTGAAATTAGGCTTTTCTTCTTGGTTGATTTTCAGGTTAATTGAGCACGTGGGATGGATTCCTTGCTTAAAAACGATCACTTTTCATGTATAAAGTTTTTCTTGATATGCATTGTAACTCAAATTCGTTTCTGGGTTTATTTGGGGAAGAAGGTGATACGTGGCAAGCTTGGATTGGGTAAAAGTATAGCACACGGATCATAATCCGTTTGTGGATAAAATGATTATTGCTTGTCCAGCTGTGATTGGTTAAAAATTGAGTAAGTGGGATTACTGTAGCTTGACGGCGCATTTATTTGTTTGGTGATGTGGCTTATTTGCTAGCAATCCGTGTCATTGAAATGCTGCTCTCCCATTGGATAATAACCATAGCACACGGATTGAGCCCTTTATATACTTTGAAAAATGGCAGCTTTAGTCCTTGTACTTTGGCAGATTCATGATTTAAGCTAGCACTTCATTCCTTTGGCATAATTGGTCCCTTGACTTTCATTCTTGTCTAGTTAGACCCTTTGACTTGGTTGACTGAAGAGTTGACCATGTTTGACTTTTATCTTGACTTTGACAAATTTACACTTTGAGTCCTTCAACTTTGGAGTGTTGTCAAGATAGGTCCTTCATCTTCAAAGTCTTGTCATCTTTGATCCTTCTTTGCTTTTTCATCCAAATAAGCTTGATTTCTTCTTGTTTGCTTAAAAATGTATCCTTCTTACCTATTTATACACAAACACAAAACATACCACATAATTCCGCTTTATAGCACAAAAGTTAGGTATTTTCCTTGTGTTTTAGGGTGATTTGTTGATTAATTGATATGAGTTTTTACTCATATCCAATCCCTTACACTTGAACATTGCCATGACCTCATGCAATGCTATATTTTAAAGCAGAAATTTACATTCTCCTCATTATTAACCCACCTTGGCCAATATGGAATGTTATTACACTATGCTACTCTATATGATGCATGATTTTGATTTTGAACAATGCAATGCAAAAGAAACAATTCTATTTATAATTTTTTTTATTTTTCTTGAAATGGCTTTGATGGAAAAACTCATAAAGAAGTCAATGACTTAAATTAGGGCTTTGGTACCATGGACACTTATCACCCTCAAGTTTCACTTTCCCCATACCAAGCTTAAAAATGAGATCATTGCATTCACAAGTAAAAAGGTGCATCAACTTATTCATGACAATTAAATGTGGAACCGGTTATTATTCGAGCAAATTGCTTTTGGGCAAATTTGTCATTATTTAAAGCGTGAAATATAAGAAATGTAAAATCCAAAAATAAGGAAGCACGGTTTTAATCCTAAGTAATCCTCTCATCCATTACTTGAAAAACCGCTCACGATTAATATAAGTCCGACTCAAGAGTAATAAGTCATTCGCCTTATGTGTAAACTCCTCATGTCATGCATTAATAAGTAGCTACACACTCGCTAAGGAAAGAAAATAAAACTCACGCAATAATTTACATCCTCCATCTTTTTGAGACTTTGGATCTTCAATCCCGCAACCCGTCAAGGTAATATTGGATTGGAGCAACTATTAAATCCCCACAACCCGTCAAGGCAATATTGGAATCTAATAGTTACTATAATTAACACTTCATTGCCCCTCTTGGGAGTCTTGTATAATTATTTTTTTTCTTTCTTCTTTTTTTTTCTTTTTTTCTTTTTTTCTAGCCACTCATTTTTTTGTAAGCCACTCTTATATTTCTTTATTCCTCACAAAGAAAGTTGAAAAGAATAAAAGGAAAAACAACCGCTAAATATTAAGCATGACATAAGTATAGTACACATAAAACGTTCTAACTTAGAATCTTAAGACGTACTTATACCAACCATGAATGATTAGAAAAAAATGCATAAGAGACTACAAACCAATTAAAATCGTTCTTGATTATTTATTAACATATATACATGCGAAGAAAATAGAGATAAAGAAGAGAAGGTTTTAGCCACAAGTAATTATCATGAAGTTTATCTAGCCCTTTTATACTTGCTTCAACTCTATCATTTCCCATTCTCCACAAATTTAAAATCTCAAATAATGAGATTAGTAGATGCTTAGCCTAATAGACCAATGAAGGACTACATGGTTAAGGATACTAGCTAGAGTATGCTAAGATAAGCAAACTCGGGTTGAGTCAAAATATCCATGGCGGGCCTAATATGTCAAAGAAGTCTAAATTTGTTAAACCATGTTCTTTATTATATTTTTTTTATATATATTTTTGATGAAAAACAAAATAAGAATATATACAATGCAAATGTGATATGCAAATGAAAAATGATTGATGCCAAAATTATGAATGCATATTTTTGGTGGCCAAACTAGATCAAAGATTTGAAAAATGTTTGAAAAAATAATTTCCAAGTTATCATGAAGGTCAATGACAAGGTCTAGGTAAGGTCACTTCGATAAAAGACCTCCCTACACTTAAGCTAAACATTGTCCTTAATGTTTAAGAGCATGGAAGTATTAAACTTCCCCTACACTTATGACAATGAATAGACTTTGCTTAACCCAAGTTAAGGAAAGATCAACTATAGTGAATTCATTTTTTAAAGCACAATGTGTCGATGAAAAATCACAATAGTAACAAAGTGAACCGGATACAAGGGCCTCCTTTATAAGCTCCAAAGCACGTGATGAGTGAGCAACCCTACAAACAACATGAAGACAAGAGAAGGTCTCGCCTACACTTCTCATCAACTTGCTATCCTTATTGCTAACCTACAACACTCTAGATCTAAAAACTTCTAAACCTAGTTATTCAAGCTTGATTTAAAGAGTCTCTAGCTCGACTCTTCCCACAATGAATTAATTCATGGGTAAAATGGGGATCTCTTGGACCATTTCCACGGAAATGTCCTCCCCAAAATAATGCTTCACACGGTGACCATTCACATTAAAATTTGGACCATCGGGTTGTGACAACTCAATAGTTCCATATGGAAATACTTGAGAAATATTGAATGGACCGGACCATCTCGACTTAAGCTTGCCCGCAAAAAGTTTCAACCTTGAGTTAAAGAGGAGAACCGGCTCTCCAACTTTAAACTCACGGTTCTTGATCTTAGCATCATGCAATTTCTTAGTTTTCTCTTTATAAAGCAAAGAGTTCTCATAGGCATTGGCTCTCAATTCATCCATTTCATTAAGTTGATCCTTTCTTTGTGAGCCGGCTTGGTTTAGATCAAAGTTAGCCCACTTGAGAGCCCAAGAAGCCTTATGTTCTAACTCGAATGGGAGGTGGCATGCTTTTCCATAGACAAGCCTATAAGGAGTACAACCAATTGGTGTCTCAAAAGCCGTCCTAAAAGCCCACAAAGCATCATCAAGCTTATCCGACCAAGAAGCTCGATGCTCTCCAACCGTTCTTTCCAAAATTATCTTTAAACCACGATTTGTGACCTCAGTTTGACCATTGGTTTGAGGGTGATACGCGGTAGAAAGTCTATGATTCACTCCATATTTCTTCATAACTCTTATGAATTGATCATTACAAAAGTGTGTACCACAATCACTTATGATGGCCCGAGGTACACAAAATCTAGCAAACAATTGCTTCAAAAATTTCACAACAACTCGAGCATCATTAGTAGGCAAGGCTTTGTCCTCAACCCATTTTGACACATAATCCACCGCTACGAGTATATACTTATTTCCCTTTGAAGATGGAAACAGTCCCATAAAATCTATTCCCCACACATCAAAAATCTCACACTCTTGAATGAAGTTTTGTGGCATCTCATCACGTTGTGTAATTTTTCCTTGTCTTTGACATACATCACAAAATTTCACCATCTCTTGTGCATCTTTATAAATGGAAGGCCAATAGTAACCCGAATAAAAGACTTTCTTGGCGGTATAGTTGGGCCCAAAATGTCCACCCGTAGGTCCCTTATGACAAGCTTCTAAAATCTTAAATGCCTCGAGCCCATCTACACACCGTCTAATGATTTGGTCCGCACATTGCCTAAAGAGGTAAGGATCATCCCAAAAATAATACTTCACTTCCTTTAGAAATTTCTTCTTTTGTTGGGAAGTAAGACCCTCTATAACTGCTGTTGGTTTTACGTGTTACAGGTTCGTAATGTGTCTGATCTTCAGGGAAGATGTTTCTCTTAACCGCTTTTGTCGATCTTTGAGTTTGAGCTTTTTTTTTCTCAGGGCCTTTCTTTTGTATAACTGATGTTGTTGCTGCATATGCTGGTGTGACAATCCGTCAATTTGAGGTCGTTATTTTATTCTCAAGTATTATTTTAAAATCATTATTTTATTATTAATTTATGAACTCACTCACTTTTGGGAAGAAATTAGGGTTTACGTCTTAAAGTAGCATCGACTACGTCTAAACCGGAGAACTCTACGTTACGTGTTTACGGTTACATACTCCATTTTTGTGACAGTCCGACATTTCAGGAAATAAATTTATTCTCGAATATTATTTTTGAATTTTAATTTGTGTTGGTTCATAAACTCACAAATTTACGAGAAGAAATTAGGACTTACGTGCATAATTTAGCGTCTTTTACGATTAAACCAGAAACCCTAGGTTTACGCTTTTGTGCTCCGTTTTTTATGAGACAATTTTTATTAGAATCGTTTTGTGTCGTGGTTTCATAATTTATAAAAACGTTTTTCGTAAATCGACCCGAGGGCACGTAAATCGAAGAAACTAGAATCTAGAAATACCCATAAATTAGTGGAGATGAGACAAGTGGGACACTTGTCCCATCCCCACTATGGGTGGCAAACTTATACACAAGTGTGAGACACTTGTCTCACTACTTGCAAATAAACTCAAAAACCATTAACAAAACCACCAAACTTCTCATTCACTTCTCACACATGCAAGTTTATCAAAAATTCTCCATCTCTCTTTCTCTCCCTATGTTGAACGTCCCATATCACCCCTATATCATCATATTCATAAAAAGTTTAACCATAACCTTAAGCTATAATCAACATATGTTGATAGCTACTTAAAAAAATAATGATTGGAGGTGATATTAACATGTGAAAAGGAGTTTCCAAGGAGGTTTAGGGCTGATTTCCATGAAGGTTTTCATCCATTTGAAGAACTCAAAAGTTCATTTGCCAAGATTAAAGATTTGGTGACAAGAACCAAGCCTTGTTCATCAAAAATCTCAACATTTCATCACTTTGGTGGTATAGAGATTGTTTCTTCCAATCATCTTGTTATTTTGTAAAAGTAATCATGTATTTTCTTTATAAATGTATATGTATATGATGATGAAGGATGATCAAAATATTATGTGGGGATTTTATGTTAATAGATTAAGTTAAAAAGGCTAAAATCAACATGTAAAGATGTTAAAATCATGGTTAGATTCATAGGCTGTATAAAACAGTAAGTATCAATATGATCACTTGGTAAAATAGCTTTGATTATTAAATATACAGTTAGATATATGATTTTTACATATGTGGTGAGTTGGCCACTCAATGGAATCATTAAAATGAGCAAGATATGATCAAAATACTATTGAGGTACAAATCTGTATAGTCTGTTTTGGACGAATTATTTAAAATACTTAGAAGATGATTGAGCAGTAGCTATAATAGAATTATTTGTAGCACACATCATGTAGTTTATGCTGCTTAAATTTGAGCTTCTATCTCCTTGTAGAACTCAAGATATGACAAAAAAGGCGGAATGGACTTTGATAATCAGATTTGTAAATAAACTATATAGTATAAAAAGAGCACTCAAATAAATATTATTATAAAATAAATATATAAAATCCACTAACTAATAATAAATATTATAAAATGAGTTATATACTAGAATAAATAAATATGGCATTTTATAAAAGTAAAACTCAAATGTTTTCTAAAGTTATAAAACTATATATACGTTTTACGTCTTTTCGGCTAAAACCGAAAGATTAACATTTTCGCCAAATAAAACTTAGACGGTCGGACCCGTCTAAGGTAACATTTTTATAACTCATATACTGATATGTAGACACATTTGATAAGTAAAAACCGATAAACCCGAGTTTTATAACTTATGAACCTTAATGGGCCAAAGTAGCCTTATTGGACCATTAGCCCAACTAGTTTGGTTTAATGTTATTGGACTTACTCATGGGCTTAACCCACTTGGGCCCAACATATGAGTATAGGCCTGGTATTAAAAAGTATAAATAGGCTAATATAATGAATTGAACTTTTAATGGGCTTATTGGGCCTTAATGTGTAACTGGGTTGAAACTAGTATAACTAGTCTAAATTGACTAACACATAACAACTATAATGTTGTATGAAGAGATAAAATCCCACTTGATCATCATCATACTTATGATATCATCATATATACATAACCATTATTTTTATAAAGTCATTGGACAAGAGTCTAAGACCGAGTATTATTTGTCTAGGTTTCTGTGATTGAAGCACGTACCGTACATCCAAAACGTCGATAACCCGCCTTTTCCAATCAACGTGAGTTCATAGCCTCACACTCTTTTAAATGTTTTATGAAATGTTTTATAAACCCGCGAGGGAGATAACATGTTAGTTTTAATAAAAATAGGACACCAGTTGTCCCGATTGTATGCTTATTGATATGGACCCAAATGATTATATGACCCAATGAATGAAAGGAAATAGATTATTATTAGTTAGGTTATGTCACTAAAAGTCCCATTAGCATGAATTGTGAACTACCGGGATTTAGTAGACGCTTATGCATATAATAGTACTATTTGAGGAAGATCACCCCAGTTCGCGCCGTGACGGTTGATCCCCATCGTGCCACCTTGAGTGGTAAGAGAATTTATGTATGAGAAGATTTATATAAGCGTGACTATTGTGACGACATGCTGTTTTAGATGGGCAAAGGAATTACGGGTTAGCTACCCGATATTTGTTATAGAAAGGTAACAATGTCATGCGGCTTATAATAATCCAACAATGAAAATACTGATGTACGAATTGAATTGTAATGTATTTCCTGACTAGCAATAGGGGGTCTTATTACTGATATTATGTTCGTGTTTTGGTTTTACATAACCATTTTCATATAACGGTTTTTATTAAACGTTATACAACATTATAAAACGTATTGTATGATGTTTTATTTTACAACAATGGTTCGTATAATGGTTTTGAAGGCAAAAGCCTATTTTATGATTTACGACAAAGATTCGTATAAAATGTCTTTGGCCTATTTTATAGCCTACGACAAAGATTTGTACAAAATGATTTTTGGTAATAATTATATACCGGTGATATACTAATGGTTTTTATTAAACTCTATGAATTCACTCGGCGTTTCGTTGACTTTTTTAACATGTTTTATCTCAGGTACTTGAAGGTAATTCTCGGGAAGACGACAAGAATTTATGGCCCGCATTCAAGTAAAATTTCGATTCAAATGCTTTGTAAATTTGTATGATATATTATGACCTGGGGACCTTTGTAAATTTGATATTCATGAATGGAAAAAATTTTATTATTAAACGACGTGATTTTAAAGCGTTGTCTATGATTTGAGTAATGTGCTATCCCGTAACACCAACGACTCTTCCGTTGATTCAAAATGTGAATATTTGGGGGTTTTACAGTTTGGTACCAGAGCTCTCGTTATAGAGAAGGGAAGATTTTTAAAACCAAGGTTTTGAATAAAACATTTCAAAAACCTTTTAACTATAAATATTTTTAAATAAATATTTTGAGTAAAATGTTTAAAAATCTTTTGACTATAACAGTGCCGAAGAATTACCGAGTTACCGACAAGGCCAGACTGAGAAGTGTTATTTTAATATATATATATAACTTGGATTATATATATGTTGTAATTTGATTACATTATTGTTGAATGATTATTCTAATACTTATACGAGATATTTATACGACGTAGATTGTCACAAGAAACCCTAACTCCCCTAGCAAATCAATCAAAGCTATTTCCATAGGAATCTAGCTATTCCAGATCTAAACCAAGTTGTGGATATTTATGATCCCAACAAAATGGTTGATATTCTTAGAAATGTTGATATTAGTTGGTTGTGATCTTGAAGAAAAATTGGCGAGATTAAATCTGATATCGATGTCATGACGATCTTTCCTTATAGAGTGGAGTTTGACAAAACCTTACCACCTAGAAAGGTGTTATCTGATTCGGTGTCACCCAATTCTTAAAATTGAAATCGAAAAGGTAAATGTTGCACTTGAGGCTGTCATTGGAACCATTACCCAAAAGCCTCATGCCACTTGTACCTTTCCGAGAAGTCTGATTGAACGTGTGAGTCATTTCATACTAGTGACTCATTTGATAACTACTGTTGTAAGAGCTATAGAATTGGAAATTAAGTGTTGTTCATATCGAGCTTTTATTGACCTTTCAAGGTCTAAGAATAAGGTTGTAAGTATTGGAGAATGAGGTAAGATGTCGCATTGAGTATAAGTTGGTTGAAAAACTTGAATAAAGTCAAATTTAACTTGTATGTAATATGAGATTGTTAAGAGGAAGTCGTTAAGCCCTAATTTATAAAGTTTTAAATGATTGTTGATTTGTGTTAAGGGTTGTTCCTAGGCCATTGTCCAATGACGAGGATGCTAGTGTCCAAGAAATGAATTAAAGAAATCTTCTTCTGAATTGGGACCGATGGATCTTTCGGGACACGTGGAACACCTAATGACTCATGTAGATTAGTATTCATTGTAGTATCTTTTAAAATCCCTAACTTAACTGAGACATCAGTTGGTAGGATGAGTCCTTGGAATTTTATGACATGGCGACACGTAATGTGTTACGGTACAATTTTTGACTTGTTTGTGATTAATGAAAAGGCTACCTCTGATTGATAAATCCTACATGTATCGATGTTATCTATCTTTTCTTGCATCTTCCTAATGTTCGCATTAGTGATGCAACCATTGAGCAAGTACTCATCTCGATTTGAGTTGCGTTGTGGATTATTCTTTCTTATTCCTGAGTGCCATCAAGGTCACGAACCTCATGATTATTTGGCTAAGCTCATTTCCTAGCATATTGTAGTTAGTTCTTGGTGAACAACTCTTCATCACTCCTTTTGCAGATCACTCATTGTTTTTATAAGTAATAGGATACCATCTGGGGGGAAAATATGAAATTCTCATTTTATATGAGTTATTTAAATCGGTACTATTGGTAGTTACTGTCGAAATTAGATTTTTATTAAACATCTTGTAAATGGGAATGCTTTCATAATGATGAACATTTTAGAAAAATTATTTTTATTTTTATTTCATAATTAAACATGAATATATATTTTAAACATGATGACAAAATTTTGACGAACTGAGTATTGCATCGTTAATCCTAAAATTGTATATAGTTGCGCGCCTACGTACAATTTGCAAGGGACCATGCAAGGCTGATTAGTAGTCACTATGAAATTGTTACTAAACATTACATTTTTCTTTGTAATTGTGAAAGATTGAATTTTTACGAGATCTGCAAGAAGTGCAAAATAGGGACATATTGTTAGGGACACCTACATATGTGCCCGTACCATTTATTTTTCCGAATCGGATTTACTCATCTGTGGATATTGTCTTAATTGACAGTTGATATCCCTTCTTATCCAATTCTCTCGTGGTGAGATTCTTTGGAAAAGTATCTAATTACCGAGTGTTGATACCCGACTGAGTGTATCGACGTTCCTATCATTTCTTTTGATTAGATTCCATTTGAATGACATGGGTAACGATCCGAGGTGCTTTCGAATGCGTACTCAAATCATGAAAACATGGGATATATTCATATTCGTTAATGTTTTCGTCTTTATCTGATTTGAAATTCTCTCGCATAATTTATGCGCTGACCTTACTCATTTAATGTTAGCTATGTCTCTAGATACCCTTGAATTTGTGAAGGGTTGTGAGTTATTATTAGCCTTTTGAGAAGTTCACATCTTATCAACCGTAATGAAATTGGAAAGTTGGTAGTGCCAGTAGAATGGATTGATTGATTATGACATAATGTCCATGGGAACTCGAGTAGAATTCCCCTAAAAGATAAGATGTTGATTATCAAAGGTGATCTAAATAATTCCCGATGGGTGACCATATCCTGCATTTAGGCTTGAAATTATACCATGAATAGTTATGAACTAGTCATAGATCTAGTAATCTAGAAAGAACTTAAAGTAAATTTATTAAAAGATGTTCCTGCTATCCGAGACTCTCTAAGGTATTTGCTGATGAATTACCTAGACTTCTGCCAATAAGGCAAGTTGAATTTGGTATTGATTATATTCCCGGTGCTGCACCTGTGGCATGTGCACTATACTTCAGCACCATCTGAATCAAAAGAGTTACCGTACAACTAAGAGAGTTGTCAAAGAAAGCTTTTATTTTACCTAGCTTGTCATCATAAAGAGCTATGGTATTATCGTTCTATATATTTATTGATTACCCTGAACTAAGTAAATTGACGATCAAAATTTATATCCATTTCCCAAGATGGAAGATTTGTTCAATCATTTACAAGGTTTCTAGCGTATATTCAAAAATTTGATCCACGGCATGGCTATCACCAACTTCGCGTCCGCGAAAAAGATTATCTATTCCAATCACTACATCCAGAACTCGTAATGAACATTATGAGTTTCATGTTATGTCGTTTGGATTGACCAATGCACATGTAGCATCCATGAATTTGGTGAATCACGTGTGTAGGCTGTAATTTGATAAATTCATGCTTGTGATCATTAAGGACCATCTGTTTGTGTGACAACCGTGGTTTTGAGGTTCGTCACTTAATTTTATTTTGTGCTAGTTACGTGTCTTTACGTGTTTATGTGCTTATTGGTGTGTATAGATTGTGGTTTGGATATCGTTTCCGGTACGGGGTACCTTGTGAGTGAAACGATGTGTGATGATTTCATGTTCATGAGCTCACATGTAAGTGACTATGAAGTGAAATGGTGTTATTTAGTGGTTTTACGTATACGTATATGTATTATAGAAAATCGTATTTTTACGATTTACGGTTTAGCATTTTGAGGTCTCGGAAGAGGTATTTAGTCACGGGAATATTTTTCGGGATGGTTTTAAGTCATTTAGGACTTAGTTATAAAGTTTATTTCAAAATTTGAGATTTTTTTTAAAAGTGTATATTTTACGACTTTTACGGTAAAACGCGTAAAAATTGACTAGTTCTACGGTTTTGAGGTTTTGGAGGTTTTAGGAGCTGAAATAAATTAAGGTAAATTAAGGTATTGTTAATAACATAATATTAAACAATAAAAAGAAAAAAAACGAAATTTAATGGATATGGAAAGGGTATAGACGGTTGGAAAAGAAAAAAAAAAGAAAAAAGGAGAAAAAGGAAACATTGTATTGGGCTAGGATTAGTATGGTAATTATATAAAGACTTTTATTAACTAAAACCACATCATAATCCCCTGGAGATCAAGCTTAGGTCGAATTCAATGGAGAATATTAGGGTTCTTCATAAAATTTTGGGGTTTTCATAAATCAAAGGTAAATATTCAAATCCCTTTTTAATTTAATTGTTTTTATGTTTTGTTTAATCATCTTATGATGGAATTAGGTTAGGGTTTAATTTAAAAACAGTAAATTAATGTTATAATAATGAGGTTATAATGATTAAATAAGTTAGGATTTGTAATTAGTGGGGTTAGGGTTAATTAATTAGTTTAATTTGATTAAACCCGTTTTTAAAAACTGGGCAGAATTTTGAGTCTATTGTTTTGATCATATCTCGAGTTCTAGGAACATTCAAGATGCGATCCAAGTATCCATGAAAAGGTAATTGAAGTGGCTTTCTAATGCAAGAAACTAGAACTAAATTGGAGGTCGGGAAGTGGGTCAGAAACAGGTTACAACAGTCGTAGGTCAAAACAGTTTTGAATTCAGCCTGTTTTCTTTTTAAGTTTTGAGTTGTTTGGGGTACTTAGGGTTGCATTGGGATCTTCTCACGAATATGAGAGATGGTTTATATATTGTAGTAAGGATCTGCACTTGGGCTAAGGTTGTGGTTTAGGGTAAGACCCTGTAATGGTAATGAACTTTTCATACGTTTAAAATCAGTGAATTCTGGATAGGTAGCAATATATACACATATATCGGGGCCTTAACAGTAGCTTTAAGGTTAGGGAAAGTGGGAGGTTTTAGCTAACATGTATAAACGTGTGAATATTCCTTTTACAGAAACCATGGGTATGTTTAAGTGGACGTTTGGCTTAAAGTTTTGAGACCTAAAATTGGGACCGTTTTGTGTAAAATTATGAACGGGATAGCTATTAAACTTAACCAAGTTAGGGACTTGTTAAGGAAGGGTAATGGGGTGATTAGAGCTTAACAATGAGGTAATTATACGGGAATAGAATAGATGTCCATCATAGGTTGATGAGCCATCTCAGTGATTGGTTCGTGTATTGATTTCGTGTTTTTGGTTGTTAGCTTGTTGCTAGTGCGAGGACTTGTGAAGAAGCTATCAGGTGAGTTTCATAGTCCTATGTTTAATATTGATTTTGACTTCCAGATGGGATGGAAGAGACACTATGTTGAGTTATTTTCTAAATTGATGCTGTGAATGTGTTTGTGATTTGAGATGGACTTGTGTGTACATTATGTGATTAACTGCTATGTGATTTTTGATTATGTATGATTTGGATCGGGGGACACGTGCCGTCTCAGTTATTGTGGTTTGACAAGGTAGTGGCCTTGTGGTTTGACAAGGTAGTGGCCTTGTGGTTTGCCAAGGTAGTGGCCTTGGGATAGGTACATAGTGTGATCATCTATGGTACCATGATGTTGTTTGGCAAGGTAGGAGCCTTGGATTGGTTTGGTATGATTAATCTTGATTGATAGTTGTTAATGCATATTTGTAGCACATTGTCCATATGTTATTGTGTTGATGGTTATTATTCACAGCTTATAACTGATTTAGAGTTAGAGTCTAAACCTATGACTCTCATCAACTTTATGTTGACGTGTTTTAGTGTCTCTTTCAGGTGAGAATGTGGTTAAGCTTGAGGATAGAAGTGGCTAGACTTGGATGCCTTAGGATTGCATATAGAAGGAGATCCATGTTCCTTCTTAGCTTTGTTTGTTCATTTATCTAGTGATACTGTTGGCACCTATATGTTTGTTTGTTTGTGTTATTTGTTTGTCTTGGGTAAGAGGTAGGACTGTTACCTACTTACCTAGACTCCTGCATTGTTGAGATATTGTCATGACATTTGTGTCACCATTTTATGACATTTCTTAAATCATTTAGTTATCTCTATAGACACGCTATTGTTGTGATGATATCCATACGTCGTGCCCCATATTCCGCCATGGTGGGGTGTGACAGAATGGTATCAGAGACAATGGTTATAGAGAATTAGGTTGCCTAGTCGCGTAGCCTAGTCTATAGCTTAAGGGTCCCTGCATATAGGCGTCATAGGAGTATGTGTGCATTTTACATAAATTGATGTGTTGGGATGTTATTTATTGCGATGTTTTGACTAGTATGAATTGAACCATAGTAAGTTCATACTTAGCCACATGTTATTTTCTTTTCGGGTTGTGACTAGTGCGGGTTGAACCATAATCGTCCACGCTAGTCATTGTCGTATTTTGCTTAAGTTGTACATTATAGTACATAATTTGGCACATGGTAGTTTCTATCTTTTGTCGAGATTTTACATACCTGAGGTATGTTATTTTTCTTTTGATGTTTAAGTCATGTTCCCTAAGAAATGTGTGGTGGTTCGAGTTACTAGGAGTACATGGGTAGGAAGGATTTTAAGCCGTTTCCACTCTTATGGGCGACATGACTTATATCTGATTATGTTTTCGTTTTGGATTTAGTCTATGTTGTTTTAGCTAGACTATGGATTTCGGTATTCCAAGAGTTTTACTATGTTATTTTAATAGATGGGGTTTTGGACCTATTTGGTTATGTGGTTATGAGCTTATGTGAGTAGATGGATTTATGTGTTATATGTTGTATTGATTCTTATAAGGGTCATCATAGGAGGGAGTGCATTGGGGAAAGGGTAATTGTATAAGTATGGTGGCCAACATAGTTATACAAGTACCACAACTTCAATGGGTTCTCAAATATGATTGCATGAAAGAGGGTTAGTACATGCTTGTATATGATGAGATGTGGATTTTGGGTATATTTATAATATATGGGTATATGTAACGGCTGCCTACGATATGGCTATTTTTTTTAGTGTGCTATATGTTTTGAGTTATAGTCGTGTTATGTGATTATGAGGTCACACGATATGGGTTGGTTTTGGTAATAGGTTTTGTGCCTTGTTGTGGCATGGTGAGATGGTGAGATGGGGATTACTCGTATGGAAAAACGAGTGTATGACGCGATTGGTTGATCTGATATGTATAGTAACGAGTATGTTTTGGGTGATTTAATAGGTATATATATGCGGATGTATATATACTACTATGTGTTAAGTTATGGTATATGGTCGTTCACTAGTTATTATAACTTGAACGTACCTTGTGTTTGCTCGTGTTTTATGGTGCTGGAGTTTAATGGAGTTCCAACGACGTTTTGAATCTTTTGAAGTGTGTCTGGTAGCATATTCTTTGAGTTTCGTATTTCACGTGTACGTTTTAAAATGGTGTTCTTGGTTTTAAGTCTATTGAAATAACTTGGGATTCCTTTTGAGATAATGAAATCTTTTGTGTTGGGTCTTACATTTCTTTTGGTCGGTATATGTTGAGAAAAAGGGGGACTTGGAAATCTATTATAGGGTTAGATAGTTGGTTGTATTCGGTAAAATAAGGGTAAGGTGTTGAAGTCATGTTTCAAACAAGATGTAACATAAGATTTCATTTTAATCAACACTATTTCAAATTCTAAAAGACTTTCTTTGAAATAAAGCGAAATAAAAATTTCTTTCTACCTACATAGTTTATATAATTGAGTTCGACCGATTATGTCATTTATAATTATTTATACAAGGTTAAATTGAGTTTATGAAGATTTCACGTACAATTATATATGTCATTTAAAAGGATTACATTAATCACTAAGTTTATTCTTTAGTTTTTTTTAAAACAACTAGTATAAAACTGTTTTGGTCATAACTTGTTCGTTTTTAGAGCTTTTTGAGTGATTAAAAAGCCAAAAATTATGTACTCGGAACGTACTTTTCAAATATTCAGAAAGTATAGTCATGGGAGGTCAGTGGACTGGTCGGAATTGTTGTACAAGTGTCGGGTTCAAGGTTGAGTTTTGAATAGTAGTTTATTTTTATTTGGGGTGCACGGGATATCTAGTCTTTGGGTTAAGCTTTGAGATCGCCTAGAAGGTTGTTGGTATATTGTTTGAGTCACATAGATGTGGGAGGTAATAATAATAAAAAAAGATATATATTTTTTTGGAAAAGTCGATCTTTTGCACGGTTTAAATAATATGTCGCGGGGCGTAATATGTTTGGTTACCATTGGGTGTTTCTTGGATTATTTTTCGTTGTCATGGGTCATTTTGAATTGATACACGTTTTGGGTTTGAGTTTTCTTTCGAGTCTCATGGTTTTGACTTGTTTTAACTGGTGCACGTGAAATGTCGTTAGTTATCCGTTGGTTTGATTTGTTGATCGTATCTGATGGATTCAGGATGTAGTTTTGGTTTCGTATTGTTCGGGAGCGTTGAGGTAGTCATATGAAAGACTTGGTCGCGCCTACACGCTTAAGTAGGTGACCATGAGAGAATGGTCGGAATGCCCTTAGTGGAGAGGAAAGGAGTTCGTAGACGAACTAAGGTGGTCATGAGGTCTCTTAGGAGTACCAAGGAGATAAATAGAGATTTGTGGGATACTAGCACAAGTAACGCGCCATAGAGGGTGTTGGAAGGGGATACAATACCTCAAAGGTATTTATGATTGTTCGTAGGGTATGTAAGTTTTCCGAAAATTTCCTGAAATTTAGTAGGTTTGCCTATTACGGTGAGGTAGAACCATAAATAGAGCAAGTACGGGAGGTGAGAGGAGTTGTAGTTAGTGCCTTTCCAAGGCAAATCGTTGATGGAGTGATTTAAAAACAAGAGCTGTTAGAAATTGCAGGGAATGCCGGATAAAAGTTGAGTTGCTTAGTAGTAGATTGGATGTGGAAAGTGGTTGAGTGGTCTGATGAGAGGAAGCATTGGTCTTTTAAAATGCGTGTAGAATTTTGCAAGTAGAACGAGGTAGGAATTTATTCGTATTGCCGCTAAGAGAGGGTGCAAGGAGGACATAGTTGAAACTGCTAAGGATGTTGTATGAACGCTTTGGGTTTACGGTTATGCATTTGGCTTTGCCAAGCACTAGCGGATTTCATGGAGACAATGAAGCGAGTGTGCATGAACGTATATAAATGAGTTGTCATTGGGAGTATCGACGACATCTTGATCTACTCAAAGTCTAAGAAGGAGAGTGAGGCGAAGTATGTGTTGGTTTTGGAGTGGAAGTATACGTGAGATTTTCAAAGTGTGAGTTTTAGTATTAAGTCTACCATGATGAGTAGTTAGAGATGATGGCATATCATGGAACCAGCAAGGGGCGAAGTGAAGAAGGATGAGGAAGCATTTTGGAGGATGAAGAGGTGGATTGGATAATGAGCGGATTTTGGCATTATCGGAAGGATTGGATGAATTCGCGAGCATGACGATACGTGGAGCAAGGATTTGGATGCGTACGAGGACGACAAAGAAAGGCGATTGCTTATACGTTGCAGGAACTGAAGATTTCGAAGAACTGGATAGACTTAGTTAGTAGAGTTGGATTGTTATATCTGCCTAGAATGCTAGAGGCATTTGGGGTACGAGACGTAGAGAATGATCTATACGGATCATGAACGTCTCCAACACATATTCAATCACCTTGATTGAACATTTGGCAAAGGTGGTGGGTGGAGTTAAGTGACGAAAGAAAATTGCATGGCCAAGTACCATCTGGGAAAGGCAAGCATGGTCGATGAGACATGGAATAAGAAGGATGAGGCGAAACTAAGACGAACTTGAACTATAGGGATGACGTATTAGGGCGGTTTGGATAAAGTATATAGGTTGCACGAGTTGAGTTGTCTAAAGCAGAGAAAGCGTCAACATGTATGTTGCGTGGCTTGGACAATCATATGAATAAAAGGGACGTAGACTATACTTCCTACATAGTTAGGAGTAGCTTAGAAAGGGCGATGTAAGGACGAAGTTGGTGGAAGGGATACATAATGCGGTGGAGGAATAAGTACGACGAGAGTTGGGTGATAGTCGATAGACAGACTAATTCATCTCACATTTCAAGAGGAATGAGAAGTCACGTAGTTGAGAAGTTGGAAGGATTGCGTACGGATGTGATGGAATAGAGGGTTTTACGTAAAAGTTAACCCGATATGTATGGAATGCCTTATGAGGGATTATGGAAAGGGAAGAAACGATGGGAAGCATCACATCGTGATGTATGGCATGAGTTAAGGAGGAAGAAGGAAGTGTGTATAGAAGCGAAGCATAAATGAAATAGGTCGAGATAGGAATCGAAGGTAGAACTTTGGTAGAGCCTAATGAGTAGAATAAAGCACAAAGCATGCTACTAATGTGGTAATGGTGTTTGTTGACAGAATGAGAGCAACAAGGGATGCTATGTAGAAAAGGAGGAAACCACTAGATTTAGTGACAAAGTTATGTAGGGAGTTTCACCCATAGTAACGGGTGGTATGTTTTGGTAAAATGGAAGAGTTGATGTAGAGTTTTGTAGGTCCATTTATGATCTTTGGAAAGATCGGACCATTAGCTTATGAGTATAGAATTACCTGGGGAGAGTGAGTTGTATACATGATACATTTCATGTATTGAGATTGGTAAAGGTTGTTTGAGAATGCATTTTGCATGTACGGTTATTCGGGACTTGTATTAATAAGAGTCTTTGTTTTATCAAAGAGTCATCTGTGAGATTTATTGACTGTGAGGTCAAGAGTTTGGCAATGGGTTTAATTATTTTTGGTTTGTATATGTGGTATTTTGAAACTCGAACTAAAGTTCACGTGGAAATGAGGGGAGTTCGTTTAGAACAAGTATCCTCATGTGATTTGTTGTTTGTGTGTTTGATCCTAAGGAGTAAATCTCGGGTCGAGATTTCTATTAGGAGGGAGTGATGTGACAACCGTGGTTTTGAGGTTCGTCACTTAATTTTCTTTTGTGCTAGTTACGTGTCTTTACGTGTTTATGTGCTTATTGGTGTGTATAGATTGTGGTTTGGATATCGTTTCCGGTACGGGGTACCTTGTGAGTGAAACGATGTGTGATGATTTCATGTTCATGAGCTCACATGTTAGTGGCTATGAAGTGAAATGGTGTTATTTAGTGGTTTTACGTATACGTGTATGTATTATAGAAAATCGTATTTTTACGATTTACGGTTTAGCATTTTGAGGTCTCGGAAGAGGTATTTAGTCACGGGAATATTTTTCGGGATGGTTTTAAGTCATTTAGGACTTAGTTATAAAGTTTATTTCAAAATTTGAGATTTTTTTTAAAAGTGTATATTTTACGACTTTTACGGTAAAACGCGTAAAAATTGACTAGTTCTACGGTTTTGAGGTTTTGGAGGTTTTAGGAGCTGAAATAAATTAAGCTAAATTAAGGTATTGTTAATAACATAATATTAAACAATAAAAATAAAAAAATGAAATTTAATGGATATGGAAAGGGTATAGACGGTTGGAAAAGAAAAAAAAAGGAAAAAAGGAAAAAAGGAGAAAAAGGAAACATTGTATTGGGCTAGGATTAGTATGGTAATTATATAAAGACTTTTATTAACTAAAACCACATCATAATCCCCTGGAGATCAAGCTTAGGTCGAATTTAATGGAGAATATTAGGGTTCTTCATAAAATTTTGGGGTTTTCATAAATCAAAGGTAAATATTCAAATCTCTTTTTAATTTAATTGTTTTTATGTTTTGTTTAATCATCTTATGATGGAATTAGGTTAGGATTTAATTTAAAAACAGTAAATTAATGTTATAATAATGAGGTTATAATGATTAAATAACTTAGGATTTGTAATTAGTGGGGTTAGGGTTAATTAATTAGTTTAATTTGATTAAACCCGTTTTTAAAAACTGGGCAGAATTTTGAGTCTATTGTTTTGATCATATCTCGAGTTCTAGGAACATTCAAGATGCGATCAAAGTATCCCTGAAAAGGTAATTGAAGTGGCTTTCTAATGCTAGAAACTAGAACTAAATTGGAGGTCGGGAAGTGGGTCAGAAACAGGTTACAACAATCGTAGGTCAAAACAGTTTTGAATTCAGCCTGTTTTCTTTTTAAGTTTTGAGTTGTTTGGGGTACTTAGGGTTGCATTGGGATCTTCTCACGAATATGAGAGATGGTTTATATATTGTAGTAAGGATCTGCACTTGGGCTAAGGTTGTGGTTTAGGGTAAGACCCTGTAATGGTAATGAACTTTTCATACGTTTAAAATCAGTGAATTCTGGATAGGTAGCAATATATACACATATATCGGGGCCTTAACAGTAGCTTTAAGGTTAGGGCAAGTGGGAGGTTTTAGCTAACATGTATAAACGTGTGAATATTCCTTTTACAGAAACCATGGGTATGTTTAAGTGGACGTTTGGCTTAAAGTTTTGAGACCTAAAATTGGGACCGTTTTGTGTAAAATTATGAACGGGATAGCTATTAAACTTAACCAAGTTAGGGACTTGTTAAGGAAGGGTAATGGGGTGATTAGAGCTTAACAATGAGGTAATTATACGGGAATAGAATAGATGTCCATCATAGGTTGATGAGCCATCTCAGTGATTGGTTCGTGTATTGATTTCGTGTTTTTGGTTGTTAGCTTGTTGCTAGTGCGAGGACTTGTGAAGAAGCTATCAGGTGAGTTTCATAGTCCCATGTTTAATATTGATTTTGACTTCCAGATGGGATGGAAGAGACACTATGTTGAGTTATTTTCTAAATTGATGTTGTGAATGTGTTTGTGATTTGAGATGGACTTGTGTGTACATTATGTGATTAACTGCTATGTGATTTTTTATTATGTATGATTTGGATCGGGGGACACGTGCCGTCTTAGTTATTGTGGTTTGACAAGGTAGTGGCCTTGTGATTTGACAAGGTAGTGGCCTTGTGGTTTTCCAAGGTAGTGGCCTTGGGATAGGTACATAGTGTGATCATCTATGGTACCATGATGTTGTTTGGCAAGGTAGGAGCCTTTGATTGGTTTGGTATGATTAATCTTGATTGATAGTTGTTAATGCATATTTGTAGCACATTGTCCATATGTTATTGTGTTGATGGTTATTATTCACAGCTTATAACTGATTTAGAGTTAGAGTCTAAACCTATGACTCTCACCAACTTTATGTTGACGTGTTTTAGTGTCTCTTTCAGGTGAGAATGTGGTTAAGCTTGAGGATAGAAGTGGCTAGACTTGGATGCCTTAGGATTGCATATAGAAGGAGATCCATGTTCCTTCTTAGCTTTGTTTGTTCATTTATCTAGTGATACTGTTGGCACCTATATGTTTGTTTGTTTGTGTTATTTGTTTGTCTTGGGTAAGAGGTAGGACTGTTACCTACTTACCTAGACTCCTGCATTGTTGAGATATTGTCATGACATTTGTGTCACCATTTTATGACATTTCTTAAATCATTTAGTTATCTCTATAGACACTCTATTGTTGTGATGATATCCATACGTCGTGCCCCATATTCCGCCATGGTGGGGTGTGACAGTTTGTTTCTAAGAATAAGAAGGAGTTAGTAATCATTTGTAGACTGTCCTGCGTTGGCCGAGCAGTGAAAACCTGTACCTTGAGTATTCATCATGTGATTTAAGGCTTGATCCTTTACATTATTTGACTGTGTGATTAATGGTAATGGAATCTGTATTGACTCTTCAAATATTAGAGCCATTAAGGCTTTGGGTTATACCAAAAAGACAAAAATGTTTTGACAAATATTTATCAATGGATTTTTAAGGAATCATTCCCTTATACCCAGATCATTTAACTAAACTCCCTTAGGAGTGGATGTTTGTGTATACCTCAGGACAACCTAAGAGGGATTGAGGAAACCATTTAACCATGACTTGGAATTTGGAGCGGCAATTTTTGCTCTGCAACTAAGAAAATTTTGACCAAAAGTTTAAAAAGAGATTTTTTTTTCTTTTCGAACATTTACGGATCTTGTTAATTTTTGATAAATCAACAAAAATCGTGTTAACTAAATTCAAATTTATTTTGAACAATTTTTTTTCTGTAATTGGACGAACTAAGAAATTTAAAAAATTTTACGTTTACGTTTCATAAAAATTAAATATTTTTTATTTAATTAATTGTAATATTTATCGACACTTTAGACGTCGGATTGAGAAAAACTAATAAAGATAATAGTTGAGACGAAACTAAAACTTAGAAGATATGAACAAAGAATATCTGAGTGATTATGGCCATGATATTTAATTCTTCGGGGAAGGTGAATGTAGTTGCTGACGCATTATGTAGAAAGAATAAAGAACCAACTAGGATGTGTTCCTTAGTATTGACCGTGCAGAATAATGTGCCCGAGCAATTTAGAAATAGCTGATGCTTGTAAAAAGGATAATATAGATGATAATGAAGGGTCTCATGGCTAATGAGAACCACTAGAAATGAGAGCCGATGGCGTTAAATGTTTAAAAGGCCGCTTGTGGTTGCTAAATATGGAGGATTTCGAGATTTAGTCATGTTGGAATCTCATAAGTTTAAGTATTCTATTCATGCCATTTCTGATAAATGTACCTTTATCTGAAGAAGTTGTATTGATTGCCAATTATGAAGGCAGACATCACCTCATACATTAGTAAACATCTAACTCTTGCGAAGGTCAAGGCTGAACACCAAAATCCATAAGGATTGCTTCTACAGCTTATAATTCTTGTTTGGAAGTGAAATAGAACCACCATGGATTCTTATCATAAATCTTCCAAGGTCATCATCTAGATTTGATTCGATTTGGGTCATCGTCGACAGACTGACCAAATCTGCTGATATCATTTCCGTTAATGATAGATTCTCGATGGAGAAGTAGAATCTTTTGTATTTAAAGGAGTTGTGTAAACATGGTGTGCCTGTATCGATCATCTCTATCAAGATCCTCGCTTCGCATCGAATTTCTAGAGATTTGCTCAGAAGTCATTGGGAACGAATCTTGATGAGAGTACTGTTTACCACCCCCAATCGAAGGGACAAGTTAAAGTAACGATACAAACACTAGAAGTCTTGTTTTATGTTTGAATAATTGACCTTTGGTAATGAACTGGATAATCGCTTTCCTTTGGAGAGATTATCATTGATAATTATCGTATTAGGATTGAGATCGAGTCTTGTGAGGATCTATATAAAGAGTATCTGTAGGTAGGAGTTGGGATGGAAATACCCGACCCACCAGGCCTGAAATGATTGTGGAAATTAGGATCTGATTATTGACTGCCAGTAGTAGGCAGGAAGAGCATATGAAATGTGGGTCTTAAAGTGCAGGATGGGTAGCAAAGCTATGCTGAGAATTTTTCATCATGTAATGATGAATGTATGATATGAAGGATTGTGGGAATCTAAGTCCATGTTGTATAGGACCATTGAGATAATGTAAAAAGTTGGTTTGAAAGGCATATAAGTTGGATCTACTCTAGGACTTCAAGGGCTGCATGAATTATGTTTCGTATAACAAACTTCATAAAATGTCTATCAAGTGAAAGTTTGATTATTTCTTAATGAAGTTTAGATCGGCGAAAAGTTGCATTCATCGAAAACCCGTGGACATCATGGATAGAGAAAGTAAGTCAACTTAAGCGTGATCATATTCCCATAGTTATGATTGATGAAACTCGCATAATTGTAATTAATTACACTTGTGAGAAAAGACAGAATGTGGAGGAAATACCCACATGGCTTTAACTCTATAAGAAGCAAGTAGTAAGATGAATTGATCTTTGAGGACAAAGATCCTCTTTAGGGGTAACTGCTGTGACAATCCATCAATTTAAGGTCGTTATTTTATTCTCAAGTATTATTTTAAAATCATTATTTTATTATTAATTTATTAACTCACTCACTTTTGGGAAGAAATTAGGGTTTACGTCTTAAAGTAGCATCTACGTCTAAACCGGAGAACCCTACGTTACGTGCTTACGATTACATACTCCATTTTTGTGACAGTCCGATATTTCAGGAAATAAATTTATTCTCGAATACTATTTTGGAATTTTAATTTGTGTTGGTTCATAAACTCACAGATTTACGAGAAGAAATTAGGACTTACGTGCATAATTTAGCGCCTTTTACGATTAAACCGGAAACCCTAGGTTTACGTATTTACGCTTTTGTGCTCCGTTTTTTATGAGACAATTTTTATTAGAATCGTTTTGTGTCGTGGTTTCATAATTTATAAAAACATTTTTCGTAAATCGACCCGAGGGCACGTAAATCGAGGAAACTAGAATCAAGGAATACCCGTAAATTAGTGGAGATGAGACAAGTGGGACACTTGTCCCACCCCGACTATGGGTGGCAAACTTATACACAAGTGTGAGACACTTGTCTCACTACTTGCAAATAAACTCAAAAACCATCTAACAAAACCACCAAACTTCTCATTCACTTCTCACACATGCAAGTTTATCAAAAATTCTCCATCTCTCTTTCTCTCCCTATGTTAAACGTCCCATATCACCCCTAGATCATCATATTCATCAAAAATTTAACCATAACCTTAAGATATAATCAACATATGTTGATAGCTACTTAAAAAGATAATGATTGGAGGTGATCTTAACATGTGAAAAGGAGTTTCCAAGGAGGTTTAGGGCTGATTTCGATGAAGGTGTTCATCCATTTGAAGAACTCAAAAGTTCATTTTGTTAGCCTCAAAATATTGAGTCAAACAAGAATGTTCGGTCATAGGTTATTATTGTAACATTAATTAGAACGTTGTAATAAGTAGTTTATTACTCGTGGTTTACGGGCTTGGATTTAAACTAATTAAAGTCCAAAAGTCAAGCCCGACCCAATATATAGTCCATTAAAGCCCGCATGTGGGTGGACTATTTATACTTCCCTCCTAGCATGTTAGGAGGGGGGATGATCATTTGTAACTAATATTTCTCTAATCTAATATTCACCAAGTTAATCATCTCTTCTCTCTACTTTCTCTCACTACTTTCTCTCTCTAAAACTCATAACTTTTCCATCTCATATCTTAATCTATCATCTAAATATATGGGACAACATTTGGTATCAATCGCCATGGGGTAGATTCGTGTTTAGTTTGTGGTTTTTCATACTTTGATTCGTGTGATTTTCTACTTTGAATCATTTCGTCTCAAAAAGTTTTTGTTGTGTTTATCATTTTCGTGATTCGAAATAAACTTTAATCATCCGGATTATAGGTGTTTTTGGTTTGATTCTTGAAAACGGTTACACAAAATCACGTTTTGGAAAAGTTTCGGTTTGGGTATTGATATCCGGAATATACGGGCTTTATTATTCCGGATTGTGAGCTGTTAGTGAAAATTCCGGATAAGAAAGATTGTCTCGGTATCCGGAATATCAGGGTTTATTGATTCCGGATAAGAGAGCGGTTTTTAAGTTTTCAGGATAAGTCTCAAAACATTGACATTCCGGATAAGGTGTTTCAGTATATTCCGGATAAAAAGCATTAGTTCTTTCCGGATAACACGATTGTCTTCCAGATTCCGGATAAGCTTCACCTGTGTATTTCGGATAAACTCTCGAACTCTATTCCGGACAAGCAGTTTGACAAATATTGCGGATAAGGAGTTTGTGTAATATTCCGGATAAGAGTGAGTTCACACATTCCGGATAAAGGAGATTACACGCATTCCAGATAAAAGGACAACTATTTATTCCGGATAAGCACGCTTTTCAGGATTCCGGATAAGCGGACCATCAAGTTTTCTGGATAAGCCACGGAAGACTTATTCCGGATAAGAGAAAGACCAATTATTCCGGATAAGAAGAACTACAAAGATTCCGGATAAGCATCATCTTTGTGATTCCGGATAACTCATCTAACAATATTCCGGATAAGTAACGGGATATCCTTTTTCCGGATAAGCCTAAGAAAACATTCCGGATAAGAGAATGTAACACCCGTGAAAGTGCCGTATGATGCTAAGTTATTGTCTCAAGAGCTGTTCAGTATGAGCATCTCTCGTAAGTTGAGGCTCACTTGTGGATGTGATATCCCGAGCCCAACGTCATTTATTTAATCCTATTTTACGTATATTTTTGAAATTTTTAAGAATTTTTATCGTGGAATTATTTGACGGTTTAAGTTGAAACCAACGTTTACGGTCGTAATTTAACGTTTGACGATTTAAGAAGAACCGATAACGACTACGATACCGACGGATGCCCAAAATTCATATTTTATTATCGATTGATCGATATTTGAGTTTTTCGAGATTTTATTTTTATTTACGTGTTAAGTCGAGTCGGAACCATGTGTATATTTGTTTTGTGTGCGTTTGAACCATTTAAATGTATTTTGAGGTAGTCGGGACAAAACTCGACTCTCGTAAATTTCTAAAAGTCGACCACTAGTCAAAACCCGCTCTTTAAAAGGATGATTGCTAAAAAGGCCAAAAGATAGCTAAAATTGCACCAAAGGTCCCTCCATTTTTACAAAAGGGAACTTAGACACACACACAATTCATTTTCACCTCAAATTTTTCACACACTCTCTCCCTCTTCTCTCCTACCCTACGGCCAAACACCACCACCCTAAAACCACCATCAAAACTTGGTTTTTGACAAATCTAATCAAAGTCCCATGTTTATAACATCAAGTTAAGTAAATCCCACCAATAAAATTTCACATGCAACAACTTTTTTTTTTAGATTTAATTTTTGAATTATTTTGAAAAATATTATGTTTTGATCTAATTAAATTCGTGGGTTTGTGTTTAAATATGTTTAGGAATATGGATTTGAAATATTGGAGCTAGGAAAACATTTTCCTTGGTGATTTCAGCCCCAAAACCCACGAAATATGTGGGGGGTTTGGGTGTTCTTGGTGTTTTGATCTTGTTTCTTGTGGGTATGGTTCTATTTCTTTGTTATTATTATTTTATATATATATTTAATTATATTGCATGTTTAGTTTTGATGTGGGTTTTGAATAAGGATGAACATACAAGTGATTTAGGGTGTTTTGGTTTGATTAGGATGGTTAGTAGGTGATGTTAGGAGTATAGGAGTTGATGAAATTGGTCAAAATGATGTTTTAATATGATTTTGAAAGAGTCAATTTAGATCAGATTGTTTAAGGGTTATTTTCGTGGGTTTAAGTCTAAGTCCAGGTTGAGAAGATAGGATATTGTTGTAGAGCTTCTTTTTAGCTTCGATTCGGTATAAGGTAGAGCTTCTAACTCAGAACGAGTCAAAAGTTATGATATTTTAAAGTTTGAGGCGTACCGGGTGATGAAAATCACAAGTTACGGGTTTTTGTCAAAATATAGGTCGAATGTCTAGGATTGTAACTAGAGTTCTAAAAATGTTTGGAAGTTGTTCTTTGGTCCTAGACCTGCACAAAAGAGTTTATTTTCAAGTTTAGGAGTTGGTGTTTCAAATTGAGTTGACTAAATAAGTCAAAGTCGAGTTGCACTTGGAAGGTGCAAATCTGTCCGAAATTTTAAGGTATAGAGATATGTTGAGCAGTGGGTCTTGGAAGTGGAAACTTTTTATGAAATTTGTTTTGTGGTTTCTACAGATTATAAGTGATTTTTACAAATTTTCTCAGATTTTTAGGAGTGGTCTAAGTGGGGTAAAACAGCCCGTACATTCGGTATGTACCGGCAGAGTCATAAAATGCGCGATAATTCTAATAAAGTATAAAATGGTTCGTGTCTAGTAAATATCACTTGTATGGATTTTTGGCGTGAGTTTATATGAACCTTGAGTGTTCTTAATTGTGTACATACAGTACTTGAAGGTACTTGAATGTGTTGATTCATTACGTGTTTATTCGTTAGGTGTTGTATTTGATTTCCCGGGGCATCCTCATCGTCGGTGATCGATTTCGTTTACGCCGTAGTACTAATACTACCACTACCACCTAAGGTGAGTCTATAGCCTCGCTCTTTACTTATTTCAAATGATTTTTACCCGCGAGGGGGATACATGCTAATTTAAATGAAAATGAACATAAGTCATGAATGGTTGTTGGACCCGAATGTTGCCTTCGAAATTGTGTTGAGTACCTAGTTGCAAAAGTCCCTAAATTCATGAACTATTAACTATTGTCTTGCCCTTGCGAAGGGGGAAATAGCCGCTTATACAATTTGTAGTACTACGGGGCTAACGACCCAATGCTAGCCGAGAAGCTGTACATTGAGTAAGTTCTACGGTAGATTATCTTGTATGAGAGATAAGGTATAATTGCAACTGATGCCTTTAGAAGGGGCACTGGTTTCATCTGAATCACGCCGGTAATTATTACGCGGGTGATTGAGTTAACGGATTAGTGTCATGAGCTTAAACACAATTGTCATAACCTTGAAAATAGATTGTGAGTACGACAATGCTATTGAATGATCATGATTGGTTGTAATACTTATGTTCAACTTATGATTTGATAAACCTATAGATTCGCTCAACCTTTGTGTTGACGATTTTAAGCATGTGTTTCAGGTAACCAAGATTGTTAGCAGCGGAGCATGCGAGGATGGAAGTTGTGGTGGCTTGGCGGTCTACTTTGTTTTCCTCCCTTTTGCACTTAAAAATTTTATACTATGTCATGTGAATGAAAATGTATTTTTGGGTTGAGATTCAGTGGGAACCTAAACGCAACTCTGTTTTATATAATTCTTGGGATCTGGAAAACTGTAGACTTGTATGTTTTTAATAATGTTAAATTTTATGTTTGAACTTTTACGTCTCTTGAGTCGTTTAATATAGCTTATGTGTGATGATAACTACGTAGCACCCATATGTTGTAGTTCCGCTGCGCATAGCATTTTGTGGGGGTGTTACAGATTGGTATCAGAGCCATGAGTTATAGAGAACTAGGTCATTTTGAAAATTCCTAAACTATAACTTTTGGTGTCGTAAGAAATTGTCCAAGCACACAACTATCCTGCATGGCTCCGGTAAGATTTCTTTAGCATTGCTTTATATTTTAGATGTATCCCTCGAAATTGATATGAATTCCCTAAGTATTTAGTAAGTAAATACTTTGAGATATATATTGAGATATATTGTTTTGTACGTTGAGTACTTATCATCGTAATTTGCAAATTCTTGTAAGATTATCTTATATGTTGCATGTAATTGGCATAACGGGCTACATTGCATTACATGGCAACACCGCGTTGTAATCCTACGTGTATGTAGGAATGGTTGTATGTATAAGTATGTATATACTATGGTATTTAAAGGCATTGCACGTGAAGCAATGGTCCTTGAGTAATTATTGTACATTAAAATGCGGTTTTGTTGAGAATTCGGCCTTACCGCTAATTATCAATCTTGATAATTAACTTATTGATCGAATAACCGAGTGTGAACCTCGTTTGATACTCTAGATACGTAAATAATTCTTCGTAACATATTGTATATTGACTAGATTGATCTCGATTGTCGTTATCGCACTGTGATGTGTCATTTTTGGGACACCTTCTTTTTGGATCGTAAATTACTAACGTACTATTTTATTTCCTTTATTCCTTATGGGTTTGATATATTAGTTCGCGTAACTATAATATAGACGAAGTATAATCAACGATGCGTACATCGTAGCGACGAATCACATGTGTGTACATTATAAAACGTGGTCGAGGCGTATCGCCATTTAATCGTTGTTTACCATTTTACTCGAATTCAAAAATGCATTTTAAAAATAGACTAGCGTGGTGATCGATCGCGATAACTTGGAATTTGGTTGGTTTTTGTGTTAATTTTGTGGTGTACGATTTCGAGACTCATCCGAGGCCGATAACAACACTTAGTTAACGTACGCATTCTCGCTTCGTTTATTTCATTTTGTTTTGTTGTTTCATTATTTTGAATTCGGTATTTTACATGACGAGGTCCGGCATTTGTGTGAGTTAAGTAAGCACTAAACTTTGTTGATTAAATGGTTTAAACATAAAGTGTTTTATATATTTAATATTTGGTGAATGAAACTTTTGGATAAAAAAATGACGTATGATGTGTCTTATAACAAGTAAAATTCGTGTAGAGAATAAACGGACATTGTGAAATTATTTTCCTTCAACCTTGGTTGGTAAATCGTAATAAGTAACTTGTATTACTCGTAAGATCCTTGTTTTTCATATATTAAAATTTGATACTAAAAGATTGTGATGGACTTGTTAAGAATTTGTTTAAATTAATTTGAGAAAGGAGTTATAATAAAATTTGCGATATGACTATTGAGTATATGTAGCTTCGAATTTGGCATAAATTAATTCTTGGGTCAATATAGTAAACTTTTGACGTATCTTGTAATATAAAACATGAGTAGAAGATGTGGACATGTGTTTTGGGGCTAGAGATTTTGTAAAATTGGTTTTACTTTAAACATAAGGTTATGTTTACGTATGTATTGGTATAAACTAGAACACGTTACTTGTTGTATTGAATAAACTAGGTTAAAAATCGGAATGTACACTTTAAGTGAGAAATTATAATGCTTGAAATGAATTATAAAATCTTGATGGAACGTCATTTGAAATCATTTGTTTGTCTAAATGTCGTTACAGAGAATCACTATACATAATTTGATGATGCTTGTTTAAAAATCGTTTGAAAAATCTTTCATTTTATTCCGCTGTGAGATGTGTTAATTTTAAAATTGTTTGATAACGAGCTAAAGATTAAAGGTTGAATTTTATATATTTTGGAAATAATTGAAATAAGAATTTTGATCACCTACTTCATTATTATATTATCATATTATTATCATTAATTTTTGAGATTCAAGTCTCGACTAAAATCAGTAATTTATCCGAGATAATACTACGTGAAACGTCTTTGACGCCTGACTCGAGCCGCGTGAATAAAATATAGCAAATCAATTGTAAGGAAGACATGTGTGTAATAAAAGTCAAAGGTTGAATTTCTAAGAGTTAATTGGACTAGTTTGAGTCATGTTGGATACGTGTATCTTGGTGATAATATGAGTCGTAATAACAGTAATGAGAAACTTTGAAAACTCTTACTATGTACGTTTTTGGTACTTAAGATATGAGCATTAATGATATTTTGACACAAGTATGGAGATTTTCAAACCTAATGATTTTATCAAATATGATGACCGAGTCACCGCCTTACTAATGTTAGTACTTTCCTCTTGAGATTGTAACTTTTCAGAAATTAAAACTTTGTAAGTTGAAAAATGAAAGGTGTAAATTCTGTAATGGTGTAACCCAAATTAAAAATGTGTAAATGTTCGGTTTTACAATGTACAAGGTAACACTAATTATTATACGCAACTGGATTATACAACACACGCCTACTTGTATATTATTTAATAAAGATGTATATATAATGTTTTGAGTCACGATGGTTCGATCGTGCGACATCACTTCTTTGATTTTGTGAGTCTGTATCTAAACTTGAGTCGTCATGTGACTATTCATTTTAACATTTATCATGATATGAAACCATTATTGTTATATTTATTTTAAAACTACTATTTCGCTAGTACTTGATGATGAGGGTATGTCACCCGGTGTATTTTTGTCCCCTTCATGGACCCCGCAATTTTTTTTCTCCTTTCGGTTAATGGAACCAAAAAAATTATGTATTTACTTGAATGATGCTATAAATCTTCATTAAATTGGCTATTTATTTATATTGAACAAAAGCGAGGAGGCGAAGCCGCTTTACCAAATTGTAGAGGTGAAAGAACTCGATCTTCCTGGTGAAAATTGTTTATAGTTAACCAAGTGATTATTCTTCTCTTCCCGTATACACTTCGTGGAATGTGTGTGCAACTCGAGACGATGGGAATTATGATCGTTGTTTTATTTTTATTTTTATTTTTGACGCTTGTGTTGATATTCAACTTTCACTCCATGTATTCGTAGATCGCTGTTATTATCCTGAGACTTTTGTCATACATTTGAAGTATTCTCATTTCTAATGTAGTTAATTTCCGTTGGCAAATATATTGCTCGTTTACCTCGTTCGATCTCATTGATCTTAATTTTATTACTTCTTGTGCTTGCAATGATCTTTAATCATGAACCACCTTACCGTTATTTTGTGAATAGTCTGTTGTGAAAATAGGTATGAGTGTGTCAAATGTTTTGGTGAACTAAATGCAAATGGTGTCGATTTCTTTATTTAATTATTTATTTATTTTCCTCACAAAAAGGCAAAGTAAAAGTATGTTTCCAAAGTGGACGAAAAATGTTTGATGTGTTTCTTAAAACGATGGTAGCAATATTTTCCCATTTCAAATTTCATTTCAAATGATTTAATTATTTTGAAGGCTAGGTCGAAAACTTCCATAGTCGTGTTTGGTATGTAATAATAATGTTTGTGTTGTCACTCGATCCTCAATTATGCACAGCTTAGCTAACTATGCATAATTCGGGAAGAGTCCTGTTTTGTTGGTTGTTGTTGCTTGATCCTCAAGTATGCATGATCTAGCTAATTATGCATAGTTTAGGAAGGGCACTATCGTGTCAAACAAATTGGTCATCTTGAAACTTGTAGTGTTTTGATAAATGTTTGGATGAGAACGTTTTTAAAAATGGTGGATCCTTATGCAAGTAATCGCATTTTCTTTGATTCCTAAAGACAATTTTTGAATTTTCTTGTATTCCTTGAAATCTTTTCTTTCGTTTGGTGTTGACTTGGTAAGTCACTGTGACCGAGTAGTTTTTGGAAAATGTTTTTATGAGTTGTGTGTAACGTGAAAATTTCATCGGAATCACGAGGGTGTTGATGAAATACCAAAGGGGCTCGTACCGACACTTAGAAGAAATTTTAAACAAGAATAGAAGACTGCCGAAGTAGAGGAACTCAGAGTTCGAATAACTCCGAGGGAAATAAAGAAGACTTCTCCTACATCAAACATATCGTACCTTATTTATTTTCTTTTCTCGTTCTTTTGGTATGTTTAATGTCACGCGATAAACTGTTGAAGTTTACCAACTATGCATCGGTAGTTGGAAGACAATTCCATTACCGTCTTCGTTTATTTAAGTAAGGAATCCTCTTTGCTTGACTCAACCATCCTTGATTTTCAATGGTTAAACGATAGATAGCCATAGTTGATGTTTTTGTGGTAAACCCTTGCCTTTTATGTATTTGTGTGGTAAGTAATCTGGTCGAGTGATCGTAAGTTGTGAGAACTTGAGACGACATTGTCCAATGAAGTCCGATCATGGAGAACACGTGCCATGTAATGTATTTTTTTTTAACTGTGAACGATGATATTTATTAAGATTTTGACCACGTTTGGGACGGAAGTAAGATGGTGTTCTTGTAGTATCTTTTGGGTATGGATCCGTGTGTGAGCACCCCACGATGACACATGTAAGTATTTTTTTTTTTTTGGATATGCATCCATAGCTAGCAAGCTCTTGAACCTTCTTTAACTTGCAATTTTCTTTTGACTGGACTCATCCGAGAATTATGTAAATATTCTTGTTTTATCTTGGCTTGGCTGATTAGCAAGCGTGGGTTAACTGATTGAACTGATTGGTTTAGCATGGTTTGGCTATGTTGCAAACATGTCGTAATATGGTTGTATGTGTTTCATAATGGCTTTTGTGTTTGTTTGGATTATGATGTCTTCGAGAGAGTTATGTATACGCCGAATGATTTCGTATCGATGAATTCGTTTTTGACGAAGTAGGGTTGTATGTACGTAATATCGTAATAAGGTGATTTGGTACGACTAGTATTGATTACTTCGTCTTTTATATTTTGAACGTTTTTCTATGAGGTGATGTGCGACCCGTGTGATTTTCTTTGTGAGCAATTATTTTTATGAGATGATGAACCAAGTGAAAGGACGACTCGAACGTGGGAAAACGTACTCCGAACATGTGTGATTGATTTTGATAGTTGTTGAGAACGACACATGCCATTGGTAGTATCTTTGTACCACGACTTTTGCCTTGATTAGCTTTGAAGCTGCGACATTTGAAGAATTATGTTGATGAAAATATAGACCGCGAGTTGGATGAAATGAAGTAGGAAAAAGTCAGTTGAATGGACCTGAAATGATTCGAGAGGCTACGGAAGAAATGGTGTAGATTAAGAATTATATGCTAACCGCGAGAAGCTGTGGAAAGAGATGTGTTGATACCCGTGGGAAGAATTTAGGGAAATTGAAGTGGAGATCATGGATCAAGATGGTAAGAGATTGAAGCAAGGCATAATACCCATGGTGAAGGTGTGATAGAACCCGAGACGTGAACCGAAGTCCACGTCGGAATGTGGAGACCTCTTTAGGAAGTAGTACCATCATCTTGCTAGTAGTACAAATGCGAGTATAAGAACCGGAGAGCGCCGGGACGTCGCTCCTTTAAGAAGGGGAGGATGTAACACCCGTGAAAGTGCCGTATGATTCTAAGTTATTGTCTCAAGAGCTGTTCAGTATGAGCATCTCTCGTAAGTTGAGGCTCACTTGTGGATGTGATATCCCGAGCCCAACGTCATTTATTTAATCCTATTTTACGTATATTTTTGAAATTTTTAAGAATTTTTATCGTGGAATTATTTGACGGTTTAAGTTGAAACCAACGTTTACGGTCGTAATTTAACGTTTGACGATTTAAGAAGAACCGATAACGACTACGATACCGACGGATGCCCAAAATTCATATTTTATTATCGATTGATCGATATTTGAGTTTTTCGAGATTTTATTTTTATTTACGTGTTAAGTCGAGTCGGAACCATGTGTATATTTGTTTTGTGTGCGTTTGAACCATTTAAATGTATTTTGAGGTAGTCGGGACAAAACTCGACTCTCGTAAATTTCTAAAAGTCGACCACTAGTCAAAACCCGCTCTTTAAAAGGATGATTGCTAAAAAGGCCAAAAGATAGCTAAAATTGCACCAAAGGTCCCTCCATTTTTACAAAAGGGAACTTAGACACACACACAATTCATTTTCACCTCAAATTTTTCACACACTCTCTCCCTCTTCTCTCCTACCCTACGGCCAAACACCACCACCCTAAAACCACCATCAAAACTTGGTTTTTGCCAAATCTAATCAAAGTCCCATGTTTATAACATCAAGTTAAGTAAATCCCACCAATAAAATTTCACATGCAACAACTTTTTTTTTTAGATTTAATTTTTGAATTATTTTGAAAAATATTATGTTTTGATCTAATTAAATTCGTGGGTTTGTGTTTAAATATGTTTAGGAATATGGATTTGAAATATTGGAGCTAGGAAAACATTTTCCTTGGTGATTTCAGCCCCAAAACCCACGAAATATGTGGGGGGTTTGGGTGTTCTTGGTGTTTTGATCTTGTTTCTTGTGGGTATGGTTCTATTTCTTTGTTATTATTATTTTATATATATATTTAATTATATTGCATGTTTAGTTTTGATGTGGGTTTTGAATAAGGATGAACATACAAGTGATTTAGGGTGTTTTGGTTTGATTAGGATGGTTAGTAGGTGATGTTAGGAGTATAGGAGTTGATGAAATTGGTCAAAATGATGTTTTAATATGATTTTGAAAGAGTCAATTTAGATCAGATTGTTTAAGGGTTATTTTCGTGGGTTTAAGTCTAAGTCCAGGTTGAGAAGATAGGATATTTTTGTAGAGCTTCTTTTTAGCTTCGATTCGGTATAAGGTAGAGCTTCTAACTCAAAACGAGTCAAAAGTTATGATATTTTAAAGTTTGAGGCGTACCGGGTGATGAAAATCACAAGTTACGGGTTTTTGTCAAAATATAGGTCGAATGTCTAGGATTGTAACTAGAGTTCTAAAAATGTTTGGAAGTTGTTCTTTGGTCCTAGACCTGCACAAAAGAGTTTATTTTCAAGTTTAGGAGTTGGTGTTTCAAATTGAGTTGACTAAATAAGTCAAAGTCGAGTTGCACTTGGAAGGTGCAAATCTGTCCGAAATTTTAAGGTATAGAGATATGTTGAGCAGTGGGTCTTGGAAGTGGAAACTTTTTATGAAATTTGTTGTGTGGTTTCTACAGATTATAAGTGATTTTTACAAATTTTCTCAGATTTTTAGGAGTGGTCTAAGTGGGGTAAAACAGCCCGTACATTCGGTATGTACCGGCAGAGTCGTAAAATGCGCGATAATTCTAATAAAGTATAAAATGGTTCGTGTCTAGTAAATATCACTTGTATGGATTTTTGGCGTGAGTTTATATGAACCTTGAGTGTTCTTAATTGTGTACATACAGTACTTGAAGGTACTTGAATGTGTTGATTCATTACGTGTTTATTCGTTAGGTGTTGTATTTGATTTCCCGGGGCATCCTCATCGTCGGTGATCGATTTCGTTTACGCCGTAGTACTAATACTACCACTACCACCTAAGGTGAGTCTATAGCCTCGCTCTTTACTTATTTCAAATGATTTTTACCCGCGAGGGGGATACATGCTAATTTAAATGAAAATGAACATAAGTCATGAATGGTTGTTGGACCCGAATGTTGCCTTCGAAATTGTGTTGAGTACCTAGTTGCAAAAGTCCCTAAATTCATGAACTATTAACTATTGTCTTGCCCTTGCTAAGGGGGAAATAGCCGCTTATACAATTTGTAGTACTACGGGGCTAACGACCCAATGCTAGCCGAGAAGCTGTACATTGAGTAAGTTCTGCGGTAGATTATCTTGTATGAGAGATAAGGTATAATTGCAACTGATGCCTTTAGAAGGGGCACTGGTTTCATCTGAATCACGCCGGTAATTATTACGCGGGTGATTGAGTTAACGGATTAGTGTCATGAGCTTAAACACAATTGTCATAACCTTGAAAATAGATTGTGAGTACGACAATGCTATTGAATGATCATGATTGGTTGTAATACTTATGTTCAACTTATGATTTGATAAACCTATAGATTCGCTCAACCTTTGTGTTGACGATTTTAAGCATGTGTTTCAGGTAACCAAGATTGTTAGCAGCGGAGCATGCGAGGATGGAAGTTGTGGTGGCTTGGCGGTCTACTTTGTTTTCCTCCCTTTTGCACTTAAAAATTTTATACTATGTCATGTGAATGAAAATGTATTTTTGGGTTGAGATTCAGTGGGAACCTAAACGCAACTCTGTTTTATATAATTCTTGGGATCTGGAAAACTGTAGACTTGTATGTTTTTAATAATGTTAAATTTTATGTTTGAACTTTTACGTCTCTTGAGTCGTTTAATATAGCTTATGTGTGATGATAACTACGTAGCACCCATATGTTGTAGTTCCGCTGCGCATAGCATTTTGTGGGGGTGTTACAGAGAAAGTTGCAACATTCCGGATAAGAGAAAGAACACTATTCCGGATAAGCTACGCATTGAATTTTTCCGGATAAGGTCTTATTGAAATATTCCGGATAAGAGAAAGAACAATATTCCGGATAAGTGCTTGTTTTTCCGGATAAAGTTTCTTCACAATTTCTTCAAGTTTCAACCACAATCTTTTCACAATTTCCTCTACTTAACATCCTATTCACTTCACATCAATTTTGAGATGGATTCTACTCAAGAATATCGTGTCACAAACAAAAATATCATGGTGGCGGGGAATAAAGAGAGACCACCAATGCTTGTGTCTGGTAGGTATGCTCAATGGCAATCACGTTTCATACGATATCTTGATACAAGACCCAATGGTGATGCCTTGAGGAAATGTATTACTCATGGACCATATGTATTCAAGAAAGTCTCAATTCCTCCAAGAGCTGCCACAGATACTACTGATCCAATACCTGCAAGTGAATGTGATGAAACAAGAGCTGATCTCACACCTAAAAATTATGCTTGGCATGATGCGGAGAAGGAAGCCATCTATATGGTTTTAAGTGGGATTGGAGATGATATTTACTCCACGGTTGATGCATGCCCTACAGCACATGAAATGTGGAGTGCTATTGAACGCTTGCAACAAGGAGAATCACTCAACAAACAAGATGTCAAAACAAACTTGTTTTGGAATTTTGGCAAGTTTAATTCAAGGGATGGAGAATCAATTGACTCTTACTACTCTAGGTTTTATAAGATGATGAATGACATGACAAGAAATAATCTGCAAGTCTCCACCATGCAAGTCAATGTCCAATTTCTTCAACAACTTCAACCCGAGTAGACACGGTTCGTCACTTTGGTGAAACAACAAGAAAAGTTAGACGAGGTCTCATATCATCGACTCTTTGACATCTTGAAGCAATTTTAGAATGAAGCAAATGAAATTCGAGCTGAACGTGTTGCCAAGACGGCTAATCCACTTGCTTTAGTGACTACAACTCAACATGTTCAAGGTCATAACTCTCGTGTTCCTAAGTCATATTCCACTACATCATCTTCACCACGATCTTCCACATCATCTAAGTCTTCATCATCCACAAGATCTCGAGGTAAAGTGCCAAGAGCACCATCACCACCTTCTGAGTCCTCATCTGAAGAAGATAGTGATGAAGACCAAGCACAAAAGAACCGAGAGATGAAACAACAAATTGCTTTCATAATGAAGACTTACAAGAAAATCTACAAACCCACCAACAACAATCTTCGTACTTCATCTAACACAAAGAACCGATATGTTGAGAGTCCTCCAAGGTATGACACATGTCGACGTGGAGAAAGTCCTTCTAGGTATGATCGACATAATCCAACGCATGTTGAGGGTTCTGCAAGGTATGATCGACAAACTGCCAAGTATGATACTCAGAGGATTGCTGCTGCTGTTGGGAATAGGGAAACGGTTGGAAGTCAAGTGGTTTAGCCGAGTGGGATTCAATGTTTTAATTGCCACGGTTATGGGCATATGGCTAAGGAATGCATGGAGTCGAAAAGGGTTAGAGACTCTGGTTATCATAAGGAAAAGATGTTGATATGCAAGAAAATGGAAGCAGGGGTTAAATTGTCAGCTGAGGAAGGAGCAATGCTTGATGATACTGATGATGAAGATTCTGATCAAGAGCTCGATGCAATTATTCGTACATGGCAAAGGTTGAAGAAGTTCTCAAAGTCACTGAAGATGATAATGGCCCTATCTTTGACACTGAGCCAATCGATAAGGTACACACTACTGATGAATATAATGTGTTTGGTGATATTCTTGAGCATAGTGATCTACCCAATGCCATTAATGACACGTGTATGATGGAAACGGTTTATAGCAATACCACACCCGATTCATCAGACATGTGCAATAATGAGTCTGAGGATGATCAACATGCAAATGAATATGATGAAGAGGCACGTATTGCGCTTGCTAATTTAATTGCTACTTTACAAAAAGATGTCACTGAAAATAAAAAGAGTCAAAAGCAATTAAAGAAGGCAAACGCTACGCTCACTCAAAGTTTTGAAGAATGCAAAGCTGCTCTTATCAAATCTACTGAGATGACTGAAAGCTATAGAGATGAGCTCCTTCAGAAAACCAAAGAGCTTTAGGGGTACAAGGGAAGTGCGTTAAAAAGTCAAAAGGACGATTTTGAAAACAAATATAATACAACTCTTGAGTTATTAGCAAAAGAGAAGCGTGAATATAATGTTTTCTTAATGGATGAACGCCGAAAAACGTACCTTGACAACACCAAAGTTAATGAACTTGAATAAAAGCTCTCTATGACCACTACTGATTCTGCTAAAATTCTTGAGGATAAGAAACAAGAGGTAGATGCGTTAAAACAAGACTTCAAAAGTAGATATGATAAAGAAACTGAAAAAGTAACGAAACTAGAAGAACAAGTCAAATTTTTGAAGAAAATTGTTTATAAAACGCATGATTCTATTCAATCCGTAAGAATGCTGGCACCCCCATCAATGTTTAAGGGTCAAGCTAGCTTTGCAAGTCCTGAGTACCTTGCCAAAGCTCAAGCTGCGAACCCGTGTCTTTATCTTGATGAGACTAAAAGAACCAATCTTGATTGCATGCCTGTTAGTGCCGATAGTGAAGAGACTGCCCTTTAGGATGATGATAGTCGACCTCTTGTCAATAAGGAGTTTATGAAACCATATAATTATGCTTACATGAATAGTCTTTATGGTCTTTTTAACAAACAAACTCAGAAAACCCGTGAGGAAGTGTTTTTAGAATGCAAACAAAAGAGAACTCAATGGAAGAAAGCATTTGCCCCTAAGAAATCTAATGTTTACAAATACATAAACTACCTCCCTCTAGATGAATCTAAAAGCAAGAGTAGGAAAACATTAGGTATTATTAAACATCACATAGATAATGTTAAATCTATTGTTGAAAGAGATTGGGCAAAACGTGAAAATGTTGAGTGGCAAAGCCCGATTCCTCAAGATATTACCTTGCTTGTGAAAGAACTCTTAATTCCAAACATGGCGTTGATTAAAGAAACTGTTCTTAAACTTGAGGAGTTCATTCGGGCTGAAATGTATGATGATTTAAAATATGTTGAATCTCTTGAGAAACACATTGAAGATCTTCAAATGGAGAAGTCTGATTTTTTAGATGAATATGATTTACTATTGCAAGCATGTGTTTCTAACGATGTTATGTGTGCTTATTTTACATCTTGTGTTGATATTGATGAATATTATGATGTTGCATGCAAATATCTTGATAAGATCAAAGAATGTGAACGTCTTGAAATTGAGCTTTCGAAACGTAAAGAAAACGTTGATAAAAAGGCTTTTGAGTTACTTCAACACAAAACTAATTTCCTTCAAAAACATTGTCATTCTCTTGAACTTGCTTTGCAAAAAGACGTTGGTAGTTTTCCACATGATAATAAATTGCAAGAAAAACTTTCCCAAACATTTTGCGAAATGAATGAACAGAATTTGGAAATTAAAGGGTTGAAAGCTCAGTTACAAGACAGGGACAGAGCGATAGCAGAATTGCAGAAACTCGTTGCTAAAATGGGTGGGAAAGTTGTGGAACCTAGCATTAAGAAACATGTTGTTAGACAACCCAATGTCTCTAAAGAGACTAGATCCTCTATCTTGGGAAAACCATCTGCTTTATCAAATTCTTCATTTGCAAAACCTGTGTTTGCCCCCAAGATGGATGGAAAGGAAAGGTTACCACATAATCAACCCATAAGGATGTCACAGAACCAAGCGTTAAGCACAATAATGTGATTAAACCAGGGATGCATAGAATGCCCACTAAGCCCACAAACAACGTTACTCAATTGCCTCAGACTTCTAGAAACACTAACAAAAGAGAAATCAAGGGAAGATGAAGGACGTAGAAGAACACCCTAGGAATTTGAATGTTTTTAAGAATAAAAAGTATGTAACCGCTTGTAATGACGATTTGAATGATGTGACTGATATGAATGCTATGAATGTGAAATTTGTTTGTGTCAAATGTGGAAAGTGTGCTAATGCTAATCATTCTAAGTGTGCTATGAACAAAGTCAAAGGCGTAGATACTAGAACTAAGAAGCAAGTTGCAATGCCTATTAGAGCTAGTAAACCCAAACGCAAAGTGAACCATTCTGGTGCAACCCCCACTAAGAAAAGTAATGCATCAGACTCCACCACTAAGAATCCTAGAAGCAGAATTAAGGAATTATATGAGTCTGCTAGTAAGTCTTGGAAATGGTGGTTTTCTATTCAATGTCCTCCTGGATATAAATGGATGCCTAAAGTTAGGACAAAAAATGTGACTACGAGTGTTAGTATGCCTTTAAATGTTGCTAAGGACACTAATGATTCTATAATCACAAATACTGTGGTATCCAATTTAGCAAATGCTCCATCGTGTTCTAACTCTTCTGCAGGTGATACAAATAATTCTCTTCATACTGGACTCCGGATGCACGAAGCACATGACGGGGAATCTCAAGCTTCTAATTAACTTCGTAGAGAAGTTCCTGGGTACGGTCCGATTCGGAAATGATCAATTTGCACCGATCCTAGGATTTGGAGATTTGGTTCAGGGGAATATCATGATTAAAAGGGTATACTACGTCGAAGGGCTCAATCACAATCTTTTCTCGGTTGGTCAATTCTGTGATGCGGATTTGGAGGTTGCTTTCAGAAAGAAGACATGTTTTGTTCGTGATTATGATGGGAATGACTTACTTACCGGTACACGGGGTACTGATCTTTACACAATTTCACTTCAAGACACAACTTCATCAACTCCAATTTTCTTCATGGCTAAAGCTTCATCAACTCAGGCATGGTTATGGCATCAACGTCTTTCTCATCTCAACTTTGATACCATCAACTTGCTTTCTAAGAAAGATATTGTGAGAGGCCTTCCAAGTTTGAAATTCATCAAAGATCATCTTTGTTCTTCTTGTGAACTTTGTAAAGCTAAAGGCAGTAGCTTCAAAACAAAGACTACACCAAGCTCTAAAGGACGGTTAGATCTTCTTCACATGGATCTGTGTGGTCCCATGCGTGTTCAGAGTATCAATGGAAAGAAATATATTTTGGTTATTGTTGATGATTACTCAAGGTACATATGGACGCACTTCTTGAGATCCAAGGATGAAACACCCGAAGTCCTCATCAGCTTCCTTAAACTGATACAACGTGGTCTTCAAGCTCAAGTTAAAGTGGTTCGTACTGACAAAGGTACTGAATTTTTGAATTCAAAACTGAGAAACTATTTTGAAGTTGAAGGGATTGAACATGAAACATCTATTGCTCGAACACCCGAACAAAACGGCGTTGTTGAAAGATGAAACCGTACTTTGGTTGAAGTTGCTCGAACATTAGTATCCGCTTCAAAACTTCCACTATACTTTTGGGCTGAAGCCGTGTCAACTGCATGCTACACACAAAACCGCTCCTTAATTATCCCACGACACGAAAAGACACCATATCACATAATTCATGATCGAAAACCTTCACTCAAACACCTTCATGTTTTTGGATGTACTTGTTACATTATTCGCGATGGTGAAAATTTGGATAAGATGAAAGAGAAAGGTGATGCATGTATTCTTGTGGGATATGCAACTCAGTCTAAGAGATATAGAGTGTACAACAAGAGAACAAAATTGATTGTCGAAACCATTCACATTCGATTTGATGAATTACAAGAAATGGCACTTGAACAAAACAGTTTAAGTCCCGATCCACAACGACGAACGACTTCCGTTCACAACCGAACGGAACTCAAAACTCAAGACCACAACAATGAACCGTCAAGTTCAACGCTGGTTCAAGAAAATATTCCTAGAGCAGATATGACAGTCGACACGACAATTGAAGAGTTGGAAATGTTATATGGACCAATGTATGATGAATATTTCACGGGGGAGAAACAAGTTGTATCGAAGTCTTCCGCTGTCACTCATGATAAGAATGATGATACCTATCATCGTCAACAACCGGATACAACTTCATCTACTTCAACACGGGTTGCTGCAGATTTACCTCATCAGAATATCACTTCAACAATCGATCCTACAACATCCACGACTACTGTCATTGCTCCAGAGAACACAAATCAAGCAGACGCTGCATTATCTGACGAAGACGAATTTATCAACCCATTCGGTACACCGGTACACGAAACCGGAGAGTCTTCTACTCGCCATGTTGATCCGTCGAATATGCATACGTTCTACCAACGACATCCATCAACACATCATTGGACCCGAGATCATCCTTTGGTTCATGTAATTGGAAACCCTTCACAGCCCGTTCGCACAAGACGACAGCTTAACACTGATGCCGATGTTTGTATGTTCGCACTCGCCGTGAGTTCAGCTGAACCGAAAAACATCAAAGAAGCCTTGGCTGATCATGCTTGGATCGATGACGGATGAACTTCAACAATTTGAAAGACTTAAAGTCTGGGAACTTGTTGACAGACCATACGATGTAATACCATTAAATATTCGATGGATCTGGAAAAACAAGATGGATGAAGAGAACACGATCATCAAGAATAAATCTAGGCTGGTGGCTAAAGGGTATGGACAGAAATAGGGTATTGATTTTGAAGAATCATTTGCACCAGTAGCTCGAATGGAAGCGGTCAGGATTTTTCTTGCTTATGTTGCACATAAGGGATTCATTGTCTATCAAATGGACGTAAAGACGGCGTTTCTTAACGGTCCTTTGAAGGAAGAAGTCTATGTCACGCAGCCAGAAGGATTCGTCAATCCTCATTATCTTGACAAGTTGTATCGTCTCCACAAAGCACTATATGGACTCAAGCAAGCTCCAAGGGCGTGGTACGACGAGCTCTCGAAATTTCTGGTCTCCAAAGGTTTCTCAAAAGGTTCCATTGATCTAACTTTGTTCACTTATAAATATGGGGATGACATTTTGCTTGTGCAGATTTATGTTGATGACATTATTTTCGGGTCTACAAACCCAAAACTTTCAAAATGGTTTGAAAAAGTAATGCACAACAGATTTGAAATGTCTATGATGGGCGAACTAAAATTCTTTCTAGGAATTCAAGTTCACCAATCCCCAAGTGGTATCTTCATTAACCAAGCTAAGTATTGTCAAGAGATAATCACAAAGCATGGTATGACATCATGTGACCCCGTTGGGACACCATTATCAACCACATCCCTAGATGCTGATTTGGAGGGATTACCCATAGATCAAATGAGATATCGTTCCATGATCGGGTCCCTCATGTACTTGACAGCAAGCAGACCTGATATTCATCATGCTACGTGTTACTGTGCACGATATCAAGCACGGCCCACTGAAAAGCACCTCAAGGAGGTTAAACGGATCTTTCGGTACCTTAAGATTACCATTCACATGGGACTCTGGTATCCGAGGGAAACCGGTTTCTTTCTAACGGCCTATTCAGATTCTGATCATGCAGGGTGTCTTGATACACGTAAAAGTACCTCTGGTGGTGCACAATTTCTAGGTCAAGATAAGCTTGTGGGATGGTCTTCCAAGAAGCAGGATTGCACGTCACTTTCATCAGCCGAAGCGGAGTATGTGTCTCTATCTGCGTGTTGTGCTCAAGTTCTTTGGATGAGAACACAACTCACGGATTATGGCTTCCACTTTGATAAAGTACCTATGTACTGTGACTTAAAGTCAGCCATAGCCATCTCATGTAATCCGGTACAGCATTTCCGCACGAAGCACATTGATGTCAGATATCACTTCATTAAGGAACAATTTGAAAAGGGTATTGTTGAATTATACTTTGTTGGAACTGATTACCAATTAGCTGACTTGTTTACAAAGCTCTTTCGAAAGAGAGGTTTGCGTATCTAGTTAGGCAAATTGGTATGAGATGTTTGACTCCAGCAGAACTGGAGGTTCTGGAAAAGAAGCCTGCTTGATTCATCTATCAAACATCTATCTGTAAATATTAATGAAAAAGCAAAATACAAAATTAAAAAAATCTTTTAAAATCCAAAAATATTCTTCTCGACATGTCTTTCAGTATCGATAATATGGACGTACCTAGAAATGTCGCTCAACAACGACACGGGTGTGTACATAAATCTCGAATGAAAGTTGTAAATATTTTTCAAAACATGTCATTTCTATCTTTTCAAAATGAAATTGTCTATTTTGGACAATATTTCCAACAACGGGTAGAGCAATCTATCTCGGGTTGAGCTTGTCACAAAACATTCAACGTTTTGAGCTCAACACAATGGCTTGTAATCACTTTCAGATTGCAACCCGAAACTATATTCACGGGGGAGTGTACGCTTTTGTGCCCTTACCCTTAGCAAAAGAAGTTAAATCTTCTTACACTTGAGTGGATTCGTCAAGACATTCAAAGTCTATGAACTCAAGTTTATGCTTTAGAAAAACCTTTTCGTTAAAAAGAATTAATTTTTCAAAAAGCATTGAACACAATGTTTTCAAGAATTTCTCAATGATATTCAAAATCTTTCAAAAATTGTGTGTTCAACAACTCCTATCCTCAAAAGTTTAATGTGGATCAAATCCTCGTAATGACAATTCCATTGGATCAATTTTTGAGGGGGAGCGTTCCAAAATTCATGCTAAGTTTGACACATTTTTCTCCCAAAGATTTTCAAGACTATTTTTCAAAATATATTTTAATCAAATTTGGTATCTCTAATATCAAAAGATTTTATATATTAGAGATAGGGGAGAAAATGTGATTAAAATGTGATCTAAAGACTCAAGCACTCATGGTTACGATCAATTACCCACAACATCTTTAATTCACGATGTTATTGGTGTCAAAAGGGTGGTTAGGTTTAAGTCCTATGATCCAACCAGAACCGGAGGGATCTTCCCAGGGATAATCCAATATATTATTAGAAGTCCTTAGGAAAGATGGAGTAGAATGTGAACGTAGCTATGATATGGCTATTGTTCTTTTTGTGTTATATGTTTTGGGATTATAGTGGTGTTATAAACTGAAAGAAAACCCTAATTTTTTCTCTCTCTTTTTGGTGATTTCCGGCTGCCTCCACCATGGTTTCCGTTCATCTTAATTAAGCAAACTGTCTAATTCCAATCTGTTTTCCACCTATCATAACCGTACCATTGTCTTGATTTGTTTTCTTTTGTGATTCTTGATTATTTAAATCAGTTGTCCAAACAGAATCCTTTCAATGCGTGGGACTGGTCTTTGATTGGTTGAAAGATTTGATTCGTATTATGATCGGTTTTTTGATTTAGTGATAAAACTCTTGGTAGCCGCCGTTTATTACCTTTTAAGAAATTAGGGTTTTTTTAATCTCTTATTATTTTATGTATTAGGGTTTGGTTTGGTGCGCTGTGATTGGTCCTTGATCTAGGGTTTCGTTTGCCCTAGGTAGTTTTTCTGTTTCGATTGATTGTTTTGTGTATTAGAGAGAGGTGTTTCGATCTGGTTAATGTGTCATGGAGAAGAAGATCGCTGTTACGCCGATCGACATGGACAGGTTACATGCGCGCATGTCGCGTTTAAAACAAGCGAATCACATAAATAGTCCTGACAAGACTTCTGAGGTGTCCAGGGTTTCCATTACCTCGTCGCGTCAGGATGGAGTCATGATTAATGATTATGAATCGAGTGGTGTTCTTCCATCGTTTGGGGGTGACACTACAGAAAGGTCAGATGGTGAGCCCAAACATGTATCGACCGAGATACATGATGGTGATGGGACAGAATGCTCAAACCAGATACATATGGATGCAAGTTCACTCAAGCAGCCAGTATTGAAGGAGGTTGGAACGACTAGTATGGCTAATGATCATGATATCCAGAATGATACAAGGGGTGTTACTCCATGTATGGCTGATACGATTCCATCCGAGCAGAGTGATACAAGGGTTGTTACTCCATGTAGGGCTCCTGCACCATCAACTGCTGTTCCAAAACCCTCTTTTGTGTCCATGTTACATGGTCAAGCTAAAAGAGTTGCACGTGTAAAAGAACTCCGTAATGAAGAACATGTTGAAGGGGCAGCGGTTACTATTCCTCTCGATGTGGTTGATCAGGTTAGGGCACGATTGACGCATACATTATATGGTCATTTTATAGGGAAGAGATTGGCGTTTCCTTTGGTTGAAAACTATGTTAAGAAAGCGTGGGCGAAATTTGGAATCAAGCGTGTCCAACTTCATGGTGAGTTCTTTTTATTTCAATTTGATTCTAAAGTTGGAATGGAAAGAGTTATAGAGAGTGGGCCATGGTTAATACGTATGGTTCCACTGATTTTGAATATATGGTCTCCGGATTCTTTACTTGTGAAGGAGGAGATTAGGAAAGCACCGGTGTGGGTCAAATTGCATCATGTTCCCATAGTTGCATATTCGGAGGTGGGTCTTAGTCTAATCACTACTCAGATTGGGAGGCCTATTCTTCTTGATTCTTATACAAGTGAGATGTGCCTATCTTCATGGGGAAGGAGTACCTATGCACGTGTTTTAATTGAGATTTCTGCTGATCATCCTCCTAAGGATTCTTTAGTTGTTGCTATTCCTATTGGTAAGGATAAGGGACATACGATGGCTAATATTGGTATAGAATACGAGTGGACTCCCCCCCGCTGCTCGATGTGCTGTATATTTGATCATCATGATGCTGAATGTCCGAAATTGCCTAAGGATGTCATTAATACGATTGTTAATGTGGACGATAATAAGGTAGCTAATGAGATTGATAATGAGGGTTATGAGGTTGTGAACAATAGAAAGAAAAAGGGTAAGAATAAGCAACTCCAGGTTGCTGGTATTAAACTCACTAAACCACCTATTAATCTTTATTACCGTGCTGTTGAGAAAGGGGATTGTTCTAAGGCGAATAAGCCTAAGAAAAATGATTCTACAGGTACTACTGTTCAGAATGCTCCTAAGAAAGCTGGTTCTATTCTTAAGCGTGGATTTCTTAATAACAAGTCTTTGGCTCTTGATTCTAGTCAACCGGGTACGAGCAGCAAAAACTCTTTTGGTGTTTTGAGTGGTTTAATGGATGATGGGACTGATTGGGAGGATGGCTTTGGTCATTCTAATGATGTGCTTAATGCGGATAGTGAGACTGATGAAGACATTGTGATTGATGATCGCCATGGAACTCGTCAGCCGGATACTCGCACTTCTCATTAATCATTATGTTGTTTTTTCATTGTTTATGTTCCTTTAGGTGGTTCTTTCCTATAGGAGTCATTAGTTTTGTAATGTAATTATCATATGGCATGTCATATGATATAGTGGTTGTTCAAGCTGTGTGCTTGAGGTTAATGTAGCATTGCAGCTACATTCCATTGTACTTCAACGCTTTTTGGGAATATATTTTACCGGGATTGGAGTCCCTTTACCCAAAAAAAAAAAATGTGAACGTAGCTGAATGCCGACTAAGTACTGATGCTAGCACTGGAACAATCACAACAAGGTGCTAGTAATGATGTCTTGGTAAGCATTGAAGGGGTTGAAGAATGAAAAAGAAATGTAAGGATAAAGGGTGTAAACAAAGAAGCCCTCCATACAACTTAGGCAGAAACCGGGTCAACTCATCATGAAGACAACTCATCATGGACCCAGTGATGTAAAGCACAACCCTTTCCTAGCTACTCAGGCTTCTTTCAAAAGAAGTTTGTTTTATTGTCACGGAGATCAACACGACTTCTATTGACTTTCTCACTCCGAGATAGTTGATATTGAATAGGTGGCATCTGCTCTAGCCTCCGACCACTAAAAGTGCACAAATCGAGTCTAGAGCCAAGAGATCAATAAAATCTCGTTAGGACACACGGATGAAGATAAAGAGAGTCATACGCTATATCCTTGCGATATTGCTAGAACACTAAGAGTGATACTACTTAGTATTCACAATGATGAGTGGAAATCCTTCCAGTGTTAACATCAAACAGCACTGCGGTAGGTCATATGCAAGATTCTTTATGAATTGAACATGTGTAAAACTGAAAAGCAACAGTGGTTTGATTCTGAATTGATTCAAACTCGTTTCAGGTTTCTACGCAATATCTTTATGGTCTTGCCAGAACATTCAGAGTGATATTTATTAATATTCACAGTGACGAATGGAAATCCTTCTAACGTCAACATCAAACAGCGCTACGGTAGGTGACTTGTGAGATTCTTATGAATCAAACTTGTGTCAACTGGAAAGCAACAATGGTAAGATTCTTAATGAATCAAACTTGTTCCAGGAATTTGAATTAACGACTTTAATCAAGCGGATATTTATCCAATTGATTCACTCTTTATGTTCGCAGTCTTGCTTTGAGACGGTCGAGTAAAGAGAACGGATAGTACAGCCCCGAAACCCTGTCAAGGAATTTTTAAATAAATCTACCTAATCACAGGTACGGTATTTAATATCGTATAAACGGTCTTCACCGACCGGAGGTAAAATGCTACCGATTCAGGACGAATGTCAAAGCCATTCAGTCCGTATCTATGTTTTGTCTCAAGAAGGTGGCGTCACGGTGTACTCAGCAAAGACAAAGATTCAAAACCACATATTCATGCCCAAATACTTATTCACAATTAATGGTGTGTGTATGTGGATAAAGACACAAGATCGCAAGATGGCAAAGACAAGTCAAGAATGATTGGAAGATCTAAAGATAAAAGACTAAGTCGAAAGACAATGATAAAGGCTCAAAGATCACAGCATGAAGGAACAAAACTACTGTTACACGTTCAAGACTCACTTATGACGAAATTCAAAAATCTCCATAGGAATCCAAATAATGAAGAGGAATGACCTCACATTAGGGGAGATTGTTAGCCTCAAAATATTGAGTCAAACAAGAATGTTCGGTCATAGGTTATTATTGTAACATTAATTAGAACGTTGTAATAAGTAGTTTATTAGTCGTGGTTTACAGGCTTGGATTTAAACTAATTAAATTCCAAAAGTCAAGCCCGGCCCAATATATAGTCCATTAAAGCCCGCATGTGGGTGGACTATATATACTTCCCTCCTAGCATGTTTGGAGGTGGGGATGATCATTTGTAACTAATCTTTCTCTTATCTAATATTCACCAAGTTAATCATCTCTTCTCTCTACTTTCTCTCACTACTTTCTCTCTCTAAAACTCATATCTTTTCCATCTCATATCTTAATCTATCATCTAAATATATGGGACAACACATTTTTGGTGATAAGAACCAAGCCTTGTTCATCAAAAATCTCAACCTTTCATCACTTTGGTGGTATAGAGATTGTTTCTTCCTATCATCTTGTTATTTTGTAAAAGTAATTGATGTGATCGTGATAGTATTGTGATAATTAGATACGTTATAGGGTAATTTAGCAAATTACCTTTAGGAAAAAGTAATAAACTAAAATTACCAAAGACGGATTCAGTTAAACACGTGGATGAACCAAGTTCGTTGTATACGAAGATCTTATGAATTTGAGACGTTTTGCTTTGATTTGGACAATCGATTTGAATTGGTTTTCGGTTTTTAAACTAAAATTGAATTCTATCAACTTAAAACTATATTTTATCCTAAAGTGCATGAATCGTAAACCCCCAAATTATTTCTAATGGACAAAATAATAAAACTTTTTAAACTATATAAAAATAAACAATTTATTTAAAAATCAATTATCTAATCAATTAAAATAATTGTACACTATTTAAAATATATTTAAAATATACTTTACTTTTTTTATTAAACAAAATCTATTTTTTTGAACTATTTTAATTTAAATCTAAAATAATAAAAATCTAATTATTTGAAAACTAATTAAACTCTTAAAATTAATAAAAACATTTTTTTTATTTTATTTTGAAACATTTATCTAAAAAAAATAACTTTATAAAAGATATTTAATTAGATGATTACAAATGAAGATAAAAGTGAATAAAAATCTGCCAGCTATTACACTAGTTACTATATTAATTAAACTACTGAAAGTAAACTCAAAAGAGCTTGTAGCTCAATTGGTTAAAGCGTGAGGCTGTGAACCGCGAGGTCACAAGTTCGAGACCCACAAGGGCCAATTTTTTGGATAAATATTTTTTTTGACAGTTAAATCGAGATGGAGTCACGGGAGATGACTTAATTCACAAATCTTAGGGAGAAACTGATAAGGATATCAGTTATGAGCTATCAGATCGGATCAAATGGATAACAATCAAAACTCGGCAAACCAAATGGAATAAGCCCAAAACTTAAAACACCAGATAAAATCCAATTTAACAAGTAAAATATAACAGTAACTAAAAATTACCAACTGATTAAACAAACAAATCAAAAATAAAACAAGTAGTATTTCAATACCTATAGCCAAAAACCCCAACTAAAATCAGCAAACTAAAGAGTATTCATGAGCAAAATTAAGCTAAAAGAAAGCTAATAAAGTTCAAACCAACAGTTCAAATGATAAACAATCCAAACAACTATCGTAGCCTAAATGCAAACTTCCTAATCTTAATTACCTAAAATGAGACTCTTAACTGCTATATAAAAGACAGTATCAAGCTAACAGAATCAAAAACGACGGCAATACCCCAAAGACTATACCAAGCTCGAATTAGTGAACATTCAGATCAACTTATTATTAAATCAGCAAGTCAGTTAAGAAAAATAACAACAACAGTACTTTGAACTATATATTAGACTAAACATAACAGATTTAACAAAATCTAACCCAAATATCAGACGTTTGGTACAAAAAGAGAACCTGTATTTGAGAAAGGAGAGTGGGTTGATACTAAACCTAGGGTTTAAATCAAACCTACAAAGAAAACTCATATCCAAATCAATTTTTAACAATCAGATTCAAATGCGTCCTTCAAACTAACAGTCAACTAAAACCACTACATCAAAAACAGATCCAAACAGTCCCTTTTTCATTTATCATAATATTCATTAACCAAATATTGATAAAAACATATTAAATAACATAAATTTAACTAGTGAACATACCATTTGAAGTAAACCTTTGAGAAGAAGGTTGTGCTGAACAACCTTGTGAAACCGAAACTACATCACCAATGAACCACCATTCACCATTCGAACACCATAAAATATCGAATCTCTTTTTCTTTTTTTTTTCTTTTTTTTTATAAACTTTCAGTAGGAAAGTTCATCTCCAACATTTACTTTAAGTAATTTGAACAAAGCTATTAATTAGTTTCACCAAATAACATTTACTATTAGAATATCAAATCAGATTCAGGAATAAAAATGTAAAAATAAATTCGAACAGTAAGTAAAACAAAGAAAATACTCAAATCACTTTTTTATTAATTACCAAGAAAACTTACAATACTTTTTAAGAAAGAAATACAAGATTAAACCTAAAACTAATTTAACATTATAACATTTAAGTAAAAGTGGGATGCAAATTACATATCAAATGGGGGTTTTTATAGGCTAACCCCAAACCCTCTTGGTAGAGTTTGTTGAGAAGTCTTGATCTCAGCCATCCAAGAAGCATCTTCGTTCTTCTCTCTCTTCCAATCTTGATCTAACGGTTGTAAATACACAACTAGCACACGGATCACCAACGTGGCATCCAAGTGTTCTAGTTGTGCTAGTTTGGTGATGAGTTGTCCTATCTTGATTGGAGGATGGGGAATGGTGAGGTGTCTCAGCCAATGAAAAGGGAAAACGTAGCCTTGCTCTTCCACTCTTTTCCTCCGAAAACATGGGGGATTTATTTCCCCCTCGTGTGAATAACACGTGGGAATCAAAAGAGTAAAAAGCCCCAATTTTTGTGTGATTTATTTGATTAGGGTTTTATGAACAGTAAGTTAACAGGAGGCTATGGTGAGAGAAGCATTGATATTGTCGAAAACGTATGTGGTGTGAGTGGGTTTGACAGGTTAAAAGTAAATAAAAGGTTTTAAAAAAATCGTTTCACCTTTTATTAACCCTAATGGGTTTTGAGAAATCCCAATTCATCCATAACCGTTCAATATCAATATTTGTGAAAAGATTTGGCTTGAAGCCCAATTTGCACACGTTTGTCCCATGATTTTCACTCTTTTGGGCTTTGAAGCCCAAAAACAAATACTTCCATCCGTACAAAATATATGGGACAATATTGGGCTTGATCCAAATAGTAAACTTCCATGAATTTTAAATGGGCTTTTTAAGCCCATTTTCCAAAATGTGGGACCCACTTGTTGTCAAACTTGATAAATCCGCTAAAACGAGCTCGTATTTGGCTTTGTCAATCTTTTTCTTCAAACTCGTGTCGTTTTTGTCGGTTTTCGCGACTTTGGGTACCTACACACATGAAACAAGAAATACACATATACAAGGCCATTTTCAAAGGTTTTATGCATTTTATGTTCATTTTTAGATACAAATGATATGAGTAATTACACTCATATCAAACTCCCCCTTGCTAAGCAATTGTCGTGTCCTCACGCAATGATAAAATAAAACACTAACTACACATTTATTCAACTTTTGAAATTTTATTTTGCAAAGACATAATGTATTGCTTTCATTATTTGAAAAATAACTTTAAGGATCATAAAACTCAAATAGATTCATCGTCCCCGAGTTTTCACTTTTCCATGCCAAGTGCAAAAACAAGATCATTGTCAATTATAAGCCCCAAAATTAAACCAACTCACACAAGTAATTTGTGTTAAACTCGATCTCCTATTATTCCTAATTGTATCTCTTAGATTTTATTTGTGATTCACCCAAAGGCTCATTTGACTTTATTTGATATATATTAATCCAAAAATGAAGGCAAGAACGGTGTAAATTCAACACTCAAAACCTAACCTCGACTTCAAAAACCGTTGTCACTAAAGAAAGCCCACATCAAGGATAACTTAACACGATTTGAGGGATAAATCCCCGTACCTGAAATTTGGCTAATAGGACTACTTAAAAGCAACAAATAAACCTCCAAAGTCAATTATGACCTTATATGGAGTTAGCAACAACTACATCATAACACCTTTTGGCTCTTTAAGATGCAATTGTGCTCCTTATTTAAAATCCACACCCGAAGGCTCCTTGGACAAAAATAAGGGAATTGACATCACCATCCCACCTTATGGCTCATGATGATGAAGCAATTTTTATTCAACACGTCCCCTTACCATACACCCTAAGGCTCTAATGACAAGGTTAGTGCTACATGACCCCCACCCGAAGGCTCCTAGAGAACATGTTTTTATTTATTCTTCTTTATTAATATTTATAGTAAGCCAAATTTCCGCAATCCCATGATCAAAAGTCCATGACGCTGACACCCTTAATGTGTTCTCACTTTAATTACAAGGGAAGAAAAAGAAGGAGTTACGAGTTAAGATATCAAGCCTAAACCGCTAAAAACTTCATTTATTAAGCAATTATTATTCAAGTGTGGAAAGTAAATACGAGGAGATTAAATCAAACACAAAAATACTTGCACAAAGAAGAGTTAATTTTAGAAACTTATGATTGAACTCTATCATCTCTTGTTCTCCATATTGTAAAATTTCAAAAATGTGAAATCAATGGATACTTAGCCTATTAAATCAAAGTTTTGGGTTTTCAAGTCATCTATAGGATCTTGCATCTTCTTATACTTTTTCAAGTTTTAGAATTTGCGTTTTAAACTTCCCTTAATAAACGACTTTCTAGGATCAATTATAGGAACTTGCGAAAAGTTCTTGTTCTTAACTCGTATGAATTAAGACTTTCGCGTTTTAAAGCTCCCTATATAAAAGCCTAGCAAAACTTAATTCAAATACGTTAAGGAAAAGCTAAGGTAAAAAACCGAGTCGAGTCAAAAACTATTTTTATTTTCACCAACGAAAAGCCTACATTTGTGTCAAAAGCACTTATTTTATTTATTAAAACTTAAAAATAACACTAAAAATTTAAATTTTTTATGAAAAATGAGAAAAACAACGTTTGGACACGACAAAAGCAAATGCAAGCGATTATATCGATTGACTCCCCCATGCTAAAACCAAACATTGTCCTCAATGTTTCTTAGCTCAAGAGTAACACCCCCTTGCTAAAACACGAAGAGTCTAATGCAAAATCCTAACATGGAAAGAGCACGCAAATCCATAAGCCGTTTATTAATTATGCCTCAAGATAAAACGTTAGTCGATAAAAATCAAGGGATAAAGAGTGTGCCCCTTTTGGCATTCAAAGAATGGAAGATCAAGTGGACCGGCAAAAACCGAACACGAGAGTCTTCAATGATTAGGGTCATACCTATGATTCACAACACAACAAAACACGAGCACGAGCTTGAAAGATCAAGCCTTATTAGTTGTTAGAAAATAGAAAGAAGATAGAATGTATGGGACTCCCCCACAAGGCACCTCGTTTTGTTCACCGAGTCATGAGCTCGACTCGATCCCCGCATTCATTGGTCCTTAGGGAAAATGGTGAAAACCGGCATAATGGAATAGAATCCAACATAAAGCACGATGCTGGGGTCAAAGATTACATCCTCGTTGTCGGATGACAAACGAAAGGATAAAACTCCAACACGAATCTCTAACAAGAGATGGTAGTCACAAATCACGGTATGGATGTAGCATGCCCCCGAGATAAACTCGCACCAAGATGATTAAAAAGTCTTTCAATTATTACATCGGTGAAAGGCCGAGATTTCCCTAAATCAACAATTCCGGGATCGAATACCTCGTCCTCGGTGGAGAAAGGAATAGACAACACGGTGTCATCCCCCCATGCTAATCCAACATCATATAAAGCACATGGTAATGGTGTGGTAAAAGTCTCAACACTAGTGGTTTCAACTTGCATGACTTTGTCGACCTTATCACTCTTATGAATGTGAACAAAGGGGTCATGGTACTCAAAATGAGTCACATGAAAAACCCGCACATTAAGATCAACGCGAGTGGGAGGGAGATTGGAAATAAAGAAAGTTTCTCCATCCGGGTCGACATATTCATCATCACAAAAGGTGTGAGATGAAGGAGGTATGATGCTCTCAAAATCCTCTTGAAACAATGGATTATTATTCATTGAAGCTTCAAAGAGAGGATTTGAGTAAGTCACAAAAGTGTCGTCATCCTTGTCATCACAAGAAATTTCCGACAAAGTATCAAGTGTGTCACACTCGGATACAAGATCATCATTCTCATTTGAAGGAAATTCATCGGAGAATTCCTCGAGAATGGTAGGTAAAACACGAGAATCACGTTCGATTTCGAGATCGGAAACGTCTTCACTTCCCCGTGGAAGTGGATCAAGGATAGCAAAAAGTTCATCGACGAACTCATCCAACGAATAGTCACTAACCTCACTCGGTGTGAAGCTAGGAATCAAAGGCTCTTCAACGTAAGATTGTGCCTTAGGAACATCAAATCGATCCTTCGAAGAGAGTGAAAATGAGTCCATTTTCAAAGATTGTTCAATCGAAGCAATATCACTCTCGGGATCGAAATTCTCACTATTAAGCTTACTAGGATCAAATGGTGCACTTAGGTATTCATCAATTTCTTTTTCAATCTTAGAACTATCATCCTCGTGTGGAGTGAGTGGAGATGAGGTAACATTAGAACATGATTCAATAAAGATAGGTTTTTCAACACTTTCCAATTTCTTAGGAACCAATCTTGGAATTTTTTCCGGTTTGAAAATCATATGTTTATTACCATGAAACAATTTAAGCTCCCCTTCTTTCATATCAACTAAAACATCGGCCGTGCACAAAAATGGTCGTCCTAAAATGATAGGCACACGAGGATTTGGCTCATAATCAATGATTGCTAAATCGGCTAGGTAAACGAACTCCCCCACTTTAACAATGACATTTTACACTATACCAACCGGATGAGTGATGGTACCATTAGCAAGCTCAATGATCATTCGAGTGGGCATAAGTCGCAAATAGTCAAGAGTTTTCCAAATGGCTAGGGGCATTACGTTAATACTAGCTCCTAGATAGGCTAGAGCTTTGTATTCCCCAAGCTCATCAAAAACACAAGGTATCAAGAATTGAGCCGGATCATTATATTTCTTAGGAAAGAAATCAAGAAAATCCGAGGTACTAATCACATTTAAAGTAGCCTTGGTGACATTACGAAAGGTTTCTTTAGGTGGCACATAAAGCTCAAGCTTTCTTTCTAAATTATCATAAGCGGTGATAGCCTTAAGCTCTCCCCTCGGGTTTGGAATGGTGTTACTAGGTAAGCAACCCGAAGACGAGGATGGTTTGGACATGAAAGATTCAAACATCGAAAGCAATTTGTTTTGATTTTGTTCTAAACTTTGTTGCAAACGATTTTGACTTTGCTCTATTTGTTGCTCAAAAGGTGTTGGTTTTGCTCTAATCTTTGTTCCATTCTTTGTTGATTAAGCTCAATCTTGTTATTTTTCCCCTTTAGCGTATTCTGAAACTCATTTTTCAAAGTTGCCATTTGTCCTTGAATGTTATTTTGAAAAGCTTTCAAATTTGCCTCATTTGACTTGATATAGCTTGACAACTCATTTTGATTATTGCTTTGAAAACCTTGATTGTTTTGATTAGCATTAAACCCATTTCCTTGATTATAATTCCCTTGGTTACCACGGTTAAAATTATTCCCATTATTTCCATTGTTGTGCCTATTTTGAACCGGTGGAAAACCCGGTGGAGCAACATGATTTTGACGAGGAACTTGACCGTTGGAGCCATAAGTTCCCGTCGCGGCAAAAGCACTAGCTTGATCAAACCCCGTGGTTAAAAAATCATGATTAGGATGTGCTACACCACATGATACACAAACATTCTCAACCATATTAATCGATCCATGAGGATTCTTTCTAAGCTCATTCAAAATCGTGTCAATCTTAGAGTCCAATCTAGCAATCTCGAGATTAAATGAATTCACATTGGAAACACCCGGTGTGTTTCGTGAATATTATGCTTTAGATTTATTCTCAATTATACCCCACGCGTCTCTCGGAGTTTTTCTTAAAAGATTACCACCCGCGGCGGCATTTAACGAATCTTGTTCAATCATATTAAGCCCATTATAAAAAGTATTAATTTGATGCAATTCCGAGAAACCGTGGTGTGGACATTGTCTCAACAAATCTTTAAATCTTTCTCAAGCAACCCCAAACGATTCATGCACTTTTTGTTCAAATCTAGTGATCTTGTTCTTAAAGTGTGTTGTCTTAGATGATGGAAAGAAATAATTCATGAACTTAGACACTAAATCATCCCAAGTTAAGATCGAACCCGGTGGTTCTTTCTCATACCAAATCTTAGCATTACCCTCGAGCGAGTACGGAAAAAGCATGAGCTTAATCGCGTCATTCGGCACATCTCTAAACTTGAGAGTCGAGGTAATTCGAAGAAAATTCCGAATGTGAGAATGCGGGTTATCGGTCTCATTGCCACGAAATTGGTCGGCACGAATGAGCGATAAAAGACCCGTCTTAATCTCATAATGATCCGCCAAAATATCCGGCACAACGATTGCTTCCCCATACCCTTCGGTGGGTGCACGGAGCAATTCCTCCATTGTTCGGTTATCGACCATCTCTACAACAATAGGTGGAAGCTCGGGTTCCACTATTCGTTGTTGACGATTTCTATTTCTACGAGGAATATTTTCAAGCCTATTAAAATCAATCACAAGACGAGAAGAACGTAATGGCATACACTACAAAGACGAGAATTTAGAGGATTGAAGAAAAGAAATTAGACAAGAAGAAGATTATTTTTGGTATTTTATTTGGTATTGCTCAATCAAAAATGATCGATAAAAAACAAGGAATAAGGATAACTACTATGGAAGTAAATTACCCTCGGTCGACTTTGAAACGATAGGTGAAAACCTAAACGTCTCGAGGTTCAATAAGTAAACTTACAAAAAATAAAATTTATTACTACTTGAGTCGGCAAACCAATAATAGGTCGTCCCTCTCAATATACGCACAAGCAAGCGGGGAAACGAGGTGGCACAAAGCACTTAAAAACCTTTTTCCTTAGACGGCCTTTTATAGCACGTCGCCTTATACCCACCTTATAGTTTGTATAAATCGAGTTCAAACTTCTTATTAGTATTTATCTATTTTGCCTTTTATTTTTGATTTGGATTCGAATACAATAGCTAGGTGATGAAATCCCAACTAAGGCCTTATTTGAAAAGTATGTAAATTTATTGTTCTACGTAATACAATATATTAATCACAAAAAACGAGAAAAACGATACATACTATATAATAGAAAAATAACAAAACTTTCCGAGTACGGAAAGGGTCTTCAAATCAACGATCAACAAATCTCAACGAAAACGAATCGTACACAAGATCCCCGGCAGCGGCGCCAAAATTTTTGATGTGATCGTGATAGTATAGTGATAATTAGATACGTTATAGGGTAATTTAGTAAATTACCTTTAGGAAAAAGTAATAAACTAAAATTACCAAAGACGTATTCAATTAAACACGTGGATGAACCAAGTACGTTGTACACGAAGATCTTATGAATTTGAGACGTTTTGCTTTGATTTGGATAATCGATTTGAATTGGTTTTCGGTTTTTAAACTAAAATTAAATTCTATCAACTTAAAACTATATTTTATCCTAAAGTGCATGAATCGTAAACCCCTAAATTATTTCTAATGGACAAAATAATAAAACTTTTTAAACTATATAAAAATAAACAATTTATTTAAAAATCAATTATCTAATCAATTAAAATAATTGTACACTATTTAAAATCTATTTAAAATATACTTTACTTTTTTTATTAAACAAGATCTAATTTTTTTTAAACTATTTTAATTTAAATCTAAAATAATAAAAATCTAATTATTTAAAAACTAATTAAACTTTTAAAATTAATAAAAACATTTTTTTTTTATTTTATTTTGAAACTTTTTATCTAAAAAGTAAATAAATAACTTTATAAAAGAAATTTAATTAGATGATTACAAATGAAGATAAAAGTGAATAAAAATCTGCCAACTATTACACTAGTTACTATATTAATTAAACTACTGAAAGTAAACTCAAAAGAGCTTGTAGCTCAATTGGTTAAAGCGTGAGGCTGTGAACCGCGAGGTCGCAAGTTCGAGACCCACAAGGGCCAATTTTTTGGATAAATATTTTTTTTTACAGTTAAATCGAGATGGAGTCACAGGAGGTGACTTAATTCACAAATCTTATGGAAAAATTGATAAGGATATCATTTATGAGCTATCAGATCTAATCAATCTGATAACAATCGAAACTCAGCAAACCAAATGGAATAAGCCCAAAACTTAAAACACTAGATAAAATCCAATTTAACAAGTAAAATATAACAGTAACTAAAAATTACCAACTGATTAAACAAACAAATCAAAAATAAAACAAGTAGTATTTCAATTCCTATAGCCAAAAACCCCAACTAAGATCAGCAAACTAAAGAGTATTCATGAGCAAAATTAAGCTAAAAGAAAGCTGGTAAAATTCAAACCAACAGTTCAAATGATAAACAATCCAAACAGCTATCGTAACCTAAATGCAAACTTCCTAATCTTAATTACCTAAAATGAGACTCTTAACTGCTATATAAAAGACAGTATCAAGCTAACAGAATCAAAAACGACAGCAATACCCCAAAGACTATACCAAGCTCGAATTAGTGAACATTCAGATCAACTTATTTTTAAATCAGCAAGTCAGTTAAGAAAAATAACATCAACAGTACTTTGAACTATATATTAGACTAAACATAACAGATTTAACAAAATCTAACCCAAATATCAGATTTAAATCAAACCTACAAAGAAAACTCATATCCAAATCAACTTTTAACAATCAGATTCAAATGCGTCCTTCAGACTAACAGTCAACTAAAACCACTACATCAAAAACAGATCCAAACAGTCCCTTTTTCATTTATCACAATATTCATTAACCAACTAATGATAAAAACATATTAAATAACATAAATTTAACTAGTGAACATACCATTTGAAGTAAACCTTTGAGAAGAAGGTTGTGCTGAACAACCTTGTGAAACCGAAACTACATCACCAATGAACCACCATTCACCATTCGAACACCATAAAATATCAAACGAATCTCTTTTTTTTTAATATAAACTTTCAGTAGGAAAGTTCATCTCCAACATTTACTTTAATTAATTTGAGCAAAGCTATTAATTAGTTTCACCAAATAACATTTACTATTATAATATCAAATCAGATTCAGGAATAAAAATGTAAAAATAAATTCGAACAGTAAGTAAAACAAAGAAAATACTCAAATCACTTTTTTATTAATTACCAAGAAAACTTACAATACTTTTTAAGAAAGAAATACAAGATTAAACCTAAAACTAATTTAACATTATAACATTAAAGTAAAAATTGGATGCAAATTACATATCAAATGGGGGTTTTTATAGGCTAACCCCAAACCCTCTTGGTAGAGTTTGTTGAGGAGAAGTCTTGATCTCAGCCATCCAAGAAGCATCTTGATATGAGCAAAAACTCATATCAATTTATCAACAAATCACCCTAAAACACAATAAAAATACCTAAACTTTGTGCTATAAAGCGGAATTATGTGGTATGTTTTGTGTTTGTGCTCAAATAGGTAAGAAGGATACATTTTTAAGCAAACAAAGGAAAATCAAGCTTAATTTGATGAAAAAGACAAAGAAGGATCAAAAGTGACAAGACTTTGAAGATAAAGGACCTATCTTGACAATCTGCCAAAGATGAAGGACCAAAAGTGTAATTTTGATAAAGTCAAGATCAAAGTCAAATCTGGTCAACTCTCATGTCAATTCAGTCAAAGGATCAAATTTGTTCAAGAATGAAGTTTGAAGGACCAAATATGCCAAAGAAATGAAGTTACTAGCTCAAATTTACAAACTGCCAAGTTCAAGGGCTTATTCTGCCAATTTTGGAAAGATATACAAGTTCAATCCGTGTGAGAAGTTCTTGTCCAATGAGAAGCCAAGAAACCAATGCCATGGATTGCCAAATCAGTGCAATTAATACACTTCAGCCGCCAGCCATTTATTGGTCACAGTCTCAACAGTAACTTCCACTATCTATTTTTCAACCAATGGCAGTGTGACATGCAATAATCCAATTATCCAAAACGGATAGTGATCCGTAACTTATGCTGAGAACCAATAATACCTTGCCACGTGTCATCTTCATCAAAACGCATTGCCAGGATCGACTTTGAGCTAGAGTGGATTTCGAGAGAAGTTATAAACATGAAACTTGCTTGTTTTTTAGAGACGAATCCATTGGTCACAACCAATTAGGCTGAAATCAACTCAAGATAAAACCCCTAAATCTGTTCTTCATCAGCAAAATTCAATTGACAGATTTTTGACACGTGGAAGCCTGGGATTGGTTCCAACACGTCACCAACCCCAACTGCTTTACTCTTGAAGTCTATAAATACCATGTTTAGCTTTCATTTCCTATAGTTGTAGAAAGTGTGAAATCACACACACTTTAATTTTCCTCTCATCTCATTTCTTAGTTCTTAGCTTAACAACTCAAGAGTTTGACACACTCTTGAGTCTGTTATAGTTAGTTGTAACTGTTTAACAGCCTTGTAACTACTTTTCATTCAATAAAATTCAAATTCCCATTTTCCCTCCAAAAGTTCTTATACTACTTACTGTTCATCTCCTGCTTCATTGATCCTTCTTGTTGCTGTTGTTAGTTTGTTATGATCATCACTTGATCATAACTGGCTAAGTTGAAGTTGGTAGCTGTTTGATCATCCATTTCCAGTTATAGCAGATTTTGATGAATTTAGATTCATTAATGGCAGAATTGTTGATTGATTACTGTTGATTTGGTTGTTGATAGTGTGATCTAGTGCTAAGGTGGTGGTTAGCACTAGAATAGAGAGCTCAGCGCTCCTCTACTCCCCAAAGGAGGCCTTTGCTTAAGGTTTTGAGTTTCTGAATTTTCAATTCCTCTAAATTGTTTATGCCTGCTCAATTCCTAGATAATCTTGGTTGATTGCATGATAAAAAGTGTTATAGCCTTTAATTGATCTGATTTTAGTAATATTGTAGCTTAATATAGCTTATAGCTTTGTTACTTAACCTGTTTTCAGCTTTTATCAGTTACTTTAGCTTTGCTATCCATTTTGTGCTCTAGTTTGGTTCATTTCTTGTTACTAGCTCTAATACACTTCATTTTGGTTCCTAAATTTAGTTTGATAAAGCTTTAAACTCAGTCTTGTCATTTGCTTAAAAAGTCTTCACAAAAATTCCAAAAAGATTATAAAGTGGTGTTTGGCATTAGCCTGTCTTTGATAATCAAGTGTTAGAAATTGGGAAATTTTGGTTCATTTCTAGTTAAACAGTCTTAACAAATAGCTTTTGATCATTTTCTAGTCAAGTGTTAAGTCAAAAAGGCAAAAGGTTATAAAAAAGTCTGGGTCAGTTCTATACTAGTTCCTTATCAGAAAGTTGTCAAATTGATTTGCCTGGAATTTCTTTTCTACTTGATGAAACTACTTCAAACCAATTCTCATTTCTCAGTCAATATATGAATTTTCAAAGTCTATAAGGAAATTGTACAGTATTAGGTATTAAGCTGGGAATAAGCAAACGTTTAAGACATTGAGCAAACTCAAGTTTCTATAACTTGGAGACTGCTTTTTCATATCTCTAATTCCACTTCATAAACTGGTCGATTTTCTTTCACAATATCATTTAGTAAGTGTTCCTGGTTATATTTTGAAATTTTGAGCTTATTGAAAAATCTTGGTCAAAGTTGGTCAACATAAGCACTCTTTTTGCTTATTTTAGAATTCTGAGCTTATTACTTGATGATTTCTCATGAGATTTGATTTCCCGTTCTTATTTTGAGCTTATTAATCATTTTCATCACTAAATTCTAGTTGTGCAAGTCTAGATTTCTTTGTAGCTTATTTTGTGCTTATTGAAATTGGCTTATCAGCTTTTTAGTCACTTTCAGCTAAAATCCTTGGATAAGTCTAGTTTAATTCTGATTTTAAGACGTTTGCAAGTGGTTTGGTCGAATTTGGTTGAAAAATAAGCTCAAACGAGCTTATTGAAAGTTGTAACCCGTTTTTGATTAAAAGTTTTCAGAAATTGCATTAAGGTCCTTGAGGTATTAAAATGTTTGTAATCATGGCTAAACTTGCTAGTTTTTAGGGTTTTCAAAAGTACAGTCCCTATACTTTCAAGTTTGTTAAAATTCAGTTAGAAAGTTTGAATTTTGTTGAGAATTAGTTAAGTTGTTTTGATAGATTTCATTTTCAGTCCTCATAGTTAACTGTTTTTACAAATCTAGTCCTTATACTTGTTAGCTTTACATTTTGAGCATTTACATTTCATAGAATTTACATTTTTAGTCCTTATAGTTTGTAAAAGTTACATTTTGCATTTTAATTGAATAAGAACTTGGTATTTGCACTGTGTTTTAAATATAAGTAGACGATATTTTTCATTTTTGCAAGGCTTGTTTGAATTAGCAATAGAATATCCAAAAAAATATTACCAACCAAGAACAATTAAAACCCCGATATTGTTAGGACTTTCAATTTGTTAAGAACTGAGAAAAACGAACTTCAACTATACACATTTCAAATGGCGCCGCTGCCGGATTTAATTAATAAATTAAATTTTATTGAATTACATTTAACTAAACAATCTATATAAATCAATTAATCGAATTTGGGCGTTTCTTCGTTCTTCAGTCTTGATCTAATTAAGTGCTACCATCTTGTAGAGGAGAAGGAGAGGAACACTTTTTCTTCTTTGCTCTTCGCCTGAATCTTCATGGATCGTCATCGAAAATGATTTGAATTTAGTTGGTGACGTGTTGGAACCAATCCCAGGCTTCCACGTGTCAAAAATCTGTCAATTGAATTTTGCTGATGAAGAACAGATTTGGGGGTTTTATCTTGAGTTGATTTCAGCCTAATTGGTTGTGACCAATGGATTCGTCTCTCAAAAACAAGCAAGTTTCATGTTTATAACTTCTCTTGAAATCCACTCTAGCTCAAAGTCGATCCTGGCAATGCGTTTTGATGAAGATGACACGTGGCAAGGTATTATTGGTTCTCAGCATAAGTTGCGGATCACTATCCGTTTTGGATAAATGGATTATTGCATGTCACACAGCCATTGGTTGAAAAATAGATAGTGGAAGTTACTGTTGAGATTGTGACCAATAAATGGCTGGCGGCTGATGTGACAAATCTAACATTTTCAGGTAGTTAAATATTTTCTCGTATAATATTTTGAAACTTATTTTTATGTTGGTTGACGAACTCACAATTTACGGATTTAAATTTGGGCTTACGTGCATAATTTGGCGTCTTTTACGACTAAACCGGAAACCTTAGGATTACGTATTTACGTTTTTGAACTCCGTTTTTGATGAGACAATTTTTATTGGATTCGTTTTGTGACGGTGATTCATAATTTATAAAAACGTTTTTCGTAAAACGACCCGAGGGCACGCAAATCGAGAAAACTAGAATCGAGAAATACCCGTAAACTAGTGAGATGGGACAAAACACTTTGCCCCATCCCACTAGCTTACATGGGACGGCCAAAAACACCTCACCACCATAGGTGGCACTAACTTAACTTGTTTAAGAACAAGTGTAAGCCTTAGCTTACACTTTAGGCTAAGCTTTCCACCAAACTTATCAAAACCAACAATGGTTTTCACTTAACCATTTCACACATGCAATTTACTCTCAAACTCTCTCTACTTCACCATCTATGCCGTCCCAACTCAAGCCATAAACACCATTTTTGATCTCTTCCAACTACAAACCACATGTTTACTAGTCCTATTAAGGTGTTTCCTTGAAACCTTGATCATTTGGTGGCCATATAACCAACTTTGGAGGTGATTTGCTTATGTCCTAGGGCTGATTTTCCAACATATGATCTTGCTATTTGATGGTCTTGGAGATACTTGTTGTGTTCATCAAGTTCTTGCCTTCTTAAAACAAGAAATCCACTTGGATTGGTAAAGAAGATCATCCTCTACATTTTTCTCTTATTATTTTGTAAAGAACAAATGTATTTTCTTTCATTTTGTATATGTATATGATGTATATATGATGATAAAAATGTTGTGTGGGGATCAAGTGTTGATAAACATGCTTAAAAATGATGATAACCATAAGAAATGAAGCTAAAATCATGTCTAAATAGTTGGCTGTATAAAAACAGTAGATAACTAAATAAAGAACTGATAAAAATGCATGGTTTGATCTATTTACAGTAAAGTAGATGATGTTATACACATGTGAGAGTTGGCCATGCAATGGAATCAAAATAATGAGTGAGATATGATCAAAACAAGTTAGGTAGTACAATCTGAATAAGCAGTTTTGTAGGGACTGTTAAGACAACTTAAGCTTAAAATGGGCAGTAGCTATAACTAAGTTATATTTAGCACATATCATGAAGAAGTTGTCATTTAAAAATGAGCTTCTAAGTCATTGTAGAACTCTAGATATGATAAAAATGGTGAATGTGAAGTTAAAAATCAGATTTTGGAAATAATGTTTATTATTATTATATAAGCACTCACTTTATAATTTATAAAATGTAAAGTATAAACCCACTAACTTGTAAAACTTAATTATATAAATGTATAAAAGGTTAATTAAATGGGTAAAAATATATAAATGGTGGTAAAAGTAATATTTATAAGTAATAAAAACTATAAACTTTATTTTTACGACTTTTTCGGCTATCGCCGTGAAATTAACGTTTTTCATCAAATAAAACTTAGACGACCAAACCCGTCTAATGTAAAGTTTACAAAAGATATATACTGATGTATAAGTAACTAAGACAAGTAAAAACCGATAAAACCCGAACTATAAGAATTACGGACAATTACGAGCTAACTAAACCTATTAGACTAATAATTGGACTTAATAAGATAAATACTTGTAAAAAGAATTATTTGGGCTTAACCCAATAGGGCCCAACATGAAAAGTATATATACTGATCATAAAGGTATAAAATGGGTAAAAACAAGTAAAAGAACTTATAAAAGAATTAATGGACTTAAAATAGGTAAAATCGGTAAAACTAGTGAACTAGTAAGACGATACTAAAACGTAAACACTAAAATGAGTAAATGAGGATTTATAAACCCACTTGATCATCATCATATGTACAATAATCATATATATGTATATTGTTATTTTGATAAAAGTCATTGGACCGAGTCTAAGACCGATTATTATTTATATAGGTTTCCGTGACCGAAGCACGCCCGTAGCCGATAATCCGCCTTTCATTAACAACGTGAGTTCATAGCCTCGCACTCTTTTAAATGTTTTATAAAATGATTTGTAAACCCGCGAGGGAGATAACATGCTAGATTTTTATAAAAATAGAACACAAGTAGTCCCGATTGTATGCTTAATGAGATGGACCCGAATGATGCTATGACCCTATATTCGAGACTAAAAGGATTATTAGTAGTTAGGTTATGTCACTTAAAGTCCCATTAGCATGAATTGTGAACTACCGGGATTTGGTAGACGCTTATGCATTTGATAGTACTATTTGGGGACGATCACCCCAGTTCGCGCCTTGACGGTTGATCCCCGTCGTACCACATTGATTGGTAAGCGAATTTATGTATGAGAAGATTCCATAGCGTGATTTTTGTGACGACACGCTAACTTAGATGGGCAAATTGTTTGTCGGGTTCGCGGCCCGCTGTTTTCACAGTAAGGTAACAATGTCATGCGGCTAATAATAATCCTATACGATGTACAACCTAATACAATAATAAACGATAACGACGCTATTACGATGAATATATTACCTATCATGGTAATATAGAGACTGCGGTCTCATGGACGGTTTCAGATGTATGCTTGATTTATATATTGCCTGACTAGCAATATGTGGACTTACTTCCGATATTATACTTGTTTTCTGATTTTAAATGATTGTAAATGATTGTTTTATATAACGGTTTTCATTAAACTCTATGAATTCACTCAGCATTCGCTGATATGATTTTTGCATGTTTTCTATCTCAGGTGCTTGAAGGTAATCCGGATGGAGATCGACTCTGATGGCCCACACTTAATATTAAAAATGTTCATTCGATCTGTGTTTTGTAAACTTAATGACCTGTATAATTTGGGACCTGTTGTACACTTTTAAACCTTTTTATCGAATGAATGTTTGTTAAACCTTGTACAACCATTTTTATGTGTTGTCTATAATTGGAGTTATTGTGCTATCCCGTAACACTCTGAAAGACCCTTCCGTTGTACCGATACGAAAAATGAGAGTGTTACAGTTTGGTATCAGAGCTCTCGTTGTAGAGAACAAAAGATTTTTAAAAACCAAGGTTTTGAACAAAACTTTTCAAAATCTTTTGACAATGAACATTTGAGAAAATATTTGAAAAATCTTTTGACTATAACGGTGCCAGAGATCTCCGACGTTACCAACAAGCCTTATTGAGAAGATATATATTTTGATATATATAATTTAATTTATATATATGTATATATCGTGATTTCATTATGTAATTGTTTAACTAGTATGTTATCCTAATACGAGATAAATATATATAAATGCAGATTGTCATGGCTAACCCTAATATTCCTGTAGAAAACCATGCTATTCCCGAACCTAATATAGAAGATGATCCTTATTTAGACTTAGTAGATTTTGATATTGATGACGAGGAGGAACCATTTGAGGATCCCGAGCCCGAGTTAGGACTAGGAGATCAGATTGCCCCTCAGGTTGACTTAGTAGAGAATGAGATTGAGAATATGGGTAATGAGGACGTGGATATTGAGAATGCTGATATTGAGAATGAGAATGAGATTGGGTTAGATGAGTTAGATGATGAGATAGACGACGAGGATGTCGAGGAGGATGTAGGTATAGAGGTTGAGGTTGATGACGATGAGGAAGCTGAGCTTATATATCCGTATGATGTTCCAGAGGGCGAGCCTTTGCCCCCACCAGTTTGTTTGTCTGATTCTGAGGATGAGTTACCTAGGGATGAAATGTCTGAATCGTCTGAATCTGATTCTGAATCAGAGGAGGATGAGGATGACGATGCACCTGACGGTACCGACGGTATTGCTGCTCGTAGACGTGAGATAGGAGAGTCGTCTAGTACTCGAGAGGCTACTCATATTGATGGTCTTGCACCATGGGCCTTGAGACGTGATCTAGATGCTTCCCGTGTTAAGAGTTGTGTGACAGAGGTTGGATTGAGTGTTGTTCAGACTCAGGTTGCTTATTTGGAGTCGAAGGCAAAGGTTGGCGAGAAAGAGCGGGAGTTGCTTAGTTTGGATTTGAGTGATGTAGAACGTGGTTTGAATGAGGCATTTAGGAGGTTATCGGTGTTGGAAAGTCGTGAGTTTGCTGAGATGAAGAAAAAGGTGAATTCTATGGAAATTCAGTTGAGTGTGGCTCGTGCGATGCGTGAGAAAGCTGAAAAGGAGTTGAATATATCCGTGGGTTGGAACAGTAGATTTTATGCTGACATGGTTGAAAGAGGAGTAATCCGTAAGCGCCCAGCTGAAGATGAGTCTAGTGATCGTCCGGCGAAGATCCAGAAGACGATGGATGATGGACCATCTGGCGGTTCTCAGTAGACCAGTCTGTATTTAGTAGTGACCTTTAGATCTTTTGTGTTTATAGCTTTGACTGAACCGACTTGTTAGTTGTAGACTTGGCACGAATTTTGAGTGTATATAGTGTTAGAACTTTGATATGGATGTACTAAGACAATACTTTTGTTTCAGATCGAATGAAATATGTATCTTGTCTTGAATTCCATATTGTGCCTTATTTGTATCTTGATTATGAATTCGATCCATATTATATGAATCCTTTGTTGGATGAATGCTTAATGCTTTGAAATTGTGGAATTATAGAACTATGCCGCCCAAGAAGGCTGTGACTGAGGATGATGTACGTAGGATTATTACGGAGCAAGTTACCGCATCTATGACTGAATTCATGGCAAATGCTAGAAATGAAGCTGGCGGTAGTAGAGCTGGCGGTAGTGGAGCTGGCGGTAGTGGAGCTGGCGGTAGTGGAGCTGGCGGTAGTGGAATTGGCGGTACTAATGTGAATGTGAATGCTAATAATGTGAATGCTAATGCTGGAGGAAATATAGGAGGACTTGGAACGAATGCACCTGAAGTTGGTGGCTGTACTTATGTGACGTTCATGAAGTGTGAACCTCTACCTTTTAATGGAACTGAAGGTGCTGTAGGACTAAGCCAGTGGATCGAGAAGATTGAATCGGTGTTTAGGATTAGTAAGTGTAAGGAGGAAGATAAGGTGACTTTTGCTATGGCTACTCTTAAAGGTCGTGCGTTGACTTGGTGGAACGGGAGAATTGCTTTCATGGGTCTTGATGCTGCTAATGCTACTCCTTGGGCTGAAATCAAGAAGTGGATGACTTTGGAGTTTTGTCCTCGTAGTGTGATCATTAGGTTAGAACAAGAGTTGATTCATTTGAGAATGAAAGGTGTGGACATTGATAGTTACACGAACCGATTCCATGAGTTGGCCTTGCTATGTCCTCGATTGGTTGAACCCGAAGAGATCCGAATTGAGCAATATGTGAAAGGGTTGACCAGGAATATCCGGGGGGACGTGACATCATCGAAACCACTGACCATTGATGATGCTGTTCGAATGGCTTACCAACTCATTGGACAGATAATTCAGGATAAGGAAGATGAAGCCCGTGTAGGTGAGAAAAGAAAGGGAGACGGTGATCGTGTAGATGGAGGTGATTATAGGAAGAATTTCAATCGCCGTTAGAACAAGAGAAAGGGGAATGCAAATGCTATTACCAACAATGCACCGCGCAACGATGATAGATGTCCTAAGTGTGGCAACAAGAGGCATCCTGGCGACTGCTGGAAGTGCCGAAATTGCGGAAAGCTTGGACACAAGGTTGAAAGGTGTAAGAATGGAACGATTTGCTTCAACTGTAATGAAGAAGGTCATAGGAAATCGGAATGTCCCAAGTTGAGAGCGATTGTACCTGGAAGAAACCCCCAGGGTGGTATCTACCAACTTGGAACAATTGAGGTGAAGAAAGAGGATCCGAATGTCGTTACCGGTACGTTTTTACTCAACAATCATTATGTTGTTGCTTTATTCGATTCGGGTGCCGATAGGAGCTTTGTATCCACTAAATTTAGTGCCCTTATTGATATTGAACCTGTTGAGATAAGTACCAGTTACGAGGTGGAATTGACTGATGGTAAATTAGAGAAAACTGATAAGCTATTAGAAGGATGCTCTCTAAATCTCTTGAACCATTCCTTTCCGATTAATTTGATGTTGATAGAATTAGGTAGTCTTGATATTATTATTGGTATGGATTGGTTGTCGTTGAATAATGCTACTATTTTATGTGGAGAGAAGAAGGTTAAGATTCCTCTTAGGAATAGAACGTTAGTAATTGATGGTAGTCGAGGTGAATCCCGTTTGAAAATCGTTTCATGTATTAAAGTCCAAAAGTACATCAGGAACGGTTGTGAGTTATTCTTAGCTCAAGTGACCGGGAATGAGTCTAGGGAGAAACGATTGGAAGATGTACCTATTATTTGTGAATTTCCTGAGGTATTTCCTAAAGATTTACCAGGACTTCCACCGATAAGGCAAGTAGAGTTTCGAATCGATTTAATTCCTGGTGCTGCACCGGTGGCACGTGCGCCTTACCGATTAGCCCCTTCTGAATTAAAGGAGTTATCTGAGCAACTTAAGGAGTTGTCCGATAAAGGTTTTATTCGACCAAGCTCGTCGCCTTGGGGAGCTCCAGTCTTGTTCGTTAAGAAGAAGGATGGATCTTTTCGTATGTGCATTGATTATAGGGAACTGAATAAGTTGACAATTAAAAATCGATATCCTTTACCTAGGATTGATGATTTGTTTGATCAACTGCAAGGATCTAGTGTGTATTCTAAGATAGATTTGCGGTCAGGATATCACCAACTTCGCGTCCGTGAAGAAGATATTCCTATAACTGCATTTAGAACTCGTTATGGACACTATGAATTTCAAGTAATGCCATTTGGGTTAACTAACGCACCTGCGGTTTTCATGGATTTAATGAATCGAGTGTGCAAGCCCTACTTGGATAAATTTGTGATTGTGTTTATTGACGATATTCTAATCTATTCTAAGAATGAAGATGAGCATAGAGAACATTTGAGGATTGTTTTGAAGTTGCTGAAGGATGAAAGGTTGTATGCTAAGTTTTCGAAGTGTGATTTCTGGTTAGATTCTGTGCAATTTCTTGGTCATGTGATTAACAGAGATGGAATTCATGTTGATCCTGCAAAGGTTGAAGCTATTAAGAATTGGTCTGCACCGACAACGCCAACGGAAGTGCGACAGTTCTTAGGATTAGCTGGCTATTATAGGCGATTCATTAAAGAATTTTCTTTAATAGCTAAACCCTTGACTAAGCTTACTCAGAAGAATAAACCTTTCGTTTGGGGAAGTGATGAAGATGGAGCATTTCAGACATTGAAGCAAAAATTATGTAGTGCGCCAATCTTATCATTACCCGAAGGGAGTGAAGATTTTGTAGTGTATTGTGATGCATCTCTTAGAGGTTATGGAGCTGTTTTGATGCAGAGGGAGAAAGTGATAGCTTATGCTTCTAGGCAATTAAGGAAGAATGAGGAGAATTATACTACTCATGATCTTGAGTTAGGAGATGTGGTCTTTGCTCTTAGGTTGTGGAGACAGTATCTGTATGGCACCAAGTGTACGGTATTCACCGATCACAAAAGCCTACAGTATATTCTCGACCAGAAGGAATTGAACATGAGGCAACGAAGATGGATAGAGTTGTTGAGTGACTATGACTGTGATATAAAATATCACCCAGGAAAAGCCAATGTTGTTGCTGATGCGTTGAGTAGGAAAGATAGAGAGCCTATCAGGGTGCGTTCTCTAGTCTTGACCGTGCACAATAATTTGCCTGAGCAAATTAGAAATGCGCAAATAGAAGCTTGTAAGAAGGAGAATTTTGTTAATGAAGGGTTCCGAGGAGAAGGAGATCCTTTAGAGGTTAGAGCTGATGGAGTGAAATGTTTAAGAGGTCGTATGTGGATACCTAAGTTTGGAGGCTTAAGAGATTTGATTATGTTAGAATCCCATAAATCTAAGTATTCCATTCATCCAGGATCTGATAAGATGTACCATGATTTGAAGAAGTTGTATTGGTGGCCGAATATGAAAGCTGACATAGCTATGTATGTTCTTCAATGCTTGACTTGTGCTAGAGTTAAAGCTGAACATCAAAAGCCATCAGGACTACTTCAACAACCAAAGATTCCTGAATGGAAGTGGGAGCGAATTACGATGGACTTTATCACCAAGCTTCCTAGAACATCATCTGGAAACAATTCGATTTGGGTTATTGTCGATAGACTAACCAAATCAGCACACTTCATTCCGGTTAAGGAGCAGTTCTCACTAGAGAAGCTGACTCGAATATACCTGGATAATGTCGTATGCAAGCATGGAGTGCCTGTATCGATCATTTCAGATCGAGATCCTAGATTCGCATCGAATTTTTGGAAATCTCTCCAAAGATCTTTGGGAACGAATCTCGATATGAGCACTGCTTATCACCCCCAGACTGATGGGCAGAGTGAAAGGACGATACAAACACTGGAAGATATGTTGAGAGCTTGTGTGTTAGACTTTGGTAAGAATTGGGATAAACATTTGTCGTTAGCAGAGTTTTCGTATAACAATAGTTACCATTCTAGTATTAAGGCTGCACCGTTTGAAGCTTTGTATGGTAGGAAGTGTAGATCTCCTGTATGTTGGAGTGAAGTTGGGGATACCCAGCTCACGGGACCGGAATTGATCCGGGAGACTACGGAGATGATAGTTCAGATTAAGAAGAGGTTGTTGACTGCCCGTAGTAGACAGAAAAGTTACGCGGATGTGCGGCGGAAGCCAATGGAGTTTGAAGTGGGTGACCGAGTAATGTTGAAAGTATCGCCATGGAAAGGCGTTATAAGATTTGGAAAACGAGGAAAATTGAATCCCCGTTATATTGGACCCTTTAAGATTCTATCTAGAGTAGGTCCGGTGGCTTAAAAACTAGAGTTACCCCCAGAACTTCATGGTGTTCACAACACATTCCATGTATCTAATCTGAAGAAATGTCTAGCAGTGAGTGATGAGAAAATTCCGTTAGGTAAGGTTCGAATAGATGGGAAGTTGCATTTTATCGAAGAGCCCGTAGAAGTTATGGACCGTGAGGTAAAGCAACTGAAACAAAGTCGGATACCTATTGTCAAGATCCGATGGAATTCAAAGCATGGACCGGAGTATACTTGGGAACGAGAGGATGAAATGTGGAAGAAATATCCGCACCTCTTCGATTTCAATAAGAAACGGACATCCAAATGAAATGGATCACGAGGACGTTGATCCCTTTTAGGAGGAAAAGCTGTGACAAATCTAACATTTTCAGGTAGTTAAATATTTTCTCGTATAATATTTTGAAACTTATTTTTATGTTGGTTGACGAACTCACAATTTACGGATTTAAATTTGGGCTTACGTGCATAATTTGGCGTCTTTTACGACTAAACCGGAAACCTTAGGATTACGTATTTACGTTTTTGAACTCCGTTTTTGATGAGACAATTTTTATTGGATTCGTTTTGTGACGGTGATTCATAATTTATAAAAACGTTTTTCGTAAAACGACCCGAGGGCACGCAAATCGAGAAAACTAGAATCGAGAAATACCCGTAAACTAGTGAGATGGGACAAAACACTTTGCCCCATCCCACTAGCTTACATGGGACGGCCAAAAACACCTCACCACCATAGGTGGCACTAACTTAACTTGTTTAAGAACAAGTGTAAGCCTTAGCTTACACTTTAGGCTAAGCTTTCCACCAAACTTATCAAAACCAACAATGGTTTTCACTTAACCATTTCACACATGCAATTTACTCTCAAACTCTCTCTACTTCACCATCTATGCCGTCCCAAATCAAGCCATAAACACCATTTTTGATCTCTTCCAACTACAAACCACATGTTTACTAGTCCTATTAAGGTGTTTCCTTGAAACCTTGATCATTTGGTGGCCATATAACCAACTTTGGAGGTGATTTGCTTATGTCCTAGGGCTGATTTTCCAACATATGATCTTGCTATTTGATGGTCTTGGAGATACTTGTTGTGTTCATCAAGTTCTTGCCTTCTTAAAACAAGAAATCCACTTGGATTGGTAAAGAAGATCATCCTCTACATTTTTCTCTTATTATTTTGTAAAGAACAAATGTATTTTCTTTCATTTTGTATATGTATATGATGTATATATGATGATAAAAATGTTGTGTGGGGATCAAGTGTTGATAAACATGCTTAAAAATGATGATAACCATAAGAAATGAAGCTAAAATCATGTCTAAATAGTTGGCTGTATAAAAACAGTAGATAACTAAATAAAGAACTGATAAAAATGCATGGTTTGATCTATTTACAGTAAAGTAGATGATGTTATACACATGTGAGAGTTGGCCATGCAATGGAATCAAAATAATGAGTGAGATATGATCAAAACAAGTTAGGTAGTACAATCTGAATAAGCAGTTTTGTAGGGACTGTTAAGACAACTTAAGCTTAAAATGGGCAGTAGCTATAACTAAGTTATATTTAGCACATATCATGAAGAAGTTGTCATTTAAAAATGAGCTTCTAAGTCATTGTAGAACTCTAGATATGATAAAAATGGTGAATGTGAAGTTAAAAATCAGATTTTGGAAATAATGTTTATTATTATTATATAAGCACTCACTTTATAATTTATAAAATGTAAAGTATAAACCCACTAACTTGTAAAACTTAATTATATAAATGTATAAAAGGTTAATTAAATGGGTAAAAATATATAAATGGTGGTAAAAGTAATATTTATAAGTAATAAAAACTATAAACTTTATTTTTACGACTTTTTCGGCTATCGCCGTGAAATTAACGTTTTTCATCAAATAAAACTTAGACGACCAAACCCGTCTAATGTAAAGTTTACAAAAGATATATACTGATGTATAAGTAACTAAGACAAGTAAAAACCGATAAAACCCGAACTATAAGAATTACGGACAATTACGAGCTAATTAAACCTATTAGACTAATAATTGGACTTAATAAGATAAATACTTGTAAAAAGAATTATTTGGGCTTAACCCAATAGGGCCCAACATGAAAAGTATATATACTGATCATAAAGGTATAAAATGGGTAAAAACAAGTAAAAGAACTTATAAAAGAATTAATGGACTTAAAATAGGTAAAATCGGTAAAACTAGTGAACTAGTAAGACGATACTAAAACGTAAACACTAAAATGAGTAAATGAGGATTTATAAACCCACTTGATCATCATCATATGTACAATAATCATATATATGTATATTGTTATTTTGATAAAAGTCATTGGACCGAGTCTAAGACCGATTATTATTTATATAGGTTTCCGTGACCGAAGCACGCCCGTAGCCGATAATCCGCCTTTCATTAACAACGTGAGTTCATAGCCTCGCACTCTTTTAAATGTTTTATAAAATGATTTGTAAACCCGCGAGGGAGATAACATGCTAGATTTTTATAAAAATAGAACACAAGTAGTCCCGATTGTATGCTTAATGAGATGGACCCGAATGATGCTATGACCCTATATTCGAGACTAAAAGGATTATTAGTAGTTAGGTTATGTCACTTAAAGTCCCATTAGCATGAATTGTGAACTACCGGGATTTGGTAGACGCTTATGCATTTGATAGTACTATTTGGGGACGATCACCCCAGTTCGCGCCTTGACGGTTGATCCCCGTCGTACCACATTGATTGGTAAGCGAATTTATGTATGAGAAGATTCCATAGCGTGATTTTTGTGACGACACGCTAACTTAGATGGGCAAATTGTTTGTCGGGTTCGCGGCCCGCTGTTTTCACAGTAAGGTAACAATGTCATGCGGCTAATAATAATCCTATACGATGTACAACCTAATACAATAATAAACGATAACGACGCTATTACGATGAATATATTACCTATCATGGTAATATAGAGACTGCGGTCTCATGGACGGTTTCAGATGTATGCTTGATTTATATATTGCCTGACTAGCAATATGTGGACTTACTTCCGATATTATACTTGTGTTCTGATTTTAAATGATTGTAAATGATTGTTTTATATAACGGTTTTCATTAAACTCTATGAATTCACTCAGCATTCGCTGATATGATTTTTGCATGTTTTCTATCTCAGGTGCTTGAAGGTAATCCGGATGGAGATCGACTCTGATGGCCCACACTTAATATTAAAAATGTTCATTCGATCTGTGTTTTGTAAACTTAATGACCTGTATAATTTGGGACCTGTTGTACACTTTTAAACCTTTTTATCGAATGAATGTTTGTTAAACCTTGTACAACCATTTTTATGTGTTGTCTATAATTGGAGTTATTGTGCTATCCCGTAACACTCTGAAAGACCCTTCCGCTGTACCGATACGAAAAATGAGAGTGTTACAGCTGAAGTGTATTAATTGCACTAATTTGGCAATCCATCGCATTGGTTTCTTGGCTTCTCATTGGACAAGAACTTCTCACACGGATTGAACTTGTATATCTTTCCAAAATTGGCAGAATAAGCCCTTGAACTTGGCAGTTTGTAAATTTGAGCTAGTAACTTCATTTCTTTGGCATATTTGGTCCTTCAAACTTCATTCTTGAACAAATTTGATCCTTTGACTGAATTGACTTGAGAGTTGACCAGATTTGACTTTGATCTTGACTTTATCAAAATTACACTTTTGGTCCTTCATCTTTGGCAGATTGTCAAGATAGGTCCTTTGTCTTCAAAGTCTTGTCACTTTTGATCCTTCTTTGTCTTTTTCATCAAATTAAGCTTGATTTTCCTTTGTTTGCTTGAAAATGTATTTTTCTTACCTATTTGAGCACAAACACAAAACATACCACATAATTCTGCTTTATAGCACAAAGTTTAGGTATTTTTATTGTGTTTTAGGGTGATTTGTTGATAAATTGATATGAGTTTTTGCTCATATCAAATCCCCTACACTTAAACATTGTCATGTCCTCATGTAATGCTATATATTTTAAAGCACAAATTTACATTCTCCTCATAATTAATCCACCTTGGCTATTATAGAATGCATTTACACTACTCTAAACTAAATGATGCATGATTTTGATTTTTAACAATGCAATGATCAAAATACAATTCTATCTATATTTTTTTGGTTTTTCTTGAAATGGTTTTGATGGAAATAACTCATAAAGAATTCAATGACTTTGATTAGGGCTTGGGTACCATGGACATTTATCACCCTCAAGTTTCACTTTCCCCATAACAAGCTTAAAAATGGGATCATTGTATTCACAAGTAAAAAGTGCATCAACTTATTCATGACAACTAAATGTGGAACAGGTTATTATTTGAGCAAATTGCTTGAAGGCAAATTTGTCATTTATTCAAGTGTGAAGTATAAGAAGTGTAAAATCCAAAAATAAGGAAGCACGGTTTTAATCCTAAGTAATCCTCTCATCCATTACTTGAAAAACCGCTCACAATTAATACAAGTCCGTTTCAAGAGTAATAAGTCATTCGCCTTATGTGTAAAATCCTCATGTCATGATTTCATAATTAGCTACACACTCGCTAAGGAAAGAAAAATAAAACTCACGCAATAATTTACATCCGCCATCTTTTTGAGACTTTGGATCTTCAACCCCGCAACCCGTCAAGGTAATATTGGATTGGAGCAATCTATTGAATCCCCGCAACCCGTCAAGGTAATATTGGAACTCAATAGTCACTATAATTAACACCACACTGCCCCTCTTGGGAGTCTTGTATATATTTTTTTTTCTCTTTTTCTCTTTTTTTTCTAGCCACTCATTTATTTTATAAGCCGCTCTTATTTTTCTTTATTCCTCACAAAGAAAGTTTAAAAGAATAAAAGGAAAAACACCCGCTAAATATTAAGCATGACATAAGTCTTGTACACATAAAACGTTCTAACTTAGAATCTTAAGACGTACTTATATCAACCATGAATGATTAGACAAAAATGCATAAGAGATTACAAACCGATTAAACCCGTTCTTGATTATGTATTAACATATATACATGCGAAGAAAATAGAGGTAGAGAAGAGAAGGGTTTAACCACAAGTAATTATCATGAAGTTTATCTAGCCCTTTTATACTTGCTTCAACTCTATCATTTCCCATTCTCCACAAATTTAAAATCTCAAAGAATGAGATTGGTGGATGCTTAGCCTAATAGACCAATGAAGGACTACATGGTTAAGGATACTAGCTAGAGAGTGCTAAGATAAGCAAACTCGGGTTGAGTCAAAATATCCATGGCGGGCCTAATATGTCAAAGAGATCTAAATTTGTTAAACCGTGTTTTATTATATTTTTTCTCTTTTATATATTTGTTATGAAGAACAAAAGAAAAAATATATATACAATGCAAATGTGTTACGTAAATGCAAAATGATTGATGCAAAAATTATGTATGCATATTTTTGGTGGCCAAAGTAGATCAAAAATTTGAAAAATGTTTGAAAAATTAATTTTCCCAATTATCATGAAAGACAATGACAAGTTCTAGGTAAGGTCACTTCGATAGAAGATCCCCCTACACTTAAGCTAAACATTGTCCTTAATGTTTAAGAGCATGGAAGTATAAAAACTTCCCCTACACTTATGACAATGAATAGACTTTGCTTAACCCAAGTTAAGGAAATGACAACTATTGGTGAATTCATGTTTAAGCACAAGGTGTCAATGAAAAATCACAATAGTAATGAAGTGAACCGGATACAAGGGCCTCCTCCAAAAGCTCCAAAGCATGAAATGAGTGAGCAACCCTACAAACAACATGAAGACAAAAGAAGGTCTCCCCTACAGTTATCTCCAAGTCTATACCTTTATTGCTAACCTACAACACTCTAAACCTAGTAATACGATGCTTGAGTTAATGAGTCTCTAGCTCGACTCGTCCCTCAATGAATTAATTCATGGGAAAATGGGGATCTCTTGGACCATTTCAACGGAAATGTCCTCCCCAAAATAATGTTTCACACGGTGACCATTCACTTTAAAGTTTGGACCATCGGGTTGTGACAACTCAATAGTTCCATATGGAAACACTTGAGCAATAGTGAATGGACTGGACCATCTCGACTTAAGCTTGCTCGTAAAAAGTTTCAACCTTGAGTTAAAGAGAAGAGCCGGCTCTCCAACTTTGAACTCACGGTTCTTGATCTTAGCATCATGCAATTTCTTAGTCTTTTCCTTGTAAAGCAAAGATTTTTCATAGGCATTGGCTCTCAATTCATCCATCTCATTGAGTTGATCTTTCCTATGTGAACCGGCTTGGTTTAAATCAAAGTTAGCCCACTTGAGAGCCCAAGATGCCTTGTGTTCTAGCTATTACACCTTCTTTTCGTGTCTTAAATTTGTTAAGAATTGAATAGTTATATCAATTCGAATCGATACCGAGAAAAACGAACTAAAAAGACAAATATTAAATGACGCCGCTGCCGGTTCTTTGACTTTACGAGAGACTATCGATTGACGGTTTTCATTGGCTTTTGAGATCCGTTCACCTTGTGAACGTTATTTTTACGTATCATAAATCAAAAACAAATAAAAAATTAAAAACATAAAAATATATAAAAACTAAAAAAATTAACAAAACAATTCTTTTCCTAAAGAATTGACCAAACAAATTAAAAAATCCAAAAAGCAATTTTTTTCCTAAGAGATTGCACCCAAAAAATATATATTATTGGATTCTCTCGGTTTTTATGTACATATAGTATTTTCTCTTAAAAACTCATAAATACAAAAATATTTTCCATATATTATTATAAGTAAATACGTATACGTATAAGAACAACCAATCTACATATTCTCCATAAGTATTGCCAAGGCAATACACCGTGTTGAGGGGCGTTCCGGTCCTTGACACGTGTATCGATCAAACAAAATAAAGCAAGAATAGATAAATACTCTCAATAAGCAACAATTCGAAGAATACAAACAATTAAGGGAATAGAAAGGCAATGTGCTATAAAATGCCATCTAAGGGTCAATAGGTACTTAAGTGCTTCGCGCCACCTAACCCCCCGTTCACTTGTGAGTATTCTAAGAAGGAAGGCTTCATTGGGGTCTTGCACCCAAGTAGTACATACATATATATTATTTTCTTGTGGATATTTCATATTGAAACTCAAAGAGGATAATCCTTTTCTCTTCAAAGTCACACGAGAGCTTCTCTCTCATTCCTCGTATTGAGTTGCATGCTCACTCGCGGGCGTGCACAAATACCGATTGGTGTACAACCTCTTCCTCCGAAAAGGAAGAAAAAGAGAAAGAGTAAGACCACCACCGTCCATCAAGCCGATCACGAAAATCGTGCTTTGACTCATCCACAACAAGAAGCCATGGCTGTTGATAATCGTTCTTTGATGGAACGTTTGCAATCCAATGTTCACGGATATGCTAATGCTATTAGGATTCCCGACATTCCCGCAAATTCATTTGAGCTAAAAACGGCTATGATTACCTTGGTTTCACAAACACCTTTTTATGGTCACAAGAATGATGATCCTCATGATCACCTTAAGAGATTCCTTGCTCTTTGCAATACCCTTAAGTACAATGGAGTTCCACATGATGCTATTAAGTTGATATTAGTGCCATTTTCACTAGAGGGACAAGCTAAGCATTGGTTAGACACCCAACCACCCGATAGTATCACCACATGGGATGGTTTCACCACTAAGTTTTTGAACAAGTTCTTTCCTCCATCTAAGACCACGGATTTGAGGAACTTAATTATAGGCTTTCAACAAAAACCTAGTCAATCCTTTAGTGATGCTTGGGAGGAGTTTAGAGAGTTATTAAGGCGATGCCCTAATCATGGATTGGATGAAGTTCACCAAATCAATACTTTCTATAATGGCCTTAAACCTCATCACCAAGATTCACTCAATGCTTCCGCGGGAGGGAATATTCTTCTTAAATCCATTCAAGAGGCCATGGACATCATTGAGACTAAAGCAATGGTTCAAACAAACACTCAATTTGAAGAAAGGGTTCATGTTATTCAAAACGATTCTCAAACACCTTGTGATAACCAATTCCTCAAGTATCACCAAGAGCTCATGCAAAAGATAGATAGAGATCGTGAGATGAGATTTAAGCAACAACAAGAAGTGATTCAAGCCATTAAGAGCCTTTCATTGAACAATTCTTCAAATGATGTGAATGCCATTACTCTTTCTTGTGTAACTTGTGGAGGCCCCCATTCTTATGAACAATGTGATAAGGTGCAAGGTTATCAAGGGGAATGTTATGCTTACCAAGAGGAACATCGTGAACACTTCAAGCCAAATATCCATCCAAATAACCTTTCTTACAAGTCCTAAAATTACCTTACTCCACCGGGATTCCCACCCCAACCACTTACTCAAATTCAACAAAATCCTCCTCAAGTGTTACAAAGGAATCAAGGGCAAAGACCACCTTACCAATGGAATAACTATAGACCACCAAATGTTGGGAATAAATCTATGCTTATTTGTTTCCCCTGCTAGTTGATTATTCATACCCCTGCTAGAGTAAGTTCCCCCTGCTAAATAACAAAGGCAGGGGGATCCGTTCCCCTGCTGAAGTCAAAGGCCCTGCTGTCAAGATAAACATGGAATAGATATTTACGCGTTTCAGTTATTATTCCTTAATACTTTCCATAGTTTGTTAGTAGTGATCTTGTACGTGGGTCCTTGCATCTATAAAAGGACTCACTAGGTTAGCATGCAAAGTGTGTCTTTCTCATTTCGTTTTTCATTATTATTACTTTAAGGTTTTGTAAACCCTAATACCACTTTGGGTATTCGTATATCTTTGATATATTAAAGTGCAACGTTTGAATCTCATTTGTTCTTGTGCTAAACATTACATTCCGCATCTTGTTTAGTTACTTTGCTTTGCAAAGTTTCTCTAGTGTTAGATTGAATTCTTTCTCTCTATCACAACCCTTAAACAAGCTATTAAGGTTTAAGATCTGACTTTGGGATCAACAAGTGGTATCAGAGCTTGTTGAGAAACTTTGTCTAAATCAAGAACAAAATCCTCATAGCAAACATGTCTTCAGATTCATCCACAAACAGCAACAACCACAATGCCCTCAAATTACCCATGTTGGATCCTGAAAACTTTGAATTATGGGAATTCAGAATCCAACAATACCTGAAAATGGAACACTATGTTCTCTGGGAGATCATAGAGTTTGGTGATCAATTCAACAAAATGGTGGCAGTTGAAGAAGGCAAGGATGAAGGTGAAAGTTCCAAAGGTAAGGACAAGAAGAAATCTGCTGCCTTATGTGATAAGGAAATACTGGCTAGAAGGCATGATGTCAGGGCTCATAGCTCATTGCTGTTGGCCCTACCTGATAGACATCAACTCAGATTCAGGAAATACAAAACAGCTAAGGAACTATGGGAAGCCATAGGCACAACCTTTGGAGGAAATGAAGCCACAAAGAAGAAGAAGAAGAACCAAATGCTGGATGATTTTGCTTCTTTCAAAGCAATTGGTGATGAATCAATTGGAGCTATTTACAATAGGCTTCAAGACATGGTGGCCCACTTGGAATTCTTTGATATTGAGGTGTCAAAAGAACAGGTGAATACCAGGTTTCTTAACAGCCTCCAGAAAGAATGGTTTGTCTATAAGGCAATCTGGCAGAATAAGGATGACTTGGACAACAAGAATATTGATGATATATACAATAACTTAAAAGTTTTTGAACCTATTGTCAATGAAATGAAGTCAAAAGGGACAATTCCCACCAACTCAAGTGGAATTGCTGATTCCCCTGCTAACATGGCATTCATATCACAAAGCAGTGGAATCTCCAAGAACAGTGGAATAGAAGTAGCCCCTGCTACTTATTCCCCTGCTACCAGGTCTGGACCTTCCTATGATGAAGAAAGACCAGCTACATTCAGCCTTGATACTGCATGTGCCTTCATAGCATCTCAAGGTCCACAAGGATCTACAGTGTTACATGAAGATCTGAATCAAATCAGTAAGCAAGCATTAGAAGAATTGGATATCAAGTGGAATATGGCTTTGCTAAGCATGAGAGCCAACAGGTTCCACAAGAAGTATGGCAAGAAGATCACAATTAATCCATCTGATGTGGCTGGGTTTGATAAAGCAAAAGTTGAATGCTACAATTGTGGCAAGAAGGGTCATTTTGCCAGGGAATGCAGAGGACCTAAGTCTGGAAATAGTCATAGAAAGGATGAGGATTCTGGTGCTAAAGCTATGGTAGCAATGCAGGGGATAGATGGAGCTAATGGATGGGACTGGAGTGCTATGACAGAAAGTGTGGAAAGAAACCAAGCTTTGGTAGCTGAGGAAAAGGAAGAAGACTTTGCACTTATGGCCATGTCAAGTTCTAGCTCTGACAATGAGGTATATGATGACTCATACTGTACTAAAGCTTGTAGGAAAAATACTGAATCCTTGAATGATCAAATCAGAAAGGTAAAAGCTGACTATATAAATTGTGATAATGATCTTGATAACTACAAACGTGCTTTAGAACAACTAGAGTCCACCATAAGAGAGTATAGGCAAAGGGAAAGTGAATATAGGGATCATATTGTGATTCTAGAAAGAGATGCCAAGGAGAATAACCAATCTATAAATGTTTTAACTGCTGAACTTGAAATTTTTAAAGCTAACCAAAAGATAGATGAGGAAACTGTTGAAAAATTTGGAAAAGCTTCAAAAGATTTAACCAAGGCATTTGAAATTGGTCAATCTCCTAAGGACAAAACAGGGTTTGGAATTAAGAACATGAATGTTACTATACCCCCACCCCCTGCTAACATCCATGCTCCCTATCCTAGAAAAGACTTGTCATGGACTGGTCTCCCTTGTTTTGAAAAACAGGATGACATTGAGTTTGACTTGAGTGCTTATATACCTAATAATCCTGATACAGAAGAGTCTCTAGTTAAAACTAGTGTCATTAGGGATATTAAACAGGAACAGGTTGGCTTAAAGCAAATTGACAACCCTGTTAAATTTTCAAAAGAAGGAAGTTCTAGCAGCAATCCAAACTCTAAGAGCAGGGCTAGACCACAGTCTCCTAAACCTATCATTAAATATGCTGGTATGTACAGGAACGTCAGAGGTAATCAAAGAAATTGGAATGACCAAAAGTCTCACCAATTAGGAAAAGACTTTGTGATCAATACCAAGCCCTGCTTCACATGTGGCAGTTTTGAACACACTTATCAAGAGTGTAAGGCACCAATGGAGATGGTGGCTGCAAATCCCTTAAAGGATATGCAACCTAGAGCCATTCTTCTAAATGCAGGGGCAAAATCCTTTTCCCCTGCCAAGTATGTTGCCCCTGCCTTGAGAAATAGAGTAGCTGAGAAATATGTTGCTCCAGCCCTTAGAAAGGAAAATGATGTTCACCCAAAGCCCAACACTTCTGTGACTACCCTAACACCTTATACTGCATATAAAACTGGCCCAAGACCTTACCAACACATGAATAGAGGCCAAAACAAAAGGTAGGTTCCCTCTGCCAAGCATAAGGATTCCCTTGCTAAAACTGGGGTATCCCCTGCTAGAAGAGGTGTGCATTCTAGGAACATGGGAAGATGGGGAAAAGCTGTGAAAGCCTCAGCTCGTTGGGTTTGGGCACCCAAAAGGGGTACTCAATCTAATGGTGTATCTCTAGTCTTTGATAAGCTATCTTACATTGATACACGAGGTAGATCCAAGTCTGTAATGGCTTGGGTCCCCAAGAAAAACTAAATTGTTTTTCCTTTTGCAGGTGACAAAGAAGACAAGGGATGATAGAGCATACTGGGACAGTGGATGCTCAAGAAGTATGACTGGACACAAAGCTTACTTGTCTAACTTTGTACCCCTGCATGACAATGATGGTGTTTCTTTTGGAGATGGGCATGGAACTATAACAGGAAAAGGAACTATTGTCACCAATGGAATGACTTTTGACAATGTGTATTTGGTGAAGGAGCTCAAGTATAATCTCTTCAGTGTGTCACAGATGACTGATAACAAGAATTTTGTCTTGTTTACTGACACTGAATGCTTGGTATTAGGAAAAGAGTTTGTCTTGCCACAAGACACTCCAATTGTTCTCAGAACACCAAGACAGAAGAACATGTACACAATTGATCTCAAGGACATCTCTCTCCAAGACAATGAAACATGTTTCATTGCCAAAGCTTCAGCAGATGAATGTAAGAAATGGCATAGAAGACTTGGTCATCTCAATTTCAAGAACATGAACAAACTGGTAAAGCATAATCTGGTTCATGGTCTTCCTTCCAAGTCTTTTGCCACTGAACATACTTGTGCAGCATGTCTGAAAGGGAAGCAACACAGAGCATCTTGCAAGTCAAAAACAAGTATGTCCACCACCAAGCCATTGGAACTATTACATATGGATCTTTTTGGTCCTACTTCTGTGGCAAGTATAATGAAGAAATGGTACTGCTTAGTGATTACTGATGACTTTTCAAGATTTACATGGACATTCTTTCTATTTGAAAAGAGTGACACTGCTGATGTACTCATTGGGTTCATCAATCAAATTGAACTGTCAAAAAGCATGAAGGTAGTTACCATAAGATCAGACAATGGTGGTGAGTTTAGAAATCACAAGCTGGATTCTTTCTGTATAAACAAAGGCATCAAGAGGCAATTTAGCATTGCTAGAACACCTCAACAGAATGGAGTGGCAGAAAGAAGGAATAGGACACTCATTGAAGCTGCAAGAACTATGCTGTCTGATTCCAAACTTCCAGTTATTTTTTAGGCTAAAGCTGTATCCACTGCTTGCTATGTGCAAAACAGGGCCTTGGTGGTCAAGGCACACAACAAGACCCCTTATCAGTTGTTTAATGGAAGACCTCCCTTAATTGACTTTTTCAGACCTTTTGGGTGTCATGTTATCATCTTGAACACCATTGACAATCTTGGTAAGTTTAGTGAAAAGGGTGATGATGGATATTTTGTGGGTTATTCTTTAAACAGCAAGGGATATAGGGTCTTCAACAAGAAGACAAGCAAAATCACAGAAAATCTTCATGTGAACTTTCTTGAAGACAAACCTGAAGATGTTCAAACAGGTCCTGATTAGTTCTTTGATATAGATGTACTTTCTAAGTCCATGAATTATGTACCTGTTGTCTTGCAGAACACTAACATTTCAGGTACTCAAGAAACAATTGCTGCTGAGAAGTCACCTCTAAGGTACATGAATGTACCCTCATTGTTTCCTAGTGAAGCTGATAAACAAGAAGATAACTCTGCTTCAGGAAAAGAACAGCCAATCTCATCCCCTGCTATGTCTGAAAGCAGTGGAATGGCTGAAAGCAGTGGAATCTTGGATTCCCCTGCTAGAGGAATTGATTCCTCTCTCACAAAGGACCATGATGCTAATGAGACTTCTGATGCAGAAAGAGAATCCCCACTCATCTCATCATCTACACCCATAAATGATGGTCCTATCATATCCAGCAGTGGAAGCAGAATCATCAGGAGTGGAGGTCCTAGTTATTCAGAGCTTCATTCTGCTCACAAGCACCCATCTTTAGGTCATGCTGTCACATTCGGAAGTTCCTTTGAGGACTTCTTTCCTAATCAAAACAGCCCCATCAATTCTGATTTGGAAGAAGATGAAACAGAAGTCATCATGCAGCCTACCTATAGAATTAATAAAGATCATCCTATCTCACAGATTATTGGTGATCCTGAAGCTTCAAGACATACAAGGTATACAGCAAAGGAGCACAGCTTCATTGCTAACATCACCATGAAGTTCAATCATGACAACATGCAATGTTGTCTGTTTACTGCATTTTTGTCACAAGAAGAGCCAAAGAAGATTTTTCAAGCTTTAAATGACCCAAGCTGGGTTGAAGCTATGCAAGAGGAGCTCTTACAATTTGACATACAAGAGGTTTGGATTCTGGTTGATTGTCCCAAATGGGCAAGGCCTATTGGGACCAAGTGGGTGCTCAGGAACAAAAAGGATGAAAGGGGAATAGTTGTCAGGAACAAGGCAAGGTTAGTAGCACAAGGGTATACTCAGGAAGAAGGGATTGACTATGAAGAGGTGTTTGCTCCAGTAGCAAGGATTGAAGCTATTAGATTATTCCTTGCTTATGCCTCATTCATGGACTTCACTGTTTTTCAGATGGATGTGAAAAGTGCATTCTTATATGGAACCATTGATGAAGAAGTCTATGTCATGCAACCACCAGGGTTTGAAGATCCAGAACATCCTGACAAAGTATACAAGGTGAAAAAGGCCATGTATGGCCTTCACCAAGCTCCCAGAGCCTGGTATGGTACTCTTTCCAAATATCTCCTAGACAATGGATTCAGCAGGGGAAAGATTGATCAGACCCTGTTCACAAAGAAACAAAAGGGTGACCTTTTGCTAGTACAAGTCTATGTGGATGACATCATTTTTGGGTCAACTAACTCCATGTTTAGCAAAGAATTTGCCAAATTGATGCAGGATAAGTTTCAAATGAGTGCTATGGGAGAACTAAACTTCTTTTTGGGGTTACAAGTTCAGCAGCGGAAAGATGGGATATTTATTTCACAAGACAAATATGTAGCTGAGATTGTAAAGAAGTTTGGCATGTCTGATGGGAAGAAGGTGTCCACTCCCATGGACAAGGATCATCCATGGGGCAAGGATGGTCCTGGCAAGCCCATTGATGTCAGGAATTACAGGTCTATGATTGGGTCTCTTATGTATCTCACTGCTTCCAGACCTGACATCATGTTTGCAGTCTGCTTATGTGCAAGATACCAAGTGTCACCAACAGAGTGTCACTTATTTGCTGTGAAAAGGATCTTTAGGTATCTCAAATGTCATCCCACCCTAGGACTCTGGTATCCAAAGGAGTCACCATTTGAGCTGATAGCTTATTCAGATAGTGATTATGCTGGTGACAACAATGATAGGAAGTCTACAACAGGGGGATGCCAATTTTTGGGGAGCAGGCTTATATCTTGGCAATGTAAGAAGCAGACCATCATGGCAACATCCACAACTGAAGCTGAGTATGTAGCAGCTGCTGCATGCTGTGGTCAAGTTCTTTGGGTGCAAAATCAATTACTTGACTATGGGTACAACTTTCTTAAAACCAAGATATTTATTGACAACAACAGCACTATTTGCATTATAAAGAACCCTGTTTTTCATAGCAAAACCAAACATATTGAAATTAGACATCACTTTATCAGAGATTGTTTTGAAAAAGGACTGATTGTCCCTGAGAAAATTGATACAGAACTTAATGTTTCTGATCTTTTAACAAAAGCTTTTGAGGTAGGGAGGTTTCAGTATCTGGTTGCAGGTATTGGAATGGTTACTCCTTAAAATCTGATGTCTATTTTTGTCATATGTAATCAGGGTTACTTCCTTACTGTTGTTGTATAATTGTTAGTCACTTTTACCATTTCTTTCATTCCACTGCTTTTTAACACTGATTCCCCTGCTTGGGGTTTATTCCCCTGCCAAGAGAATTTTTCTCTTAAGCAGGGTGTGTTCTGTTTACAAAAGTGGTTTTATGTGGTTTTAGACTAACAATGCAGAGGTTCCTATTGGTGCATACTACTCTCCTTGGTGGATCAGGTATATACTCTATGTTTCAGGGGAGGTTAGGTCAAACCTTTAGGATTCAGGGTATTCTTAGAATGCTCATATATGATCTTAGATCATATCCATTGGTGAGTGGGGGTTCAGAGTAATGATGATTTGCTGCACAGCTTGTCTAAACTCTGAAACCTTGAGGCACTGTGGTGTGTGTTTGCATTTCTTTATTTAAGCAGCTTGCTGTTCAAAATACAGATGTGTGGCACACATTGCCAAGACTAACTGACCATAGGTAAGGGACAAGGTTGGGATGGTGACTGGGGTATACATGATTTCTTGGGATTACCTGGTGTAGGGGGGACTTATGTATTAACTTTTTGTGTTGGGACCATTGCTGAAAAGAGGACTCTTGAGATTCTATGTATCTATCTTGTATATACAAGTGTGTGCATTAGAGCAGAGCTAGTTAGCATTATTCCCTTCATGACTAGTTTAATACCCCTAGGAAAGTTTCCCCTGCTTTTATTTTTTATTCCCCTGCTTTCACAACATTCCCCTGTTTGACCATTGACCGACAATACCGTTACCCTGTTCATAGCCGTTGGGCCTGCTTGCTTAAAATTTTGGTTAGGGAATATTTTATTCTTTTTAAAAGATATTTAAGGCGCTTTCTTCGCTGATTGGTAATCTTTTCCTTTTATTTCAAATATATTAATTTTTTTATCAAGATTTATTCCTGATATTTTTGCAATTTGAAATTTTTGGTCCAATCACAGCTCTTCAATTCGCCTATATAAACTTAATTCCCTTTACCAGCAGGTCCACAAATCACTTTCGACCTAATCCCACTTACCTCCCATCTCCATAAACCTTTAAACTATTTTTCAAATTCATCATGACTCTTAAAATTGCTCCTAATCATAACCAAATTGCTTTGCTTCATGATGAACCAGCCGAGTTTGCTGAGGCTGTGGCCTTTCTAAAGTCCTCGTACTTCAAAGTGGCCCTTCTCATCAATCCTCGCATTTATACCTCACACATTCAACAGTTCTGGTCTAAAGCCATGACCAAAACAGTGAATGGAGAGGTCATAATACAAAGCACAGTTGATGGCCATTCCAAGGTAATCTCACTTGCCTCCATTAGGGAGAATCTTCTCCTTGATGATGAGGATGGAATAACCAACTTTTCTGAGGCTGAAATTTTTGAAGGTCTTGAAAAATTGGGGTATAAACTTTCTGAAAAACAAAAATTAAAATTTGCTAAAGGCCAGTTTGCCCCTCATTGGAAACTTTTGATTCATACTCTTATGCAATGTTTGTCACCCAAAACCACTGCTTTTAATGAAGTTGGTAGTGAGATAGCTTCTGCCCTGATCTGCTTTGCAACAGGAAGGAAGTATTGTTTTTCTCAAATGATTTTTAAAGGCATGGTGAAAAATGTTTCAAGCACCTCAAAGTTTTGTATGTATCCAAGGTTTATAGAAGTTTTGTTGAATATGAGTGATCATGGTCCCATTACATACAGAAACTATTTTTCAGCAACCAAACACACAACCAAACTTTTCACCACATTACTTGCCCCATCACCTTTGTTCTCTGGCAGAAATATTCCATTTACTTCAATCATGCTAGACCAAATCAGACGGGAAGAAGCCAAACATCAAATAGCCATCAATCCACCTGCTGAATCCCCTGCCAAGAACCTACCACCTGCTGATCCACACCAAGAAAGGCGTTCCAAATCCAGGTTTGCCAGGTCTCCCTTGCCTGGTGAATCTTCACAAGCAGCAGAGAGGAGAGTCTCCAAGAGTTTGGAGCAACCTGGGGGTTTGGCTGCCACTACTGTCTCATCCTCAAGGGGTGAGCAGGATAGTGACACCATCAATAAGTCCTCTCCCCCACTCCATGATATCCAACAAGGGGAGAAATTCCCTTCTAGGATTGAGAGCAGTATGAAACCTTTGACAAACTTGGAATTGACGAAAATGTGCATGAGCCTGAAAAGGCAGAATGCACAACTTGTACAAGATGTCAAAAAGCAAGGTCTGGTTATCTCTCATTTGGAAACCAGACTTGCTACTCTTGAGGGGAGGAGAAAGCCCAGACTGATTCTTTCCACAGATGAGGATGCTTCCAAAGGGGAGGAAATTCCAACCAAAGAAGGATCTACTGAGTATTATTCATATCCTGGTATGGAGCATGGAAAGATAAAAAGTGCTAAGGAAGGAATGGAGAAAGAAAGTGCTGATAAAGGAAGTGACAAGGGGAGTGCAACCAAAGACATTGCTCAAACATTGCTCACTATGGGCAATCAAGAAGAAGCCCCTGCTTCCAAAGTTTCCCCTGCCATTGCTGATCCCACTGCTGTAAGTTTATCCCCTGCTAAAAACATAACTCAAACATTTGTTAGGAAGAACAGAAAGCAACCAGCTCAGAAGGGGATAACAATCAAAGAACCTGCAACTAAAGCAAAACCAGCACCAGCAGTGGATCCAAAAGACAAAGGAAAAGAAATCATGGTGCAACAGCCCAAGAGAAAATTCAAGTATCTGACTCCTGAACAGCAAAAGATCCAAGAAGCTCATGATGCACAAGTAGCTCTCAAGCTACAACAAGAGGAAATGGATATGCAGGATCAAAGGATGGAGAAGATGAGGCCCAAAGATATGCTCAAGCAGGTTGAGATTATGCATAGGGAACTAGATGAGAGGGTACCTCATGTTGAAGAATTTCTTGATCAATGGGAGAAGGAGTTGAAAAATGCTCCTTTAGAAGAAAGGTATGAGTTGACTTGCCTTGTTTACAAATATCAAACTGAATATCTGGATAGAAGGGCAATGCAAATTCAGAGTGAGAAGTATAGAACTTCAGAGAAAGGGCAGCTTGATCACTACAAACTTCTGCTTAAAAGGCACAGAAAGTGGAAGGATGGTGACTTCACAGATATGAGCTTTGAAGCCATAAAGAGAGCAGTCAGACCAGTTCTAAAGTTGTATGATGTGGAGGATTGGATGACTATCAACACTCCTGAGGAAGCTGAGTATCTTAGGAGACAAAGTGAAGTGCTACAGAAAGCTAGAGCAACAAAGAAAAGAAAAGCTGGAGAGACTACACAAGCAGGTGCATCATCCCCAGCAGGGGAATCACACCAAGCAGGTGAAAGTCTTCCAGAAGTACTTGAGAAGTCAGTACTTAATGCACAAAGAGCAGCAAAGAGACTCAAGAGAATGGAGCAAGTGGGCATAATCACTAAAGAGTCTCAAGGGCCATCAAATGATGAAATTGACAAACAGCTGATTTTACAGGAAAATGATGAAATCTCACCTAGTGAACTTGGAAAGAAGTTTGCTATCATAGAGTATGCTGTTTATGAACACAGAGGGAGAACTTGGTGGAAGCTTACAAGGGCTGACAATACAGCACAGACTTTTCTAAGCCTAGATGTCATGTTTCAAATTTTGGATAGTGAAGACTTAGAAGATCTGTGGAAAATATTGAAGAAAACGTTTGCTGCAAAACCTCCTACCATGGATGGTGTTGAGAAGGATTGGGTAATCTGGGAGTGCATGCATAGAATGTATGAGCATGAATTATTTGATCCTCTATTTGATGCAGTGAATAAAGAAGATTTGGTGTATTGGAAGCTGTTTACCAATTCTGGGGTTTATGAGGTAGTAATGGAAGGTGTGAGTGTTTATTTACTCAATCACAGGTATTATCCTTTCTCTTAGGAAACCTTGAAGAAGTTAGCACAGGCTAAGTTAATTGTTGATGCCAAAAAGCCTGTTGCTTATGATCTGGTAAGAATGGTTCATAGTCAGATTTGGCAAGAGAGTTTGTAAGCATCCTCATCAACTAGCATTTATTCAGAAACTTGTCTTTAGGGGAAAGCACAAGTTTAGGGGAGGATTGTTGGGAATAAATCTATGCTTATTTGTTTCCCCTGCTAGTTGATTATTCATACCCCTGCTAGAGTAAGTTCCCCCTGCTAAATAACAAAGGCAGGGGGATCCGTTCCCCTGCTGAAGTCAAAGGCCCTGCTGTCAAGATAAACATGGAATAGATATTTACGCGTTTCAGTTATTATTCCTTAATACTTTCCATAGTTTGTTAGTAGTGATCTTGTACGTGGGTCCTTGCATCTATAAAAGGACTCACTAGGTTAGCATGCAAAGTGTGTCTTTCTCATTTCGTTTTTCATTATTATTACTTTAAGGTTTTGTAAACCCTAATACCACTTTGGGTATTCGTATATCTTTGATATATTAAAGTGCAACGTTTGAATCTCATTTGTTCTTGTGCTAAACATTACATTCCGCATCTTGTTTAGTTACTTTGCTTTGCAAAGTTTCTCTAGTGTTAGATTGAATTCTTTCTCTCTATCACAACCCTTAAACAAGCTATTAAGGTTTAAGATCTGACTTTGGGATCAACACCAAATACCTTCAACAATCAAGGAGATAACTTTCAAGGTAACAATCAAGGGTTTTACAATCAACCTCCACCTTTCCAACCCCAAGGTTTTCAAGGAAATGTGCCACAAGATTATAACACAATTGATCTTTTTCACAAAATGAATCAAGAGAATGAAAGGAGGTTCCAAGCTAATGAGAAGAGATTAAGAGAAATGAATGAAGCTCATGAGAGAAGAATGAGAGAAATGCATGAATACACAAATAAGAAGTTTATGATGCTTTATAATCAAAGACCACAAGGGGCTTTACCTTCCAACACACAAACAAATCCAAGGGCAAGTGTCAATGCTATTACAACAAGAAGTGGAAAAACAACAAAGGATCCTTCACCTTCTAAACCTCCTATTGTTCCACCCACTTTTGTTCCTACTTGTGACAAGTCTTATACCTCTACTTCATCACCTCAAAATGCTCCCATTCAATCAAACACACCTTCTCAACCTATTCCTACTTCTCCTCTACCTTCCACACCTTCCAATGAAGAATCTAACAAAGACAAATCATCTACTACAACACCTATTCCACCTACACCAAAACCAACTCTTCCATATCCTTCAAGGTTGAAAAAGGACAAGTTAAAGAACAAGGATGACATCCAAGTCTCAAATTTATTAAGGATGTTCAAGCAACTCAACATCAATATATCCTTTGCGGAAGCTCTTGCTTATATGCCAAAGTTTGCTAAGATGTTCAAGGATTTACTCTCCAACAAAGAAAAATTGGTTGATTTGCCCAACACATCCCTTAATGAAAATTGTTCCGTCGTGCTACTTAAAACCTTACCAACAAAACTTGGAGATCCGGGGCGCTTCTTGATACCTTGTAATTTTCCCGGTGTAGAAAATTGCATGGCTTTGGCGGATTTAGGGGCAAGCATTAACCTCATGCCTTTATCGGTTTGGAAAAAACTCTCTCTTCCCGAGCTCACTCCCACTAGGATGACCCTTGAATTAGCCAACCGAACCATAGCTTACCCCGTAGGTATAGCGGAGGATGTGTTTGTAGGTGTGGATAAGTTTACATTTTCGGCCGACTTTGTAGTGGTTGATTATGACATGGATCCTATAGTTCCTTTGATTGTTGGTAGACCGTTTTTGAGAACGGGTCGTACTTTGATAGATGTGGCGGAAGGAGAACTAAATGAGAGTAGAGGATGAGAGAGTGGTGTTTAAGTTAGGGAAAGTTTGTGATAGGAAAGAGGTTAAGGAGTCTAGACCTTGTGAGACTATTAACATAGTTGATGTGTTAGATGAAGTGTGTGATGAACACTTTCATGATGCTTGTAAGAGTAATAGTGATGAGATGCCCCATGTTGAAACCGTGGCCTCAATTGCTCCCTCTTTAACACCTTTTGGAGAGAGTGATTTCCTCTTGGAGGAATTTGAGTCAAATTTTCTTGGTGATGATAATTCTCCCATTAATTGGGAAGAATATATTCTTACTATCCAAAAGTTGCTCAATGAGGACCCTATTCCTTCTCCTATTCCACAAGAAGTTACCAATGAGGATCCTTCCATAGTAAAACCTTCCATAGAGAGTCCACCTCCAATTGAACTTAAGGACCTTCCATCCTACTTAGAGTATGCTTTCTTAGAGGGAAAAGACCAACTACCCATGATCATTGCTAAAGAGTTAAAAGAGGATGAGAAGGAGAAACTTATTGAAGTCCTTAAGAAACACAAGAAAGCCTTAGCATGGAAAATATCCGACATAAGGGGAATTGATCCACATTTTTGTACACACAAAATCCTTATGGAGGATGACTACAAACTCGCCATTCAAAGTCAACGAAGAGTTAATCCAAAAATCCATGAGGTCATTACGAAGGAAGTGATTAAACTCCTAGATGCGGGTATGATTTACCCCATTTCCGACTCTCCATGCGTTAGCCCGATACATTGTGTTCCAAAAAAGGGTGGAATCACCGTAGTGCCTAATGAGAACAATGAGCTTATTCCTACGAGACTTGTCACCGGTTGGAGAGTTTGTATTGATTATAGAAAACTCAATGAGGCTACTAGGAAAGACCATTTCCCATTACCCTTTATGGATCAAATGCTTGAACGCTTAGCGGGAAATGAGTACTATTGCTTTCTTGATGGCTTTTCGGGTTATTTCCAAATACCCATTGACCCTAAGGATCAAGAAAAGACCACATTCACTTGTCCCTACGGTACATTTGCTTACAAGAGGATGCCTTTTGGCTTATGTAATGCATCGAGGACGTTTCAAAGGTGCATGATGGCGATTTTCCATGACATGATAGAGCAAACTATGGAGGTTTTTATGGATGATTTTTCCGTCTTTAGAAATTCATTTACCTCATGTCTCACCAATCTAGAGAGAATGCTTAAGCGTTGTGAGGAAACACGTTTAGTGCTTAATTGGGAGAAATGTCACTTTATGGTGAAAGAGGGAATTGTTTTAGGACACAAAATATCCAACAAGGGATTAGAAGTGGATCGAGCTAAAATTGATGTGATTGCTAAGCTTCCCCCACCCACCTCGGTTAAAGGTGTGAGGAGTTTCTTAGGTCATGCGGGATTTTATAGGCGCTTTATACAAGATTTTTCTAAGATAGCTAGACCGATGACTCACCTCTTGGAAAAAGAGGCTCCTTTCATTTTTAACCAAGATTGTTTGGACTCTTTTGAGACTCTTAAGGAGAAATTGACAAAGGCTCCCGTTTTGGTTTCTCCAAATTAAGAATTACCTTTTGAGCTTATGTGTGACGCTAGTGATTATGCGGTGGGGGTCGTCTTAGGACAAAGAGTTAATAAGCATTTTCAACCTATACACTATGCGAGTAAAACCATGACCGGTGCACAACTTCATTACACTACCACGGAAAAAGAGTTGCTTGCTATAGTCTATGCTTTTGAGAAATTTAGACCATACCTTGTGCTCTCCAAAACCATAGTGTATACGGATCATTCCGCTCTCAAGTATCTTATGACGAAACAAGATGCTAAGCCTAGGCTTTTGAGATGGGTTTTGTTGCTTCAAGAGTTTAAGATAGAAATTCGTGACAAAAAAGGGGCCGAGAATTTAGCGGCGGATCATTTGAGTAGACTGGAGCATCCTTTTCAAGGAGATTTTCCACATCAAGAAATCAATGAATCCTTTCCATTAGAGGAGCTCATATCTATCTCTTCCCAAGAGGATGCCACTCCTTGGTTTGCGGATATAGCAAACTATCTTGTGGGCAATGTGCTTATTGAGGGTCTTACTTATCAACAAAAGAAGAAATTTCTTAAGGAAGTTAAGTACTACTTTTGGGATGATACTTATCTTTTTAGGCAATGTGCGGACCAAATCATTAGACGGTGTGTAGATGGGCCTGAGGCATTTAAGATCTTAGAAGCGTGTCATAAAGGACCTACGGGTGGACATTTTGGGCCTAACTATACCGCCAAGAAAGTCTTTGATTCGGGTTACTATTGGCCTTCCATTTACAAAGATGCCCATGAAATGGTGAAATTTTGTGATGTGTGTCAAAGACAAGGAAAAATTAAGCAACGTGATGAGATGCCACAAAATTTTATTCAAGAGTGTGAGATATTTGATGTATGGGGCATTGATTTCATGGGACCTTTTCCATCCTCTAAGGGAAACAAGTATATACTTGTGGCGGTGGATTATGTGTCCAAATAGGTGGAGGCTAAAGCCTTACCTACCAATGATGCTAGAGTTGTTGTGAAGTTCTTAAAGCAATTGTTTGCTAGATTTGGTGTACCTCGGGCCATCATAAGTGATCGTGGTACACACTTTTGTAATGATCAATTCACGAGAGTTATGAAGAAATATGGAGTTAATCATAGACTTTCTACCTCGTATCACCCTCAAACCAATGGCCAAACCGAGGTTACAAATCGTGGTTTAAAGAGAATTTTAGAGAGAACGGTGGGAGAGCATCGAGCTTCTTGGTCGGATAAACTTGATGATGCTTTGTGGGCTTTTAGGACGGCTTTTAAGACACCAATTGGTTGTACTCCTTATAGGCTTGTCTATGGTAAAGCGTGCCACCTCCCATTCAAGCTAGAACACAAGGCATCTTGGGCTCTCAAGTGGGCTAACTTTGATTTAAACCAAGCCGATTCACATAGGAAAGATCAACTCAATGAGATGGATGAATTGAGAGCCAATGCCTATGAAAATTCTTTGCTTTACAAGGAAAAGACTAAGAAATTGCATGATGCTAAGATCAAGAACCGTGAGTTCAAAGTTGGAGAGCCGGTTCTTCTCTTTAACTCAAGGTTGAAACTTTTTGCGGGCAAGCTTAAGTCGAGATGGTCCGGTCCATTCACTATTGCTCAAGTGTTTCCATATGGAACTATTGAGTTGTCACAACCCGATGGTCCAAACTTTAAAGTGAATGGTCACCGTGTGAAACATTATTTTGGGGAGGAAATTTCCATTGAAATGGTCCAAGAGATCCCCATTTTCCCCATGAATTAATTCATTGAGGGACGAGTCGAGTTAGAGACTCATTAACTCAAGCATCGTATAACTAGGTTTAGAGTGTTGTAGGTTAGCAATAAAGGTATAGACTTGGAGATAAGTGTAGGGGAGACCTTCTTTTGTCTTCATGTTGTTTGTAGGGTTGCTCACTCATTTCATGCTTTGGAGCTTTTGGAGGAGGCCCTTGTATCCGGTTCACTTCGTTACTATTGTGATTTTTCATTGACACCTTGTGCTTAAACATGAATTCACCAATAGTTGTCCTTTCCTTAACTTGGGTTAAGCAAAGTCTATTCATTGTCATAAGTGTAGGGGAAGTTTTTATACTTCCATGCTCTTAAACATTGAGGACAATGTTTAGCTTAAGTGTAGGGGGGTCTTCTATCGAAGTGACCTTACCTAGAACTTGTCATTGTCTTTCATGATAATTGGTAAAATTAATTTTTCAAACATTTTTCAAATTTTTGATCTACTTTGGCCACCAAAAATATGCCTACATAATTTTTGCATCAATCATTTTGCATTTGCATAACACATTTGCATTGTATATATTTTTTTTCTTTTGTTCTTCATAACAAATATATAAAAGAGAAAAAATATAATAAAACATGGTTTAACAAATTTAGATCTCTTTGACATATTAGGCCCGCCATGGATATTTTGACTCAACCCGAGTTTGCTTATCTTAGCACTCTCTAGCTAGTATCCTTAACCATGTAGTCCTTCATTGGTCTATTAGGCTAAGCATCCACCAATCTCATTCTTTGAGATTTTAAATTTGTGGAGAATGGGAAATGATAGAGTTGAAGCAAGTATAAAAGGACTAGATAAACTTCATGATAATTACTTGTGGTTAAACCCTTCTCTTCTCTACCTCTATTTTCTTTGCATGTATATATGTTAATAAAGAATCAAGAACGGTTTTAATCGGTTTGTAATCTCTTATGCATTTTTGTCTAATCATTCATGGTTGATATAAGTACGTCTTAAGATTCTAAGCTAGAACGTTTTATGTGTACAAGACTTATGTCATGCTTAATATTTAGCGGGTGTTTTTCCTTTTATTCTTTTAAACTTTCTTTGTGAGGAATAAAGAAAAATAAGAGCGGCTTATAAAAAAATTGAGTGGCTAGAAAAAAAAAGAGAAAAAGAGAAAAAAATATATATACAAGACTCCCAAGAGGGGCAGTGTGGTGTTAATTATAGTGACTATTGAGTTCCAATATTACCTTGACGGGTTGCGGGGATTCAATAGATTGCTCCAATCCAATATTACCTTGACGGGTTGCGGGGATGAAGATCCAAAGTCTCAAAAAGATGGCGGATGTAAATTATTGCGTGAGTTTTATTTTTCTTTCCTTAGCGAGTGTGTAGCTACTTATGAAAGCATGACATGAGGATTTTACACATAAGGCGAATGACTTATTACTCTTGAAACGGACTTGTATTAATTGTGAGCGGTTTTTCAAGTAATGGATGAGAGGATTACTTAGGATTAAAACCGTGCTTCCTTATTTTTGGATTTTACACTTCTTATACTTCACACTTGAATAAATGACAAATTTGCCTTCAAGCAATTTGCTCAAATAATAACCGGTTCCAAATTTAATTGTCATGAATAAGTTGATGCACTTTTTACTTGTGAATACAATGATCCCATTTTTAAGCTTGGTATGGGGAAAGTGAAACTTGAGGGTGATAAATGTCCATGGTACCCAAGCCCTAATCAAAGTCATTGAATTCTTTATGAGTTATTTCCATCAAAACCATTTCAAGAAAAACTAAAAAAATATAGATAGAATTGTATTTTGATCATTGCATTGTTAAAAATCAAAATCATGCATCATTTAGTTTAGAGTAGTGTAAATGCATTCTATAATAGCCAAGGTGGATTAATTATGAGGAGAATGTAAATTTGTGCTTTAAAATATATAGCATTGCATGAGGACATGACAATGTTTAAGTGTAGGGGATTTGATATGAGCAAAAACTCATATCAATTTATCAACAAATCACCCTAAAACACAATAAAAATACCTAAACTTTGTGCTATAAAGCGGAATTATGTGGTATGTTTTGTGTTTGTGCTCAAATAGGTAAGAAGGATACATTTTCAAGCAAACAAAGGAAAATCAAGCTTAATTTGATGAAAAAGACAAAGAAGGATCAAAAGTGACAAGACTTTGAAGACAAAGGGCCTATCTTGACAATCTGCCAAAGATGAAGGACCAAAAGTGTAATTTTGATAAAGTCAAGATCAAAGTCAAATCTGGTCAACTCTCAAGTCAATTCAGTCAAAGGGTCAAATTTGTTCAAGAATGAAGTTTGAAGGACCAAATATGCCAAAGAAATGAAGTTACTAGCTCAAATTTACAAACTGCCAAGTTCAAGGGCTTATTCTGCCAATTTTGGAAAGATATACAAGTTCAATCCGTGTGAGAAGTTCTTGTCCAATGAGAAGCCAAGAAACCAATGCCATGGATTGCCAAATCAGTGCAATTAATACACTTCAGCCGCCAGCAATTTATTGGTCACAGTCTCAACAGTAACTTCCACTATCTATTTTTCAACCAATGGCATTGTGACATGCAATAATCCATTTATCCAAAACGGATAGTGATCCGCAACTTATGCTGAGAACCAATAATACCTTGCCACGTGTCATCTTCATCAAAACGCATTGCCAGGATCGACTTTGAGCTAGAGTGGATTTCAAGAGAAGTTATAAACATGAAACTTGCTTGTTTTTTAGAGACGAATCCATTGGTCACAACCAATTAGGCTGAAATCAACTCAATATAAAACCCCCAAATCTGTTCTTTATCAGCAAAATTCAATTGACAGATTTTTGACACGTGGAAGCCTGGGATTGGTTCCAACACGTCACCAACCCCAACTGCTTTACTCTTGAAGTCTATAAATACCATGTTTAGCTTTCATTTCCTGTAGTTGTAGAAAGTGTGAAATCACACACACTTTAATTTTCCTCTCATCTCATTTCTTAGTTCTTAGCTTAACAACTCAAGAGTTTGACACACTCTTGAGTCTGTTATAGTTAGTTGTAACTGTTTAACAGCCTTGTAACTACTTTTCATTCAATAAAATTCAAATTCCCATTTTCCCTCCAAAAGTTCTTATACTACTTACTGTTCATCTCCTGCTTCATTGATCCTTCTTGTTGCTGTTGTTAGTTTGTTATGATCATCACTTGATCATAACTGGCTAAGTTGAAGTTGGTAGTTGTTTGATCATCCGTTTCCAGTTATAGCAGATTTTGATGAATTCAGATTCATTAATGGCAGAATTGTTGATTGATTACTGTTGATTAGGTTGTTGATAGTGTGATCTAGTGCTAAGGTGGTGGTTAGCACTAGAATAGAGAGCTCAGCGCTCCTCTACTCCCCAAAGGAGGCCTTTGCTTAAGGTTTTGAGTTTCTGAATTTTCAATTCCTCTAAATTGTTTATGCCTGCTCAATTCCTAGATAATCTTGGTTGATTGCATGATAAAAAGTGTTATAGCCTTTAATTGATCTGATTTTAGTAATATTGTAGCTTAATATAGCTTATAGCTTTGTTACTTAACCTGTTTTCAGCTTTTATCAGTTACTTTAGCTTTGCTATCCATTTTGTGCTCTAGTTTGGTTCATTTCTTGTTACTAGCTCTAATACACTTCATTTTGGTTCCTAAATTTAGTTTGATAAAGCTTTAAACTCAGTCTTGTCATTTGCTTAAAAAGTATTCAAAAAAATTCCAAAAAGATTATAAAGTGGTGTTTGGCATTAGCCTGTCTTTGATAATCAAGTGTTAGAAATTGGGAAATTTTGGTTCATTTCTAGTTAAACAGTCTTAACAAATAGCTTTTGATCATTTTCTAGTCAAGTGTTAAGTCAAAAAGGCAAAAGGTTATAAAATAGTCTGGGTCAGTTCTATACTAGTTCCTTATCAAAAAGTTGTCAAATTGATTTGTCTGGCATTTCTTTTCTACTTGATGAAATTACTTCAAACCAATTCTCATTTCTCAGTCAATATATGAATTTTCAAAGTCTATAAGGAAATTGTACAGTATTAGGTATTAAGCTGGGAATAAGCAAAAGTTTAAGACATTGAGCAAACTCAAGTTTCTGTAACTTAGAGACTGCTTTTTCATATCTCTAATTCCACTTCATAAACTGGTCGATTTTCTTTCACAATATCATTTAGTAAGTGTTCCTGGTTAATTTTTGAAATTTTGAGCTTATTGAAAAATCTTGGTCAAAGTTGGTCAACATAAGCACTCTTTTTGCTTATTTTAGAATTCTGAGCTTATTACTTGATGATTTCTCATGAGATTTGATTTCCCGTTCTTATTTTGAGCTTATTAATCATTTTCATCACTAAATTTAGTTGTGCAAGTCTAGATTTCTTTGTAGCTTATTTTGTGCTTATTGAAATTGGCTTATCAGCTTTTTAGTCACTTTCAGCTAAAATCCTTGGACAAGTCTAGTTTAATTCTGATTTTAAGACGTTTGCAAGTGGTTTGGTCGAATTTGGTTGAAAAATAAGCTCAAACGAGCTTATTGAAAGTTGTAACCCGTTTTTGATTAAAAGTTTTCAGAAATTGCATTAAGGTCCTTGAGGTATTAAAATGTTTGTAATCATGGCTAAACTTGCTAGTTTTTAGGGTTTTCAAAAGTACAGTCCCTATACTTTCAAGTTTGTTAAAATTCAGTTAGAAAGTTTGAATTTTGTTGAGAATTAGTTAAGTTGTTTGGATAGATTTCATTTTCAGTCCTCATAGTTAACTGTTTTTACAAATCTAGTCCTTATACTTGTTAGATTTACATTTTGAGCATTTACATTTCATAGAATTTACATTTTTAGTCCTTATAGTTTGTAAAAGTTACATTTTGCATTTTAATTGAATAAGAACTTGGTATTTGCATTGTGTTTTAAATATAAGTAGACGATATTTTTCATTTTTGCAAGGCTTGTTTGAATTAGCAATAGAATATCCAAAAAAATATTACCAACGAAGAACAATTAAAACTCCGATATTGTTAGGACTTTCAATTTGTTAATAACTGAGAAAAACGAACTTCAACTATACACATTTCACATCTTCGTTCTTCTCTCTCTTCCAATCTTGATCTAACGGTTGTAAATACACAACTAGCACACAGATCGCCAACGTGGCATCCAAGTGTGCTAGTTGTGCTAGTTTGGTGATGAGCTGTCCTATCTTGATTGGAGGATGGGGAATGGTGAGGTGTCTCAGCCAATGGAAAGGGAACACGTAGCCTTGCTCTTCCACTCTTTTCCTCCGAAAACATGGGGGATTTATTTCCCCCTCGTGTGAATAACACGTGGGAATCAAAAGAGTAAAAAGCCCTAATTTTTGTGTGATTTATTTGATTAGGGTTTTTATGAACAGTAAATTAACAGGAGGCTATGGTGAGAGAGAAGCATTGATATTGTCGAAAATGTATGTGGTGTGAGTAAGTTTGACTGGTTAAAAGTAAATAAAAGGTTTTAAAAAAAATCGTTTCACCTTTTATTAACCCTAATGGGTTTTGAGAAAGCCCAATTCATCCATAACCGTTCAATATCAATATTTGTGAAAAGATTTGGCTTGAAGCCCAATTTGCACACGTTTGTCCCATGATTTTCACTCTTTTGGGCTTTGAAGCCCAAAAACAAATACTTACATCCGTACAAATTATATGGGCCAATATTGGGCTTGATCTAAATAGTAAACTTCCATGAATTTTAAATGGGCTTTTTAAGCCCATTTTCCAAAATGTGGGACCCACTTCTTGTCAAACTTGATAAATCCGCTAAAACGAGCTCGTATTTGGCTTTGTCAATCTTTTTCTTCAAACTCGTGTCGTTTTTGCCGGTTTTCGCGACTTTGGGTACCTACACACATGAAACAAGAAATACACATATACAAGGCCATTTTCAAAGGTTTTATGCATTTTATGTTCATTTCTAGATACAAATGATATGAGTAATTACACTCACTCTTTTGAGTTTACTTTCAGTAGTTTAATTAATATAGTAACTAGTGTAATAGCTGGCAGATTTTTATTCACTTTTATCTTCATTTGTAATCATCTAATTAAATTTCTTTTATAAAGTTTTTTTTTTATAAACTTTCAGTAGGAAAGTTCATCTCCAACATTTACTTTAAGTAATTTGATCAAAGCTATTAATTAGTTTCACCAAATAACATTTACTATTATAATATCAAATCAGATTCAGGAATAAAAATGTAAAAATAAATTCGAACAGTAAGTAAAACAAAGAAAATACTCAAATCACTTTTTTATTAATTACCAAGAAAACTTACAATACTTTTTAAGAAAGAAATACAAGATTAAACCTAAAACTAATTTAACATTATAACATTAAAGTAAAAATGGGATGCAAATTACATATCAAATGAGGGTTTTTATAGGCTAACCCCAAACCCTCTTGGTAGAGTTTGTTGAGGAGAAGTCTTGATCTCAGCCATCCAAGAAGCATTTTCGTTCTTCTCTCTCTTCCAATCTTGATCTAACAGTTGTAAATACACAACTAGCACACGGATCGCCAACGTGGCATCCAAGTGTGCTAGTTGTGCTAGTTTGGTGATGAGCTGTCCTATCTTGATTGGAGGATGGGGAATGGTGAGGTGTCTCAGCCAATGAAAAGGGAACACGTAGCCTTGCTCTTCCACTCTTTTCCTCCGAAAACATGGGGGATTTATTTCCCCCTCGTGTGAATAACACGTGGGAATCAAAAGAGTAAAAAGCCCTAATTTTTGTGTGATTTATTTGATTAGGGTTTTTATGAACAGTAAATTAACAGGAGGCTATGGTGAGAGAGAAGCATTGATATTGTCGAAAATGTATGTGGTGTGAGTGGGTTTGACAAGTTAAAAGTAAATAAAAGGTTTAAAAAAACCGTTTCACCTTTTATTAACCCTAATGGGTTTTGAGAAAGCCCAATTCATCCATAACCGTTCAATATCAATATTTGTGAAAAGATTTGGCTTGAAGCCCAATTTGCACACCCATGATTTTCATTCTTTTGGGCTTTGAAGCCCAAAAACAAATACTTCCATCCGTACAAAATATATGGGCCAATATTGGGCTTGATCCAAATAGTAAACTTCCATGAATTTTAAATGGGCTTTTTAAGCCCATTTTCCAAAATATGGGACCCACTTGTTGTCAAACTTGATAAATCCGCTAAAACGAGCTCGTATTTGGCTTTGTCAATCTTTTTCTTCAAACTCGTGTCTCTTTTGCCGGTTTTCGCGACTTTGGTTACCTACACACATGAAACAAGAAATACACATATACAAGGCCATTTTTAAAGGTTTTATGCATTTTATGTTCATTTCTAGATACAAATGATATGAGTAATTACACTCATATCAGTAATCATGTATTTTCTTTATAAATGTATATGTATATTATGATGAATGATTATCAAAATATTATGTGGGGATTTTGTGTTAATTGATTAAGTTAAAAAGGCTAAAATCAACAAGTAAAGATGTTAAAATCATGGTTAGATTCATAGGCTGTAGAAAACAGTAAGTATCAATATGATCACTTGGTAAAATAGCTTGGATTATTAAATGTACAGTTAGATATATGATTTTTACATATGTGGTGAGTTGGCCACTCAATGGAATCATTAAAAGGAGCAAGATATGATCAAAATACTATTTGAGGTACAAATCTGTATAGTCTGTTTTGGACGAATTATTTAAAATACGTAGAGGATGATTGAGCCGTAGCTAAAGAGTTATTTTTAGCACACATCATGTAGTTTATGTTGCTTAAATTTGAGCTTCTATCTCCTTGTAGAACTCAAGATATGGCAAAAATGGTGGAATGGACTTTGATAATCAGATTTGTAAATAAACTATATAGTATAAAAAGAGCACTCAAGTAAATATTATTATAAAATAAATTGATAGTATGATTTTGCTAGGTTAAAAATTCGTTGTTCACGGTCTAGTCGAATTGACTACGGTTTAACGTGCGACTCAATCGCCTTTTGGTGAAAAGAAATATATTGGTCGTTGTAGTAAAATTAAAATGCAAAACTTTAAAGTAAATGACACAGTAAGTAAAGCTAAAAGTAATTAAAAAGTAAATGGCGAAAAATTAAGACTTTAAAAGTAAATTAATTAAATGACGAGAAATTAAAACTTGACAAAACGTAAATTTAAAAACTTTAAAATAAAATACTTTAAAAATTAAACTAAGACAAATAAGTAAAAATAAAGCTAAGTAAAAATAAGACAAAACAATTAAAATAAAGCTAAGTAAAAATGATGGGAAAAATAAATTTGAAAATTAAATTTAAATAAAAACAATTAATTTCGCAATATATAAAAAAAAACTAGAATTAATTTCGCAATAAAAACAAAGATTTCGCAATTCCTAAAAGTTGAACACAATTTCGTAATAATTGCAAAATCATGCAATAATTCCGCAAAATGAAGACTATACACAATTTCGCAATATTGCGAAATTGTGAACTAAATTCGCAATAATTGCAAAATTAAGGCACAATGCCGCAATAATTGCGAAATTGAAGATTTCGCAATAATTGCAAAATTAAGGCACAATGTCGTAATAATTGCAAAATTAAGGCACAATGTCGCAATAATTGCAAAATTAAGGCACAATGTCGCAATAATTGTAAAATCGAATCAGATTTCCTAGAAAATAGGAAATCATAAAAGGACGAAAATAAGCACTAAAAACTCAACTTTTTAAGGAAAATAAGCAAAGTAAAACACCAATAAGCTAACTAAAATTCCTAGATTAAAGATAAAACTTATAAAAACTTTAAAGACGAACAAAGAAATGTAAAAAAGATGTAAACTTTATGTAAAAAGTGGACGAAAAAGATTAAGATTAAGAACACTAAATCAAAACAAACAGAACACTAAATCAAAACAAACAAAGATTATGAAAATATTAAGATTAAACAAACAAGAAAGGAAGAATAAGATGATTAAAAAGCTTGAAGATAAAAGATTAAACAACACAAAATTAAAACTTACTTGAATATTAAAGACTAGAATTTAAATGACAATTAAGTAAAAAACAATATGAAAGTGCATGTAATTAAAGATGGAAGAATTATGTGTCAAATAGCCAACACCTCCTAATGCGACATTAGGAGGGTATTTATAGAGAGATTGGCATGTGTTGTTCCTTTCTTCTTCTTCACGTCTTTTCGTATTCTAAATTCTTCGACTTTTTCGACTTTGTCTCGGGATAAATTGAACTCGTCTTATAATATCTTCATTTATTAGACTTGAGTTCTTCGTCTTCATTAAACTTCCGTCTTCAGACTTTTTCTTCGATAAATCTTCAGAATAGGCCTTGGACTTCCGTTCTTTTTGCACTCTTGACCTTTTGACTTCGTCTTTTGTCGTTTTCTTCGATAAAAGCCCGTGAAAGACCGTGTTTTCTTCCCTTTTCACATTTTGCTCCTAAATCACAACAAAAACACAAACCACGCATAATTCTGACATTTACGACATAAAATACACGTTTTGGCTTGGTTATTATTATAATTAAGTGGTAAAAGGATAAGTGTTTTCACAATTATTAAATCCCCTACACTTGACCATTGTAATGTCCTCATCAATGCATTAATTATAAAGCAAGTTTTACGTTTTCCATCATAATTAATCCACCTTGGCCTTTATTAAACATAAGACATTAAGATAGAAAATTATAAAATATTCAAAGGAAGAAAAACAAGTGAAAGGATCAAAATCTTACCTTAGGGTTTTGTAATGTCATGAATGTTTATCACCCTCAAGTTTCACGTTCCTCATACCAAGCTTAAAAACGAGATCATTGTTATTATAAGTTAGCAAACTAACTCAAACTCATGTGGGCCAATTATTTACTTAGACTCCCTTATTCCTAGGTGTATCTCTTATATTTTATTGTTGTCTTGAATTATCACGAGGATGCATTGTTGACTTATTTCGATAGTTATTTAGGCAGAAAATAAAGTAGAACGATTTAATCAATAGTTAGCTAAAGAACAAAATCTTTTAAAACTGCTTCTCGGGACCTCATAAATTTCATATCTTGGCATAACTCACTTCACGATTTGAGACCTTTCTTGGATCGATATTTGGCATTGACTTCATACTTCAAATCTTGAGAGACGTTCATGAAATAATGGTCTTCTCTTCATAATAGGAATTTCTTCACTTGAAGTTTTGAGAGATTCTTCATACTTGGACCAGGACTTCTTCATTTTTCTCCAATCTTTATTTGAGATTTTGATATACAACAATCCGCCTCCTTTTAGGACTTGGATCTGTTTATCCTCATACCTTGTTAGGGTCTTTTCGGATAGACTTCTCCATGATCTTTAGGGGAGTATTTGCTTTTCGTCGTGTGTCTCGATCCTTCATATTGATTTTTGATAAATGATTCTTCACATCACTTGGGATCTTTAGCAACAAAATGTAGCCCTCATGTCTTGTTAGGACCTTTTCGGACACGCCAATCTTCGCATCCCGCTTCAATAAGTTATGCCTTGGCTATGAAATCTAATTAATACCGAGCAACTTTTAAACGATCTTGTGCTAGAAGCTAAGTAACTTTTCAAATCGTACGACCTTATTTATTGCAATTAAATTTATTAACAAGCGATAGGAGAAAAAGCTCATAATTAACTCACATAATTTCATGAAAGAATACCAAACTTATAATTGACTCTATCATCTCTCGTTCTACACAATTTTAAAATCTCAAGGAATGTGACTCGTGGATGCTTAGCCAATTAAATCAAAGTTTTGGGTTTTCAAGTCATCTATAGGATCTTGCAACTTCTTAGACTTTTTCAAGTTTAGAATTCGCATTTTAAAGTTCCCTTGATAAACGACTTTCTAGGATCAATTATAGGAACTTGCGAAAAGTTCTTGTTCTTAACCCGTAAGAGTTAAGACTTTCGCGTTTTAAAGTTCCCTACATAAAAGCCTAGCAAAACTTGACTTAAACACGTTAAGGATACTAGCTAGAGTAAACTTGGATAAGTAAACTTGGATAAGTAAACTCGGGTTGAGTCAAAAGATTCACAACGTTTAGAAATTAAAACCATTTTATTAAAAATTTATTCTAATGAAAGAAAATCACTATAACAAAGGTAAATACAACTAGGCCAAAATAGATCAAAAATTTTGAAAAATGTCGAAAAATCAATTTTCCGGTTAAAATGAGGACAAATACAAGGAAAAGCCCACTTAACTTCGATAGAAGTCCCCCTACACTTAATATAAACATTGTCCTCAATGTTTAAGCATGTGGAAGTAACCTCCCCTACACTTAGGACATTGTGCACTTTGTTTAAATCTTGCTAAGGAAAGGACAACTAAAGTGATTCCTATTTCAATCATAAATGATAAAATAATGAATCAAAAGAGTTTAGGATAGAACTGGGAAGACGGGTAAACGGGATCACGGTTTGTCAAAAGTCATCAAGAATGGATCTTTGAAGCTCCCATCCCTGCACGTGATAAGAAAGAAAACAACAAACACATACTAGGGTCTCCCCTTACACTTATTATAAAAAAACAGATAAAGATAGATAGATAATCGGGTTGCCTCCCGAGAAGCGCTTGTTTTTGTTCACGGAGTCACGAGCCTGACTCGTCCCCGAATGGGGAAGCCTCGAATGTAATACCGGGATCAAAGACCTTGTCCTCGTTCCCGGAGGAAAATAATAAAGGAGAGGCCGGAGGGCAAGTCTTGAACGGCAGAAAAGTCCTCTCAACATACGAAAAGTATGTGAGGTCGCGATCCATGGGAGGTGGGGTGGGTAAAGTAAGCAAATTGTCATCCCCCAAAGACAACTGATGCTCAGAAAGAGGCAAAGTCGTAAGGTTATCAATCATAAAATAATCAATAGCACCTCCCGGGTCAAAGCACTCATCCTCCGTAATGGTCTCTAAAGGAGTGGATGAAGGTGCTCGGAGGGGGACTTGGGACAATATCTTCATGAAGCAAATTATCAAAAAGAATATCCCCCTCTGTGTCATCATCATCAATACCGGGAGGTATTGATAGAATGTCGATTTCTTCCATAAATGTGTCATTATTCTCAATGGGGGTAATAGCTGGGGGTAAAGACTCAGAATTAGGAGTAGAATTCAACGCTTCAATTTCAGCAATAAGAAGATGAAGATTCAATAATTTGTTGCGAAGAATAATGTCTTCCACCTCATCTACAAGACCAAGTTCAGTGGTGAACTTCTCGTATGTCGGATAGAATAAATCAACATCGCCTTCATCGCCCGGAGGAGAAGGAGAAATTTCAAAAGTGAAATCCTCATGGCATGGAGAAAAATCATTATCATTAAGAGGGACCTCGTCCGTAAGCTCAGCACAAGTCGGTACATCACAAACCTCATCAAAGAATTTGTCAAGACCAAAATCACTAATCTCACTCGATGAATCACTATCTTTAGACGTATTAGGGATATCAAGAGTAGGAGTAGTAATCTCAGAAGATGGGTTGAGATCATAGATATCATCCTCGTCATCATCATCATAATAGTAGTATGGACACACAAGAGGAGGAGTATAAGTACTAAGATAGATACTTGCTCTTGTCGTTGATCCTCTTGACATTTTTCGATGTATTTATTTAAAGCTTCTTGCAATTTTTGACCTTGCTTAACAAGAGTGGTCCATTGTTCGTGGGGGCTCAAACGTTCGAAGGAAGGTTGATGATCGACGGTGTGACGTGGGGGCTCAAAATTTTGAAAACCGGAATTATAGCACGGATGTGGCTCATAATTCATCGGTTGAGAAGAATTAGAACACGGATGTGGGTCATAATAATTCATCGGTTGACAATAAGAAGTATCGTGAGGGCCCCCATAATTATTGCAACACGGGTATTGAGAAAAACCTGGTGCATTTGGCAGATAGGTATGACCATTGTCATATTTGTAACCCGGTTCTTGCTCGTCATGAGACGGGTGTCAAATAGGACACACAATATGCCAATGAGAATCGCTTCCACAATATATGCAAGGGGGGGGACTTGGTGGATTAGAAGAAAAGGATGAATTAGTCGAATTGCACGATGGACAAAATCCAAAATGGGAAAATTGTGAATCGGAAACGGTTGGAAGATCTTTTCCGCATTGCTCGCAATAACACCAATCACATGATTCGACATCATATAATCGTCCCCTACACCTTCCGCAATACGAATCCATGAAAAAAATTAAAAATAAGAGGGGTTGAGAGAAAGAATTAAACACAATAGAGGATTAAGAGGAATATTTTTGTGCAAAACTTTGAAAAAGAGATGCTTTTTATGACTTTTTAAATGTTTTTGTATTTTTGAAATTTTTGATTTTTTATGGATTTTTGAAATTTTTTTGAAAAATGCAAGAAAAATAACGTTCACGAGTGAGCAGATCCCAAAATCCAACGCGTCTCTCACACAAACCGTTAATCTTCACGAAAAGAGCCGGCAGCGGCGCCATTTGATAGTATGATTTTGCTAGGTTAAAAATTCGTTGTTCACGGTCTAATCGAATTGACTACGGTTTAACGTGCGACTCAATCGTCTTTTGGTGAAAAGAAATATATTGGTCGTTGTAGTAAAATTAAAATGCAAAACTTTAAAGTAAATGACACGGTAAGTAAAGCTAAAAGTAATTAAAACGTAAATGGCGAAAAATTAAGACTTTAAAAGTAAATTAATTAAATGACGAGAAATTAAAACTTGACAAAACGTAAATTTAAAAATTTTAAAATAAAATACTTTAAAAATTAAACTAAGACAAATAAGTAAAAATAAAGCTAAGTAAAAATAAGACAAAACAATTAAAATAAAGCTAAGTAAAAATGGCGGGAAAAATAAATTTGAAAATTAAATTTAAATAAAAACAATTAATTTCGAAATATATTAAAAAAACTATAATTAATTTCGCAATAAAAACAAAGATTTCGCAATTCCTAAAAGTTGAACACAATTTCGCAATAATTGCAAAATCATGCAATAATTCCGCAATATGAAGACTATACACAATTTTGCAATATTGTGAAATTGTGAACTAAATTCGCAATAATTGCAAAATTAAGGCACAATGTCGCAATAATTGCGAAATTGAAGATTTCGCAATAATTGCAAAACTAAGGCATAATGTCGCAATAATTGCAAAATTAAGGCACAATGTCGCAATAATTGCAAAATCGAATCAGATTTCCTAAAAAATAGGAAATCGTAAAAGGACAAAAATAAGGACTAAAAACTCAACTTTTTAAGGAAAATAAGCAAAGTAAAACACCAATAAGCTAACTAAAAATCCTAGATTAAAGATAAAACTTATAAAAACTTTAAAGACGAACAAAGAAATGTAAAAAGATGTAAACTTTATGTAAAAAGTGGACGAAAAAGATTAAGATTAAGAACACTAAATCAAAACAAACAAAGATTATGAAAAGATTAAGATTAAACAAATAAGAAAGGAAGAATAAGATGATTAAAAAGCTTGAAGATAAAAGATTAAACAACACAAAATTAAAACTTACTTGAAAATTAAAGACTTGAATTTAAATGACAGTTAAGTAAAAGACGATATGAAAGTGCATGTAATTAAAGATGGAAGAACTATGTGTCAAATAGCCAACACCTCCTAATATGACATTAGGAGGGTATTTATAGGGAGATTAGCATGTGTTGTTCCTTTCTTCTTCTTCGCGTCTTTTCGTCTTCTAAATTCTTCGACTTTTTCGACTTTGTCTCGGGATAAATTGAACTCCTCTTATAATTTCTTCATTTATTAGACTTGAGTTCTTCGTCTTCATTAAACTTCCGTCTTCAGACTTTTTCTTCGATAAATCTTCAGAATAGGCCTTGGACTTCCGTTCTTTTTGCACTCTTGACCTTTTGACTTCGTCTTTTGTCGTTTTCTTCGATAAAAGCCCGTGAAAGACCGTGTTTTCTTCCCTTTTCACATTTTGCTCCTAAATCACAACAAAAACACAAACCACGCATAATTTTGACATTTACGACATAAAATACACGTTTTGGCTTGGTTATTATTATATTTAAGTGGTAAAAGGATAAGTGTTTTCACACTTATTATAAATATATAAAGCCCACTAACTAATAATAATTATTATAAAATGAGTTATATACTAGAATAAATAAATATGGCATTTTATAAAAGTAAAACTCAAATGTTTTCTAAAGTTATAAAACTATATATAAGTTTTACGTCTTTTCGGCTAAAACGGAAAGATTAACGTTTTCGCCAAATAAAACTTAGACGGTCGGACTCGTCTAATGCAACATTTTTCTAACTCATATACTGATATGTAGACACATTTGATAAGTAAAAACCGATAAACCCGAGCTTTATAACTTATGGACCTTAATGGACCAAAGTAGCCTTATTGGACCATTAGCCCAACTGTTAGCCCTAAAATGTGAGTGCCATTTACGAAATTACATTAGTTTCATATGGGCAAAACATGGAGGGACTACTTTTGCTAAGTTGTCAAAGTCACTCAATGTCTAGCCTATATATACCCCTCCATACTTCCATGAAGGGGTGAGGTTTTTCCATTTTGTGTATTTCACTTTCTCTCTCTAAATACACACACTCCTTTCACCTTATAATCTTTCTCTCTCTAAAATGTCTAAACACTTGTTTTATCCTCCCCGACCTCCGGATCACTTTCTTGTTAGCTTGAATCTTATGGTTAACAATTGGTATCAAAGCTAACCGGGGGTGTTTTGTGTTTGTGTTTGCTTATTTTATGGTGTTCGTAGGTCTTGGCAGCTTGTTTGAAGTTTTTTGAATAAGCCATTTTGGTCATCTATTGTTTGGTGTTGCGTATAAGTCCAAATGTCTAAATGTCCCAAAATCTGTTCAAAAAATGTACAAAATTCTTGTATTTTTAATGGTGTTTGGTGGTTGTTCTCTTTTCTCTCTATTTTTCTATTATCTTAATGTATCAGTTCTGAAAATCACCAGATCCATATTTTTTGGAAAAAGGACAAGGAATATCACAGATTTTTTTATTGGGGAAAGCACTGATACAACAAAGTTTCAAGATTCATTTTTAGTCGGCTGTAAAACCCTTTACGATGGAAATTTTCCGATGGCTTATTTCGATGCACATTCAGATGGCATATTCAGATGGGGAATCTCAGCTACATTCTGATGGGTTATTTTTGATACATTGCGATGGGTTCGACCGTACCTATTGTGATGGGTGGTTTGACTCATTGCGATGGGGTGTTTAGACTGAAAATATTGCGATGATTTTTTAAAGAAAACATTGCGATACCACATCTTATCAAAACATTCAGAGACCCTAAAATCACGACAACACCAATACTCAAAACCAACAACTCAATCTATCTATACCCATCGTCACATATTTACAACATCATATCCTACATCATCATCAGACTCGAAACAAATCATTTAAAAGTTCTCAGACTCGAACAAACATTAAAGAATGAACTCAGACTCATCTCGTGATATACACATATGCATGTCAAGATCTTTTTAGATCCAACGCGAATTCATCGTCACAGATCTAATTTGTAATGGAACAAAACACATCTTTAATATTCGAATCTAATAAGGTTTAGAACATACAATCTCGTTTTGTCCCTCCTCGATTCGTTCACAAAAAAAACACCTTACCCGAGACCTCAATTTAGAGATCTTAAAGATCAGTGACCTTCGTATCTTTGTAATTCAATGAAGGACATTCGAAACATATCAATAGAAAAAGGGCTGATGGTTTTTGTGAATGGGTTATAAGGTTGTTTAGAGGCTTGAATTTAATTATACACAGTGTACTTATATGAAGAGTGATAAGGTGATTGAAGTTAGATAAAAGGAGATTGGTTGATGATGTTTGATCTGGATTTGTTGAATATCCGTGTTGATTGAGATGATGGCCTGAGAGGAGAGATGATGGTTTCTAAGTTAGATAGATTTAGGATAGAGGCGGAGAAAAAAATGATAAGACGAGGTTATGGTTACCTAATTTTTAGGTTTTGTGGTATTATAAACAAATAGGTGGATTGGGTATCATCAGTTTTCTATCAGGCTGGGTTATGTGTCTCATTGAATCACATTTGTGTTAAGATAAATGGTAGGCCCGGTTTGCTTACTGAATTCGCTATCAGTTGAAAATGATTACGACAATTTTATGGGCTGCGTTGATTGGCTAAAGGCTTGGGTTTTACTTATTGAATTAGGGATAATTTATGCACAGTTTGGATATGGGCTGCGTATATTTTATCCAACTTGGCTTGTCAAAAAAAAATTTGCAATGAGTATTTTGATGGAGTATTATCAAGCTATGATGACATTATTTTTTGATGTCGGGGATTCGGTATGTTTCAATCGAAAGTGCTTAAACGACAAAGAAAATTATAGGTTTTAAACCTAATATTTTCGAAATTTTTTCGAATCTGCGCATCAGTTGGGCATGAGACTGACGTTGGGCTTAAATGACAAGTTGTCTAGACAAATCATGTCCCTTAATGACAATTCATCTCATAAATTGTTCTATATAACGACATTCACAAACACAACACCAAAGCAAACAAAACACTTAACGCTAAAACGATCCGATATAAGATTCACTTTAACGACAACGGCTAGTTTTGATTCTTCAAAGACAAGTGATCACGGGGTGGATTTGGTATTCTTTATTTGAAGTTGAAGTGGGATTTCATGAAGGCGTCTACTTATTTCATCACCGAGCCTTCCTTCTATTTTTCTACCCCTTTTCTTCAAACCCAGTCTATCGATTGATGACTTGCTTGGGCGATAAAACTTATGACTGAGACTTGAATTATCTAGTTTCCACTGTCAAGGGGTGGATGGTCGACGACATGGATAACTATCATTTTTGGGTGTCACACGCAGTTGCTCGTGTGGATAACTTCAAGAGGTATAAGAGACTTGTTTCTGCACCGTTCTTCAATCGACATAAGTCCAAGCTTAAGTAACAAATTTGGGGGATTGTACTTCAGTTTCAAGTTTAGAATATCGGGTTTACTTCACATGTGGTCACAACAAATAGCCGAAAGAATCGAGGTTGGTAAGTTAGACTGAGAGAGATGGAATCAGCAATCAATTCTCATGGGATATTTTTGAGCTACACAACGACAATGGTACTTCATAGTCTAAGCAAAAATTTTCAATGTTTCTCAATAACTTTCAAAACTTTTCAAGACATTTGCTTAAGACTAAGAGCTTCTCGAGTATATGGACGTCCACGATAATGATGCTTCCGAGAGTTCGAAATCATCACGGGGGAAGATCGTGTACTTTGAATTAATCGGATCAACTTCCAGGGGGAAGTAGTGTACATGGAATGGTATCTACTTACTTTATATGATTTATGAAGTATTTCTGCAGGTGTAAGAAGAATTGTTGATTTCCTGCATGTTACCCCAAACGGATTATGACCAAAACATAAACGACATGAAACAGTATAAAAGCAGTGTTATTTGGTGTGGTTCTTTTACAAATTTCCGCTGTTCACTTAAACCGGTGAGCTAGAAGATTGTTCAAACTACATCAAAGTGTCAGAATCTGCTTAAGATACAGATATTGGTTTGGGGTGAAGCTGATTCATAAACTTCTTCAAAAAGAAGTCTATGAAGAAAGTTTTTTTAATACATGCTGCATGAATTGGGGGGAAGTTAATCCAAATCATGCATATTACAATTGTTCCACAACAAGCAAAGACAAAGAGGATTCAAGCTGAGGTACAAGTTATGAAGACAAGAAGAATTAAAAGACATCCTCAGCATTGGAAGCGCCTTGGAAGACTTTATTTTGTTGTATTTTTACTTGTTAGGAACATTGTAAGTAATTACGTATGTCTCCACATTGGGGGAAGATTGTTAGCCCTAAAATGTGAGCGCTATTTACGGAATTACATTAGTTTCATATGGGCAAAACATGGAGGGACTACTTTTGCTAAGTTGTCAAAGTCACTCCATGTCTAGCCTATATATACCCCTCCATACTTCCATGGAGGGGTGAGGTTTTTCCATTTTTTGTATTTCACTTTCTCTCTCTAAATACACACACTCCTTTCACCTTATAATCTTTCTCTCTCTAAAATGTCTAAACACTTGTTTTATCCTCCCTGACCTCCGGATCACCTTCTTGTTAGCTTGAATCTTATGGTTAACACCAACTAGTTTGGTTTAATGTTATTGGACTTACTCATGGGCTTAACCCACTTGGGCCCAACATATGAGTATAGGCCTGGTATTAAATAGTATAAATGGGCTAATATAATGAATTGAACTTTTAATGGCTTATTGGGCCTTAATATGTAATTGGGTTGAAACTAGTATAACTAGTCTAAATTGACTAACACATAACAACTATAATGTTGTATGAAGAGATAAAATCCCACTTGATCATCATCATACTTGTGATATCATCATATATACATAGCCATTGTTTTTATAAAGTCATTGGACAAGAGTCTAAGACCGAGTATTATTTGTCTAGGTTTCCGTGATTGAAGCACGTACCGTACATCCAAAACGCTGATAACCCGCCTTTCCTAATCAACGTGAGTTCATAGCCTCGCACTCTTTTAAATGTTTTATGAAATGTTTTATAAACCCGCGAGGGAGATAACATGTTAGTTTTAATAAAAATAGGACACCAGTTGTCCCGATTGTATGCTTATTGATATGGACCCGAATGATTATATGACCCAATGAATGAAAGGAAATGGATTATTATTAGTTAGGTTATGTCACTAAAAGTCCCATTAGCATGAATTCTGAACTACCGGGATTTGGTAGACGCTTATGCATATAATAGTACTATTTGGGGAAGATCACCCCAGTTCGCGCCGTGTCGGTTGATCCTCGTCGTGCCACCTTGAGTGGTAAGCGAATTTATGTATGAGAAGATTTATATAAGCGTGACTATTGTGACGACACAATGTTTTAGATGGGCAAAGGAATTACGGGTTAGCTACCTGATATTTGTTATAGAAAGGTAACAATGTCATGCGGCTTGTAATAATCCAACAATGAAAATACTGATGTACAAATTGAATTGTAATGTATTGCCTGACTAGCAATACGGGGTCTTATTACTGATATTATGTTCGTGTTTTGGTTTTACATAACCATTTTCATATAACGGTTTTTATTAAACGTTATACAACGTTATAAAACGTATTGTATGATGTTTTATTTTACGACAATGGTTCGTATAATGGTTTTGAAGGCAAAAGCCTATATTATGATTTACGAAAAAGATTCGTATAAAATGTCTTTGGCCTATTTTATAGCCTACGACGAAGATTTGTACAAAATGATTTTCGGTAATAATTATATACCGGTAATATACTAATGGTTTTTATTAAACTCTATAAATTCACTCGGCGTTTCGCTGACTTTTTAACATATTTTATCTCAGGTACTTGAAGGTAATTCTCGGAAGACGACAAGAATTTATGGCCCGCATTCAAATAAAATTTCCATTCAAATGCTTTGTAAATTTGTCTGATATATTATGATCTGAGGACCTTTATAAATTTGATATTCATGAATGGAAATTTTTTTATTATTAAACGACACAATTTTTAAGCGTTGTCTATGATTTGAGTAATGTGCTATCCTGTAACACCAACGACTCTTCCGCTGATTCAAAATGTGAATATTTGGGGGTGTTACAGTTGGTGCTGGTGCCGTTGGGGATGGAGTTCCTGCATATTGAAAAAGATTAGGAAACGTTTGTGATTATGTAGTTGGTGATAGTTGTTTGCTTGTGTTTTATACTTGTTTTTGCTAGTTTTGGTATGATGAGTGGTTGGGCTCGTGTTTGTGTTCCTGTAAAGTTTCGAATGCCATTTAGTTTTGGATTTTTATACTTGTTCAGTGAACTTATGGATATTTCTTTACCTTCTCTGGTCGGGTCCTTTGCAGTTTGTTCTTTTTTGGGACATTCAACTGGTTCCTGTATATGTGGGAGATATCTTGTTGTATTGATACTGGTTATCATACCTTCACAAACAAACCTAGCTCCCTGGATAATGCGTTATAGTTACATTAGTGATTTGAGTATGCTATTTTTAATAAGAGCATATGCACAACAACTAACCATATGTTTACCAAAACAACAAAAACCACACAACAACAAAAACTGTGCAGCAGCAGTTCTAACTTAGTTACATAAAATGTAAACAATAAAACTAAAACAATTAAAAAGGATAGGAACTTAGAACTCAGCAGCATCTAATAGTTCTAACAACAATGATTTACACACAACAACTAACATAAACTAACAACTCAATAGCAACAACATATGCCATAGCAATAGGGACGAATTCTATAATAACAGTGGGTTATATCCGTTGGGTTGAAAGCTTATTAAATAAATAGTGGTAGTAGATTGAAAGTCAGTAAAAGCTTGATATACCTTGCCCACTATCCATTTGTTACAGAATGTGCCCAACCAAAAAAATCAAAATGTATCTTTAACCAACGACAATTGCAACTACAGGCTCCCAAATTGACGTATGCTGCAGTAACACCTGAAAAATTAAACGAAAAGGGAAACAATTAATCAATACAATTAACGGATGGAAAAAAAGAAATAACTATTTTTAGCAGTGCGAGCAAATTTACTATTCTTCCTTACTTGTCAAACATCGAGACCGGGTAGAGACGCATACCTTTCTGTTCTTTGTCTGCCTACGTTGCTAACACGACTAACTGACAGGATGCCTAAGTTGGAAACCAAATGAAGAAATAACTATTTTTTTATCTTTTGGCTCAGGTAGCTGAGCTATCGGATATGTGGACATGGCCGCCATGGCTGCAAACTTGGCAAGCTTGCCCCGCCAGGCGGCACATAATCCGAATTCTAATTGATACCCCTTAGGAACGCTCAAACAATATCATCATATCTATTTGGGAACACCACAATCTGTAAACATGTAACTTCCGACAAAGCAAGACTTATCATGAATGTGTGACAGAGAGAGATAAAAAAAACAAACGCAACACGTATACTATATACGTGGCCATAAACACAAAAGGTGGCCAGAAACAAAAAACCAAGCAGTAATACAATGATCGGGAAACAATATAATAATGCTCTATTGTTCATAAGCCTCACACACTGTTGTTTATAAACTATAATAAGCTATAATTATAATGTGAATGGCAAACTTTGATGGCTTAGGTAGATTGTTTTAAAAAAGTACCGGATGGTTTCACCGTGGATGCAAACGCAGCTGTTTACCACGCCAAAGGACAAATCATCGCGGCCTTTTCAGAGAGGGGCACATTCATCATAGCCTGTGTTGTGCCAAGAATTTAAGCAACATAGTATATATATAGCCAATCCAATTCATAAGGGCAAACTCATAGGCCATTGAGTACGTAATGAGCAATAAGGGGTGCACCAATAACCCGTAAAAGTTGGCAGCATAACACATAAACTACCCCATTCAAGGAAGGGTTCAGGGCGGTTGCAGCCATGTTCAGTTACCGTGCCAACCAACTGAAAATATGTCACTAAGATAAAAGCAAACCAAACTCATACTGAATACAGCCTACCCTCAATTTAAAAAGTAGACGAAAATAAGATAAGGCTAACGAATTTTACCATATCAAACATCATCGTCAATCAACCAAAGAGCAAAACTCTAACAATAACATCCATGACCATCGGTAACCCAACGAAAATTGGGGGCAATGATCGTTCTAAAAGAAACCACCAAACCAAGCAAATCATATTCGAGAACCAATTACGAATCACTTCGTAATCCAAATCAACAAAGACAACGATTCTATTAGTTTAGCATTAACAGAAGAAACCATCATCATTGTCAAAGAAAGCCCAAGATCAATTATCAGCGGCCATCAACGACCGATCATCACCAACCCATAAATAATTAGGGGCGACGATCAGCCGATCATCACCAACCCATAAATAATTGGGGCGACGATCCCGATGAAAACAAACGCCAGCTATCCTAGCCCGACCATAGCCAACCCAGTTAAAGATTGGGGGCACAATCGACACATAAAAAATCCAGATCCGTTTTTCATATTATAATTATCACGTAGTATAGTTTATAAACAACACTATGTGAGGCTTATGATGAGTGAGAGAGGGAGATAAAGTAATAAAATTATCATGAGTGTGTGACAGAGAGAGAGAGAGAGAGAGAGAGAGAGAGAGAGAGAGAGAGAGAGAGAGAGAGAGAGAGAGAGAGAGAGAGAGAGAGAGAGAGAGAGAGAGATAAAAGGAAAACAAACGCAACACGTATAACATATACGTGGACAGAAACATAAAACGTGGCCACAAATACAAAACAAAAGCAGTAATATAATAATCAGGAAATAATATAATAATGCTCTACTGTTGATAAGCCTCACAGTGCTGTTCATAAACTATAATACGTTATAATTTGAGAACCTAAATTTTTTGTGATTTCTCATCTTTTCCCTTCTTATTCATTTAAAAAAAAACTTGAGAATAAAGTGTAAAAAAACGTAGAGTTAAACCGGGTTAGCTGAACATAAAAAAAAAAACCAACTTGAGTCGGACCTAAACAGATAGAGTTATGGGCCGGGTGAAAACATTAAATGCAACCCTTATGGAATAAAAAATCCAGATAGGAAAAACGAAAAGAAAAAAACTCTGAAAAGAATGATTTAGTTGGAACCAAAAGTACAGCGGAATCCACCCCCGCCTTACTTGGAGATTATTCCTTCCATCCCTCAAGTTCTTCTTCACAACTCATACCTGTTTTAACTCTGCTTTTATTTTCCGCTAACTCAGATTCGATTGTAAGGTGTTTTTTTTTTTTTTTTTTTTTTTTTTTTTTTTTCATCTTGATAAGTATTATTTTTACCAGGGTTTACTAGTAACTGGTAATTTGAAAATATTGCTAGAACTTGGTTTTTACAGTTTTTGCCTTTTTGGAATGTCAACCTATCTCTAGTAGTACCAACCACTGTTGTTTACCCCGGCTGCAACTTTCCCTTCATTACCGCAGTATAGCACGGCTACAATTCTAGTGTATACGGAATAAAATCTCGTTTAATGAGTGACTGAAACTATATAAAAGGTTTAGTAAGTCGGAATAGAGAGCTTTTTGAAAGTCAATGTATCCTTGCCTTTCAGCGTTAATGGTATCTTTATATAGTTGTGATGGCTATTTGTGGATGTGGCAAGTTTAATAGTTTTCTCAAGTTGTTGGAATTAGCTGTTGAAAGGGTAATTCATTGCTTGATTATCTTCATCAAAACACACAGCATTTATAGGATACAAAAGTCAAGAATAGGACACACCTATTCTTGTCATACTAAAAATATACTACGACTAATACGGCCCCGCAGTTTGAGCGGGAGGAGGACGGACGCTTAAACTGGAGCGAAAGTCTTCAAACAAAGCTGATGGAAGGCCTTTGGTGAAGATATCGGCATACTGAAAACGAGACGGAACATGAAGAACTCTAACATGACCAGCTTTAACCATATCACGGACAAAATGAATATCGATCTCAATATGTTTTGTCCGTTGATGTTGAACAGGGTTGGCAGACATATAAACAGCACTAACATTATCACAGTAAACAAGAGTGGCAGTCATAAGAGGAGAGTGTAGCTCACGAAGAAGGTTCCGAACCCATGCTGTCTCAGCGACAACGTTAGCCACACCTCGGTATTCTGCTTCGGCACTGGAGCGGGAAATGGTGTGTTGCCGTTTAGCAGACCACGACAAAAAATTATCACCTAAAAATACACAATAACCTGAGGTAGACCTGCGAGTAGAGGGACAGCCCGCCCAATCAGCATCAGTATAACCAACTAAAGATGTAGTAGCGGAAGCATATAAGTAGAGACCAAGATCCAATGTGCCCTTAACATATCGCAGGACACGCTTGAGAGCAGCAAAATGTGGTTCCCTTGGATCGTGCATATAGAGACATATCTGTTGAACTGCATAAGACAGATCTGGCCGAGTAAATGTGAGATACTGTAGCCCTCCTGCAAGGCTGCGATATAAAGTGGGATCCTGAACAGGAACACCGTCTGGACCCAGTTTAGTATCAGTGTCAACTGGCGTCCTAGAAGGGTTGCAACGAATCATATGAGCACGCTCAAGGAGCTGAAGAGCATACTTCTTTTGAGACAAAAATAATCCTGTAGAATGACGAACAACAGAGATGCCCAAAAAATAATTAAGTGCCCCAAGATCTGTCATGTCAAACTCTTTAAACTCTTTATGTAAAGAGTCTATAATCTGCTGAAGTAGAGCTGGAGAAGAAGCAGTGAGAATAATATCATCCACATATATAAGCAAGTAAGCAACCTGAGAATCCTGTGTAAAGATGAACAAAGAAGAATCACAACGACTATGTGAAAATCCAACCCTAGTGGCATATCCTGCAAAACGCTGAAACCAAGCACGAGGCGCCTGTTTTAGACCATATAAAGATCTCTGCAAACGACAAACATGGTTAGGGAACCTGACATCAACAAAACCGGGTGGCTGATGCATGTACACTGTCTCGGATAAATCACCGTTGAGAAAAGCATTCTTAACATCAAGTTGGTGAATCGGCCACTTTCGAGACACAGCAAGGCTAAGAACCGTACGAATAGTGGCTGGTACCATCTCTTAATATCTATTACTTTAATGATAAATTTAGTTTGCCCCATCTCAAAGTTCACTTTTAGTTTCTGAAAATTTACCTGAGTGTATGATATTTGTTTACTTAATTCCAATTGTGTTTATGATGACTGATGCAGTTAGTTTTTATGCACATGTAAGTTTAAACATAAACTATTACTAACCCACAACAGTTGCAAAACAAAATAAAAACTATGGATGTACATACCACTTTGAGAATTTTAGTAGAGTAATGAGTGAGCGTATAAGTAATTTGAATGGAATTATTGAGTGTAAGGTAAATACTGTAATAAATATTAGGACTATTTTTACTTTAATCAGCTAACCAAGGTGTTCTCTTTTATGAGCCATGGTGCGTATGAAATTTAAATCACAGGCCACGGCATTATAGTAAATGAGCTGAACCCTATATATAAACTGTCTGATTCAGCCATCCACGTCTTAGTACTTAAACATGTGTTTGGTACAAGTTGATACGAACTCAGGGGTCTAAGAGATAAATATAAAATCTGCTGGAATATTTAGTTTTATTTATTTATTTACTTTCTAGTTATTAAGTGCTTTCCTTGTTTAAGTTATCTTGTTGAACAAGATTACTGAGTCTTTATATAGGGTTAGGAGTCTATCAGTTTAGGAGGAGGGAATAGGAACCGGTCTTCGGACTTGGAACAGCTTTAGATTAGGGTTTATTGTTCTCTTGTTTTCTGTTTTTCTTTATTATTAATAAAATCATCAGCAAGTTCGTATCAAATTGGTATCAGAGCAACATCTGGGCCAAAACATTCTTTCATGGATATGTTACTATTCATCGGCTACTGTTCATCGGTCAGAAAGTTACTTTTCACAAGACAGTAACCTTAAAATTCTCAAGATGATCTGTGAAGACCGGCTAATTGAAGTTGCAGAGATGCTGGAACAGTTTCACTCTGATTGGAAGGAAAGATTTTCTAAATTAGACGAAAGGTTAGCTCTGTTCCAGTCAAAGATGAAGGAGGAATTTAGACAGGCGCGCCAAGATATCTCAGTGGCAACTGAGAAGTTTTACAGATCATTAAAAGCGGCAGTAAAGGAAGAGATAATCCATGAAGGACAAGTTCATTCAATGAATTCAATGAAGGTCCAACTAAATCAACGAAGTCCTAACAGGAAGGTGAAGGCAAGGTTGTTTTGGAAAAAGTTTGTGGTTGCATGTGTCCAAACTAGAAAACCTAGAGAGCTATTTACCTCGCTTGGTAATGGATCTGAAAGATTGGATTCACATGAACAATTACAAGTTTGCGTAAAAGAGCTCAAAAGAATATATCAAGACTACTGCTTGCTCTTGAAGCACGCAACGGGGATACAACGAAGAACATGGGATCCCAGAATCACGTGAGGCAAGATTTTGGAGCAACACCCTGAGGACAAGGTGTTTTTGGGGGCCGGAGTAATGATACGAACTCAGGGGTCTAAGAGATAAATATAAAATGTGCTGGAATATTTAGTTTTATTTATTTATTTACTTTCTAGTTATTAAGTGCTTTCCTTGTTTAAGTTATCTTGTTGAACAAGATTACTGAGTCTTTATATAGGGTTAGGAGTCTATCAGTTTAGGAGGAGGGAATAGAACCGGTCTTCGGACTTGGAACAGCTTTAGATTAGGGTTTATTGTTCTCTTGTTTTCTGTTTTTCTTTATTATTAATAAAATCATCAGCAAGTTCGTATCACAAGTATATGCAAGAAACATGTATTCTTAGCACCATTCAACACCCGAGAATTCCTTTGTGTCCTGAAGTGTCTCAAATTAATGGTTAAGCTGTGTATCTAGACATGTTGCACTCAGTCTGGCAATTGTTCATTTACATACAACCATTTAAAGGAAAATAAAGGAGAAAAAAGAAAATACTAGTGACCTATAATAAAAGTGAGAAATATTCATTAAATATTACATAATTGAGTTTTGAACGGCCCCAAGATTTACTATGGTAAGTTTTGTTAGAGTTAATAAGGGCCCAGCCCATTAGTCTTAGCCATCAAGCTAAGGAAGTCTTATTTATACTCCTGTACTTTTAGTCTTTTATTATCATCTTAATACAATGTAGTCTTTATCCTATTGTTTATGTAGTCTTTATCCTATTACGTTTCTCCCCAACTCTGTTTACATGGTATCAGAGCGATGGTTTAGTTTCGGTTAAGGGTTTGGTTCCAATTAGGGTTTAGGGTTTAGTTCCAATTAGATTTTCGGGTTTTGTTGTGAAGAACGGTACCCAATGAGTTCAGATCCATTGGGGTTTTTGCTGGAGATATTTTCCAGATCCCTTTTCGTTGTGATTCCGACCAGAACCATGTAAGATCTTGCCGGATCTGCCAAGTCTTTTTGTTTCAGTTTCGTTAGGGTTCTTCGGTTCTAGTTCTGAATTGAGGGACGACATTTATTAGGGTTCTGATCCATGGTTATGAATAAATTGAGGTTGGTATTGTTGCTGATTTATGATAATTCGCTATGGTGAACAGTGATTGAAATGATTTTGTTCTTCAGAATCTTTGGTTTGGGGATCTGAATTTTTGTTTGCTTATTTCGGATCGTGATTCTGGACTTTGAATATGGAAGCTTTAGTGATTGGTCCCGGGTGAGAACATTTAATTTTGGTTATGTTCTTTCGGATTTTCTGGCCTCGAATTGAGTTCTTTGGTTAGTCGAGACCTGATGATTCAGGTTGCTTCGCTTTTGGTGTTCTTCTTCGTCTTTTGGATTTTTTTATTAGTTCAGGCATATTGATTGCTTCTTATTTTGATTAGATCCCGAGCGAGATCTACTGAGACCTGCCCATTTTCAGGTCGCTTCATCTATTTGGTTAGTGATTGCTTCGTCTTGAGACCTGTCTCGCCTCGACAGGTTGCTTCGTTTATTGGCAATTTTGATTAGTTGAGACATGCCTTGCCTCGACAGGTTGCTTCGTTTATTGGCAATTTTGATTAGTTGAGACCTATGGTTGCTTCGTAATTTGATTAGATCCCTAGTGGATCTATTAGGACCTGCTTTCTGCTTTCTCAGGTTGCTTCGTATTTTGTTTTGAAGATCCCAAGTGAGATCGTTTAGCTTCCCGTTTGTTGAAGATTTAGATTTTTCTTCGTTGAAGACCTTTGCTTATCGTTTTTTGGGTTTTATATTTGTAACAAGGTGAGCATATGCTCCAGCTTGAGGGGGGTGTTAGAGTTAATAAGGGCCCACCCCATTAGTTAACCTAGCTTAGCCATCAAGCTAAGGAAGTCTTATTTATACTCCTGTACTTTAGTGTTCTATTATCAATTCAATGCAATGTAGTCTTTATCCTATTACGTTTCTCCCAACTCTGTTTACAAGTTTCTAACTCCCTAATTCGTTCACACATGTGTGTATGTGCACGCATGTGTCTCTCTTTTTTCAATTGTTAACTCATCAATGATGGATAAGAATATTTGGTAACTGTGTTATATTTTGTTGGGTCTATCGTATATTCAAGAGCTGCCTTTATCATCTATGTTAGAGCTGCCGTAATCTTCTATGTGAGAGCTGCAGTAATCACTATACTAATTCAGTTTCCTTGCTATTATATGTTCATTGCTATTTAAGTTACTTGTTTACCGAGTCTGTTGATACCTACTCAGAAATATGTAAATGTGTTTTATACTACGCCGACAATATTTTTAATTCTTTGTCAGTTGTATGTATCATTGATCTTCAGTATCATCCTCCCAGTGGAGGAAGTGTTCTTACATCTTAAATGAAGTTATTGTCCATTTTGTTTAACAGGTTTACAGCATAACTCTATCTTTGTTGTTTCGGACTTCACCTACTTGTTATAGAGCCATGAACGAAGGCACTGTCCCAGTTACGCATACTGGACGAGTTCGGCGGCGGAAAGGTTCAAATGAGGTCAGAGTTATGACATCTGTTTTGATTTTTTTTTTTATCAATTTATAGGGTTGGAAATTTGCCAGTAAGTCATTGAATAACAACTCCAGTTCTTTCTTTTTTAATTTTCTTTTTGTTTGTTCTTAGACAATTAGCGTGTTTGTTATAAATTATAATTACAAGACAGACTAAGTTTTTGAACAAAATGAATTTGGTGGTAGAATGCATTAAAAATGTATCTGAATTTGACATGTATCCCTTTAGATAATTTTTAACATAGCCTAAATCGACCGTTCGACGGTTCATCTGACAAGTATATATGTTAGAAGTTGGCACCTCTAAATATTGCATAAACATTTATACTCATATACGTCATCTTAAACTTTTATTAAACTATTCATGTTCTTTAGAAGCCTGAAGTAGAGAACCTCTGTGTGCTTTCTGACAAGCTTTTGTTAATAGACATTGTTAAAAATTAGCTAAAGGGATACATGTCAAATTGGCCCAGATACATTTTTAATGCATTCTACCATCAAATTCATTTTGGCCCAGATACATGTCAAATTGGTCTGTGCAAAACTCATCTAGGCTCTAAGACAGCAGCTATTCTTCTTGAGAAGTGTATATTGACTGAAGTTTGCATGCCGGATAGCAGGTTCCAGCTGATGTTGACCAACCAAATGGAACCAAATTGTTCGCAAATGATCAAAATAAGTATAAGTCGATGTTGATCCGTGCTTATTCTACTATGTGGATGATTGGGGGCTTTATATTTGTTGTCTATATGGGGCATCTCTATATATGGGCCATGATTGTCATAATACAAATCTTCATGGCGAAAGAACTGTTTAATCTTTTAAGAAAAGCACACGAAGACAAACAGCTCCCCGGATTTAGGCTATTAAATTGGTAAACAAAGCATTTTTATGTTAATATGCTAATATAGTTCGAAGTAATCAAGGTTTCCACCAATAACTTTGTCGTTTCATTATGGCACTGATTCAGGCACATCTTCTTCACGGCAATGCTATTTGTATATGGTCGAATTCTTAGTCAGCGTCTGGTCAATACCGTTTCAACAGACAAGTTTTGGTATAAACTTGTGGGCAACCTTATCAAATATCATATGGCTGCCTGTTATTTTCTGTATATAACAGGTTTGTCATATCTGTGATTTTAATCTAAAGCTCACACGATTGCTGACATAATGGAATCTGTTGAGTTATGATTCATTTATATTGATTCAGGTTTTGTGTGGTTTATTCTTTCACTAAAAAAGAAGATGTACAAGTATCAGTTTGGCCAATATGCATGGACACATATGATCCTTATTGTGGTTTTCACTCAGTCGTCCTTCACAGTCGCGAACATTTTTGAAGGAATTTTCTGGTACTACAACCATGAGCCATTGAAGGAACTTTCTGGTCTTTATTGTTCTTTGGGGTTTAAAAATCTTTTGCACTGTTCTGGCTCATAAGACTTTCTTTAAAGTTGGGAATGGGTACCCATTTGCTTATGAATGGGCTAATTTGGATTGTGTATAATCTCAAATGGGTAAAAAATATAAAAGTGAGTAATGGGTCAAATTGGTCAAACGGGATGGAAGTGGCCTACATTCTATCTTTTTGCATACCACCTCCTAATTCTTTTTCTAGTCCTAATACACATTATTATATAAGACACAAAAGGTTTACAGTTTAACCAAGCCAATTTCTGCAGCCTATTTGAACTTGCACAAATCGTAATGCAGGTTTCTTCTACCAGCATCGCTAATCGTCATCAATGATATTGCTGCCTACATATTTGGTTTCTTCTTTGGAAGAACTCCATTAATTAAGTTATCCCCTAAAAAGACTTGGGAGGGGTTCATTGGAGCTTCGGTTACAACGATCGTATCTGCCTTCGTGGTGAGATTTTTTTTTCTATTAACTTGTGTAATTCATAGTAACACAATCATTTGTGTAAATTAAATGATAAATTATGTTATCACGCTACAGTTTAGCAATATATTAATCATAAATCTGTGTGATCTTGTATGCAGCTTGCTAATCTTTTTGGTCGCTTCCAATGGTTGACGTGCCCTAGAAAGGTGATATATCTCT